>OX335677.1:20652621-21380242 GCA_946894065.1 Acleris literana | reverse complement strand
TTACCTTTCACGGAACCCTTCATGGGCGAGTCTGACTCGCACTTGGCCACTTTTTTTTGCGGTCTCTGGGCTAATAAGGGCAGGGGAATGGCTCAATGCTCCCGCATAGATGGCAGCAACGCCGACGCGCGCCAGTTTCACCTTTTACGGCCGGCGGACAAAAGCCGCTGACTTATACGAGATTTTTGGATTTATTGACGACTTCAATAAACAAAGCGGGAAAATACTTGCATACATTGTGAGTTGCGACAGTAAAGTGAAACCACCGTGTTTTGTGGCTTGGACTCTCCGAATTTTACGACCACCCGCTATTCTAATTAGGGACCGTGACACATAACTATTTGGTTTTAATTTGAAGCTAGTTTGATTAGTTTTTCTGTTGATCTTCTTATTTCTTATTTGATCCTGAAACTCGTTACTACATGACCCTTTTCATGCCTTTGAGCCTTATTATGGAACCCTTTTTAAATTTAAATAACATTGTACTGTTCTACGGAATTATACAACATAAGATATTAACTAATTAATGAAAGAGTAGCTATAAAATCGAATGATAAGAGGTTATTCAGTAAGCCTATTTCTCCATCGCGAACATGATGAATCGGGAATATGAAGAATCACGAACACGATTTATGACGAGTATCTAATTCTAATTTTAATTAATGGCTTTCACTCCTGTTACGGTGTATTTCGCCAATGTCGAGTTATTTATAGACACTCCCATGGACTTATTAGAGAAACAAGTCCACGGATATCACACGCGAAGACAAATTTTTAAGTTAAAGAGTATTTTCTCTAATGGACTAAACACGCTTAGTCTATTATAGTTATTTCCATAGTGTCATGTCGTACGGTATTCTGGTTTGGGGTAAGGCAGCTGACATACAAACTATATTTGTGTTACAAAAAAGGGCCATTCGTTCTATTTACAACTTAAACTCCCGTGACTCTTTAAGAGAACTTTTTAAAGAAATTAATATTTTGACTGTAGCGTCTCAATTTATTTATGAGAATATTATTTACGTTATTAGAAATTTAGATTCTTTCACCAAAAATTCTGATATACATAATTTAAATACCAGAAATAAAAATAAAATCGCTATCCGAAAATTCCGCGTCCGTAAAGTATATAAATCATTTGTTGGTCAATGCATTCATTTCTATAATAAATTACCTGACGAAGTTTTAAAGTTACCCTTTCCAGCACTTAAAAATTACTTGAAAAGGTCGTTAATGTCTAAAGCGTATTATAGGATCGAGGACTATCTAACAGACAAAAATGCATGGCCTAAATCCGAAACTTAGTCAATAATAATTTATTCAAATGTAAAATCTTTATCTTGTCTAGGGGACACCGTTGATGTAGGGAAACATATCGAAACTTTTATGTGGTCGTCTCGCACCATCTTATATACACATAAGTATGTGTTTTTTTTTTCTCTATCTCTCCCGTAAGATTCTTAATTGGTATGTTTTCCTGCTGAACTACGCATGTTATTTGATACTATATTTAATTTAATATTTATAGCTTTATATAATGCTAGACTAAGTAGTACCATTGTAATAAGAAATATGTTTAAAAAATGACTGACTGCTGAGTTTCTTGCGGCGTTTCTTCTCAGCAGTGGTCGTCTCTTGGGAAGCGCTGGTAGATTCTTGACGTGTAAAAGTGCCCGTGCGGCCTACTTACTGAATAAATTTCTTTTATCTTTATCTTTAACAGAAGCACATGGGGTTAACTCCACGCGCTTCTGTCAAGTCCTAAAAGTACAAGTACAGTTTATGGACAACAGGGTTAGTTTATAAAATTCAAACTAATCCATTATACAAGTTTAAAAATGCCCATTCCAAAGTCTGCTAAACTCGGTAAGCGTGCTTCAATAAACGTCCTTTTGAATGAAGTCTAAAGCGAAAAAGCACTCTACAATAATTGTCCACGGGCGTGAGTGCTCGTCAACTTTAAATGGTGGCTATTTGCAGCCCTTGTTTGCAAACATACTTATATTCGTATGTAACTGCGCTACCCCCCGTATCTAGCAGGAAATGGCCGTGACGTGGTTGGAATTCAAATGTTGTGTTTTTAATCAAAATTCTAAACAGTCCTTGCGGTTCACTGTATGTACTGTATTATCATGATAGTAATTATCCAGTGTTTAACTATTAAATAGATATAAACCCTCGATATAATGGCCACCCCTGCTTTCAGAGCTGATAACTAAAGGGCGGCTGACGTTTGGAATATGGTGACGAAAGCATATAATAAAATGGATAAGACTTTTATAAAATTTTGGCGTACCTAATATTTAATGTAGTCATATCCATATTATGGATATCGTTCGACATTATAATTATTGACTTAATTTGCATCTGTCAGCCGCTCATTGCTGATATGATAACCAGAGGTCGGAATAGGCAGAGCCTATTTGCCTAAACTTCGCGGGAGGACGTAACTAAGAGTGGATACAACCACCAAAAATAATGATTCCTTTTTATTGAATGCGGGATTTTTTTAATAATGTGGAAATTGATACTAAAACTCAATACCACATGTTAAAAACATTTATTGTATACAATTTTACATGATCATCAATAAAAAAAACATGTTTCAATCTGAATCATCAATATCATAATTACAATCGTAATTACTACTATTATGAGATAAAATATTATATATTACGAAATACTTTGTGAGTTTATTTACATTAGAAATATATCAGAATATGTCATTTGATAATGTAAAATTGTATGCAATAAATGTAACGTTTGCATATTCTATAGACTTCATGCTTTCCATTAGTAAGTAATTGGTCTATTAAACAAGCAATAGCATTTTTTTTTTAAGTTCATTTTCAGTTTTTTTTTAAATCATATAAGGACTGGACTGAAATTTTCCAGTCAACCTATTATAAATATGTATATTACTTAGCATATTAAATTTGATATAAAATACTTTTTATCAAATAAACGGCTAGGTGAAGGTCGTCTCCTATTCGGATCTTAGACCATTATAGCGTGACCTAGGGAAACAGGGATTATTTATAAATCTATAGATTTATTCATTTATGATACAAGAGGCACCTCAAATGTCTCATTCACTTCGTTAAATTGACACAACACTTCGCTTTGTTCAAATTTCCCACGTCATTGTTTACGTCAAACCAAGGAAAAATAAGCGAAATAGATGAAGGTAGGCAGCAAATCCGGTTTGGGTACAGTCGAAAGTATGGGGGCCGTATTTATCGAAATGTTGTATGTGTCTAATGAATAATACATTTCATTTCATTTCATTTCAAGTACCTATATCTATACACCTTGCATTAAATATATGTACATAAACTTTATTGTCAGTGGTATAAAGGAAGGCGTGTTGACGTCTTGGGAACGTATATTTATGACTTTGACTGTACCTTACTCCGGGTGCGAGTGAGACAACCTGCAGCGTTACATGACCTCATTTAAGGTAGTATATTTTAAGGCCTCATTTTATAAAACGAATTTCTCCTTCAAACGCGTTGTAAATTCAGGCCCTGACATCACTACATAACTAGCTATGAACCACCCCGATTAAAATAACTTTTGGTTACAATCAACCGCGTTCGAATCATTCCATCCTTTTCGTTGCTACGAGGCCACAGACAGGGGTCTATATTGACTGACATAATTATTTTTAGTCATAATGTGCTTTAGGTCATAATCATCGCAAGTCATAACGTGTTTTTTTAAAGAAACTGTTACTTTTTCAGGACGTTTATAAATCAAACTTAACCTAACCTAGCCTTGTCTACACGTTAGATATTTCAGAACTTCTGAAAAGTTTACAGTTCCAGCGATATAAAAAATTATAACTATCAAAAATTATGTCAACAATTACATTATGACCAATAAAAATATGGGAAACAAAGGGCTCCCCACAGTCCCCACAGACAGACACTGGCTCACACGTTATACACTCCTCTGTTGACGCCAGGGGCCTGTTTTATAAAGCTACAAATTACAATTTAAAGGTTACAAGTTTCCATTTGACACAACCTCGACCAATGACGACCAGCCATTTGAGCAGTGTTGCCAGTTTAAACCTGTAAAATTGTAACTTGTAGCTTTATAAAACGTGCCCCAGGGGGTTAAAAACTATGTGATTAATAAATAATTTGCCGATTTTACAATTTATATACTTGCACGTATAGTGATTACTTAGGTATTTAAAACTGCCAAGTTAGAGCTCAAAATACATTAGTCTCAATTAATTAATTGGTTTGAGTCCAGTTCCCATCAAGACACCTTTTCATACACAGCCCATCTAAATAAAATAATGCAATTGAATTAAAAAAAACAATCGGGTGCCAAACTTGGATCTTCATATACCACTACTCTTGATTGCATAAGAGATGTTGGCCATTTTTTAATGTTTTTAGTGAGATTATTTATTAATAATTGTTTGTTTCTTTGATTATATCTCAATGCAGTGTCCAATTATTGTATTTGGCTTCACTACTAACGTCACCTTATTCCAATGTCTCTGTACTAACAGCTGCTGCGAGATGTAAACGCGAGCTGAGATTCGCCAGGTGCACAGCGGACTTACTTGTTTTACTTCATTCCGCTAGATGGCACTGAAACTAAAAGCGTAAGAAGATTTCAGGCGAAATTTTAGGGGAAATTACAGCATTAAGCAAGCTTTTTACATTGCCTTTTGCAAGAATTTAGATCAAGTTAGCTTCAAGATATAGGTAGTATAATGTAGGTAAATATTTGTCTTTCTCCTCACTGGTGTCGATACGTTTGCTGGTACTAGATATTATTTAAGTACATGTGTTATGAAATGTTTTGTGTTTATAATATCTACTATAATATCAATTACTACGTTGGTAAGACACAAGAAAATGTTAATTGCTGCGGTGGAAAAATCCAACTTTTTAGGGAATAAAAATATGCGGGATATATAAGTTATAATATTATGTAGGTTAGGTAGATATACATGTCCAGAAACGTAAAGCTTTAAAATTTGGAATGAACGTAATCTAAGTTTTCTTGTCGGGTGTTTATAAGAAAGGTTTTTGAGGGAAATGCTAGACTGATTTCTAGAGTCCTCATTTTTCGCTGTTCGCTAAAAATATAATATATAAATTTTACATAAACGTAAATCATACTATATTTTGTGAGATAGAGTCAACGAGGATACGTGCGAATCGTAAGGGGTGAATTTTCAAAAAATCCTTTCTAAAGGGGATATTTCCTCTAAATTTCAAGTCTCTCGGTCCAGCGGTTAAGGAATCCTTTACTGAGTAAACTGCGTTCAATACAGCTTTGTAATTGGTCCTTTTTGAACCACACTGCGTTCGTGAGCACTGTGAGACTTCATAGCGACGTTTATGAATACGGGTGTCAGTCTTGGAAGAGTTATACGAATATAAGAAGATAGCCTCCTGGGGATTAGGCAAGCGTCGAGCCGAGTCTGAGGCATCGATCCAAGGCGGCAATTACATTACATACGAGTATATCCATAATCTACTGCCGGTTAATTCGAACAACTCGCTCCGCGCTAAGCGCTCGTATTACGAACGAATTAATTTCCTCAATTGATTATGATTTTATCTAGTTCCGACAATTGCGCCAACCCACACATGAATGATCTAGGGAACTAATGACGCGATGATTCATTCAATTAAATGTGTGCACTTTAATCAGTAATCAACGTTGCCCTCAATCAACTACGACTGTGACTAATCATAAATACAGTCTATTAATTGTCCTTATTAATAAACATGGAGTAACCATGGAGTAGCTAAGACATGCGTTGCCCTTATTTGTCGAATTCCAATGTCACAATGTTAGATAAGCACGACCAGTTTTTAATAAATATAATACTAGGAGAGTTAGAGAGGGAAAGTTCATGCAACCGCTAGCAGTGAATTATTATGAAAAAAGATTTAATCAATATTTAGTGCCCAAAGTATTTAATGAAAAAGAATGGCTAAGAGAAAACATAGAATTAAGTAAACTGGCCCTCAAAAAGAGGTTGAAAAAGTGCCTTTTAAAAATATAAATACTTTACAATATTTATTTAATTAGGTAGTTCATAAGAGTAGTTTTACCTAGTTACTAGGGGCTATTGCCTAACGCACTCGCAATCGCAATCGTTTTCATTTTGAATATCGAAGGCTTGTTTGCATACAAAATGAAAACAATTGTTCCATTTTCAAGCCGATTGTGATTGCGAGTGCGTTAGGCAATAGCGACACAGGTACATGATTAGCTATAAGTTTGAGCGCTTTACTCGCCAACATGGATAGCAGTTTGCCGAGCATGTAATTAGATAAAAACACATATACCTTTTTTGAAAAAAAAGAAACTACTCACGGTTACTCCACGTTTATCAGCTATTCCCAGTTGTCCGCATCCCTTTGTCCACACTGCGGACAACTGGGAATAAAAACGAATTTAGGTGTGGACAATTGGGAACAACAATTCCCTACTAGGTGCGGACAGCTGGGAAAAAACTCCCAGCTGTCCGCAGTGTGGACAAAGCGGTGCCGACAACTGGGAATAGCCGACGTTTATTAATAAGGCAGCAATAAGTCTAACAAGCTTTACAAACCCATGTTTATTTTGATACTGTCATCTACATATGTTAATTACCCATGTTTTAAATTTTAAAAGACCCTAAATCACTCGCTACGGTTAGAAAAATCCAACGACAACTCTGTCAAAATCGGCCCATCGGTTCAATCTCTACAAGTAAACAAAGGACCATACATACCAACGTACATACATACAAGTCAATAAAAAAACATTGCCCTCCTTCCTTCTAGACTAGTGTTTCGAGTATCGTCTAAATACGTGAAGCTTTTTATTAACTATTTAATAATAAATAAACAATACCAGGAAACAATGTCACACCAATTGACCTAGTCCCAAACTAAGCTCTAGGCTTGTACTATGGGCACTAGACAGCGATAAAATTATACTTATATGGAGAAATACATACTTACCTATAAATACATAGAAAACTTCCAAGTCGCAGAAAAAATACTCGCGCTCATAGGTAACACAAATATCTGGGGCCCTACTTTGAAAATCGTAGTTCGAAGTTACGTTAGCTCCATCCCTGTCACTCGTCATTCGAGATTAAATGAAGAGAAAGAAATGGAGCTAATGTAACTTCGAACTTCGATTTTCAAAGTAGGGCTTCTGCCCATACCGGGAATCGAACCCGGGACCGCTAGCTTCGTAATCATTCACTACAAACTAGGCTAACGCGTTGTCTTCGTTTAACGTAGAATCAACCTATTTGGAGTATACTCATATTTACCTACTCTTTCAGTGTTGTATGGTACCTACATTAACAGTGTAAAAACACCTTCGTTGTTTCATCTGCTATCCCAATTTCTTGTTAACCCCACGGTTACCTTGGCACTTCATTTAACTAATTATATACTGTTACATACAATTACATAGCTATATATATTCCAAAACCTTGTATCGCATCACTATTTTTTCAAGAATGTATATAGTAACACGTGAGTAACACTAATAGCAAAACTGCTGTGCCTGTTTGTGCAAAAAGTGGGTACATAATTAACAACAAGTTTTTATAGTTGTTGGTAATTCTGTAGCTCTGGCCTAACCCACTCTGGGAATGAAGGCGTGAGTGTATGTACCAATGTAGTAACGACATATTTCACACAAGCAAAACGAACCCAAAAACCAAACATCTAACAACTCAATTAATTTTTCATGTTTCTACCGCCTTAATTAGTTTAAATTCTTAACCAATAGCTTCTCAGAAGCAATAAATACTCGAGTGTTTCCTCGACAAGCAGCCGCTCGAAACTTTCTGTCTATCCGCGAGTATTATTTAGGATTCGGCGAAATTCATTAACGAGGATTCACGTAGCATTAAATTGATTTTGTTGTTAACTTTGAGTTTAATTATGAGGCAATATCACACATTGCTAGCTGTTCTGGATTATTGTACTCGTTTAAGTAATTAAGTTTTCTTTGAAATAAAACTATACCGCTCGGCCGATAAGCAGTAAATCCTGACACCGATACAATACAATACAACACATTAGTACAATTTATAACCTCAAATTTGAGGTTATCGTTGGTACTGGGATGATGTCACTCTTATCAGTCGGGCACTATAGAACCACTGTGTAAGAGGGTAATTTCACATAAAATCTTATAGGGTCGAAGTGTATCCGCAAGGGCCTATCTGTATATTTGATCCTGTATGTGGCCAATTTACTGAATAAATATTTTGATTTTGATTTTTGATTTTGATCGATAGAGAGATTAGTTCTCGTATGTAACCAAAAGTAGTGTTATCTGAAAAGGTGTCAGGTTTGGCACTATAGTCCGTTCGCGTTAAGAATGCAGTGAATTATCACTTATCAGCGCAACTAAAGTTAAAACTCAAACAAATTATATTTAAAAAGATTAGGTTTAATGGTTAACAATAAACCTAACTTTGAGCGACCTGATGGTTAGGGGGCGTGGCTAGGCCGGCGGACAACAATGATTTACTGCATTCTTAACGCGAACGGACTATAGATTCGATATTGATTTATTTATTAAATTGCATTATTTTATACAGCTATGAGTTGTGTCTGAGAATGGGTATCCTGCCTTTTGGCCGAAATACGTTGGTCGAATAGCAGAGAGAGAGAAAGGCAGAGAACCCTGAGAATGTTTCTTGTTGGGAACTGGATTGTTGATACTAATGCATTTTGAGGACTAACTTAGCAGTTTTCTATAAAGTATGTTACAGTATCATATGATGTTAGTAATTTAACGTAGTGGCTGTTCGAAATCTTGAAAGTCTTTTGGTCTACCCTGTATAACTAGTAGTTCGCCGCGAACAGGGATCTTACGATCTAGCCCCCGCACCCCTACTGCGTAATTTTTTAACGAATCCTGCTCATGTTTGTTCTAAAAAATTGTATGTGCTATAATTACTTTTGAACTAAATTTCATAAAACTAAGATCAAAAACATACAAACAGACGAATGCTGCTCTGTCCGAGTTGATTCCAAAACCTCATTTAGTTTGGTCTATAAAGATTTAAAGCAACTACAAAACAAAGGAATAGATTAAGATGTCTTGATTTACCATCCGAGTGACTCGCTTATTGGAACAGCGATGATACAGCGGTGACTGGGACAGGCTCATCAATCCCGAGTTAAGCTGCATGCATTATTCATCTAATACATATTGCCAATCTGGAGACTGGAGACAATACACGCATAGCCGCTATTACTGCCCGCAAGTCAACACATTACCAGAATGGAATTACATTTCATGTTGTGGCTGGACGTTCCTTAAATTTCCCGGCGAGATAAATATTGAATTGGTTAGGTTTTGTCGTATAGTCCATTCGCTTAGAGAGTGTCGCTACACTCGCACGTACTTGTGGTTATTGTAATAAAATACGAATATATTTCGATGTAAACTGCCAATTTCACTTGCGGGTGTTACGGCGCAAGTAAATCTGGCAGTTAATGACGAATTATATTCGTATTTTAGTACAATAACCACAAGTATGTGCAAGTGTAGTGACACTCTCTAAGCGAATGGACTATACGTACCCTTTTAATAAAAATATAGTAACTTTATTGCCTTAGATTAAAAGAAACGCTAGGAGGTGAGTATTTGAATCAAATAGCTGTCGTTTTGAAAATCTGGTTCGAATAATTATAATTAAGTAAATGAATAAACTAATAAATAAATCATAATCAGGAGACAATTGCAGCTGAGACTACTCGGTCTATTAAGAGGATTGTGAAGCTAAAAATCTCCATACAAAATGCGAAAACGTTTCTCTCCCCTTAAACCTCGTCCGATTTTTACGATTTTTTAATATGTTATAGATATCATGAAAAACTATGTCTGTACGTTTTCTTTTCCAATAAAATATTTCTTAGAACGAAACAAATTTAAAAAACAAAAGACAGAAACGTACAGACCTAGGTCTTTATAATAACTACAACATATTCAAAAATCGTGAAAATCGGACTTGATTTAGGGGGTGAGAAACGTTTTCGCCCGGAGCTAGTTTTGTATGGATTTTTTTTGACAGCTACACGATTTTAGCGGCTCTTCACAATCCTCTTAAGTAAAAAAAACACAAATATCAATGAAGCAGAAGCACCATACCTATTAAAGAAACGTACTGTGTCCCTTTGTTTTCCAGTTTATTATATGTGAAATCGTTATCATAGCACTTTTTGAGGAATTCGTAAGAAATATATCTATGTGTTCTTTAACTTTTATTGTACAAAATCATTGCCTTCGTATAGAGAAAAGGCTTTTACTCTGTCTATAAAATTTTGTTAGCGAAAGAAGAATCCAACAAAGTCTGCTCATTGTAGCTTCAAAAGTGCTATGTCATAAACGAAGTTCAAACATGCAAAATGGATATAAACTTTCGACATGAAGGCGAAATATTTTCCAGCAAGTTTTAACAAGTTTACCTTAAAGAGAAGGACCCCGTTCTAATCTAATGAAGTGTTCAGCTCTCGGCGAATTTAGCAAGTTGACGTCATCGGCGAACACCAGGCCCGGGCTCATAAAACAAATATTTACTTTATACTGCGGGGTTTGTGAGTAAAAAGGCCAACTTTCAGGGTTATTGACCGGTTACACTTTATTGTCGAAGACTTTATTCATTAAATCTGTGATTTGTATATCGGAAACGTTCTTAGTAACCTAAAGTTTTTCCCTTGCAGTTTTGTGACATTTACTTTAACATTCTTTTGACATTTTTGTTTTTAGGGTTGGATGAAGATATATATTACGAACATTTAATCATCAAAAAATCCCCTCTCCAAAAAAGGGGGCCATTGTAAACTTGACTCCTTTGTCTGTCTGTAGAACGCATGAATGCATTTTAATGCAGTTTTTTGCGTCACGGAACTAATTTTGTGGAGCTGGTTGGTTAGGTTAGGTAAAAATCGGTCCGAACCGTTGTAAGTTCGCAGCTCTTAAAATTATACTCCGTTTTCACTTCGGGGAGTTTTTAAACTTTAAATGAATGTAAGTGATGGTTGAATAATTGATACTGCACTTGTTTGTTTCATCCAAATGCCGTTTTCTGCCTCGAAATTGGTAGGTTTTGACACTACGCATGACATTTTTACGAGCTCTTATTCAACTTCACGTGTTTGTGTGTTTTGTCAAATCTTGCAAGGCAATTTTGAACCATCCTGTTAATGGAATAGACTGAAATTTGGATTACATTACATGACCCCAATGAAATTACAATACGAATACCTATTATGGTATCTAAAAGGTGATCTGATGATGGAGTCAAAAGGTGGAGACAGGACCTAAACTATAAATAACGTAGACCCACAGATTTGGCATGGCACTCGTTCGTTTGGTCATTACAAGCTCATAATGACTGCAAAATAGCGCAGACCGCAACCAAAGCTTTTCCAAAAAAAAGTTTTTTAAGAGGAACTTTATATTAACGGAGGTTTAACCTGCACCTCAAGATTGACGTTGCACAGTCGCATTGAACACAGAATTAAGTCGTGATTTGTGGATTAAAAACAACGATATGACTTCAGTTATAAACAAAAGTCGGGTCACGTAGTTTCATCACACACACGCCTAGGGCATTTAATTCAAGCGAGTACGCAATTCTATTAAAAGGCCAATTAGCTTCACTACACAATAATCCGATAGATACCCTGTTGATAATAAATTGGTATTCGAGTGGAATGAACAAGGGTTTAATTTGTAAATGAATCGCGTGCCGTGCGCGACCTCGCATGTCCGCTGTATTGAATAATATCCATAATATTAATTGGCTAATTCGGCAATACTGTAGCGGGTAATATGCTTTATTAGTTTAGCCCACACTTTATTATTAGGGGTCAGTACTTAAAACTTCTTTTGGGGAGACTATGGGGTCGTTATCTGTACCTATATCTAGGCTGTTTATATCAGGCTACGTTTTTTAAATTGCACTTGCATTACACAAACGTAAAGATATTATGTCTTGAAACGCAACTAATTAAGAAATTAATAATACAATGCAATTGTTTGCACTTCCTTGAACACCTGCTAAAAGTGCGTGACACGGGTGCATCACAAATCTGTAACACAAAAAAGAACAATGTTTTAAAATATTTATTTACCAGTAACAAAACTATCAAAACCAACACATTTATACACATTTCGATATTATAAAAAGGGTTGTTCATTGTGTTTTACATAATAAATTTAGGGGTAGAAATACAAAAATAATATATAATTATAATCTTAGATTAAGTATGTACTAAACACCTTATGACCGAAGGGTAACTAAAGTGGTGGCAGTGCGCAAATGCGGCGACTAAGGCCAAAAAAATTAATATAAAATAAGGACACCCAGTTCAACAGTTACAGAATTGGGCTGAAAACCCATAACATAAATTGATTATGGATTTCTAGTCAAATACTAGATAATTAGGAGGCCTTTAAACTACCTAATATTCATTACGACACTAACCTAACGGTAACGTATAAAAAGGTACCTCTTGATTTTATTTATAGAAATATATTTGGAGGAATTAAATACTCATATTTTGAATTTTTGATGCGTCGTAGATAGTCGTGGTGTTCGGCGAGCACGCGTCGAAATTTGCTAGTGATGCCGGCCCCTTCTTAGTATTTTTTATCGTAATGGTGAAACGAAAGTCACCCACTAGTTGTCCTCCGTGGGGTGGACTGCAAAAGTTACGCGAAATGTAACCGGAAAATAACGTTATGGGAAGCGGAACGGAACGAGGGAAAAGGGAACGCAACCAAAACTTACCCCATATAATCCGGTGGAAACGCCGATTAAATAGACCAAGCCATGCTGACCGTGGCACGATAAACGCCCAATCTTAGGCGCCGGGCACAGGTGGCAAGCATACCCGTAGACACACAGGATGCAGAACTCGGTCGCAATGGGCAGATATTAATTGCTTTCAAAGAAAACGGCGTAGATGTTTTCCTTCAAAGGCTAGCCATATAATGCCGCTATGACAAGGGTACGGGAGGAAACTGTCAATAACCAATTAAAATTTCAAACATAAAATTCAAATCAATTGTGCTGGTACCAGAAAGTAAAAAATTGAAAGAAAGCCGACATCAAAGATATAAAAAGGCGGGAACAGAAAGCGATTTTTGCAGCGATAATGCTGCAGTCTCTTATCGTATACCGGTGATCCGTATTGTTATAATATAACTACTTTTCGCAATGTAATGCAACTACTGCTAGTTATTTGCGAGGAAGCTAAAATATTCTTACAATGGTTTGAAAGAAGCCTACAGTGACAAATTAAATCCTGAAAGTAGAGTTACTCTGCAGAAAACAAAAGAAATGGGCTTATCATCGAAATTTCTTCTTAGTAGAAAATATATCATATTGCTTCTGAATTGCAGTTTAAAAAAGCAAACGCGCACTTTCCCGATATAAGTACGGAAACACTGCATCTTATATGATGACGCGAGGTTGAGAGCTATAGGTACTCATCTTTACAGTGAGCTGCAATGCGAGCTATTTCTGTACCTTTATGTCCGGAGCCCACTCAGCCCCGAGAGCGCCGCTGCATCTCCATGCAACAACGTGTTTTGATAAGCGTGCACTCTGAGAACTACTCCAGGCAGCTTTTAAACGTAGCAAGAACCGTCTCAATATTGGATATTGTAAAACGTTGTTGTTCTAAACGAAACAGACCCTAAAAGCTTTTATTTAAATTCACTACGATTGTAAGTGTGTTTAGTTGAAGCTTTGTGAATGTATTTTTGAACCAGTACCCTTTTTTTAACGGACTGCCGAAGGAGGAGGGCAATGTGTTTATCAGCCCGTATTATGTTTGTTTCTTTGTTGCGCTCTAGAAACTAAACGCGTGGAGCGATTTGATGATTCTTATGTCAATTGATTTGTCTTAATTTTGTGAGTGTCACTAAAGATATGACAGTAATCGCCATTCAATATAGCGGCAATCAGACGCCATATTGTAAAAAAGTTTTATAATAAAGTCAACTATGACAAATGGGATATCACCGTATTCAATTATAGGTATTTCAAAATCATCCTTAGGTTTCTTTCATAATTTTTCAATTTGAATGATCATTTAGGATTTATAACGGTTTAAAGTTCGTTAGCGACAGTCGGGTTTGTTTATAGCTTTCTTTTTGTTTGTTGGCATGGATGGAATCTCATAATATAATATATTCCAACATGTCAAGAAACCGGATGACAATGCAACGTTATAGGTTATAGTTTGATTATAGCGTCTTATTACAGTACTCTCTGACATTGTAGAGAACAATTAACTCGTTACTTTAAAAAAAAAACATCACTAAGGAACGACTTAATAGTCATTGACTTTGAGTGCGACCGTTAGAACTGAGTCGAAATATAGCATCAGGATCTCCACGTTATCATCGGAGACCCACCGATTAAAAACTACCTACTGGTTAGATTGACCTGAAAAACAGCGGATGACTGTAATAAAAGTGTTTTTTCCTGCACAAAAACTGGCTCAAGCCGTAGCCTATACGAGTAGTCTGTTAGTTTACGCGCTAAAACAAGATAGGAAATCCGTTTTAGCGTGGAATGATGATTTCCAAGCTATTTTTTAGTTTATAATCGTACTATCCTACTAATCCTACTAATATTATACATGCGCAAGTTTCTGTGTTTGTTTCTTATTCCTTCACACTGCAACGGCTGGACGAAATTTGAAATGGAGATAGCTTATACCTTCTATTAACACATAGGCTACTTTTCGATATCTACGCGGACGAAGTCGCGGGCTGAAGCTAGTTCTAATATAAAAGCGAAACTGTGCATTTGTTTTTTCTGTTTTCACGGTTTCACGGCTTAACCGATCAACGTGAAATTTTGTGCAGTAATGCTTTGTTTACCGGACATATACGTTTTGCACGAAGATTGGTCAGTTTATAAGGGAATTACAATAAACGCCCGTACGCGGACGGAGTCGCGGCCAAACGGTAGTAATATATCAGTCAGGATAAAGTTACAATATAGTCAGTGAGATCGTATCGCTTAAGGGTAACCTCCTAATATTTACCCTCCACGCGAGTCTGAGTTTGTTTGTTTATTCTACTTTCACGGGTTGCCGCCTCCTCCCATTACAGGAAATTTACTTATATTTGTTTATGTATTTATGAAGATTAGTATAACATAAGTACTTTTATTTCTTTGTTAAGATAAATATTTATCAAAAAGAAATATAACATAATTATATTAACAATAAACTCTGAATAGAATAATAGAATAGTATAATTCGTTAATAGGAATCCAAATTTGAAGAATGTTATGGCTTTCTCTCTTCCAAGCTATAAATTAAATTTATTTATTTATCGAACAACAGAGACTGATTACATTAACACATTTACATTAATTACCCCTACCGTAATAGTTTAATTTCAAGAACACAGTAAAAAAAAAGTTATTTTAATAAATAAAGATGCAACAAAGATTTGGGTTCTGTCCAACTCAGAAGTCAATGATGTACATTATAGTACCTTGTCGCATTATAGTATTAAAGCGAGAGTGGTTTGAATTTAGTACATCTATAGCTGAGAGAAGGTGCTAAACTCTACTTCTAAGTTCGACCGTAACAGTTGGGACGTAACTTCTGTAAATACTAAGACTGTCCTACAACAATCATTCACTAAAAACTTCAACAACTCGTGCTCGTATTCCCGGTAAATATTTATTTATTAATTCCCGCTTGTTTTTATACGAAGCCGATAAAAGTTGGGAGCATGTTCTGTCACGCGCTGAAACATTCATTCCTGCCGGGCGGAACTGACAAACAGCCGTCAGGCCGGCGGGATAAAAGTTTATAAACATGGTTTTACGCCGGGCAGGTGTAGGAATCAGTACCACTACCATGAGTTACATTACCGTACTCGCTAGCGAATCGAATGCTCTGTCCCTCGCTCGCACTCTATAAGAATACTGCGAGGTCTGCGAGGGACAAAGCTTCAACTAAAGCTTCAACTCGCTAGCGAGTACGTTAATTGTAGCTCATGGTAAGGGCACAGTTCAGACTCGTTTTTAGGGTTCCGTACCCTATTAATATGCCTACGCTGTCCGTTCGTTCGTCCTAAATTTAAAGAGCTGTATTTTTAGATAGTGCGTTGATTTTTTTCCAACGGATTATAATAATACCTACTGTGCAGCGGTATAGAAATCGTTGCACGAGTCCGACTCGCACTGTACCGTTTTTTTTATATGTGTGTGTATGTAAATGTATAAATGGAGCTGCAACATTCGCAACAGCCGCTGCTGCTGCAATTTTTTAATCGTTGTAGGAGTTTAAGATGTGTAGCCGTAATTTTGAAGAGCATATTAGTTTTACAGGGATGATTAATAAAGTATTTGCAATTAATAATATAAAAACCTAGATTTAGATGGTGGTAGGTGATTATCTTAAATAACTCGTTCTTGAAGTCGATTCACCAAATATTAACCGGCGAGTTGAAGTTTCCCCATCACTCCCATCAGAGAGTAAAAACCACTTTAAAGGGCGTGCATTCTCAGCTCACTTACTTTGCCCGTCGAGTGAGCACGTTGTTTGTATGACTTTGCTCACTCGATCCACTGTCCGAAAGAGCGTTTTAAAAGAGTATCACAAGCTACAAAAAATCGAAGCCGCTCTCTTGAAGATGTCTGGATGCACATATTACTAATTAAAGTTTGTGACCCTTTTTTTAAGGTAGCATTTTAGATAAGAATGCGTCTAGTTTCGAACATAGGCTCAATTCATACACTAATAGGAGGTCATACGAGCGCCCGATAGCGGCTGGTACTCCGGGGGCCGCGATAACACCGGACTAATATTGGTTTAGGATGTTTATGCTATCGGCATGTGCCCTGAAGTAGCTCGCTGGTTCTGTTTGCCTGGTATGCTCGTCGGTTGGATTCCCAATAACAATAAACTTTCCCAAGCCGCTGTAATAATTATTACAGCTAAGTTTATTTAATAAAGAAATTACTTCTGTCAATTTTGTCGTCAGACATAATAATGTTAATTTATACTTATTTAAATATTTTGAAATCAACATTCACAATTGTTCGTTCTCCGACCGGTGCATCTTGAGCCCATACTTTTTAAATTCGTCACAGAAATCCTCGGATATCAGTGATAGTATTTTATTTTCAGAAATTCATAACCTCTCACAACTACCGGCCGATCTTGACCTCAGTATGGCGAAGAAGTCCGGGAACTCCGTGACCGCAAACATACCTTTCGCACTACAGAAACGTGGCAATTTCAGCAGAATGCGAAAGACATTTTTGTACTGCACCCTCAGTGCGATGAGCGAGTGCTTACTAAAGTTAACCCAGAGCTAGCAAATTTACAAACACTGCGTCGGTGACACCGTAGTTAATACCGCGTAACTAACAAATTAAATAAGATGAAGATTTACAAATACTATATAATACAAAGTAACAATTAAAAATTAAAACTAAAACTATGGCAAATTAAAAATAAATTAATAAATTAACTAAAACTAAAATAAACCTAAATATAACTAAGCTAAAAACTATAAAATTAATTAAGATGCAAAATACACCTTAGCAAGCAAGTCAGCAAGGTACATTTTGGCAACTTATAGAAGTTGTTACGTAGGCGGTATTGCTGTTTCACCGACGACCGGCAATAATCACTCAACGCACAAAGCGAAGTTCGGCAGCGAAGGCTGAAGGCATCAATTTTTAAAGTCGAGACGATACTAAATCGAGCTAAATTTTTAAACGCTGAAAAATATAAAATTTATTTTATTTTAGCTTGCTCTTCACAGAGTAATACATCTGTCAAAAAATGTTCACAAACCGGAAATGTGTTTGTGTCAAAGCCCTTTCCGTCCGCAGTGTGTTGTTTCATTTTGCCGCCTGTCTTCCGAGAAGGGAAATAAATGACCATTTCGCGACCACTTTTTTACGGATATATTATACAATTTGAATATACATGCATACCCCTTAAATCTTTTAGGGTTCCTCAACCCTTTATAGTTTCGCCTTCTCTGTATATCACAGGAATTTTAAAAGTAAATATTTTATAACTAGCGACCCACCCTCGCTTCGCTCCGGTTTATGTGAGTTTTCTGTTACACCCGTACATAAACCAGAATTTATGAAACATTAAAACCTTACGTGAAAAATGATCAAACTGATGGTGGAAACCACATGAGAATCCGTACAGTAGTTTTAGACGGACAAACACGTTGGGGACTTTGTTTTATATGTAGTGATTTATATGCTAAACATGATAAATAAATAAAAAACTGACCCTTTCGAGTGCCTGTTGTGAGGAATCGTTTTCGAAATGTTCGCTTTTAAAGTTACCAATATCCAGGACCTAGGTTTAAGTCGAAAAGAACATTAAAAATGTTTTGAAAACATCAATAAAGAAAAACTTTACTGTTATTTCTTTAAAAATAGCTCGACTTACTAGAGTGAAACAATTTACGGGATATAGGTCAGGAAGCTCTTAGTCCAACTCAAACAACTTGTTCGGGAAAAACCACAAACACAACTTTGCACGCTAATTGTATCGGAACCCTTCATTCAGCATTTATTCCACTTTATTAGCCCATCTTGCTTCTATAATGTAATCAATGATATTGATATAATATGTTTGTATTAAGCATCGTGTCTAGGGCCCCTGGCCGTAAATATTGCCTGAGCGTAGTGGTACATGCCACGATATGGTAGCTCTTATTAACTTCATAGCAAAGGTGGCAGCGACGTAAAAATGTAATCCACGATATCGCTTAGGCAATATTGAATGAAGGCCCGAGCCCATGCCCCCTACTTAAGTATCTACTCTCTTACTCACCATGGCACCCGCACCAAGCTCTGAAACTCGACTCGCTCCAAATTTCCGGTCACGTACCGTACACATTAAATAAAATTACCCACTTACATATTCTAGGCATTCATTGTTTTTAAATGCTTTATACGCTGCGAATTGGCTTATAGAAATGTATGTGCGATCCGTTCTAGGGGGTTATTCTTGTAATTCGCTCGTTCGTCGGCGAGAACGGCGCGTACCTTGGTCTGTCAAACCGTGACAAGGCTGTTCCTAATGATCGCAACAAGTAGATGTGAAACCCAAGTAAAGGTTAGCCTGCTTACGAGTATGTATAATAATAAATTTGCCGTTGTATACACTAATCATGAATTAGCAACGTCTGTTTTGAGTCAGCGTGTCTTGGTCACCAGGACAAAGGCAGTAATAAAACTACTTTTTTACTTGAAACGGGCAGTTTACTCAAGACCAGTCCCTAAGTAACTAGGCATTTATTTGTAAAACACAGTTTGGGGACATAAACTGTCGGCCAATGTACTACAAACTTAGGTAGTAGCTACCATTTACTTGGTTTGACAACTTTGGCCATCAGACGGTCATTTTGACGCAGCACTATCAATATCGAAGGTAGGGTAGGGGTAAAGCCGAGAGGGCCCTTTGGAACGCCATGTTAAAATTGTTAAATGTTTTTTGTTTTAGTAATCTGTTTTTTGTTTTCAAATGTGTGTATGCGTTGAATGAATTATTTCTATTTATTTTCTATTTCTAAGCACCGGTTTTGGCCACTGTACCCTTTTTGGCCATTTAAGGTTGAAATGAGCATCAAAAATACTGTAAAATTAAAAATAATATTCATAAGTATTTATTACTGAAGATTAATATAAAAATATGTTTGTAATTTCATAATTCCTTAGATATTAGTTAAAATTTAGAGTGGCCAAAACCGGTGTAAAGATGGCCAAAACCAATACCTCTACCCTACCGCATAATGCTAACGGGCGCACAGGTCAAGTTACGATAGCATTTGAACAAAGCTTAAAGATAACGCCTGAGCTATCCAACATAATCAGGCCGCCGGCTCACGTGATTGACGTGACAAAGGGAAACCCTAATGAAAAAACTTTTAGAATAAATCTATCTCGCAGAGAAAGTACGAGGACGGGCGGCTCGGGGGGAATGCTTCCGGTGCTTAAGTGGGTCCGTCTGTCAAACATATCCAGTACTTACTTGTACACTTTGCGAAAGTAGTAAAACACTTATATTTTTATCGTCGCCAGGGAAATTCGAAACGAAAAAGATATATCGTTTATTTCCCTTGCGATAAATACACGTGTTTGGCCACTTCAATATTGAAAACCTGTCAAGTGCGAGTCGGACTTGAGTACGCAGATAAAATCTATTTTCCCATACTACGAGTATAAGGCCGGCACCACACTTCGCTATTCGCTATTCGTTATGCGGCTGCGCCGTATTTGTTAAAATATTTGCTATCTCGCTTATGCGTTATGCGTGCGAATAAAGAAAACATAGACGAATAAACCCTCCACACTTCGTCGAATGTAGGCGCATAAGCCGAATAACGAAAAGCGAATAGCGAAGTTTGGTGCCGGCATTAGAATGTAATGTTTTTTAAATGGTTCTTTTCAAAAAATTTAAAGAAAAAGGGGCTTGACAGATATTTAGACATATAAACGAACATTTGGAGAACAGGTGATTGGATAAGTATTTTACTCAAACACTCAAATACTCAAATGTTTATTGCATTCCACAATGTGTTGGCAGTTGACAGGCTTACTTAAGCTAATACAGTAATTAATATACTTATGTTTAACTTAATTATGGACCCTGTGTTGGGCACAGCAACATTAAGAAAGGGCTTAGCTCATTAATCTTACATTGTACACTTACTAATTAATTATATTGCACGTAAGGTATATAATAATTTAAATTAGGTCAAATTTAATTTGAACGATATAATTAAACTTGAATATTCATTATTATTATTTTGGTCAGGTTTTGTTTTTAATATTTCGTAAAAGGCCAACGTGTTTCATTTTGTTTTCATGCAGATTGTTATCGAAATGCGGTGGCTTTAATAGTCAAGTAAATAGATACACAGACTTTAAAATAATGATACCGGTATTGTTAGAAATGAAGTGGAATAGAGACTTGAATCTCAAAAATCTTACCCTGTTAATTGATGGACAGATTGTTGAAGCGAAATGTTATTAGGAACATTCCGCCCAAATTGCAGTTACAAGCCTAAATTTGTGTGAAATGTTACGACGCCGCCGTTAAAACAAACAGTCGTAATGTTCATGCTCTTGATATAACGCCTGAACCTGAGAAAACGTTTCAAAGATTACTGTGATTTTAATCTTAGATTGTTGGATATTTTAATCTACTGGGTATTTCAAATGTAAACTTGCGTACGTATCTCTAGTAAAAATTAAACTTTTCGACTTCATTATTGCCTAAACGTAAATATAAAAATTTAAAGTAACATGTGTAGTTCAGGAAATAGGATTTGGCCGTCTGATATCTACTTTGCGATCTTTTTTTCTGTGGTAAGACTTGTGGATCTAACCTTAACCTTAACCTTTCAACCCACGGTGCTGTTTGAAGAACGAGGCCAGTTTTACCACATTTTGTTTGATATTAAAAAAAGATCTTAGTGAAGATTTATATGGCCAATTCATATTTCCTGAACTATAATAATGATGTTTTAATGTACAAAAAAATACTGCTTGACATGTTGGGAGGTACACTCGAGTTCATAAATATGTGTACACTTTAGTACCTTGTCACGTTAATCGCTGTGACAATTCATGTACCTACGGTAGTGTAAACATGACATTATATAGAGAAGCTACTAAAATGTACACATATTTATGAACTCGACCGTACAAAAATCTGTCGGCGTAATTTAAATGTAGAACAATGCCAAATTAAGGTTTTGTGGTACCAGAGTCTCTGAGCTAAACCGCGGACGGACGGACGAACGGACATAGCGAAACTATAAGGTTCCTAGTTTGACTTCGGAAACCTAAAAAACCAAAATAAATACAGTGCTGTATATCAACTAATCCCGTTTTAATTCGCTTGTTGAATACATGTTAGAAAAACCGTATTAAGTTAACGTTTTACTATTTAATCTCTATAAGTAGGTATAAAAACTATGGAACAAAATAAAGAAATTCTCACTGCAGTTTGCTGTAGTTTAATACAATTTACGAGTTAACTTTAGTAGTCACGGACATCGCTTACATAATGATTTAAAAGGTTTAGAGTGTCCGGAAACTTCGCGAGGAACTGTTGTGCCCGCCCGCGGCGCCGCCCACGCGGCGCGTCGCTGCCACGACATCCCGGTAGGGGTAAAAATGTAGTATAATATATCATAATAGTCTTAAGGGTTTATTTCTTAAACTTTTCTTGAAACATTATTTTGTAATACGGAGCTCATTTTATGCGTGACTGGCATCGTTTTGTTCCTTGTAGTCACCAGCAAAAATATCTGACACGCTCTTATACCTCTAATAAGATAAGATAAGATAAGCATTTATTGTCAAACTGTGTACAATTGTTATTTCATGTCAAAATCAATAGATTAATAGTTCCAACAGTTTGCCCATTTCGGACGTACAATAATAACCTTACATCTAAATTTTATTATTTAATACTTTACAGAAAAAAAATCATTTAAATTATAAAAACATTTGCAAAGTAGCCATTCCTTAAGATTATTTTTGAACTGTGCATTACATAGCGACTTTATACATTCCGGTAAATGATTATGTATATTTATTCCAGTGACATAAGTGCTTTTGTTCAGTATATAGCTAGAAGGACGAACTGTACATAAGTCATTTTTATATTGAGATCGTAAATTTATCTTAAAGTCACTTTTTTTATTGAAGTCGTCAGTACGCTCCTTAACAAATAAACTTATTTCTAATATATAAATGCACGTCAGGGTTAAAATTCTGTAGTCTTTAAATACGTTTCTTACGGATTCCGTATTTTTAAGTTTAAATATGATGCGTAGGCATTTCTTTTGAAGAAGGAAAGTGGACTCAACATTTACTGAGTTACCCCAAAAAATTATGCCATATGTCAGTTGAGGATAAACATTACCATAATAAGCCTTACAAGCAACCTCAATTGATGTTATATTAATCAACATTGAAAGTGCAAAACAGCTCTTTGAAATTATTTTATTTATTTTTTCAATGTGAGTCTTCCAGTTTAAGTTGTTGTCTATTGTAACACCTAAGAAATTCGTGTTCTTGACCTGTTCAATTTTTTCATTATTTATTATTATATCTATACATTGTGATTCCTGTTTATAGTTCGTAAACTGTATAATTTTCGTCTTGTCTAAGTTAACATTTAAATTTAAAGATGATAACCATTTAACCACAATTCTTAGTGTATTATACGTCTCTTGAGTAATATCAGAGCCCTTTAGTTTTTCCTCAGATATAAATATTGTGGCATCATCAGCAAACATTACACACAAGTGGTCAATCACTAGGGGAAACTCGTTTACATATACTAAAAATAATAGAGGCCCTAATACGCTTCCTTGAGGAACCCCTTGTAGATTTTTTACATAGTTTGACTGTACTCTTGTGATCGTCTTTGTAGTTTTATCATATGTATCTAACACTGTAGCTTGAGGTCTATCAGTAAGATAGTTCTCAATTAATTTTAATGCTGATCCGCGTATTCCAACATGTTCAAGCTGGTTTAATAATATTTCGTGTGAAACACAGTCGAACGTTAGGTTGGGTTACAGGTTTATGATTGGGTATGTCTTTTCTGGTATTATTTAAGTTTATAAAAAAATCATTAATTATGTTAGCGACGTCGAGCGGTTTATTAATTATAATGTCATCTTTTTTTATGTATTCAACTGTGTCCTTTATCCTATTTATATGTGTCGTATTTTGTTTTATTATTTGCCATGTTGCTTTGCTTTTATTAGTACTCTGATTGATAAAGTTAATATTTGTAATACGTTTTGATTGTTTTGTTACTGATTTTATGATTTGACAGTATTTTTTATACTTTTTTTTAACAATTACATTGTTAGACTTTAAAGTATGCAAATACAATTGCCTTTTATGTTTACTTGATTTTAGAATTCCTTTAGTTTTCCAGTTTGAATTTCTTTTATGTGTAATTTTAATTTTTTTACTTGGTACGCAGAGGTCAAAAACAAGGTTAAAGATATCCAAAAACATTTTGTACGCGTCATTTGAATCTATCTGAGAATAAACATCTGCAAAACTTATTTGTGATAAATATTTCGAGAAGATTTCTAAATATGTATTTGGATTTCTACTGTAGACATACCAAAAGTCCTCTCTAAAAGCCAAACTTGTAGGAATCGATATTAACTGACAAGTATGATCAGATAAACCTAGGTCTAATACTTCCGCTCTACAATGCTTAGCATTCGTAAATATGTTGTCTATGCATGTTTGAGAATGTATTGTTATTCTCGTAGGAACTGTTACTTTAGGGTATAATTTAAAAGATCGGAAAGTATTTAAAATTTGCTCACTCTTACTTGTATTTTCTAGTATGTTGACATTAAAGTCACCTAATATGAAAATGTTTTTGTAACAGTTCCTGTTCCTTGTCACTAGTTTGCGAAGTAAAAATTCCATATTTACAAGAAAAATTTCAAGATTACTATTTGGTGTTCTATAAACACAAATGATTAGGTAACTTAGTCCACAAATCGTAATACCACAACATTCAAAGTGACTTTCTACAGACATCTCAGCTACCCACTGCAATTCACGACAGTCGACTGAGTGTTTCACAGAAATAGCAACACCACCTCGTTTCTTACGCTTACGACAAAAATGAGCAACATTTTTATAGCCCTCTATTTGCAATGTTTCAACTTCCCCATGCTTCAGGAACGTCTCACTAAAACAACAGACATCCATATTTTTTTCATGCAACAGTACTTCCAATTGGTCTAATTTCGATTTAATGCTCTGGGTGTTTAGATGCATAATGACAAGGTTATGTTCTTTATTTTCATATTTATTTCTATTATTGGTCACGAAAAAAATCATCCGATTGGCCTTGTTGTTGACCCGTTAAAACATCATTTAAATTTTTGTTTGCTGTCCTTTTGTTAACTTTTAATCTCATTTGATTAAATAAGTATGGTATTGTATTTTTCGACTGAGGTTTTGTTGTAACTACGTTATTGTTATATGTTTTAAAATCATTCTTTCTTGAAAAATATTGTGTAATGAGTCTTTGTCCTGCATTTGGTTGTTGCGATTTAACTATTTGACTTTTTACATTACTAAATGTTATTCGATTGTTTTTATAGCTAATCCGTAATATTTCCCTTAACAACAATCCACTCATGTACAATTTACAATTTTGCGTTTCATTTTTGCCTTCAAGAGGTATTATTGAAGTATGTGGAAACTGACAACTAAAGACGTAAATAATAAAGACGTATCAGATATTTCTGCGCCCAATGTTGTATTAATAATAATTACCTACCTCCAGGCAACAGTGTTCGCATTGTTGTGTTCCGGCGTGGGAATAACACAATAAACCGGTGAAATTACTAGCATAGAGGCATTCCACCCTGGTCCTCAGAGTTGGCAGCGTATTTTTGGATTGCAGTCTTGAGATTTAAGTATTGAGAATGCAAATGTCTGAGATCCCACTTATCATCAGCGGCTCTATTCAAGACGGTAAAAACAATATCGTATTTGATCTGTTATCGAATTGTCAACGTTTTGATAGCTCTTATTTTCTTGACAGTAATGGCGGCTGACGTCGTAACAATACCATAACAGGCAAACTACGATATCGTTTTTACCGCCTAGAATAGAGGCGCATGTGTTTTTTATGCATTAGTTTATTTTACCACGATACCAAGTCTGTACCCTTCCCTTAGTCATCGACAAAGTGGTCTGTGCCCGGTGTAAGTTTTGCATCATTTAAAGTTTATCTCAATCGCGCTTGCTAACTCTCAATTAGTAGCCGAACTACGCAAGCGCGCGGTCGAGACGTAAGAGGTGTAAAACTTTCACAGTCGGTACAGTGGCAGCGACCTGTAAACGAGATATCTGAGATAAATGAGGTCTGATGTCGGGACGGGATATACCTATTACGCTAAATAGGTATTATCCAGGGGTAATGTCAAACATTCAGATTTTTAGAACAAAAAACTTCTTGAATTCAAGTAAATGATTCAAGCAAGGGGTGATCAGCTAATAGGTGCGTTTGCTCGTTAAGAAAGAGTAAAGTAATTGATTTTTAACGGATTATTTAGTTTTTTCACATACTTGGGCCATTTTACTTTTCAATGCCTAAAATAGAAATGAAAATTAAGTATCCATTTAAAAAATTCGTAAAAAGTCCTAACCAGGTCTTACTTTTTACTGTAAATTTACCCGCTATTTTTGTTCTTTTTCTATACAAAACAAGAATTTTCTGCTCAAATTACCACTGCGTTACCAGTCTCCACGTCCGCTTGCAAAATGATGACCACTGCGTTACTTACTATATTAGCCGTTTTTTACCCAGCCCCACACAATTTCGTATAAAACATTATTCAGGTACGTGAACAAAATCTGAAACTTTTTTTTGCATTTCTAATGTCATCTAATTTTGTTGAAAATTATTATTTTAAACAAAGGTTCACGTTAAGGGACGTTTTCTTAGGCATCAAAAAGAAGAATGGCCCACTTACTTCACTAGGTTTTTCTACAAGGTTCATTAATTTTATGCATTCATGTAAAAATATTATATTCATACAATATTTCTGCCTCTGTGATTTATTATTTGCAAGAATTTTCCGCTCGTCGCAACCAACTCCCTACGAACGCGATATCCCATGCAAAAATTCCAATAGCTAAAAGCAGATAAGTGAATTCAAGAGTAAACATTCCACGATAGCGCGGCTCCGAATGTTTAAACCTTTGATACGTTCCACAATTTTATTCATCCCCCCTCCCTTTGAAACAGACGCGATTGTTTCATGATTTTTCCCACCCTTTTTGTTTATCCTTTGTAGCTAAATACATTCGTATAACGTAACAGCGATTGCACGGATTTGTTTGGCAAGCTGGAAACAGCGGTGAACTTGCTGCCAATATACCGCTAAATTGCAAGTTGGTTTCGCAAGCTGTGGATTGTTGTGAAAATATTTGTTGTGTTTCAAAGCAATATGTTAATTTTGTTCTGATTTAAGACGCTGCGATTTGTACTGAAACTCATAGTTTCAATGTAAAAATGTTTTTGGGCTCTATTCCAATTTTTGTAAGTCTATTATGAAAAGGTAATATTAATTCTTTCTGTCAAGTAAATTATGATTGATATATTTTCATTTGCTTACAATTTCTAAATTGTATATTTTTTCTTTGTAGTACGTTTTTGTTAAATCATACTTGCTTTTTCTCTCATGGACACTTTTTGTTCTAGTAAAGGTGATTGCACGTTGGATATCTACTATTGTTTTATGTAATTGTTGTTAAACATTTAATAATTAAATAAAAGTTAACATAACATTTTAAATGCAGAATTATCAACAACTTTTTAGAGTTGTTGGTAATTCTTTAGCTCTGCCTTTCCCGCTCTGGGAATGAAGGCGTGAGTGTATGTATGTAACATTTAAAATATGAAAACGCTACGCCAAAGTGAAATAGATACCAAGTACGACTTGTCGCTTAAGTTCCGTTCCTTTCTATCCATATGAAACGTATCTACAATAGCCTGGTGATAAGTCAAAGCCAGAAATAAGTAGTTGCATTTAACCGAAATCAATTATGAAGTGGATCCAGCTAAGAATAGCGGAGGATGCGCGGCGCCCTCGATAGCGTTCGAGGGGAACGTTCTCGCGGAGAAGCCGCTACATTACTCGTTCTATTTTCATTATTTTCAGACGAGAATATAAAAACTTCTCAGCGAAGAATCCACCAGTCGACGCGAAATATTTTTTTTCGTGATCCACTATAACACCACACGTTGTTTGTATGCTCGTAACTGTATGTTTGTAATACATACATACATAAAATCACGCCTGTTTCCCAGAGAGGTAGGCAGAGACGACTTCTTTCCACCTGCTACGATCCTGACAAATGTCTTTCGCTTCTTCCACATCCATACATCGAGTCATGCACGCACGTCGGTTTCGGGTACTTAAGATTCGGCCCTTTTCCAGTATTTCTCCGATTTGATTCGAAAAAGTACACCTAGGGCGGCCTCTTCCGACCCTTACACTCACTTTCGCTCTGTATATCTCTTTCGTCAATCTTCTTTCATCCATCCTTTCCAAATGACCGAACCATCGAAGCATGCCCTTTTCAATCTTAGTCACTACGTCTTCTTTTAGTCCACATTTTTCTCTGACTTTTTCATTCCTTACTCTATCAATCAGTTTCACAACACACATACAACGCAAAGAACGCATTTCAACTGCATTTATACGACTTTCATGCTAGTCCTGCCACACCCAACATTCAGTACCATACATCAGAGTAGGGGTCAACACTCCATTGTGAACAGCCAGTCGCGCTTTTTGTGAAACGCCCCTTCTGCTCACAAAGGAGTACAGGGCCCCATTAATTTGATTTCCCGCATTCAGCCTCCTCCCGACATCCTTCTCACACTTACCATCTCTTGTAAACATACTTCCCAGGTACACAAATTCACTCACTTGCTCTACTAATTCACCATTTATATTTATCACGCACTCAGTCATCTCCTCGTCCTTCTCTATTAGGTACCATGACCTTGGTCTTGGCAACATTTAATTTCATCCCCTTTTGCTTAAATCCCTCATTCATCACTGTCACCATCTCCTGCAACTCAAGTACCGATGGAGCAAGTAACTATAACTTGATCATCGGCATATAAGAGGCATTTGATTAGCAACTCTTGCATACTCAAACCCTTATCATACTCTTAAAAAAATAATTTAATAATATTAATATAAAAAGAAAACCGTTTTGTTCTTTGTTTGGTGTTTAGTCAAGTGTTTTTGTATCGTATGGTGTCTTTAAGCTTGAAATGAGTAGGCCTCTTTTCAACTCGGTTAGCCTACGCGAGACAATAAAAGCATATTGTCTTTGACGTATTATGGTATTTTTTAACTCGGCCGCCGCCTAAATAAGAGCTATCAAAACGTGGCAAGTCTTTGACATGTTAAGGTACTGACTGAGCTATCACAAGATCACAACGTTGACAATAAGATAACAAGTCAAAGGCGATACGGTTTGTCCCTAGTAAAAGTCCCAGGATCAAAGACAATATGGTTTTTACCGCCTAGAATCTCAGCCTTGATATCATGACACAAGCAGGCTAACCAATCATTTACTAGAAATCGTAAATTCATAGAGTATTAGTTATTAAACTTTAGATTTTGGAAAGCAGGCACGTATCGCGGCCCACGGTTGGGATCCGAAGTAAATGTTATTTATTGCTTAATCTAATCTTGGGGGTCGCCCGGGCACCGGCCTCTCGGAGGGCTTTGTTCAATCCGGGTAAATCACAGATACACATCTTCACACAACTATCTAGTTATTATAATATTCATATTTTTTTGCACTTTTAATACGACGGGCTGGCCTAGTTGATAGTGGCCCTGCCTACGAAGCTAGGGGTCCTGGGTTCAAATCCCGGCAACGGTAGATATTTGTGTGATGAGCGCAAATATTTATTCCTGAGTTATGGATGTTTTCTATTTATTCAATATATTTCTATATATAAGTAATTAAATCGTTGTCTAGTACCCATAGTACAAGCCTAGAGCTTAGTTTGGGATTAGGTCAATTTTAGGTAGTGTATTGTCCCCCTGATATTTGTTTATTTATTAATATGAGAACAGTTTCTTTTTATCAAGCCTAAGAGCGAGGGGTAAAAATTTAATAAAAGTATACAGGGTGGAAAGTTCGAATGCCACATGGAAGGCAACGAAACTTTCCTTTATTTTTAAAAACTATAAACTCTGCATTTATGGATTTTTGAAAAATCGACTGTCTCAACCGGGACTCGAACCGGTCGGTTAAATGCGGTAAAATAACATGCCGTATTTTATGATGCAGATCGAAAGGGTTACCGATATGGTTCATTTATCTCTATTTAACAAACACGATCAAAATAACGGAAGGCCATGAATACTAGCAATTACCATTTAACTTTGTTTCACACGTCACGGGAGACGTACCGCAGTTACCTACTATACCTTTAATATTGGAAATAGCTAGCAAATTTTACACAATGGAGACTTACTTTTATTTTAGAAAATAATAAATACTGCATTTACGGATTTTTGAAAAGTAGACCGTTAAAATTAAGAATTACTTGTAGTGTGATTTGTCATTACCTAAACATTTAACGAATACTGAAAAAAACAAGATACTCTAATCTCTGGCATGCCAGGAAAGTAAAGATGTTTAAATGAGCTACACTTATGTTTACCTATCAGTTTAGTTGCGGTTACTAATGCCACTTCTTTAGTACAATACTATTGACTTCCTAGATAAGAAAATTGCATCAATTGTTATCTTTACTCATTGTAACTAGTTATCATATTTGCTTGCATAGGTAGGTAATTTGAAAATTGAACATTTTAATGATCTGTTTTTTTTTTAGTAGATTAGAGTATCTTGTTCTTTCACTATTCGTGAAATGTTTAGGTAATGATAATTCACAATACAAGTAATGCTTAATTTTCAAGGTCTTTATTTAATTCATGGTATTTATTGTGAATTATCGCTATGAAAGACCCTTTCGATTTTCATCTGAAAATATGGCATGTTATTTCTGTCATATTCGACCTGTTCGATTCCCGGTTAAGTTAGGCGATTTTTCAAAAATCCGTAAATGCAGAGTTTATAGTTTTTAAAAATAAAGGAAAGTCTCCTTTACACAGAATGTGCTATCTCCAATATTTAAGGTAGTTGCCTTGCATGTGGCGTTCGAACTTTCCACCCTGTGTATACATACTCTCCAGGCCGGTTTCGACCACGGCGACTGCTTCAACTCCGGTGTTGCTGGCGCTGGTGTGCTCTCGTGTACCTAAGTAAAAGTAGGGTTTACATAGACATGTCATATACACATTAGTCTGACAGATAAGACACAGCCCCGGCGAAATGTAGGGACTTGAAATTTGGAGTAAATATTCATGGGCTACTTAGGGGTGCACTAAGTTTTTTTTTGATAATCGACCCGAAATGGGAAGAAATAGAAGGCGAAAGCAGAAACCTAATTCTGCGCGTATGGAGTTGTCCTCTAGTAAAGATATTCACTTGCACAAGTTGTGCTGCAATCGGATTGTATTTAGCTCTATTTAGGTACGTGAAGATGTTTTTAATCTAACTTGTTCAAGACATAACACAATTTTGCGTTGGCGGATAGAAAAACCTAGCTTTTATTTGTAGAAAAAGTTTATACACGAACCGTCTGCAAGCGGACCTTGACGCCATTTTGTTTCCATTTAAAATGCACTCGCTCCGTTACTTTGATGAATGACATCGAAAAGCTCAGTTACGTAAAATCATACTTTAGTTGAAAGAAAAAAAGCTATTTTTTTTGATAACAAACAAACGTTAAAATCTGATTAAGAGATATGACATTTTAAAAGGTATCATTCGTTTGTATTCTTTGTACCAATTTTGGAAATACTATCGATTATCATTCACTTATCTCGAATTCGAATTCTTAGCAGCAAGTTTCCTGTCAGTTTTTTGTATATTTATTTAATGAACTGCCTGGCACGGTCTCAAACCACCTAAACTAAGTGATGGGTTAATTTAAAAAGCCCAACTAACCTAAAAAGTAATCTCGTTATTTTACTAGTCTATGATTTATTTTTGTTGTGCTGATGACACATTTTTAATGCCTTATTAAATGAGATTGACTACCGCAGGGTTCTTTCTGCGCCAAGTTGTTATTTAGCTCGCAACTGGCACCCCAACGAGTTTTCTGCTTAGCTTGCCAAAAGTGCAAATTAAATAGCTGCTTATAACCTATAAAGTATGTAAATGTAAGTGCAGGCAAGTTTTATTAATTTGAGTTTTGCCTAATGCCTAAAAAAATTTTTGGGTTACTTATAAAACTGCACTGACTATTTGACAAAATAAGGTACCTACGGGTACGTATCATAAATTAAATAAAGTTCAAAATACATTATGGGTCATAATACATATGGTTCACAATATTATAATGGTGTTTATTCTGAAACGGTAAACTTTTCGGGATTGTTATAAAATAAACCTAACCTAACCTAACGGGTTCTATACAATGACCCTTTAAATAATTCTGATAAGTTTACAGCTTCAGAAATAAAACCATTATTTATATATTATGATCCATTATGTATTATGACCCATTATGTATTTTGAACTTTATATATTATGATACGTTCCCGTACCTACAGCCTGGCTAACTGAATAAGTCATCAGCCAATAAAGAACCTAAATGAGCACTAATAAAGCATTTTTCGAAATTCATCTCGTATCGGGAAAACCGAAACGATGGCGTGGAACAAATAGACATTGAAAAGAAAAATATAAAATCAGAAAAATGCATACGTACAGTTTTTAAACAAAAAGCTCAAAAAAACAAAGCGACTTCACAAAGGAATATTCATTTAACCGCCGTTCAGCACCAGGGGCTACGTATTGGGTCGACTCTGTCTGGGAATGTGCGGATTGGGCGCTGTCACGGCGTAAGGCTATAAGTTACCTGAATGTGCAAAAACTCGGCGCACGACCATGAAATGGCGCGTCATGCGGCTGCTGACAAATCAATGGGCGAAAAAACGCACGCGGTCCGCCGGAAAATCGTCGCCGTGCCGTGCGCTACGGCAGAGTCATTGGACGATGTCTGCGATGCTGTTTATAATTTATAGAACACTTTAAAACACGGAATGTGAGTAATTAAATTAACTAAGAGCTAATACCGCCGCCGTCTCCTTTCTACCATCGGAATTCTAAACGCGCCGCGGAATACCATCTGTACCTATATAGTCTTTTGAGGGTGAGCTTACTATCATCGTCGATAAACTACCTCTCTACATATTAATTATGTTTTTGGGGGTAAGAGCCACGTCTTAACATAAATGTCTTAACATAGGTGTCGATGTTACCGATTTTTTTTTAAACATTATTATATTTTTCCGGTTATTGCTTGCTTGAAGTAAGAAAAAATAAGAATATAGAGACCGTTAATAATATCGTTACGGCGCTTAGACGCCCTAAGCGGGATAACCAATATAACTATAATAAATAATATTGTTCAGAAACTATATTCGCGCGATTTATCTGCATTTTAAGCTCCTTTATTTATTTTTCTACAATCAAGTCTACACATACAACGCTTTCATTAATATGCAAAAATAAGGCAACTTTGGATGATTTATCACCAGCCCTCTTTATTAAAACTTAAAGAAAGCATCTGTAACCAAACGTCTTAGTTCAATAATTCGAAGTAGAATGACGCATTTATCGTTCATTCATGAAAACAGAAGCACTGAGCAAGGAAAGCGCTACTTTTCTTTCAGGCGAGGGAGACAACAAGTCCCCTAACACGAAGATAAATTGACGTATGGCTTTGCCAACTTTCCGAAATAAATATACTTTAACTTTCTAAGTGAAATGTAGCTAGAAGAGAGTAACGTTTAGTAATACGGTAGTTGTAACATACTGTATTCCTTGCGGATTTCAAACTACTACCGCTGAAGTCCGTGAGGATTTGAAACTGTCAGAACTGAAAAGATGTACTGTTTTGTTAAGCCTCAATAGCCTTAAATCAAACCAAACGAGACTTATAACTCTTGTGAAGAGAACTTTATCATTGGCTATGGCGTTGATTAATGGCGTGTAAATAACTAAATAAAATATAATCTTTAAAAACCCGACTGCATTATTTGATACTGTCGTCGACATATGTTGGAAATATTAAAACATAAAATCCTATTGATAAACGTTTTTTTTTTAATGTACCCGGTGACACTCGCGCCATCGAGATGAATCTAATGACATATCATTTATCAAATTCGGTTGACCCGTTGAGTTGTTACGATGGGACATAATTATATAGGAACGGACATACATACACACATACATACATGTCAAACACATAACCCTCCTTTTGGGCTTCACCGCCGTCGGGTAAAATTATACACAGACACATCTGAAATAGCTAGCGGTCCCAGCTTCAAATCCCGGTACGGGCAGATATTTGTGTGATGAGCGCGAGTATTTGTTCCTCAATTTGATCTGGATCCTTATGTATTTATTTATTTCTCTATGTAAGTAAGTTTATCGAAACGAAAAGCAAATTCGGCAAGTGTAGTTGGCAAGAACAGCGCTTGCAGCCAGAGTAAGAAACCTATCGGTTTGCCGAGATGCTGCAACCAAATTAAAAATACGAGCACTTAAAATATGTAAATCAGACTCACAGCTTACCGGTTAGTAATTCGTCGACGAATTGAAAAGCGAGTTGTTTTACATAATCATCCAGCATTTCGTATTCCAGTGGTAGCCGCAGCTCGCTCCACAAAGGCCATGACGCCGCAACTGAGCGATGACGAGGCCATCTTTCTCTTCTCCTACGGATTTCCTTGAAACGCATTTCATTCCGTTTTACTGACAACGGGCGGGGTAATATTTCCTTTTTATCGTGACGTAAATATTATGTTTTAGACGGTGCTTGTTTGGTTACATTTATGGGATTAAAAATAAATAAATTAGTTTTCTTTTCGTGTACAGATGGTACAATTAGTTTACCAGATTGTCCCGCATAGAAATCTTCTATCATGTTTCATTCACGAATTATAAAATGTTCACAGATGAATATGATCCTTTGTTCATCCCCGGACCAACCTTTTTTTCATTCAAATTTCTTAAATATGAGGTACCTCGTTATAATGTACGGTGGGCCAGAAATATTTGCATTTTGATTAGCTTTTACTCATGCTAATGTGCAAAAAATTATGCCCGCCCTAAATTAGCAGAGCGAGTAAAATGTGAATCTATTTAGTATTGTAGTAGTATCTTTACAAATTAGGAAGGCTGTTGTAATTAATGTGTAAATGGTAATAATAACATTCAGGTCTAATGGACCTGATGAGACACTAAAGTCAAAGCACTCGTATAATTGGGGGGGTAATGAGAACTCGTAGTAAAGAAAAGGCAATAAACGGGACGCAATCTCGCGGGGCAGCCCTCGAGGGCTCTCCAGTCTCCACGCGTTTTTGTCAATACGGGCGCCCTGCGAGCGCGGGCCACATCCGCGGACGTTTTGTGATACGAGTGACCGCCTTTCAACGTTTCAACTAAGAGGGCACATGTTTGATGCGTATAACTTACAGCTGGATTTGAATACTCTTTCACTGCTTACATATTTATCATGAACATGGCTGAGATTTTACGTGGTAAAATCTTATTAAGTACTTTTGACGTGTTTCCGTATTGTCAACGTTTTGATAGCTCTTGACAGTAATAGCGGCCGAGTTAAAAATAATAGCATAACACGTCAAAGGCTTTAGAATATACCCTGTGGAATAGAGGCTCGCAGGCATCAACACGTTGACAATACGGAAACATTTCAAAAGCAATAAGGTCTAGAATCTCAGCCCTGGACAAGAGTATACTTACCAGTTATAAGTATACACTATACGTCCAGTGCTCGAAAAAACTTTTTTCGTGTTTCATTTGGACCGAAAAACTACGATTGCCGCGAACGATATTTTAATTGAAAGCAACCTTTTTCGATAAAATTGGGGCTTATTGACTTAACCACTTTTACTCAGAACAAATGAAAAACATTTGTTCAGGATCCTGCGACGATACTTCCGGGCACTTTTGATAATTAAACCTAACTTTATTATTGAGATAAAACTCGCCTAGAAAAGTAAGTGAAACAAAAATGGAAAAACACGCCGAAGCGTGAAAAAGTAGGAAAGTCTAAATGGAACTTCGGTGAAATTAAAATTCTTGGGCGACTTTTCCGCTTTTAAATTTTTTATCGATGGACTTTTCTGGTATAAAGATGAAATGGAAAGGCACCTTGGCGCGAGGAAATTTTTTAGGGGAATGCGAAAAAGGTTTTTAAGAATGTTTTCAAAATAAGATTTCACATCTTTAACAAGTTTGCTCGTTAAAAGCAGTCCGTAGTGGAAATTAGGAAGAATTTTAATAGTCGGTACACGCGTACACCGGCCGTAACTAAATTCCGAGGTTTCGCGGTTTTGTAGAAAGTTTATTGGAGCGCGGTCGGCGCTGGCGCGGCGCAGGCATGTGTAATATTTATCACCCACACACTTGCCGATGAGAAAATGTTAGCAACTTGTACGCTGTGTTAACAAATTACCTGCGCTGGGTGAATAATTTCACGACGAAATTAACGTTTGTTGGATGATTTCAGCCATAAATTGTGCTACAATTAAACAGCGCTTCTAAAGACTGAAAGAATGATGATAGCCGGGAAAGTTCACGTCCGCATAAAATAAATGGCTGATTTCGAGTTCTCTCACGACCATAGCCGCATTTAGGTCGTACTTAAGATTGAAGAGCGGGTAGTCGCATAAATATTTAATGTTGTAACAACAGGACACGGCCAGGGCGGGACGACGGCAACCTAGTCGGCTGTCGGCGCGAAACGGCGGCCGCCGGAAACAATCCCGCAATATACATAAATTTAAGAAAATATTGTCTTTGAACTACGTATTCAGAACAAATGAAGAAACGTTAAAAACAAGGACTAGAATAAAACCTTCTAGTCCACAAAAAAAAAACGGGCGGCAGGAGAGCGAGTAGGAAACATTGATATTTATTATGGTAATGAACCGGGGAATCCTTACTTCCAAGCCAATAAGTGCGTCCCCTGAGCGTCCTTTCATTATTTATGTTGAATAAAACTTTCAAGATTGTTTATGATTTACCGACGCCTAATTTAAATCAATTTTCCTTAAATCTCAAGTTCCTCATGAAATAGGCAATCGCAGTAGTCATTTAGAATTCAAAGAACTGCGGACCGAGGGGCCGGCTGCGGATGTTAGGAAAAATGATAACCAAATGAAATTGAATAATTTACTGAAAAGATATTCAGCAATAACGGCCGCGGCGGCGTTAACGCGTAATTCTTGGGAAATAAAAGCAACGTTACTGCGCCTTATTTGACGCTTCATACCAAACTGTACGTTGCTATAAAACGGGCCTAACACTTATTTGCTTACGCAAATTTTTATGTGGTCGTTAGATCCCTTATGGACCGTTTCTTTTTTAATAGATTTTTGGCTGTCTTTGGGACAAAATATCTGGCACTCATGATACATTACGTATGTATACTATTCTGCTCGCCTCATGATTACGTAGACTAACATCAATCAATTTGACGACTGCCTAAACGTCGAGTTTGCCAAATATATTTAGGGTGTTGTTGAGTTGTAGTAATTGGATATTACATTACATTACACTCCATTCATTTCATGAAGTTACTAATGAGAATTATTACTTTACTTTACTAGCTTCTGCCCGCGACTTCGTCCGCGTAGATATCGATTATTCGTTATTCCCTCGGGAACTTATACATTTCTAGGGGTGAAAAGTAGGCTATTTATTTATCCACGGTATAAGCATTCATCTAAATCAATTCGTCCAGCCGTTGCAGCGTGAGGGAGTAACAAACTTAACACACAAACTTTCTCATTTATAATATTAGTGGGATAAATAGGATTTTCTATTAAAGTCGCTCCGAAATGTTGGACTGATGATTTAAAATACGACCGTTACCGGAAGCTTTGTTATTTACTGTGGTGATAAGCTCATAGGGGCCCCCGCAATCTTTAACAGGAGGATATCTAATAATGTGGTCACGCTGCGCAACGCATCAAATGCCATCCTTGGAGACTTCACGATCTGTAATAGAACCACTATTTAATTTGCAACCCTTTCAGGACAATGCAGGGTTGAGTTTCTTTTAGCATTATATTGAAGAAGCGGCTTTTTGTGTTGGAAGGGTAGTCACGTCAACGTCGTATGGACATTCGTCTCGTCGCCTGCCTGATGGCATGTCACTGGCGCTCTTTGGTTAGATTTAGATTCTAAACGACGAGTAAAGACTCTGCATTTTATACGGGAGCGCATTGGCATTGCCTGATTCAGTTAAATGTATTAGCATTCGTTGCGAAAGCACCATTTTCTTTAGTGAATATAAATCTTAATGCTTTATCACGTCTATTAAACTATGAGTTAGGGCTGTGTGTCATAACATCTAGCTCTACTCCTTCTCCTGTATCATAGGTCGGCAAGCCCCGAATATAAGCATTACCAAAATTAAGTTTGGTTGAAGTGTGTATACATACATTTGCGTTCGACCTCAGTGTCACAGATGTAAAGTGACGCCGAGGTCAAGGGTGGTACACGCTTACCCAGAAAAAAACTCAAGGTTAAAGCTTTAAGGTTATAGGATTCCGGATATGTTACACACCGACTCACAACTCATACACCTTATCTCTTGCGTAATGGTTGTTTATCCGACAGCCAAAGTTCGATTAAACCCATTCGAAATGCGTAATGCGCATGATAAATTATGTTCTCGGTCATATTTGAATAACCTTAGCGATATATTATATGCTATGTTGGAGTAACGAATTGGCGGAAACTTTTCCATTTCCATTAGGAGTTTCGAGTTGCGGTGGCGAGTGGCTGCAGCATAATCCGATCCGGTAAATATACATAGCTCTGTTCTGCTCGGTAAAACATTTGTCATATTATCAAATTGTTTTTAACTGTCACCTTGCCATTGTTTAGGGAATATAAGAAAGAAAGAAAGAAAAATCATTTATTCGTGACATACATAAAAAAAAAAAACAGATTAACACGTACAAGAAGGAAGTAGCCACGAAATGGTCCCAACTCAGCGTAATGCTGGCATTAAAGTCAGCGCTGGTCTTCCGTTGGAACCATCAGGTGAAACCACGGAAGGTTACACACACATCATTATTTGAAAAACAAGGAATGATTGCAAAATAATAAAAAAACTAGAGAAAAAAAACAATAATAATAAAAAATATATAAAAAAAACGCAAAAGTTTTCCATGGCCGTCCTCAGATAGCGGAAAGGGCAACAGTCCCTTAGCCTTACATGGTTCAAGCACAGAAAACCGACATGACCTATTCTATTTTATCTATGGCAGCGGCAGCGCTGACAGCACGCGACATAATCTAATCTGTGACTTAGTCTCAGTAATCTGTGATGATTAACCATGCAATTGTTTTATTTTGATGCATGCAAAAGTGACTATAAATAACTTAACAACAACACGTAGTGATTAAACTCATATTAGAAATTGACCATGACAGTAATAAATCTCATACATCACATCATTATGATAGCGACTCAGTGAAGTACGTTGGTTTTGGAGTAGGCAATACTGGTAAGTTGGTTTGTATACAATACAATATTTGCTTTTTATATATATAGATAAGGTCGTCCTGACTTGGGTGTTGAATGAAAACCCCGGACAATGCATGCTGCGTGCGACACCAGAACTATTATTTTATTAATTTAGTTTCCCAGTACATTTTAAATTGAATAATGTTTTGTACAGGAAATTATATATACAAATACAAAATTGTGGTGAACGTGAATATAGACACTAACATGAATGTATGGTAGTGAATCATGGGTATATTATGTCAGAAGAAGAAGCAGGGTTAATGCTGTTGAAATGAGAACGATGTGGATTAAAAGAAGATGTAGTGACAAAGATCGAAATGGTTATTCTAAGATGGTTTAGTCATTTAGAAAGAGTTACGAAAGATGTATGGCGAGCGAGAGTGAGTGGAGATGTCGGCAGGGGACTCCCTACATGCACATACATTGATCAGATTCGCGATGAACTGAATAAGGACCTGCATAAATTATAATGAATTATGTTGTCATATACTGTAATGTGAATAATGGATATCTATGCTATTGACATGTCTTTAATAAGTACAATAAATAAATAAATATGGGCCAAATGAAAAGCACCCCAAACCGAAGTGTAAGAAGTTGATGAATGTAGAGGAACCGAAAGTTGTATGTTTAGACCGGTGTAGGAGTTCCATAGTCGCCGCCTACCCCATTGGGAGACAGGCGTGAATGTATGTATGTTTGTGTTTAACTCGGCCGCCACTACTGTCAAGTAGATAAGAGCTATCGTAACGTTGACAATGCGATAACAAGTCAAAATAGATGTGGTTTTGTCGAGTAGAACAGAGACCTCGTACTCGTACTACAAGCACTTTCATCTTTGCAATCCCATGATTCAATAAGAAAACACTCTATCCCGTTACTTTCTCCTAGCATTAGCCATCGACTGTCTGGGTAGAACTCGCCCCCTTTTAACCTTTACGGGTTTAATTTAGAAAAATCTATATTTAGTGGATTTTAACATAATAAAATAATATAATATTGTCTAACAAGCAAACGCGAAAAGGTATTTGAGATGATCTTCTACCTCTATGCATACGTTTGTGGTGGAAATTGTGCAAGGTTTCTCTCAATCGCTGCCACCGTCTTCAAACTACCACCAAGCAGCAGTGTTCGCATTGTTGTGTTCGGGCGTAAGATAAGACAACCGGTGAAATTACTAGCTTAGAGGCATTTCGTCTTAGTCCTCCGGGTCGGCGACGGTTTGCAGTCCTGCGGTCGTAGTTTTGAGAATACAAATGGACCTCAGATCCCACTTACCATCGTCTCTATTCTAGGCGGTAAAAACCCTACCGTCTTTGACCTATGGTTATAGTTATGGTTATGGTGATGGACTCCTTTTTCCGCACTTAGCCCGAGTATGTCGGGCCATTGTGCGTAGGGGGTGCTAGCTAGTAATCTAGTAGATCATGTGATATATGGCGGCTGATCAAATTATAGGATCGCGGGAACGAATCTACGGACTGATTTTCATCTGCCTCCAAAAAATTCAATACCTACCTACATGATACGCTGTCTTTGTTACGCGCATCGTTACGCGATATCTTTGATGATTGCCCAGCGATTTTAATGATATTTCAAGCTAAAATAAACTTGTTAATTTCGTTTATTGTTTTGCTATAATTTTAGTTTTGTTTTTATTTTAATTTGTATTATTTATAGTGGTAATATATTAATTATAAATTTCCCTTCACGTTTTTATATTCATGGTTTTATACAATGCTAGGTTAAGTATTATCATTGTCATAACCATAAGCAATACTACCCTCATCAGAAAAAAGGACGTATGTAATGTATTAGTGACCTTATTTCTTAAGCCAGGGGTTTCAATTTGCTTTATCTATCAAATTGCGCATGCGTTTTTTTTATTTAGAACTGCAGAATATTGAAAAAAATTACTGACTGTTGAGTTTCTCAGCATTGGTCTCCTCTTGGGAAGCGATGGTAGAATTATGACGTGTAAAAGTGGCCGTGCGGCTAACTTACTGAATAAACATCTTCTATCTTCATTTATAATTCCTAACTTTAGTTTTGAAAATAAGTGCATTGCGATATTTCAAAAAGTTCATATACCTTTTGTCTTTATCTGTCTTTGCTAGACCAGAAACGGAAAGAAAGGAACAAAACAGCGTCGGTAGAATTCTATCGTTTACGAAATTCCTTAGACGATGTGTAGGTAATATACGCTTGGCAACAGGGCATTGTCACAGAATAAGTAATACAAGGCATTGCGAATTGCGTTCATTAGTGGCGCGAATATCGCGACGGCAACGCGGACGGAACCCGAGAGATTAGAAACCGGCGAGAAACTAGTTCCAACTAGTGTTAGTGACTCTTAAAGGCCGAGCCACACCGAATGCGTGACGGGCACGTGCACGTGCGCGTTCGCTTTCCACTGCGGTGTATAGTATGAATTCTCATTACGACATGTCACTATGCAACGCAGTGGAAAGCGAACGCGCACGTGCACGTGCACGTCACGCAAGCGGTGTGGCTGGGCCTAAAGGATGATTTCCACCAAACGGCTCGCATCGCATCGGATCGGAAAGGATACGAACGGAGGCGGCGACAGCCGATCGCGTCTTTTAAAATTGTTATTATCTATTTATTACGGAGCCGAACGCGCGTACTTCGGATACGATCGCGTAGACTTTAAATACTGTGTAAATGATTTAATATCATTTAAAGATTGTAAAATCCTTTCCGATCCGATGCGATGCGAGCCGTTTGGTGGAAATCATCCTTAATACGCTTAATACGGTCACTAGACTTAATTACTCGACATATTTTGTTAGAAAAAACTTGTACAACTTATTAGTTTGAAACCCTGAATCCCGCATGGTACGCAAATAATGACATCCAAATATAAAGGGGTTTGGGTAAAAGTGTTGTCATTTGTAAAATTCATACATTTTCAAGGTGAGCGGCCATTCGTAAAAGTGGTAAATTATGATAGAATTATCAAAAATAAACATATTTTGTTATGTAATGTAATATTCTTAAGTGCATCGGAGCCGAGATATTTAAATATTCATACTTGGGCGTACTTTTGTACTAAAAACTTAATACTTAAATCTTTAAAATCTCCGCTCCGATATTATTTAACGCCATAAATTATACATATCTATGTGTATTTAGAGGTCCTCTAAATAAATATGTAAAAATCATCCGTTGCCGCTGAAAAAAAAAGACAATATTCTTCAAACAAATTTACCCAATGCCCTTTGAAGTCATTTTTTTCTTACTAAATTAGGTTAGGTTAGAACTGTGACGAAATTAGTAGTAATCAAAGACGTTACAAATGTCTAGTTTTAACCTACGAACTACTAGTACTATCCATCGGGTTATGTCGATCAGCCTTCACTATAAAAACTAAACAGAATCCTAGAGGTGAAAAACTTAAGTAAAGCTCCTCTTGCGTGTAGTTGTGTACAAAACTAATATGGAATTTACGTCAAATCAAAACCGTCAACAGTCAAACGGTCTATGCAGATGTGTAAGGGTGCGGCTCCACTGAGGCGGAGACGAGAGGAGCGGAGCGGAGCTGTGCCAATATTAACCAATAGAAGGCGTATGCGGTCACGTCGAGCGCGCCTTGCGCACGTTAGTTTAGATTCTATTGGTTAATATTGGCACAGCTCCGCCCCGCTCCGCTCGTCTCCGCCTCAGTGGAGCCGCAACCTAACAACTACATGCAAGAGGAGCTTTACTTAAGCTTTTTACCTATACTCACTTTGAAATAGAGACATTACCTAAATTAATATATACTTACTTTTATTTTTAGACATTCTAACTAACATTAGTTAGTATGTCTAAAAATAAAAGTATACCTATATTGTAACAGATCAGTCCTGTTATTAAAGCGATCGCAATAAAATCTGTGGCCGCGGGCGGGTGCAGGGGGGGGGGGAAGTGGCTTCCGACTCAATCACGCGTCCCGGCAGATGATAATCGAGCCTGCCCGATATTGGCATACGGCGGGAAGCACGTGGTTTACTCCGAACCACCAAACACGACGGTTCAGAACCTCGTCTCTTTTACCCTACTGTTATTTGGCGATGGAGGGAAGGGGATAAAGCTAAAGTCATTTCGAGGGTTGGTTTCGGTAGCAGAGCCCAGCTCCCCTTCTAACAGAGTTCATTACGACGCGTTGTACACTTTACACAAGCATTTTGATGGGGACGACATATAGAGATATTTTTTTTAATAACAAGTAGTCAAAAATATTCTCATTTCTTCGCGGTTCAGAACACATAGAGACTATTTTTAGTTACAAGAAAAATAGTACCTTACGTTTATGAGCAGCCGAATTTTTACGGTTCACTTGAATTGCGGTTACCATTTACGAATTTGAAAAGTCCAGACAAAAAGCCTGACATCTCGATAAAAGTCCGGACTTTTTAGTCACAAAATGGAAACATTATTCATTTAGTTACAGCGGTATGGTAGGCATGGTAGCAGACGCTCGCATTGCGAGGGAAGACTTATTTAAAATTACTTAATACGTAGTCTTATTACCCATATTCCATCTAATTAAAAAAACCGGACAAATTGAAAAGCAGGACAAAGTCCGGACTAGAGTCTTAAAGTCCGGACATGTCAAAAAACGCGTAATAAAGAACGAATTACTCACAGCTCCACTAGCTTCATTAAGGCAAATTGTCTCGAGGAACTTTATAAATTCATCTTAAGATAAGTAAAGTTCCACAGATTAAATATGCATCCAGCTCAGCTTTTCACCAAACGAATCTATCTTTAAATTGTACCTACCATGGACCAGAATAAAAGTGGTTTCAAAGGAGCAAAACACGCCGTTTGAAGATACCTCGAACAATTGCACGGTTTCTTTTTAATATCAAAAGTAAACATCTTGATGTTCTTCTTTTGTGTAAGACCGTCGTGACTTTTTAATTATTATTTTTTATTTGAAACACGCCATGCAAAAAACCGACTACTTAAATGTAAAACTACACTTGGGTGTAACTATAATTTTTAAAAACGGTGTATATATTGTTTATGGCCTTACATCTAGTCTAAATCTATATTGACACTAGCAGCAGAGCACTAGCTGCTAAAATTACTAGCCCAGAAGCATTTTACCTTGTTCTTAGGATTGGCAATCCTTAGAGTGCTAACCTCTAAGGATCGAGTCTCGAGAGTGAAAATGTTTGTTTACTCTTTATTGCAAATTAACCTGACCATGATTGAAAAAACAATACGAGCACAAAAACTAAACAAATCAATATTTCTACAAATCTAATCGGTATTTAATCGTCTCCTTAATTAACTAAGATAAAAACATTGTAATAATAGTACATTACTACAGAGGCCGGGAAGTGGGGTTGCCACACTTCACGCCTAGGTTTGTATAGTGCTTTTCTCAAACATATAAATAATTCATTAAAAAATTTAAAACAAAAACTACAATGTCAAATACTAGGAGTGCATAAACATTAAAAGTAACCTACAGTACTCAGTCATCCGCGCTGTGTCGGGTGCGAGCGCCCGCCCGCCGCCGCTGCGCCGCCGCGCGGGCCGCACCGTGCTACATACACCGCCTGCGATCTAAGTTGCGCTACGCACCCCTAATAACCTCTGCCCTCCTGGTACATGGTGCCTTTATGCTAACGCTTTGGTTGGAAGCACGGCTAAGTATATTAAAAAAAACAGCTATTTAGGCTGTTCATAAACACAGCCGCCATGTATACACAAAAATTAAAAAAAAAATACTTCTAGGCCTAGGCCTTCAATTTTGTATGAAATTCCTTTACAGTTCTCTCGAGGTGTTCCGCCCGCAACGTGATAATTTGAGGCCTAAAATAACTAACATAACGCCAACATTCCATTGCATGTTTGAGATAAATCTTATGAATTACTTTTAATTTGTAACAATAATGCTGATAATGGTGAAGATAAAATTCCAAACCTAGATAGAGGATGACAAGACGAAGTATAACAATACATCTAATCTGACAGAGAAAAGCAATTCAGGACACTAGTAGTGTTCCTGAGAGCCTGCCGTTTGGCCGAAATGTGTTTGCCAAATGTATCGTTTTCCAAACTTTTCATTTGCCAACTCATTTTTTTCCAGTAACTGTAAATATTTCAGGATTTATTTCAGTACCATCGTGTAAAGCCCTAAAAGTTAGGATTTTATAAAATACTAACCTAACCTAACCTAGGTTAGGTTAGTATTTTATAAAATCCTGATTTTTTTACGGTTACAGAAAACAAAGCGGCTTATTGGCAAATGAAACGGTTGGGAATCGATACATTTGGCAAACATATTTCGCCGAAACAAAGGTAACCCAGTGTTCATATCTACATAGGCACACTGTAAAAATATGTATCTCAATTATTTCTCATCCTATCAGAAGCATGTCCCCAACACACACAGTTACGTAAGAATCGTACAGAACACGTCTCTAAGCATAGCGGGCGAGCGTGTCGGGGCATCCAATACGATGGGATGAATATTAAAAAGAGTCTTATCACGCCGCGGGTTCTATTTGCCCTCTGTTTGATCCCGGCTCGCTATTTTGCTGCAAGTCTTCTAGCAAAGCTAATGGGCAAATAAAAACCGGCCAAGTGCGAGTCGGACTCGCGCACCGAGGGTTCCGTAGATAATATGGCAAACGCAAAAGAAAATACTTATTTTGTTATGAACTTTATTTTCTATGCAATAAGGTCTATTTTGACTAGCCTAAATTTAAATACAGATTTTTAAAGTTTTTTGATTATTTTTCGATAACTGTAAAGTTTGACAACTTCATTTTATCTTTCCTGTAAAATATAAGTAATTATCTTTAAAAAAGGGATTTTTCAGATTCAGGTCCATAAACTTCTGAGATAAGGGGGGGGGGGGGGAATTTTTGTACAATTAGGCTATAAATCAAAACCTTTTTACCATTTTGGTACGGAACCGTAAAAACCGAAGTCTTCTGTATAGTAGCTGTATTACTGCACCGCGCTGAGCTAACAACGGCGGCCGACGTCGGTTTATTTTGTAAAATAGCCTCGAAATTTCCCGCCGGAGTCCAGATTAGTAAAATGAGTTGCGCGGAGTCCCAGTTTCTTTCGCGTTTTAAATTTTGACCTCCATTTTGTTTTGGCGCCGCAATCGCAAACTTTAATTCTGAACCGCCGCATTATTTGTTTTTGCTTACGTTGCATAGAGATTAATTAAATATTAGGTCGGCTTCTAAGAATTAAGACGGGTTCCTTCTATTACGCCGAAACTTTTACGCCGAATATATAAGGTCTGTTCATTCTTACTTGTCTTGTATAGTAAACAACTTTCTAACCTCAAAATGAACCTTTTTTGGCTAAAACAGCTCTTTTATCGTAAATAAAGTAAACTGAATAAAAATTATGGACATCACTTGGTTAATGTATTGTCTGTGATTGCTTTATTTTGTTTAAAATAGCTGTTTTAGCCAAAAAAGGTTAATTTTGAGGTTAGAAAGCTGTTTACTATATAAGACAAGTAAGAATGAACAGACTATAGTTACGCCCAATTTTGTTTTCGCTAATTTTTTTCTCCAGCTTAAACAGAAAATATTCAAAAAGGTTTTGTGTAATCCTGGTAGAATAGAGTAGGTGAGGGATATTATAACTTATCAAAAAGTCAAACGTATCTATCAGTAGAATAACAATTATGCGAAATTAGTATTCTGCGAAATCATACATTCGGACAATCGTGATTATGCGTAAACAAGGGGACCAATTCAGACGATGGTGAAACAACGCTTATTAACCATAGGAAGGTACAGTCACGAACTTAAATTTGGGACCCACCTTAGGTCCAAAGTCATTCTGACATTCTACAACAATAAGGTTGAGTCTCCTATAAGTTACAAGTGATTTGGCATCTCTAATGACATTGACGACTTCAAGCCTATTTTTCTTGAAATGGGTCACAAATTAAGTTAGACGCTGCGTAGATTTTGGCCCAAAATCAGTTCCAACAACTGTTTCTTTACGACATAGACTAAAATATCTAAACCATTCACACATAAAGAGGCATAGACGCTCGGAGATGTTTCCCTTGTAATTTTGATTTATGCTTCGCAGATTTTGAATCGCGTCTCCCCGCAGAGTGGCGACCCTTTTTCCGGAAGGACTCTGGATTATAATGGACATTTCGAGTTACGAGGACCTAATGGCGCCCGTCTGCACTTCATAACGTCCCGAAGTTTTACGAAAAATAACTTTGTATATTGTGTTGTTGATACACTTTGAGTTTGATAGAAGAAAGCTGGGTAACTTTACGTTATCGGTAGGTAAAGTTAGTGTTTATTCGTATGAATGCGTGAATCAGTTATGCTAATTTTCGGTCTCGGTTCGTTTATTGTTTCCTTAGTGAAATACAACATTTATTTAGAAAAGTTACCTAGGTAATCGTTTCGTGAATTTATAAATCTATCTCCATGCAAAATTCACATTTAATAGTTACTTCGTTAGCAATACAGAATTTGTCCTTATCTGTCAAATTCAAATGTCACAGTGACAGATAAGGACAAAACATTGTATAGCTATACCACCGTTACTCAACGTTTATTAGTAAGGGGGTAAGTGTTTTATGTAGTAGGTTTTTTTTAGATTTAAATTATCCAGCTACTTAGAAGTCCGATCCATGTTAAAACAGTATCAGCAATTGTTTTTGCCACCGACAGCGCTTTATCCGTGTTACTGTCACCCCCCGCGCCACCACGCGACCGAGTTCTAATCGGGCTGCCTGAGCCGCCGTATTATGTTATGATTACGTTGTTCGGATCAGGTTGAGCCGTCACGCCAGTCTTAAATATCGCCGATGTAAGTGCTCAGATAACAAAGCAGAAAACCGCCGCCTAGCTCCTGTCGGGTGCCAGCGCAAGTGAAGAGCATCAGCGGAACTTAGTACTATAATAAACAAGTAAATATCAAGAGACAATGCAAACTAAGCTCTAGGCTTGTACTATGGGAACTAGACAAAGATATAAATACTTATATAGAGAAATAAATACTAAAATACATAGAAGACATCCAAGACTCAGAAACAAATAACACGCTCATCACACAAATATTTGCTCATACCGGGAATCGAACCCGGGACGGGTAGCTTCGTAGGCAGGGTCACTACCAACCAACTAGGCCAACGCGTCGTCAAAATAATAATAGAGCTTTTTTATTATTTTTACGTTTATATATGAATATAATCAGCGTTTATCCAAAGGAAAGAATATGTAACAGCTCTTTAAAATTATCGGTTTATGGTAAAGTCGGTCAGATTATCATAGAAGCGTACAAGAAAAACGGAAGTAAGTATAACCTTACGATCGTTTGTACAGCTTCATTTCATTAAACACAAAAATACTATTTTAAATTACTGAAACCAAACTAAGCTTTCAACATTTCACTAATGTAACGTGCATATCGATACGCTTTGCGGCGTAGCACGATCGTAGCACGTAGCGCTACGGTCGTAGCGGGGCTACGATGTCGTCCGCCCATACCCTCGTAAGGCCCAGTGTGCATTAGAATGTACATGATCAAGGCAATTTAATTTGAACTGTGTTACAATGGTAATAAGGTTTATTTTCCTATCTTGATAAACTGAAAATGTCATTATCGAACAAACGTAATTGAACTTTATTGCCTTGATGGTAGATTCAAAGTCCCACTCACAAAAATCTCCCTGTTTGTAGTATGGTGGGCCTTACGAGGTTAACGAACATAACTGTGGGTGAAAAAGAGTATAAGTCTTCTGAAGATCAAGTGAAAAAGGGTTTAAGTCCAGTATACTCCGTTCATGTATATACCCTTTTTTATTACGAGTTAAGTCGACTTTTACCCTTTTTCACTAGGACCCCAGAATTTGCATGTTACGCAACCCTGCCCTCGCCGCGGCAGGTTAACCCTTTGTAAAAACTGCGAAGCCTCAGGCCACCAATGATAAATATTATGTGCGAATGAATAAAAGGACGGCGACAATTTTCCCCTAAAAAGTACGGATATTGTACGGATAGATGGCGCTATATTTACGAGATGTAAATTTCCTTGAGGTGAAAATCGATTATTATTTATAAAGGCCTCGTCATAGTGACGCGCGGTTTGCGGCGACGGCTGCAGCTCGTAATTTGCGCCGCGCGTTCATCACGCGGCGTAATCTCCCGTCACGCTCTCTCTTTGTGAATTTAACATTTTTGAGAGAATCGTTGGTAACACAAGTTTAATTTAATTAATAATATTTTGAGCAGTGTAGCGACTAGACCGGGTATTCTACTTTGTTTTTTGGTAATAAAAATGACTATCGTAATTTGGAGGGGCCACGATCAAAATTAATTAACAAAATGACTTATCATGTTTGTTTTCACCGTAGTAGCTTTTCTTATTTTTTTTGCTATATTTTTTCCGAATAGGATGAGATGGCATTGTACATCTTGTAACGTCTTAGAAGTGAGCAAGGAGACGGCGTGCGCTATCGACTCGCATATTTATAGAGGGCCGGGGCTGCGCTGGCTCTCCCTGGCACTTTGGGCACTCCGGCACGTTGGCACTTTGGCACCCTAACGCCTAACAGTCAAGGATGCACCAAAAAAATACTTATGAACACTATAGGATAGTAACTCATACTGTATCTATTTCCCCACTCTTATTTTTCTTTTTTCTTTTTTAAACTATATTGTTAAAGCGATCACGAATGTACGCCCAGACGGGCCAACAGCGATTACTAATGCAAAAGTCTCGTTATTCGGCCATAAACGGTTTAGATCATGTCACACGCCTTGACGCTGCATTATTAAGCGACACATCACTTTGCCACTAGTTCCAAAGAGCCTGTGGAAACAAACTAAAGCTCCATAGTAACTAAACAATGACTCTAATCTATATAATCAACGCGCATATTAAACGTTTTTAAATCTCAGCTCTGTTTTACTTGTTATTTCCGAACAAAGCTTATTTAATCGGTGAAACGCGATCCTTTGAAACTTCGCAGGATTAGTTTTATAAACAAGCCGTTTCGTTTCTTGGCCCGTAATTAAACCAACGCAACGAGCTAATATACAAAAGAGTGTCGCGTCGGACGGTGATTCCTCGGGGCGAGTGCGGGCGGGGCGGGGGGGCGTGCGGCGCGCGCGGGAGCGGCAGTGCCGCGCCGCGCCGCGCCCGGGCCGCGTGTGACGAGACATGGCCTCGCCCGCGAGCTGATGGGCTCGCTCGTCTGGTGGCTGGCGGCGTGCTGCCTGGCGCGCGCCGCCAGCGCGGGCAACCCCGACGCCAAGCGGCTCTACGACGACCTGCTCTCCAACTACAACAAGCTGGTGCGGCCCGTCGTCAACACCACCGACGTGCTCCGCGTCTGCATCAAGCTCAAGCTCAGCCAGCTCATTGACGTCGTAAGTCCCTGACCTACATCGGCCGCGGACCCGGGACCCGTGCGGTGCACTGCAAACGCACGCTGACACTGCACTTGCGCGGCCCATTTGGAATTTAAATAGACGAATCGCATCAAGGCTTCCGCCACGCGACCCAGTTTCACTAGGACACTTGAGACTCCCAGAAATGCTCCGAGTGAACTCATACACCTTCTCTCTAACCCTTCCCTGCCCCCGGGCGACGCCGCGCGGTCTCCTCCGATGTATCAAATCAGATACCATAAATCAGGCAACTAAAAAGAATCCCCGATTCCACCGAAGTTTGTTATCTTCCGCTATCTATCACAATAATTTATTAACGCTTAGCTAACCCAAAGTACATGTGGATAATATCTAGTAAGTCTGTTAGTATCTTTCTTAACCAGTCAATCAAATTCGTGGTAAAACAAAACGATTACCGATTTCAATTAACAAAAATAATACAATTATTGCGGAACGAGGTATTGCTTTCGAAACTCCATTCATCTGATTTTAAAGCTCTATTGTAATAAAATTATTGAATCGATTTATCCGCTACAGTAATTTGTTTGAAACCCGACAAATTGTGAAAGCGGATTAGGTTATTATCGGTTAAGTGAATAATTTCATTAGCCCGGGCGCGGGCCATCTTGTGTAGCCGTAAGGCGCATTATAATATTAATTACATCACAACAAAACTTCATCATCGCAGATCGGAGTGTGTGCGTGTTGTTAATCACATTGCACACTCGTACTAATAAGGCAGCAATTTCGTACGAACGCGATTACGTCATGATATATAAGCTTGCAATGCAATGGTACGTAAAAAAAAATCCGCCAAACTCTTTCGATTTCAGAATAAAATACGTTTATTGACTTCTTACAGTCACAGTTACATATCCATATACATATAAGTACATATAGAGTCAAGTACATATAACAAATCTAACTTTTCATTTTTCAACTGGTACTGACAGTGTTGATAGGATTTTCGTTTTTAGGCTATATCCATTTGTGTCCAATCCAAAACCCAAAACTGGAATAGTGCTAAACAAGAAATATTATACACATAGATAGAGGAATACAAACTTTTAATATTTAGATTACATAGAACCTAGCCATGCATGATGCAAAATCAGTTATCTCGTACAAAGTTCACCTTTCGAGGCCATTACCACCCGTGACTCCTGGAGTCAAATATTGTTGAACATAACTGAACTGAACTGGTTAGAGTCAGCCTCCACTACTGAGCCATCGGGAGGCCGTAAAACTCTCTATAAAGTACATTGCGATCATAAAGGTAACTTAGTAAGCCTCGGGCGGACGTCTACTCACAAACCGTACATAGAGTAGAAACTCGTAAAATTGTTGCTTACGTGTGTACCTACTACTTCAGGAATAGTGTAGAAGTGCCGTTTGTTGTTGAAATGAGTATTCAAAATACTGTAAAATTAAAAATTATATTCATAAATAGTCAGGACTGAAGATAGTGAAGATTAATATAAAGATGAAATATAAAAATATTTTTGTAATTTCATAATTCTTTATTTATTGGTTAATATTTAAAGTGGCTGAAAATGATGTAAAGATGGCCAAAACCGGTACTTCTATCCTATGTTGAATTATAATTTTATATAATAGATATCAGTGGACAATGTCACACAAATTGACCTGCGTCGCTATTGCCTACCGCACTCGCAATCGCAACCGGCTTCAAAGTGAAACAATTGTTTTCATTTTGTATGCAGACAAGCCTTCGATTTTCAAAATGAAGACGATTGCGATTGCGAGTGCATTATAGTAGGAGATCCCAATAGGAGACGAGTTGCACCGGGGTGTTTATTTGATAAAAAGTACTTTATACCAAATTTAATATGATAAGTAATATATGGCGAATAGGTAGGCTGAAAAATTTCAGTCCGGTACATAATAATAAAAAAAAAAAACCTAATTTTGTTTTAAATAATTGCAATACATTGTTTAATAGACAAATTACATACCAATCGAAAGTATGAAGCCTATAGAATGTGCAAACGTTAGGTTGACTATTTTTTTCCCGTCAAACTATTGGGTAGGCAGGTATAAACAGGTAAGTCGATACTAATAATTTGCACCAAACCTAGCGTTTGCATATTCTATAGACTTCATACTTTCGATTAGTATGTAATTTGTCTATTAAACAAGCATTTGCAATTTTAAAAAAAAGTTAATTTTTAATAATTTTTTTAATGATATGAGTACTGGAATAAAATAATTCAGCTCAACTATTTCCCACATATTATTTAGCGTATTAAATTTTATATAAAATACTTTTCATCGAATAAACAGCCCGGTGCAAATCGTCTCCTATTCGGATCTTAGGCAATATCCCTCTGGTCATAAACTAAGCTCTAGGCTTGTACTATGGGTTTTAGACAACGATCATACATACATACATACATACATTAAATCACGCCTGTTTCCCAGAGGGGTAGGCAGAGACCACTTCTTTCCACTTGCTACGATCCTGACAAATCTCTTTCGCTTCTTCCACATTCATACATCGAGTCATGCATGCACGTCGGTTTCGGGTACTTAAGATCCGGCCCTTTTCCAGTATTTCTCCGATTTGATTCGAAAAAGTACGCCTAGGGCGGCCCCTTCCGACCCTCCCACTCACTTTTGCTCTGTATATCTCTTTCGTCAATCTTCATATAGATCATATAGATATAGATATAGATCATATAGATTCAACGATCATATAGATAAATAATTAATTAAATTTTGAGCCCGGGATCGCTAGCTCCGTCGGCAAGGTTGCTAACAATTAGGCTAACGTATCGTCAACGTAACGTGACGTGTGTATACTTTACTATTAAGTAAAGCATGATAAAGTGGAATTTGAAATGACTGATCTTTATTGCTATTCATATCAAAACAATAATATAAGTAAATCTTTAAAGATTCTAAGCAATATTAGAACACTTAGCCAAAGCATCAGCTGATGTAAAAAGATTACTCAAAATATTAGATACTCGTACAGATTGAAAAAGAAAACAAGAAGAAAGCGCTATTGTTCACAGTAACCTGATCCTGTTAGGGACGATTAAACCACAACTCTTACAAAATATGATTGCGTTCAGGGGCGTTCTACTTTGGTTTAGCCCATCTCGCTGCTATATCGTAATCGTTTAGCTCATGGTAGATTTTATTCAATTGACAGTGAGAGTTGTCATAATATCAACAGGGGTGTGATCACTCAAGAACGACGGACGGACGGACGAACGAGTGAATGTCCAAGCGGCGAGTTTAAGTAGTCCCGTCAGAGCGAACAAAACACATTTTAGCGCGTGTATACAATTTGGCAGCATGACTTCTCGAACGTATAAGGCTGCCTAATTGAGAATGCACGTGCTAAAATGTGTTTTGTTCGCTCGGACGGGACTACTTAAACTCGCCGCTGCGCTTTCGCTCGTTCGTTCGACTGACCGCCAAACGGTCTGTGAATAACACCCCAGTATAAACATGTCGTTGCAAGTTAAGTTATGGTAAAAATAAGTGATATGTAGGTACAAACAATCCATTTTTTTTCTTAACGTTATTGTAACTGTCTCTCAAATAAATGACTTAGTCTTATTCCAAAGAAAGCCTTTAAAGACAGATCCTCACAACAGCATTTAAGATTTCATTTTCTTTGTTACTCACGGAACCAAGAAAACGTTTGAAAGCGTTCTTTCTTATTCGTTCCAGTTTACGGTTTGTTCTAATTTTTTTATGAACTCGGTGTCCTCCTGAAGTTGGTAGAGGTTGCAGAACTTTTTCGATTTGACAGTTATTATTTCATTACTTATTACATTTGGTTCCTCGCAGAGCGAAGCAATAACTTGTTGTGATTGCAGAATGATTTTATATGAAAATATGTTTATGGTAACAACGTAGAAACACAACTGATGATTAAGCTACTGGACATTGTCGTAAGTGGTGCCTGAGGGCCCTGCCAAGATGCATTGCGCTAACCATCGTTTCTATTCGTTTCGTTTTTAAACCAATCGCGTCACTGGTAGATCACGTGACTTTTCGTATCACGTCATCTACCAGTGACGCGATGGGTTTAAAAACGAATCGAATAGAAACGCTAGTTAGCGTAGTGCATCTTGGCAGGGCTCTCTGACATGTAATAATTTTAAGAGGTTTGTGAAGTTAACAATTCCCATACAAAATGCGATAACGTTTATCTTCCCTTAAACTTGCTCCGATTAATACGATCGTTGAATATGTTGTACATATTATGACAAAGTAGAAAAGTCTGTTCGTTTATTTCTTGGAAAAAAAAACAAATGAAAAAAAAGAATATCGAATATGTACAACATATTTAAAAATCGTGGAAATCGGACTTGATTCAGGGTGTGAGTAAAGTTATCGCCCGGAGCATGGAAAAAAATTGAAAGCCGATTAAAGTGTCGATTCACACTCCTGTTAACACTAAATAAGTAGATACGATTTAGGAATGTCTAGCATGTTGCCACGATACGAAAATTTCACGTGTTCTACATTCCCGAACGCGCCATCAGTCGTGTGCTCTCGGGAAATGTTAACGTGCTTTACACATTGCATCATCTTGCTAAACCATAATAATTCTCGATCAAATCGAACACCTGCGGCCTGATTCAACATTGTTTACACCTAATTTTAACTCGTAACTTTGACCATACGATAAAAATTATGGAAATAAAGTAGAATAAAAGGCCCCTGTTAAAGTGCCAACCAATAGAAATAAAACAAATAAGTTTACCTATGCAAACCCATTTCCTATAACAAAAAACCGAATCATGTTTTTTCTCACTACCCAGGGCCTCTAATTTTAGGCGGTAAAAACGATATCGTATTTGACCGGAGGGGCTATTGCCTAACGCACTCGCAATCGCAATTGTTTTCATTTTGAAATTCGAAGGTGAGTGAAAGTGAAAATTAAAACAATTGTTACACTTTGAAGTCGATTGCGATTACAGCTGTTATGGAATTGTTTTTAACTCGGCCGCCATTCCTGTCAAGTAAATAGGAGCTATCAAAACGACAACACCACAACAGGTCAAAGGCGATATGGTTTTTAGCGCCTAGAATACCGGCCCAGGAAAGTTTTGAATACTTAGCACTATTAGCGATAGCGTAAAGAACTAGATAACTGGGTGAATCAACTTTTAAGGTGAACCCCATTTTTCGATATGTTTCACAAAGTATATGTTTTTAGAAAAGCTATAAATTTTCTAACGTCGTGGCTTATACACTTATCAAATCAGACAAATAGGCTAACATTTGAAATGATTTTATTTAAAATAGTACAGCTTTAAATAATAATAATAGTTGGTAACGCAGGGGACGATATTGTCCCTAGGTTTTGTATGCGAAATGTGCGTTTTTTGAAAGATTAAAAAATATTTGAGGTGTTTAAGGTGTAAGCTCTGTAAATTTGGTGGTCTGATTTTAATATTCATACACTATTATTAATCATAAGTCACCAGGAAAGTTTAAATACCGCAAAAGAAAAGGAGTAGGTACCTTAAAAGTTGATTCACCCAACTACCCATTTCTTCAAATGTAATATGTGTATATCTTTACCGATGGAGAGTATGCATTAAGGTACTCTGGTACAGTCGATGACAAAAAAATTAATATTCAATATCGTCAATACATTATACACATTCCTCTATTTTTGGCAAAAGAAGAATGGTGTTATAAGTTTGACGTGTGTGTGTGTATGTGTGCGTCTCTATCCGTTGCATCGTAGCTCAAGGATAAACTTATTTTTACGCGTTTTATTTAAAGAAAGCTAGTTTATTAGGGATTGTTTTTAGCTAGGTTTCATGTGAATCGGTTGAGCCGTTTAAGAGATACTGATGAGCTATGAATAAAGGGGTCGCCATAACGTCGTTAGTTTTTATCTTTTTAATTAAAGACATTAGAAAGATAAATTTTAGACCACATCGAATTCTTCAACTTTGCTTGTACAATCAAGTACAAAGATATGTATACAGTTTTGCACCATATTCCTTTGAAATAAGGTGCAAAAGTAGTAGTAAGTAGGTATACGGTACGTTACGGTAGGGTCACGGACTTTAACTGATGAACCATAAACCTCGTCACATAAAACCAACGATTAATTCCTATATAATTACTATATCGTCACTTGACGCCGGCATTATGACAAGGTTCTATGGTTGATCAACATTTGAAGTCCTAGATGGTACAGTTGAGTTCATAAATATGTGTACACTATAGTACCTTATCACTTTAAACGCTGTGACAATTCATGTATGGCAGCTCAAACATGACATTAAATAGACAAGGTACTAAAGTGTACATATATTTGTCAACTTGACTGTACAAGTAACAAAAGCAAAATTTTGCACATTCTGTCTGGAAAATGTCGACGTCCCATTTCACGTGCAAGGAGTTGCCGTCGAGATATCTACGAATTTTATTTTAACGGTTGCTCATTTCCTCCCTTCAAATATTTTGCGGCGGATACCTCTGAAGGGGCCCGGCATGTACATATTTTATACCCAGCAATAGGTATTTTATATTCATATTCCATCGAATCTTAGTGCTATATCTGTGATAGAAACGTCCCAAAACGACTTGATGTTAGATGTTAAAGGGGCTTTTTAATTATTTACCTACTAATGAAACTTAAATACCTACGACAAAAAAAAATTGTAAATTATTTCAAAAGTAGGCTTTTAATTTTATAGTTAAGATAAGGCTATTTAAAAAATTCACTTTTCGTTGGAGAGTTTTTTTAAATCTTTAAATACAGTTTTACTTAATAAAATAAATATCAGGGCACAATCTCACACAAGTTTACTTACTCCTCCCTAGTTTTGTCCTGAGAAATGAACATCCCTCGTACCGAGAAAAGACACAAGTGCAATTAATTCATAGAAGCATAAACCCTCAAGGGTTATAATAAGGTTGGAAGTGCAATACAATTCATATAGTAGATGTGCCTTTTTTCCATAGGAGGGCAGAGTATATACTTAAATACATAGAAAACCTTCAAGACTCAGAAATAAATACTCGCGCTCATCACCCAAATATTTTCCCACATTGGGAATCGAACCCGGGACCGCTAGCTTCTTTCATTTAATTTAAAAATCGATGATGAGGTTGAAAACAAGATTTACGTGCCTTATTTCCCTTTTATAGATTCGGATTTCCCCATACAGCGAAAGTTTACTTCCTTTCGATATTTTTATATTGCCGTTGTTAAACTGGATTTAATCGCGTAAAATAAACATTATTCTTGTTATAACCTCGGCGTTTCGATCGTATTGTGACGACTGCAGTCGCGAGCAGACTATTAATCCATGCAATACGATCGAAACGTCAAGTAATAACAGTAAAAATGATTATTACTCGCGATTAATCTAGACTCCCGTCTGCTTTCACTTCGGTTAAGTAATTATACCTTCATCTTGTTGGATCGACGGGAAAGTAAACTAGGTATTATTCTAGTCCCTTGCATATTGTCATCTAAGCATAAAACCATGATAAGTTTTAATTTGCCCTACTGGAAAACTCTCATCCCCTCCAGTCAGCCAACGTTAAAACCCAATGCAGGGCATAGGCCTCCACTCTGTCTGTCAGCTGTCAAGATCCACGCTTGCCTCATCCAACTCTTTCTCGATAACCTAACTAGACCACCTGACCGTCGTACGGTCACGAGCGTTAATTTGTGACCCATTTCAAGAAAAATATGCTTGAAGTCGTCAATGTCATTAGAGATTAAGTCATTTATAACTTTCAGGAAACTCAACGTTTATGTTGTAGAATGTCAGATTGACTTTGGACCTAAGGTGTCGTGACTGCACATAGCGCAGGTGGCCTTCCAACTGCCGGCTGCCCTGGCCTCGGCCACCACTCTGATAATGACCTTGTCCTCCATCGTTCCGCCTCGTTACTTAAGTTTCCTACCCATTTCCAGTTTAAGTTTACTGGGAAACTATGAACTGGTAATTAAATAAAGTATCAAGTTTGCCGAATTTAATAAGATTTCAACCCCGTGATTCATAAACGCACAATAAACCTATTTTAATTAAAGTATTTGTTCTCTCATTCTGTTAAATTCAAAAGTCACAACGACAGATAAGGGCAAAACATATTTGAAGTCCACTTTAGAGCGCGTCTATGAATAAGACACATTGACTTTGTTTTGTAAATGAGTAAAAAACGAACCAAGCTTTAAAAACAGGAGAAAATGAACAAAGTGTTCTAAGAAAGAGCAGATTCTAAGAAGTCTCCAATAAACGTTACTTCGCTAACTTATTATCCTTAGCCGATATTAAAAAGAAGCGTCAGACAGCCCGTGATTTACGCTGTAAGAATTAATATAACGCCGAGTAATATGGCTTTAACTGATATTAATGTTTGTAAAATATTGTAACCGTTTTAACCGTGTTAAGCATTGTTATCTTTACAAATAAGGTTGGAAATTAAATGTAAACGCGGAGGACGTCACACCGGCTGAAAGTAAATAAACATTGGGATTGAAACGGTTAAACAGCGTCCCGAATAAATGTTGATATTTATCTCCGTATTGTGACCGGGGCCAGCCAATCGCCGCCGATATAACGCGACGCGTTCCCGAGATTACGGGCGTTATTTGAGAAAGCTTTCAAAGATTTCAAAGGCCTCATTGAGTCCGCGAACGTACTTGATGAAGTGCCGCCGCCCCCGCGCCGCGACATATCTCGGGACGGCTTTATGTGCCTATTACGCGAACTATTTGTATGAATGAGTTTGTATTGATATAAAATAATTGAAGACAAATAGTTAGGTCATATACCGTTGAATGTGTAATATTGTTTCTTCTTTTCCTGGAATATTATTATCCTACACTCGCTTTCCGATTCGTCGACGAAATATTAGTCAAAGTAAAGTTTTCCGGCACGCTCGTACGGAAGATGTATATTGTTGTTGCACTCGTTTTTGCGTTAAACAAAGATTTTATAAATTAAATACAATACGAGTTGGTACTATATTATTATTCAAGCATGCATAGGCATACGAGCATGCGGGTTACCTGATGGAAAGTAATCACCTCCGCCCATAACACCAGCAACTCAAGAAAAGTTGTCGGTGCGTTGCCGGCCAATTAGGGAAATGTAAGCTCGTTTCTTGAAGGCACCCATGTCATAACTGGTGGAAATACCGCCAAAGTGAGTTCGTTCCACAGTTTCACTGTACGAGGCAATAAGTGAAGTGAAGGTACCTATGTGTTCATTCTAATATAAACTAAACGAAGTACCTACTTACAGCGAATTATCAAAGGACATCGTATTCTGTCGGAAGTACGTCTTTATCTCGGTTTCTCAGTTTCTCAGTTAGCTTATCCAAATTTAACGAACCTAACCGAGAAAGTAAGATAAGTACGAACTTATCCAACAAAACACGAACGCGAACGCTGCTCGTGTCATCACAGAGGATACATATAGTTCATAAATTCGGAGTAAATCTCTAAAATATTACTCTCTAAAATATTACAATAGTAAACCCGGTATTATTAAAGCGCGGGCGCGGAGCGGGGCGGTGTAAATAGTGCGTGCTCACAGACGCCGCCCCTGCTTTACTCGGCATCTCATTAAGCGGTAACGGCGCGGGATCCGGCGGCACAGATTAAACGACCCGCTCCACCCACGTGTGAAACAACACTTGATATTTAAGTTTTCCTAGGCCTTATGAGGCCGCAGTCATAATACGACATACGACGTACTTAGTCATTCATGGCACGTTTTGTATATTAACTTATAGAGGACCGTTATTGTTGCTATGTAGTATAGTGAAAAATATCACATCTGTTGAGTTTCTTGCGGCGGCTGTTGAGTTTCTTGCAGCGTTTCTTGGGAAGCGCTGGTAGACTTTTGACGTGTATAACGCGGCCTATTTACTAAATAAACATCTTTTTTTTATTCTAGTTAGTAACCCTGCTTTAATTGTGTATCAATTTGACAATCAAGAAAAAAACTAAATATAAGCGTTGGAATACATCATTAGTAATAAATAAATGTATGACTAGGAACGTATAAATAACTTCAATAAAATAAAACATTCATACTTTTGCTCCTGCGGTTTATACGCTCACATGCCAAAGGGGAAATTAACAATAAGTAAGAACGATGTAGAGCAAAGTTATCCAAAAACACAATTCAAAGTTCTGTAGGATACGGCTTGCGGTGACAGAAGATTACGCCGTGCTCGCTCGTTCGCTCTCGAACAATAAAAACCGCGCAAAGCGAGCGATAACATTACCATTTGGATTAAGGATCTTTTATAAATCCACTCACACATTCGGTATTTCGTATGATTCCCCTTTATTAATCGCTGCGAAGCGGAGCGTTCTGTTATTCCGTCCCTATTCAGTCGATTATTCACGTTCGGCTGAAACTCTCATTCAAATACACATTGTTGAACACGTCTCGTTATCGGGTACCTCTCTTATTCACGCAACGTATTGTAATACTACAAATACTACTTTAACGGCCTCAGAGGCTACAATTTGCACAAAAATCACTCGTAATATTCGTCTTGAAACCATCCATTCGGCGGGGATGGAATTACGCCCTCCCGCAGCGTTTTGGCGCCGTGCCCGCGACGGGGTAGGGATTAGATAGAGACGGGTCCATGCCGCTATTATTACACTTCGCGGATGGAGGCGCTGCTGCCTGCCTTCCACAGAACTATCTCTGTTTGAAGTCAGGTGCTACCAAATACCACCATTCGTCTTTGAACGAATATATTTTCACCTTACTGACGCTGGTGAATCAACCCGAAGCTAGTGGGTTTTATGACATCTTGCACGGAGGTGGCAAATGAGCTTGGCGCGTTTTTGAAGGGTTAGTCAGTTGCTACAAGACAAGAGAAGAGAAGAGTAAAATGGGGGAGAGAGGGAGGCCTTTGCCTTTCGACACAGGCTGATTTAATAAAACTAAATGCATCATTATAAACTAACAGAAACCTACTCTTTTTGTACATACCAAGGTATCTTAAAAAATAAATACTTACCTAACAGTATTTTCGTTAATTTCGTGAATAAAACATTGAAACAAAACGAGCGAAATACAAATTTGAGAACAAGTGAAAATCCCTCGCAGCCGCGAGCGTGACGGGTAGCTTGCATCTCATCAGTCCCTGACTGAAATGAATTAATGTGCGTGTTGTTAATCCTTCAGGGTAATCCCTATTTTTCCTTTTCCGTGTCTGCATGTGCTTCGGTGAATCCGAAATTGAAATGACTTTATATTACCCGATATTACATCATTGTATGTTTACATCTATGTTTCACAAATAAATTGAATTTATTACAAGAAGAAGTTGGTTTTAATAAATAAGCAATTGTTAAAAAAAAACGCGAGTTGCCTTAGCTTTGGCCCGTATAAGTATTGTACACATTTGTAAAAGATTCAAAGAAGAGAATATAAATGAAGGCGAAAACTGCATCAAAATACCATAGTTTAGAAGAACTAAACGGACATAGAGATATGCAGATACAGCGACTTTTTGGTCTATTTAGAAAAGTTACTGTTTTATTGCAGAAGTTAAAGTAACCCAGTACTTAAATGTTTGTTTGTCTGAACTACTGTTATGAATTGGGACGTGTAATTAGCAGCGTTTGGGAAGACGGCGGCTCTGCGGTTTAGGCACGTTCGCGACCCGCGGCCGGGACACTCCACTAATGGCCTCCCGAGTTATAGTTATAGGTGTTCATAATCTGCAATGCACTCTTACTAATCACTTAATTTAGCGGAGTACAAATGTAAGTACCTAATTTGCGAAGCTGTTAGGCGAGCCGGCTCCGCGTCGCGGCCGGGTAAACACGTCGTGACATGCGACGTTACGACGCGTCGTAAAAATATTAGGAATTAATTTCACGCGGCATATTATCCGCTTAAGGGCGCCCCAGCGCAACCCGTAAAATTCAAAGACATTGTTACGCAGCGAGAATAAAAACCGTTGTTCAATTATTTTGCAAAAGGCATTGTTAGCGGCGACTCGCGACGGAAGAACACAGTACGTGCGTCTTGAACGGGGGAAAGTTGTTCGACAACGACTTCCCGAGCTCAACTCCAACTCATTTAAACCTTTGTTTATTATTCTTCCAGGTGCCTGATGTTTAACTTCGCCTCGATAACAAAGATACTTACTTCAACTCAACTTTTGGAGAACTTATGTAAATTAATCAAACTCGTAAACCATAACTAGACAAAGCGAAATTTTCGGAATGCTGAAAGTATTCGTTTTTGTCTGATATAAAAAAGGTTAGATAGATTGTGTTAAATTGCTTTTCTTAACGATATGTCTCGGTGAGGCGAGACGAGTATTTCATTTATTATTGAGAAGGAGCGGGAATGCCGTTCTGCTGAATGTTACCTTGCGGGAAATACATTTCTTTCGGGATATTTACCCGCACAGTTACACGCGTGTAAAACGGAATGGTCGTGATGAAGTGCGCTCTAACCCAATTTTTGTTTACCTTCAAAAAGTAAATAAAGACAAAGTAGCTCCGAGGCAGCCTAGGCGGCGTTGGGCAGTCCCGGGAAATCTAATATCCCTTGGGAAGATACAGACGCTGATAGCTCGCCCGGCGGGGATCAAATATTCACCTGCTGAGATTCCTCCGGACGAGCCCACTCGTCTGTCAATAGCAGAGACGCTCGCTAACAACAAGTAATAAGAGAAAACGAGCAATTATACACCTGAAACGGTTGCTGTTTAAATGATAATGCAATTTTTGAATGGGACACATTTTAATTGAAGTTTTGAAGCGTGTTTATTCTTTTTCGGTCATTCAAGGCAATTCAGTCAATGGGAAAAATTGCCCAGTCAACCTTACTCTTACCGCCGCGCCGGCGTCGATATTATTTATAACCCATCTGAAATCCCTAATTTCTTGACCTTTTTAAATACATAAGGCGCGCGTTAGGCTCCGCTTGATGTCATAATAATATGATGTTAATTGCTAAGTTAGTTTTCAAAAAATCGCTTTATAGCCCGTTTACACCTGCCCGCTATAGTAAGTAGGCACTATAGTGGGCAGTATGGTGGACAAATTTTAACAGATCTGTCGCATTAGGGTTTAAGTTTCACACCATTATAAATAAGAGATCGTGTCTATAAAGCCAATATCTCTCCAATCGTTTTTAGGACCGGATTCGTTTTTTGCTTCTTCCGAATTCAGTTTTTGTTGACAAAGTAGAATGACATTGGATCCGGAATACGTACGTCGTTTATCTCAGTGATAACTCGCTCAGAATAATACAAAATCCCACAGAATTATAAATGGTCCTGTTAACAACTTATGAGTGAAGGAACTCTGGAATCGTTAGACAATTAACTTGTTTAGTAGATTGCAGGTCGTCAGTAAGTGATACAAAATGTTTATTCGATTTTACTTACCAACTACATACCCTTTCAGTTTATTTAAAATCAAGATAAGCTGCGGTAACTATAGTTACATAAAATATACCATCAAAACTACGCGCAACATCAAATCATCATTAATGATCCTCAGTGATCGGAATAGGTAGAGCTAATTTGCCTAAACTTGACGCATATTCATTCATGCGTGAGAGAGATGGGAATACATTATTGAATGAACATGCATCAAGTTTAGGCAAATTAGCTCACCTATTCCGATCACTGGTGATCATCAGTCATCATCGTTTGGGTAAAGACTTTTGGTTGCAAACCGTGGTTCTAGGATCCATGGTGTTGCTATTCCTCAATAATTATTATAATACATACCACCTGGATTTTGACATATTTCAAAACACATTCATTCATTAATTGTCTAATCCAGTTTTTTTTAATGAATTTTGGTATGGAGGATATATCCGCTGTGAAAGAGTAACAAACAAGCAAATGTTGGTAGGTAGATAAACCGTACTAAAAATGTTCACAAGTTAGCAAGTAAACTCTTTATTGCACAAAAAAAATTGTTTCACAAAAATGTATTTAGTTTATTTTGAAATTATGACAATACTGAAGGTCAAAATCGAAGTGGTATTTGTTATAATAATCAGGAAACAGCGACTCCACAGATTCTAGAACTACGCTATGACATCAAAATCTTAACCCTAATCATCACCATCATCATAAATCTACTTGCAATCTTAAACCTGTGAGATTCTATTCATAGGCTTTCCGATTACTTAGTCCTCGAAGGAACAATCCACCGACCGTTCTTAAAATATTCAACTATGTAGATGTAACACAATTTGACATACCTTTAGTTAAAACGAATTTTGCATCCGCTAGATATGATTTACTTTATCAGAACCTGGCGCGCCCACTTTGTTTAAACATATTTGTTGCCTAAAGTTTCAATGTACCTATATTTCTTTGTTTTTAACTAACTATCATTAATAAATATTTTAAATTTTGACATGCGATGCTTTAAATTGAATGTTTTCATGTTATAAATAAACCTAATCTTATTGAACGAACCCCTATTGTCAGCTGAATATTCAAGATCATCTTTACAAAGTATACTCGTAAAACAAATTCGCTTCCCGCCGTCTGTTCCTCTGAGGGCCCTGCAAAGATGCACTATGCTAACTAACGTTTCTATTCGATTCGTTTTTAAACCAATCGCGTCACTGGTAGACCACGTGACTTTTCATATCACGTCATCTCCCAGTGACGCGATTGGTTTAAAAACGAATCGAATAGAAACGTTAGTTAGCGTAGTGCATCTTTGCAGGGCCCTCTGTATGTACGCTTAGATCTTTCAAATTACAGAACGGATTTTAATGCAGTTTTCATCAATAGATAGATTGATTCAAGAGGAAGGTTTTTTTGTATTAGATATTCTGGATTATGTACGGGTATTATAGAAAAGTCACAAAATCCGAAGCGAAGCGAACGCGGGTCGCTTGTAATAATATACCCATTGTTTTTGTTCTTTTATCTAACTCATTAGCCAATCCCGACCATGCTGTATGTGTAAACCATTCTGCAACACAGTTATAAGATGTATTAGTCGGGGAACGTTGAGGCTGACGTGGGTCCTCCACGCAGCCCTCGTACACCAACCCTGGCTCGACGCCCGGGACCGTAGTCGATCTTCATCTGGATCATGTGTGTTTTGGGATCGTGCAGATGTGATAGTTCAAACAAGACAATCTACCAATTACAAATTAACATAAGTAATATGTAGCTCACAGATAAATTGATAAGAGATACTTAAGAACGAGAGAACTATAATATATCCGACCGATACGGTTATTTAGAGATGGATAAAGCAGGTTTTAACCTTTTGAACGCCACAGACGGCTCTTGCCGTCAACTGAAAGTCGTGCCACTGACGCCACGACGGCTACAGCCGCCACAAGTTCAATATTAAAAAAGACTTTGTTTCGTATCAATTAAATTGTAATTTGCATAGCATAGAAAACATTTTTGGCGTCTGACACATTTTGTATTCGATGTAAGGCGTTCAAAAGGTTAAGAAAAGTTATCTATTTGTCAATGCCTTTATTAAAAGCTTTTCTTTATTTTCTTGATACTTTCCTACTATTTCGCAAAATGTGTTGTGTTGTTTTGTTTAAAAGATAATGTCTGAGGTTCAAATAAATATCAAATTTTAATTAAAAAACACGAATAGCTGGTAAATATATTTAATCCTATAATCATCAATCAAAAATTTCTAGCGATACTTTGGCCCCGGACTCCCCTGCAACTTTGTCAGCACTTGAGGATAAACATCTTTCTCCTTCTGCCTCTTCACAACTACCCGACCCTCCGACAGTTTCTGACCAGCCACTGCAGGTCTGGGATACTGCGACGCTCCAAGCGGTGCGTTCCTTTCCCAGCGGTTCTGCGGGCGGTTTAGACGGCATAACCCCGCAACACCTTAAAGACTTTAGACACCTCTTGCGGGTGATGCCGGGCAAATTTTACTGAAGGAACTAACTTCGCTCGTCAACATCATTTTATCAGGAAAAGTTTGTGCAGAGGTAGTTCCGTTGCTTTACGGAGCCAATCTAATAGCCTTAACAAAAGAAAGACGGCGGTATTCGGCCCATAGCAATAAGAAGTACGCTGCGTCGTTTAACTTCCAAAATATGCAGTCGCGAACTTCGCGAACGTATACCTAACAGAAAAATTACAACCACTTCAACTTGGTTTCGTGGTGAAAAGTGGCTGTGAAGCGGCAGTACACGCGACTCGAACTTTTTTGGCAAATAGTAATTTTGATATTTTAGTGAAAATTTACGTTAAAAACGCATTTAATTCTGTTAATCGCTCTGTTTTACTAAATCAAATTAAACTTGAACTTCCGGAATTATATAGTTATCTTTGGCAATGTTACAGTTCACCTTCAAAATTAATGTACAATAACAATGAGATTCCATCCTGTGTCGGTTGCCAACGAGGTGCCCCGCTTGGCCCCGTCATCTTTAGCCTAGCCATCAATCCCATTATCAAGCAGCTTTCTTCAGATCTCAATATTTGGTACCTGGATGATGGCACTATTGGAGGTAATACCTCCTCAGTCCTCTCCGATCTTCAACTCATCATCAATCGTTTTTCTGATAAAGGTCTGTCACTAAACCATAATAAGTGCGAAATTTTCATTTCAAAAAATCTTTCAGCCTGCCCCCGTAATGACATTTTACACAAGGTAAACCTTCTCACTCCTAATATTTTTATCTTATCCCCATCTTCACTAACTCTTCTCGGCGCTTCTATTTATGACGATGCCATCCCAGCGATTATAAATTCAAAAATTCATAATTTTCGGAACAATTCCGATTTACTTTTTGAAATTAATCCGCACGTTGCTATTTATAATTTGCGACGTTGTTTATTTTCCCCAAAATTCATATATCTTCTTCGTTGTGCACCGGTTTGGAAATTGCAATCTTTAATTGATAATATCGACAATATTATGAAAATGATTATCAGCAAAATTCTTAACATAGCTTTTACTTCTTCAAGTTGGACCCAAGCACTTCTTCCAATAAAATTCGGTGGCCTAGGCATACTGGGGCAGCATGGTCTCTTTTGCCACCTGAGTGCTGGCCGCTTTTTAAGGCACAGTTTTTTGAACGATATGATCAAACGTTCCCTCGGCACAGCCAAAATTCCGGTAACCCTGGAGCCCTCACGTCTTTCTGCCTCGGAAGGCAAAAGACCTGACGGTTGCACTTTAGTGCCTTGGTGTTTGGGCCGCCCCTTGGCTTGGGACGTAACATGCGTGGACACGTTAGCTCTGTCTCACGTCGAGGGATCAGCTCGTCAGCCTGGGTCCGCGTCTGACCGTGCCCAGACCATCAAGTGCTGCAAATACGCTTTTCTAAAAGATAATTACTTTTTTGCGGGACTTGCAATGAAAACTTTGGGTCCGTGGTCTTCCGACACCAAGAGTTTTGTAAAAGAGGTGTCGGAAAGACTTATTTTGGCGGCGGGTGATCCCAGAGCGGGCTCTTTCTTTGCGCAGTGGCTCAGTCTGGCTGTGCAAAGGGGGAACGCGGCCAGCATTTTAGGGACCATGCCACAAGCGGGTGAACTGCAAGGGTTATTTTATTTATAGTTAGTATGTTAAGAGTTTTTGTATTATCTTACAATGATGTTTATTAAATGAATACAATTACTATCAAAAATCGGATTTTTAAATGTGGGTTTAATAACCATTACGTATGTACATCGTAAAAACATGTTGTAAATATTTAGGCACAAGAGTTTTGAGCACTAAAGATTGACAAAATATAATCATTTTTGATAATACTTACCAGTCTTTCTTCGTTGTTAATGTTATATTGGGGTGATGAAAAATAATTCATCAACATTAATGGGATGGAGAGCATCCAATAAATAACAATATCGTTCTTGGGGGACAGTAAATTTGTTGTCATCGGGTGGAACGAGTCCAGTGCGAGTCGGAATCCATTTGCATATTGATGGCGTCGGTGTAAAAGTGTTTTGGTGTCGCATGCAAATGTTATTTTGAATAATTATAAAGCGCTGCCAAAATAAACGCAGGCTATTTTAGTCACGAATTAACAGAAACGGAAAGTGTTTGTTATTTTTGTATGTTCAATTCAAAAATAAATTCACCCGTTTGGGTATAACGATATACCCGAGTAAAACCAATTAAACAATTGACCCAGTCCCATACTAAGCTCTAGGCTTGTACTATGGGAATATTAGGCAATGATATGCACACTTATAAAGAGAAATACATACTTACCCATCCAACCCAACCCAACCGACGAATAAATAATAAAATAATTGAAATCTATTATATAAAATGCTAAGCTGATTGTTGATATATCAACGCACAGCCCAGACCGCTGGACCTAGAGACTTGAAATTTTGCACATAGATACCTTATATAGCCTAGAGATCCACTAAGGAAGGATTTTTGGAAATTCCACCCCTAAGGGGGTAAAATAGGAGAAAAACATTTGTATGAAAGTCCATCAGTTTTGAAGTTAGACGCTTCAAATTTTGCGTTTAGGTTGGCGAATGAATTTTAACTTATACGTGTCTCAGCGTTTATGATAATTTCAACCCCGAAGGGATGAAAAGGGGTAAAACGGATTGTTGATATATCAACGCACAGCCCAAAGCTTAGGACCTAGAGACTTGCCATTTTGCACATAGATACCTTATATAGTGCAAAGATCCACTAAGGAAGGATTTTTGGAAATTCCACCCCTAAGGGGATGAAAATTTGTATGAAAGTCCGTCAGTTTTAGTTTAAGTTAGACTATTCAAATTTTGTGTTTAGGTTGAAAATTTAAAATAAATTTATACGTGTTTCAGCGTTTTTGATAATTTCATCTCCGAAGGGATGGAAAGGGGTAAAACTGACTGACTGATCGATCAACGCAAAGCCTAAACCGCTGGACCTAGGGACTTGAAATTTGAAGGGAATATTCCTTGGATACCCTAAGGGTACACTAAGAAAGGATTTTTGGAAATTCATCCCCTAAAGGGTTAAAATAGGGGGTAGAAATTTGTATAGGAGATTAGTTATTTTTAAAATAAGCAATTTGGAAATTGGTTTTTAGGCTTCTGTTTATAAATAAAAAATATTTCTTTCAGCGATTTAGAAAAAACTACCCCTAAGGGGGGTAAAAGGGAGTTTTAGTTTGTTTCTCCTTCACGCTGTAATGGCGCTGGATGGATTTGGATGAAATTTAAAATGGAGACAGCTTATACCCTGGATTAACACTAGTAAAATCCCATCCCGGAAAATTTGAAGGTTCCCGAGGGAATAACGACAATATCTTTGATGTTTTTTTTAAAAGTCATCATGGGTGTCGTTTTCTTAGGTTGCGTTGACGCAGATTTCGAAAATGATATCAAATTAGGGATTCAAAATGGCCGCCATGATGTTTATTGAAAATGTCGTCATTAGTATCATTTTCTTACATTTTGGGGACGCAGATTATGAAAATGATATCAAATTTAGAATTCAAGCTGGCGGCAATGATCTTTTTTGAAAAAGTTGTCACGGGTAACATTTTCTTAGTTTTGGGGACGTAAATAATTACTAATATAGAATAAGATTAGTAATTATTTGACAAAATTGCGCAATTGAATAATTTATTTCTCCTATGGCTTTTGCCATCCAGTGTGACAACATGAGACAGGCTTTGTACCTACATTCAGTTTTGTTAGTCCATATCAAAAGGAGCGGTGTCAGATTGAAGTTGTCAGCGTTGACATGTCCAGATTTAACATTTTTTTCCGCTATTTTCAATACTATTCCCTATTCACGGCGTATTAATTCTACGGCTGTTATTTAATATTAGGACGGTTATTATGAACACTTGAAAATAATTACGGACAGGCATTTAATTTTTCGGCGAACTGGTCAGTTATTTAATTCTAAAATGTCATTTCAAACAATACTCAAGGGGTAAAAAAACTATACATCGATAGGTATACATAATATTGCTGTAGAAAGAAAATCCATACTAATATTATAAACGTGAAAGAAATTATGTCTGTCGTCTGTCTGTTTGTTATGCATTCAAGGATAAAAAGCGGAACTGAATTAGATTAAATTTGTATCTCGAAAATCACTCCTAAGGGGGTGAGATTTGGGATGGTAGTTTGTATGACAATTTGGTCATTTAAGTATGTTAATTTTTTTAGTTGGAAACGTGGTAATTGGTGTTTAAGCTACTGTTTAATACTGTTTAAAATTAAAAAAAACTTTCAGTGATTTCGGTAAAACTCCCCCTAAGGCGATAAATGGGGAGTAGAAATTTGTATGGTAGATATCGAAATGGCTACATTAAGAAATTGATATTTAGGCTACTGTTTATAAATAAAATATACTGCTTTCAGCGATTTTGAAAAAACTACCCCTAAGGGGGTAAAAGGGGGTTTTAGTTAGTTACTCCTTAACGCTGCAACGGCTAGATGGAATAGGATGAAATTTAAAATGGAGGTAGCGCCCTGGATTAACACATAGCAAAATCCCATCCCGGAAAATTTAAAAGTTCCAAAGAGGGAATAACGACAATGTTTGTTGTTTTTTGAAAAAGTCATCATGGGTGTCATTTTCTTAGGTTGCGTTGACGCAGATTTCGAAAATGGTATCAAATTTGGAATTCAAAATGGCCGTCATGATGTTTATTGAAAAAGTCGTCATTGGTATCATTTTCTTACATTTTGTGGATGCAGATTATGAAAATTATGTCAAATTTAGAATTCAAGATGGAGGCCATGATCTTTTTTAAAAAGTGGACATAATTGTAATTTTCTTAGATTTTAAGGACGCAGATTTCGAAAATGATGTGAAAGTATAGGTAGAAATTCAAAATGGCAATTCAATTATGTCTGTCGTCTGTCTGTTTGTTACGCTTTCACGGATTAACCGCGGAACCGATTTAGAATAATGGGCGTTGGGTAAATTTGTTTGAAGAATATGCGGCTCAGCATGCAGCGGCCACGGATGATGTTTGGGAGTTCCGCCATTTATAATGATAGATACCTACATTATAATTAGTATTAAGACTCATAAATACCTCAGTTCACAATTGTACTAATTACATTTGAAAAGTTATTGTAATTAGTATGTTTGTGCACAAATAATAAGTTCGTAACTTAATTGGCAAATAAAAACATTTAGTACGAATGTGCACTAAGGTATAGATATAATATATGTAATATTGAACTATGATGGATATTTTAAGAGCAACCAAACTATCATGGGAGGGATGGTGCTTTGAGACTGCGAATTTAGACAGATTCTCATTTACCGGGGATAACTATAAATAAATGCATTCCGGCATCTACAATATGGGTATATATAAAAAAAAACTACAAATATGCCAGGAACTACGAGTACACAATGATACACAGTCGGGGCAATATATGCGGCAGCTCTACTAAAAATTGGCGAAGATCGTATGGTGAGAGATAGTAACGATTTGAATACATTAAACCGCGAATTCTATAATATTGTACAAAACACAGATGATCTAAAAAATAACGTGTACCCCGATCTAAAAAACAATATAAAGAATAGAGCATGTTTGTACGAGAGGGCAATATTAGCACCGACAAACAAAATTGTCGGGCGGATAAATAAAAAAATATGGCTCACGTAGAAGGCGATGTTATGGAGTATCTTTTGGTAGACAATGTCATAGACACGGAGCAAGTCACGTCCTACCCTTAGAGTTCCTGAACTCTTTGGAGGTATCGGGAGTGCCCTCCCGTAAGTTCATGGTTAAAGTTGATGTCCCGGTAAATTTCGGGCTCAATATTACATGTGTTTGAAACATCATTCTGGCCAGGGAGGACGTCAAACTATAGAATTACTTAAAACTATTAATTTACTTCACTGTGATAAACGAGTGCTACGCGGACGAAGTCGCGGGCAAAAGCTAGTAGTATATAAATAGGGCTTTTGTAAATAAATGAGAACATTAGACATTGACGCTTGTTTCATTCTCGCTACCCTTCAAGCTCCACAAATATTCAAGACTCAGAAACAAAAACTCGCGTTTAATATTCGCCCATACCGGAAATCGAACCCGGGGCCGCTAGCTTCGTGACAGGGTCACTAACAACTAGGCCAACACGTCGTGATTTACAATTAAAATTACTTAAAGCTAAATATCTCCAGATCCATGGTGCACAAGTAAATCTAGACTAGGTTTATACCTACTCTAGATTTAAATCTTAGATTCCATTAGGCCCTAATGCTAAGTCCCTCTGAGACTATAAACAATAGGCGCTTGGGGTCGAGTTACGAAGACCCTTTCACTGTACTAACGTAGTACACTCAGGAGCAAAAATAACGGGTCAGAGTGCGTTTTTCATACAAACGAGGCTATTTCGAAGCCTTGATTCCTTGTCCGGGGTTGTTTTGAGTGAAGTTTAATGGTAGATACTGCGAGGTTCAATAGAGGAGGTCAAAAGTTCTTAAGATACCTAACTGATCGCACAGTCAGTTAACACCATAGCGAGATAGTTTAGGTCAGCATTTGAATTTCCTTACATTTTATTGCCATTTTAGATGTTTTTCTGAACATGCACAATTCCGGCGTTAACCGCTGTGAATCAGTTGGGTATCCTAGGCACTTCGGAAGTCTTGTATCGATGCTCGGGGTATCCATCATCAGATTTCACTAAAAGCATCCCCTACCGAGTAACCAATTGTATTTATTTTATTTTACATTACTGAGCCTCTATTCTTGGCGGTAATAACCATATCGTCTTTGACTGACTTTTAAGGTATTATTTCAACTCGGCCACCATTACTGTCAAGTAAATAAGAGCTATCAAAAACGTTGACAATACGATAAGACGTCAAAAACGATTTGGTTTTTACTGCCCAGTATCTCGGCCCAGAACTCAGTTTTTTATAGCATGGAAATGAGCACATGGGGCTTTTATTCTAATCAAATCAAATCAAATCAAATCAAATAAGTTTATTTGCTAGAATACAGTAATAAATTAAGGTGTTACAAAATAATGTTTACAGTGTATTCAGCCCGCATGCAAGCGCGCAAATATTTTGTTCATATTAAATGTACTTAACATGTCAAAAAAAAAAAAAGTATATAATTCAAATAAAAATATGTATTACAATACATTAACATTAAAATTCAAATAATCTTGAACGCTATAAAAACATTTAGTTATCAATGAGCCATTTCGTCAATATGCGCTTGAAAAGGTTTCCTGTAAGCGACTTCATACTTTCTGGTAAATGGCTATAAATTTCTATGCACATGTTGTACACATTCCTACCATACTTACCATACATTATTTCAAGGAGGTTTGTACATTAGACGATTAGACACATAATTCTTTTCCTCGTTGACTTTTGGAAAATCTGACTGCGTTTTTTGAAATGGAATTGGTGGGAATTATCAAAAATACATATGCTTCTAATGTACAAACATGGCAGTGGTAGAATTTGCAGCTTTTTGAACAATGGGGTACAGCTATCACTCTACGCGGTAAAACCATATTGACTCTGACACGTTATCGTATTGTCAATGCTATTATAGCTCTTAGTAACTTAACAGTGATGGCGGTCTTAAAAACGAAGACAATAGGTGTAAGGACAAAGTAAAAAGGTCCCTGGTGGGACATACAACGATTACCAAACCTTTACTTCAGGCAACGAGACCCATATAACTAAGTTAACGAACATAACTTAAAAACTAACACATCGATTTACTTTCGCGCTAGGTCAGCTACTCGGCGGCTTAGTAAGATCTAAGGTCCTGTTACTGAATGACAGATGGCTTCTCTTCACTATCCCTTACTTGGCTTTTTGCGGTTTTTTACTTAACTAAAACGCAATGTACCGTTTGCCACCTTGTTGACGGAGGGGGGGGCTAATGCGGGTAAATAGCGAGTTTGCTTTGTAAGCCGTAGAACACCCTTCGGGTTCCGGACGGTTTGCCCACACGACGTTTTACATTGCGGTCGTTTATTTAACAAGGATATTTATTTAACTTTGATGGCTCGAGGGAGTCAGTGATGTACCTAATAATGGTAAAAAATTAAAAAAGTAAATTAACAACTTGGTTCAAGCTTTAAAAACGTGTACAATTTCGCCAATCAATATCGCCATATAACCTTTCCTATTGCAATGTACGACACAGATTAAAAACTACCCTTCTTATTCATAAACACGCAGTAAACCAATTTTTGGTCAAGTATTCTTCGTCTCTTACAGTCAAATTCAGCTGTCACAATGAAGGATAAGGACAAACCCTATTTTAAGCACACTTTATCTATCGTGTGTTAACAAATAAGGGGGATTAAATAATTCATTTGTTTTAATGACAAATGTTTCAGTATTTACATACATACATACATTAAATCACGCCTGTTTCCCAGAGGGGTAGGCAGAGACCACTTCTTTCCACCTGCTACGATCTTGACAAATCTCTTTCGCTTCTTCCACATTCATACATCGAGTCATGCATGCACGTCGGTTTCGGGTACTTAAGATACGGCCCTTTTCCAGTATTTCTCCGATTTGATTCGAAAAAGTACGCCTAGGTCGGCCCCTTCCGACCCTCCCACTCACTTCAGTATTTGAATCATGATAAATTGATAACTAAGAATAAGAATCTAGCAATGACGCGGTAAGAGTAGGTATACAATGTAGTAGTAGTTTACGTGACGGTTGCGTAATGCCAATTACGTAGAATCGCGTACAATAGTTTATCTACACACATTTTACAAGATCTCTAAGATGGGTACAGAAGCTGAAAGGCAAATGACCATTACCTGTGGTAGGTGACAGCGATGACAGTTTTAACGTAATTTTGAAATTACGTTATCGAATATTGTAATGTAATGAGATCCAAATTTAGAACATGTTCCAAAATTAACAGCTGTCATCGCTGTCACCTACTACCACAGGTAATGCTGGTCATTGCCTACGGGCTTTGAACGCATAAAAAAGGACTTATGATATGTGTGTAGATAAAATAAAAAATAATGGTTTATTTTATTTTACAGTTTTATTAGATATTACCTAAATAAGAGCAGCCCGAGATGAAACAGTAAAATACCTTTTTGCCTTAAATGCCTTTTGTCTGCCATCGCTTTAATTCTAAAGAGATAACAGCTAACACCCTATACTCTAACTCGTAAGTCAATATGTAATTTAGGGTTTATGTATTCCTAAAAGAGCTGAGTAACTAATAAAAATATCATTATGCAGAATTTACATTGCATGGAATGGCATTTCTCGTCGCATACCTAAGTTTCTTTTTTGTAAGTCACAAGTCTAACCTAACCTAACCTAACCTGACCTAACCTGTGTAATTAATGTTTAAGATACCCCGAAAACATCATGATTTCATCAGAAAATAGAGTACGATGAAACGAAATTTATGGGTTACCGTTTTAAAGTAATTTTTATTCAACATGAAATAACTCTTAATCAAGGATAATTATAATCCATCAACGTTACAGCTCATCATTACTAGAATTGAGTATAATTAATCACGCCACAGCTTAATAGATTTTGATTATTCCCGGAGCTCATCCTCGATACATTAACATGAGTCTCGAATGTTCGGAGCCCGCGACCGACGCCGCGGGGGGGATCGCGGCATTCAGTGAATATGTAACTTTTCCCCATTTCCTCTACCGTGACTATACAAAAATGTTTTCGCAATGCCCACATTCATTAAGGACACGATATTTGAAAATTCTTTGTTGAAACCACACTTTATTCAGTGCTACGCGCAATGACGATACTTTTCAAACACTGTAATAATAAGAGATAAATCGTAGTTTCTTCATTCACACCCTGGGCTTCTATTATTTTTGGTACAACCACCATTGTATTATTTTTCTAAATTCCTTTTCTTTATTGTTATATATTGTTTTCTGTGTTGCCATATTCACATGTTATCGTATTGTCAACTTTACGATAGCTCTTTTTCCTTGACAGTAATGGCGGCCGAGTTCAAAAAAAAATACCATAACCGGTCAAACGCAATATGATTACCGGTACCGACCAAAATAACGGCCCTCGCCTCTATTCAACACGTTAAAAACCATATCTTTTTTGACCTGAGGGCTCAGACAAGATGCACTACGCTAACTAACGTTTCTATTCGATTCGTTTTTAAACCAATCGCGTCACTGGAAGATGTCGTGATACGAAAAGTCACGTGGTCTACCAGTGACGCGATTGGTTTAAAAACGAATCGAATAGAAACGTTAAGTAGCGTAGTGCATCTTGCCTGAGCCCTCTGTTATCGTATTGGCAACGTTTTGATAGCTCATATTTACTTGACAGTACTTAATGGTGGCCGAGTTAAAAACAATACCATAACAGGTCAAATAAGATGTGGATTTTACCGCCTAGAATAGAGGCGCAGTACCTGTTCGGCCTGTATAGCCTTTTTTTACCATGCGTAGCAAAACACTGCGTTTACACAAAAATAACTACTTACGTGTATCTATTGACTTAAGTAAAGTGAAATAAAAACGACGAGCCGATTTTTTAATATCCTGATAACTTAGCTTAATATCCACCAGACAAAATTTAGCGCTGTCCTGTTCATTCATATGATAAAGAAAACATATAACAGAATTTTTTATCTGCAAATGAAAACAACGCTTTGATTCCAATGTTTTAAGTTGTCAATTTCCCTATTGAAGAAAATATCCTCCAACTACCCTGTTTTGTAAAATGAAAATGTTAATTTATTGTGTCGGGTTTAAATACAATGACGTTTAATTTTGGGCCAGCATTCTTCATTGACAAGCATTTAGGGACTGTCAAAACCGCTTTAATTAAGAGTTACATAGCCAGTAAACAAACGCGGTTTCAAAAAAGTAATTTCGTAATTTTCATTTGATTATTGTCAGCACTGTGTTCCACAGATTGTGTCATGTCTGCCATCTGGTGTCGCCGTAAAAGTTAATGAGTCCCTTAGGAGCCGGGGCGTCGCCGGCAACCAAACCACAAAAATATGACACGTCATTAACGATTAATAAACTGGCAACACCTTTTTATCTTGAATTTCATGGCCGATAAAATTGGCATAAACAGTCATCGACCAGACGCCTACGCTTTGTCCGACGCTGAGTCTCGCCTCAAGATTGTGAAGTAAAACAAATTACTCGAAGATCCCAGGCGTTCAAGTGGGTTTCATGCCAATTAAAGTGGAGTACACTTATTTAAATATGAACAAGACTCCGAATATTTAAACAAGTAAGTAAATTGGAATTAGATCTGATTTAATTGCTTCGTTAATATTACTCGAGACTCGATATTAACCAAAAGTAAATTTTAAAGTAATCTACCTCAGTGGCTAAATTGGCTAATTACCAACTTTAGAGTAGGAAAACTTTCCTCAATCATGATCAAACAGACAATCCTCGAAGAACCCTTCCAAAAAGAAAAATAAGAAAAGAAACCTAATCACCCAGCTACTTTTTCCTGATTGTCGTAATATAAGTTCTCTCAGAAAAATACGTTGTAATCAAGAAATATATATAAGAAGAAGAAGAAAGATATGTCGGGCCATGGAAACTTAGGGGCATGAACGGAAACTTTTGTAAATCGCTGAGGGGGTGAGGTGGGGGGGCACATTACACGTCCGTGGGGGAAGCATGATGGATGCCGGCTTAAAGCTGTCTTCTTTTGAGTAATACTTAAATACCTCAAAAATCTCGGAAGACATCTCACCGGCCCTAAGGTATTTAATTTTACAAGAATCGTGCTGCTTTAACTCAACTTTTTCAACGATGCTTTGTTTTCCGTCAAATGGCGTAAGGAAGATGAAATATTATTTCCTATATTTTTTTACGAAACGGTTAAGTTGAGTTTTTTGCTCATTTTATAATGTGTGTATGTTTTTAGTTTATATCCCTACAAGACCACAGCTTAAGTTTTTGTCTAAGGTTCATACTAAAGTTGTTAATTCGATAGTTACTCTGTTTGTTTGGTACCTTTTTACGGGTCAACGGATCTTGATGAAACTTTGCAAGGAGATAGATTGTACCCCGAGGAGGGACGTATGTTTTCTTTTTCCTGACGGCCAGTAACGAATCTTTTTTAATCATTATTTTTATATTTTGTAATGTGTCACAACTAGGGAATGCAAACAACCGGTTATAACCGGTATTAACCGGTTATTTTCATACGAAAACGGTTAATAATCGGTTAAATTGCATTTCCTAATCACAACGCAGTACATTAAAAAATATCAAAAAAATTAAAAAATATTTTTGATACCTACACATTTTTTCTGTATGTAATAATACTCCTACAGCTCTTTCGTTTGCGTGACAGAAAATTAACAGGGTTAAACAGGTCATATAATACTTGTTTTCAAGTATACAACTACGAATACGAACTACGCATGTTATTTGATACTATATTTAATTTAATATTTATAGCTTTATATAATGCTAGACTAAGTAGTACCATTGTAATAAGAAATATGTTTAAAAAATGACTGACTGCTGAGTTTCTTGCGGCGTTTCTTCTCGGCAGTGGTCTTCTCTTGGGAAGCGCTGGTAGATTCTTGACGTGTAAAAGTGCCCGTGCGGCCTACTTACTGAATAAATTTCTTTTATCTTTATCTTTTATAAACTTAGGAGAAAAACTAGGGATAAAAATATAATTCCTTGGAAATAAAGCGCTGGAAAACACCTGTGACGGTGAGCGATTATATTTATCTCTCATGATTAATTGATATCGTTCAAGGATTGCGCGGGAAAAGAAACACGAACGGGGATTACGCTAGCGCGGCAAAATGCTGGGCGTTGAGGAAATCATCTAAAGCTTACAAGAAGAAATCTAATGCACCTGTAGAAATAAGCATATGTAAAGATGTTGATTTGGTTATCCTCCTAAGGGCCTGTTGTTTGATCAGTAGTTAAACTAACTAATTGTAAAAATTCGAAAAAAGAATGTAAAATTTGACACATTTTCTTGAGATTTTAACCATTAGTAACGTTTTTTTGACCATTAGTTAGTTTAACTACCGATAAAACAACAGGCCATTAGACAGTCAAACTTAACCAACCATTTAGAAAAGAAGACTCAAAAAAGGCAACGAAAAAAAGGTCCTGGCGTCTGTTATTTCGCAAATTTTATATAACAATTTCTCGAATCGTTTATCAGTTATCACAAAACAAAATTTCCGTTAGAATAGCAGTGTAAAAATTGCGTAGTCCGCCAGTTAGTCCATAATGAATAGTTTGACTATCATTTTGTTTGACGAAACAAACAAACCGACACACATTCACACATAATAGTTACTAACTGCGTCGGCGTTCACCATCCCTCGGGAACAGTTTCTTCGGGATAAAGTAGCCTTTGTAAGCTATCTCCATTTCAAATTTAATCCAAATCTATTTAGATGTTACAGCTTGAATGACACACAACAAGCATACAAACACACTGACTAACACATACGCACAAAAACTTTCGCATTATTAATGTTAGTGTGGTTAGCGAGATATTATAAGTGCGATGTGATTAGTCAGGGCAATTTGTACTAACTAACACAGATATATATTCCATAATCATACGACATTGTATTCGTCTTGTTTTCTAAATTTAGCACGGGTACTGAAGCTGACTGAATAAATGAAAAGCAAGCTTTAAAAACCTGACTGCATTTTTTATATCGATACCTATGTTAATAATTATCAATTTGCGATTGTTGTTATTTCAACTTTAACAGTTTAGGTATCCAATGTCAGCAGGTGAAAGGATTCTAATGATACCACTCATATTTAAATCGGCTCAGGCGTTTAGAAGTTATGGTGGGATAAAGAATCGTACATACAAAACATTACACTCCTTTTTTTGGGCAGTCGTGTAAAAAGCATGATAAATACGAACGTTTAATACTAAAATTTATCTCGTAATTATTCACTATATCTTGTACTATACAACCTACTTTCTATGCATAATTGCATATGCCCTACTCAGGATTAACCCAGGATAATACTTACTTAGATCATTGATCTTTGACTCTATAAATTAATAATGATCTTGTGTAAGCGTTTTATTACGAAGTTTATAATTCCGCGGCAGGAGGATTGAGAATCGATTAACCGGAAAACTTTAAGAGGCTTTTAAGATGTTTGATCCAATCTGAATTATCCCTTCACGAGTCCGCCTGGCATTTTGTCTTTGTTCCGTCCCCCTCAATTCCTACGTACAGTGCAGTCAAAACCTTTACTCAATAAACTTCAGAGACCCTTCATTTAAGACAAATTTGCGTTACTGTATATTTTTAAAATCTACTAAAAGTTTTTTTTACATTAGAAATGCAGGTTGTAAGTCTAAGTTTTCCAAAAAAAAACATCTTCGAAGTTGATCACTTTTATGAAATATCGGGAGATCGCTAAATAAATAGTGACGAAACTCATGAACATGACATAGTTTTAAAAACTACGTTAGGTATGTGACTTATGATTAACAAATGATTTCTGACAACCGTACGAATATGAAAAATTTAGAAAGACCGTCGCCTAATTTTTGACTAAAATTCGACATGGAAAAATATATTTTCTCACCAACTCCGTTGTTCAATTCTATTTTTGCTCGTTAGTAATATTTTTCAACTGAACACCGATTAAAATTCATCAAATATAGGTAAACTCATACGCTGATAATTTAACACCGCCTTTATCCCGGGCGGGCCTCAATCCATTATTTGATTTTGATCTAACGACGAACGCGTGTGCTGTTTTGCATGTTGCGTCCATTTTTTGGTCGTTACGTCACGATGGATGTATTTTAAAGCCTGTGGCATAATAGATGATCTTCCGAAGAAAGCATTACCATGCTACTAGTACCTACATATTTATACCAACGCACACGCGAGGAAATGTGTTCAGAAATTTCCATCGGCACGTAAAAGTTTAATAGTAGATTGTTTATCAACGGAATGTTTAATATACCAGGCCATAGTGACACGCGATGTGTAGCCACTTGAGCAGAGCAAGGGTGGCTATAGTTCGAGTGTCATTATGGCATTCTATAGTCTGGTATTAAGCTCTCTAATTTTCACTTAGTTTGAGAGAAAATAAATGCAGAATTAAACTAATAATTTCAATTTACAACGTGTTGCTTCACTTTGCGCCGACTTTTTTTTATCGTCATATCGTCACTCAAATGTGGAAAGAGACACTAGGCATTTTGAGGCTACCCAGAAAACCTAGCAAATAATCCATAAACAAAATTTTCAAAACGGAGGCCGAGGCGGTGGAGGTGCAGGTTGGTAGTGTATGTCCAACCAGCACCCCTGCCGATTGGCTCTTTGTGACCTTCTAAGGAAATAAAAAAAGAACTTTATTCCCTAGAGACAAAAAGTCAGCCTATACATGGATATTGACGGTCACTTTAGAGCACGAGAAGTGAAAATTACTTTTTTATAAGTAATAAACAAGTAACCGAAGATGGGAAAGGAGTGATCGAAATATACTTAGGATTTAATAAGAGCGGTAGGCGTTAAACATTGCTTTTAAGGCCGCAATTCGGACACTAAACTCGTGATTCGTGTGCCGTGACCGCTGCTCCAGTTTATAGCTACTTCGTCCTAATATTCATTGCCTATCCCTTAAGTAAGAAGTTATTGGGCTAGCAATCCAGAGAGGTAATGCAGCCAGTGTCATAGGGACCATGCCGCGAGCGGACCTGCTAGAGGGGGTGTTCTTTTTATAGTGGTGATTATTATTTATATCTTTAATATTTGCGTAGCTTAGTTTTATTTTAATTTAAATACGTTTAGGTTTAATTTTTAATTGTATTATTGTTGAATTCTGTAAATAAATAGTTAAGGAATAAAACATATATATTTGTAACTTAGTTTACATTACATTATTCAATTTGTTAAAAAAAATGTATAATTTATTTCCAGTTTATATGTACACGACAGGGTAATTGAATTTGCTATTTTAATATAGTTCGCTCTGTCAACCTGCAACGAATACTCTTATCACACTTTCAGAGTCAAGTGAGCGCCGAAGCATTAATTTTATCATCGTATAATTGTAACGACGTTATTTTTACATCACAAGTAGGAGTTTTCTGAAAATAAATTTACAAAAAATGTTTATTAGGAAATATCAAATTATCGATCCAATGGCAGTTTGGGAAACCTTTCTGAATCCGAAACACAAACTGACCGTGTGCCGCTTAACGTTGATCCTGAAATGGGTAAATGATTTACAATAATTATTCAAAAAGTTATACGCTACGTAATTTATTCTATAATGATTAAATTACTAGCTTCTGCCCGCGACTTTGGCCGCTTAAAGGTAATGCAGGGTTTAAGATATCCTATTATGGTTCTTTGGGTCTTATTGTGCTTATACTTTTTTGTTATATAAATATTTCTGATATGACTGTTTGTAACCTAAATAAATAAATATATTTTAAGCCACATCCTATTTCGTCTCACCATTGCAAAAATACTAAGACACAAACTTTCGCTTTCATAATATCAGTGTGAGTCGATGTAAACTTGTTTTTCCTAACTGGCATCTACCTGGAACTCCGCTAACCTACCTGGAAGACCAAGTTCGCGCCCGCCCCACATACGCATGTAATTTGGCGCGAACTTTTCGCTCAAGGATACCATCATGAGGGAACTTGCGCGGTAAATAACCGCGGGCCGCTCGGCCTCGGGATCTTACTTTCACGTTTGGATTTTCGCAAATAACCGATACGATTCAATAGAAAATGATTACACTTTGATGTTTTAAAGCAGTATTGTCATTTTTTTATGAATAGCTTTGGGTAGCACTCAGCTTTTTTCAACTGCGTAAAGCTTAAAGATTATGTAGGAGGAAGGCATTTCAATTCAAATGACTTCGTTTGTAAATGATTACGACTACTTCATTCTTTAATAATATTTTTTCTGGTTGTTAAATACTTTCAGTTACTTATATGTTTATGTACCTCTATACTTTCATGCACTGGATGACAAATAGCATCAAGCATCTGAAATTATATTTATGTATCTGTTGTATTTCCACTTTAAGTTGCCATTTCACACGTCATTGTTCCAAAGTCCAGAGTCAAGCCTTGTTATTTTGATCTGACATTAACCTACAAACCCGATTCTCGCTCGTCTCAATATTAAATTAAACCTAGCCCAGTCCCAGACACCGAAACGGACACTGCTAAACATTTGACTAATTAGCTCAGGAGGTTTTCTCTTAAAAACAGCTTCTTGTTGATTGGTCGATCAAGCAAACGAGCTCATACGAGCGACTTTTAAGATAATTGAGAATGCACGCATTAAAATGTAGTTTGTACGCTCGGACGGGACCACTCTAACTCACCGGTTACTAATTCGTCCGACAAGTAGTTTAAGATAATCCTACCAGGGCCTCTATTCTAAGCGGTTAAAACCATATCGTCCTTGATCTGTTATGGTTTAAGGGCGCTGCATACGTAACGTGATCAGGACGTGGAAGGGACGGGGACGGGACGTGGTTGCATATATTTTTGGTTTTCCCGTCCAGTACGTGCAATCGTTACGTATGCACATTCCGATACATTTTCTATGAAACGATAGTGTCGCCTCGTCCCGTGATCCCGTCCCCGTCCCGTCCGGGTAATATCACGTTACGTATGCGGCGCCCTTTAGTTTTTAACTGAATTCATGTCAAGTAAATCAAAAGTTTACAATACGATAACCGGTCAACGCGGATATGGTTTTTACCGCCTAGAAACTCGGCGCTGGGCCTCTATTCTACGGAATAAAATAATATTGCTTTTGATATGTTATGGTATTGTTTTTAACTCGACCGCCTTTACTGTCAAGTAAATAAGTGCTATCATTACGTTGACGATACGATAAGACCGTCAAAAGATGTTTTACCGTGTTAAATGTTAGGTCCTGCTGGCCTATTGCCTAACGCATTCGCAATCGCAATCGACTTTAAAGCGGAACAATTCTTTTCATTTTGTATGCAGACAAGTCTTCGATTTTCAGAATGAAAACGATTGCGATTGCGAGTGCGTTAGGCAATAGCCCCTCTGATACTTTTCCCCGCCTGAAAGTTGAAAGGTTGACATATCGTAATACGATCTCAGGACCCAAATGTCTACGTAGATTTGTCTAAACTTCCCTCATTTCGTCCATTGTCTGAATAACTAATAAATTGATAAAATCTCCCGATATTGGCGACCCCTTCCTTCAGAGCTGATTGATCTTTAAACGGCCCAATCGATTTTCATTAAACCTAGCTAAGAATTATATCGGGCCATCCATTTGGGAAATGAGGAAATCCGCAGAGTAATCAAAATCACCGACATAGCCCAGCGAATTAACCTTAAGTGGCAGGCCTTCGGCTAGGTGGACCGACGATCTGGTGAAGATCGCCGAAGCCGATGGATGCGAGTAGCACAAAACCAGCCGTCGTAGAGATCCTCGGGGAAGGCCTATGTCCAGCAATGGACGTCTTTCGGCTGATGTGACACACAGACAAAAGATAAACAGATACACCGATACTTACATACACCGCACGTTACACCTTTACCCCTCTGTTTGCGTCTGGTGTTAAAAATAAGGTAAGAAACTTCTCTTTTCTCTTCCAGAATCTGAAGAATCAGATAATGACGACGAACCTGTGGGTGGAGCAGTCGTGGTACGACTACAAGCTTCGCTGGGAGCCCAAGGAGTACGGCGGGGTGCACATGCTCCACGTGCCCTCCGACCACATCTGGCGCCCCGACATCGTCCTCTACAACAAGTGAGAACCCGCCCTTAACTCCCGCTCTTACCCTAAATCTCAACCCTAAACTAAACTCGAGAAAAATCGATGCATATCTACGTTTTGAAATAAGATATTATCAATTGAATTGGAATAATAATGTCGATAGAATCTTTAGTCGAAATTGAAAAGCGACGAGCGCAATTAACGGAAACTTGAACGTTAATTAATTGTTTCAATGCGCTCGTTATCGCCTAACTTTGTTAATTAGATCGGACGTACTCCGTTATTAAACATATTGAATACTCATTTTAGAATGGAAAACATTATTTCACAGTATCATATACCTTTATGTTTTATTCTAGTATATTTGACACTTATTGTTAGCAATCTTTAATGGCTCTATTCTACTCGGTAAAAACTATCGCTTTTGTCATGTTATCGTATTGTTTTTTACTCGGCCATGGCGCTCGACTATCAAGTATACCAGGTGGCCTAACATGGCTGCGTTTATCGCGTGACAAAGTGTGGATAAAGCATCTGTCACCTTCTGAAACGTAAATAAGCAGAGAGTGACGGATGCTTTATCCACATATGACACGCGATATAGACGCAGCCATACCAGGCGCGCAGGTGTCGTAACGTCGACAATACGATTACAAATCAAAAGCAATAAAGTTTTACCGAGTAAACGTCTAAACTTTATGCTTTGAGGAAAACTGTACAAAAGACCGGCAACCAACGCAGTTTAAATCTGCCAATAGCTTGAAACGAGAATAAATTTAGTCTAAAAGCGAAATAGACATTTGCATATAAAGCTATTGAGGCTCCGTCGTGGAATATTGGGGGAAAGTGACGACCGTCGGGCGTGCCCGCAGGCGCGTCCCGTACCCTTACCATGAGTTACAATTACCGTACTTGCTAGCGAGTCGAATGCTCTGTCCCTCGCTCTCTATAAGAATACTGTGAGGTCGGCGAGGGACAGAGCATTCGACTCGCTAGCGATTACGGCAATTGTAACTCCTGGTAAGGGTACCGTAATGCGGGCGCGGCCACCTCCGAGGTGAGCGTTTATCTGGCGCGGGCGTCGTATAACGCCGGATGACTTACGATAAGTGCTGCGAAATGCGTTTGGTATACGGCCATGCGCGAGTTACGGGTAATATTACATGTAAAGCAACTTTTTGTTTCGGTTGTATTATGGTTGCTTTTGTGTTTATTAGGATTAACCGTTTATTAACATGGTATGTTTAGCAATATCTGCTGTACCTACAAATAAATAAATGTAGCGTTGCAAATACTAGTTTCTTTATATCCCTAGTTCATTGACGTTTTGATCATTATGAGTAGATGCATCGATGTTTCTCCAAACATTAAAAAACTTTTAATAAACCTAGAACTTGAATTTATTCTGTGTGTATTTTAGATGTTAATGTGATTAACATTAGTTCGATTGTTTTGTTTACATACATAACGTTATTTTCACACCAACACCTTAACACACCCGTCGTCACATGTCCCTCCGAAGTCACTCAGTCAGGCATAACACTGTCAACCTTTGGCATAAGTGCAGCATGCAGAAATACTTGAGCATTTATCAAAATCATTGTACATATCACTCACATCTACCGATAAAATGAAAATGGCACGTGTATGTGTGTATAAAATCATAATAATCTATTTTCCTAATATGTTGCAAAATTCATTCCTTTTTTGTTACCACGTTTTTCTTTCGTTTATGACAGCAAAAATTGAAGATTTTACTACAAATATTTTGAGACACATTAGGAAATTATTTAATTAAAATTTAATACGTTTATGCACCACACCTAACTACAAATTTTCTTTGAAATTGGGAAAGGTAAGTGAATTGTATAATCTTTTTGATAATAGCTCACTTACAACACGGACAATACCTGGCTCGGCGCAGAAGAAGCCAGGCAGCAGCGCATAGATTCACTGACCCACAACGCGGCCTAATTGCATTTTCACATCGCGGACCTCGTACGACCGCGTCGCAGCCAGACCCCGGCGATGAGGGTACGACCCTGCCGTCCAACTACATCGAAATGCATGTAAAGAGAACCTACACGTTCTACACCCTTTAAACTAACCAAAGTCGGTTCAGTAAAGTCACCAACCTAAGTTTAAACCGCTTGTGCATAAAGCGATTAATAACTATAATTCCTCTCTCAACATTCGTCGCAGTATCAGGCGAATTTGTAATTCTACTAAGATACGGTCGGCACCGTACGTTTGGTAACGACGGGCCCGATATTTTACATACGCGCGGCCCCTGCGGAATATTTAAGAGGCTGCTTAGAACTTTGAAGCGGTTTGCGGGAGGTATTAAATTGCCGACAGTTTAGTTGCAGGTGTGTAATGAGTGCGTTTAGCGACACACGCGCCGTCTGCCTGTCCATGGTCGAGTATTGACCGAACAAACAAAGAGTATTCATTGAAAGCGCGCAATAACGCGTGGTAGTCGCGCTCGCCGTCTGCTCCAAACGCCCGTGTCTTGCAATTACTGTTTACCATGAAATTTATAACGTTATCGTTAATCATATTATTTTTTCTTCTTCCGCTACCGCTGCCAAATGTAAGTTATCCTTTGGTTTCCGTTAAAATCAAAAAAATAATTGAAAAAAGCAATTATAAAAACACAAATTTTACTTTTTTGTTTTTTAGGTTGTAGGACACCCAACTTTCACGGATGGCTTTTTCACAATTTTCGGAAGAGTGAAGTTCGGACTGGCAAAGTTGATAACAGACGTGCGAAGCGATCTGAACAATGTGATCAACTGCACGGTGGTCGCGGTGGACCGTATCCTACACGAGAAGGATTAGTGTCTGTTGTTGAATAGGTAAATACGATTTTTTCGATACCTCAATGTCAACATCAGCAATTTCCATTTCTTCCGCACAAGACAGCGTTATTTATTATTTTTGGAAATCCAATAAAACTGCGACGCCGCGGTTTTATGTAGAAAAGTTTCTATCGAAGTGTCACAGTTGAATTATAGCGTCGCATTAATTCTGTCCCGTACCTTGAAGCGTCGGACCTTGATAAATGGCCCGGACAGCAGACATTACTCATTTCCGACCCGGCCTGCAACCTGTGCCTTCCTCTCACGGCCAAGGCGCACCTTTTTGCCTCTTCTACCCTTCCCTGCTCTCGCCCGGCCGCCGCGACTGACGGCCCTGTCGATTCGCCCGAATAGCAATTTTCTAACCCTCAACGCCATTTCATTCCATTTCTGTTTCATTTTCACGTTTATGTAGTTACGTGGTTTGTTTCGTTGTTGTTCGTTGGTGTCTAAATCAATGATAAATAAACTGTTTAAAAATTTACTAATAAATGTTACTGCATGTATGTGTGCCTTCTGTTGTGTTGTGTACTTTATTTTATTTTTTTGTGAATAAAATGAGTTATCGGGGAACTTTCCGCGTAGGCTCCGGGTCACGGATTGCGTCTGAGTCGGTACACGTCGCGCCCGCCCTGCTAACGTCTACCTTAGCATTACGTGCCCGGATCAAAGTTGTGTGCCTACAATTTTATTCATCACCGCATTGAAAGTTCTAAGCGTTCACGGTAAAGTTGGAGCCGGAATAATGATCGCCCGAGCACAATGGAGCGCACTCGACGATCTGACGCCCGACATAATTGAGAGACTAAATTTAAATTTTAAAAGAAATGTAAACGACTAATTAAACGGTGCTAAAAATAATGGAAAATGGAAAATTGTTTTGAATTTAACTTCGGTTTTAAAATGTTAGTGCATAGTATAGTATTAACGCACAAGTATGAACATGCAAATAAAGGCAAACAATATACGTACTAATCGAATACTCGGTACACTTGTTCACACATTACACTACCACGTCACCAGTTGTTTCCTAGTACAAGTATTCACGTGCCTTTGTTACTAAATCTTTAATGCTTACACACGTCGGGTTGTATTGTAACTGCTGTAGACACCGCTAATACCTGATCTCAATACCGCGGCAGCCGCGGCGGCGCGAGCCGTACCGGCGGTAGCCGAGCGCGATACACTATGCACCTGTATGCAGTTGACGACACGACACCCAGAGGCGATGTTAGGAGCCGCGAGCCGGCTTGTAAATGTGCGTTAACATTGCAGTGCTGACGGCAACTTCGAGGTAACGTTGGCGACCAAGGCGACCATCTACCACCAGGGGCTGGTCGAATGGAAACCGCCTGCCATTTACAAGTCTTCCTGTGAAATAGACGTGGAATATTTTCCGTTCGACGAGCAAACATGCGTTCTTAAGTTCGGTAGCTGGACGTACGACGGATTCAAGGTAATTGCGCGGAGCCCGCCCCGCTCTCGCTGACCGCTCTGTTTGTCCGCAGCGCCGACGGCAACTACGAGGTGACGCTGATGACGAAGGCCACCGTCTACTACAACGGCATGGTGGTGTGGCAGCCGCCCGCCGTCTATAAGTCCTCCTGCTCGATCGACGTCGAGTTCTTTCCTTACGACGTGCAAACCTGTGTGCTTAAGTTAGGCAGCTGGACGTATGACGGCTTCAAGGTGACGCCCCGCTGTAGGCAGCTTGCCGCGCGCGGGCCGTAGCCGTAGGGCCCCGCCCCGGCCGATGTCCATGCAATAGCTTGTTGGCTCGAACGTATTCGTCGTGTAATTATCATTACTTTTCTGTCCATGTGGTATGTTTTACTCACTTTTACTTATGACTGTAAGAAGGCGCAGCGCCGAGCGTAGAGCGCGCGTCCCGCGCCCGCTCCCCGCCCGCAGCTCGCTCCTTTAGCTCTGACATGTTGCAAGTTTATTTTTCTATTGCGATGGTGATGTAATGATGTTAACGTATGTGGAGTAGCAGTATGTCAGCGTGCGTGACCACGAATGCTCCAGAATATCCTCGGCCGGTTCCACTTAGCTCGATCGGCCTTCCTCGCTCGACACGGAAAGGTATAAAATTCCGACTGCCAGGTGATATGGGATGCAAAACTTCACTCGACCCGTCCCTCTCCGACACATCCCGCCCTGCCGAGTCGTACCACACCTGCGAGTGTTGTCTTGAGCATTATTAACGAGTAATCAGTAAGAGTAGTGAACGCTACGTGCACGTGCGTAAGACACCGCAGCGCTGGGCGACGCGGCGCGGCGCAGGCCCCTCCCTAGCTGGCTCCGCTCGCGCCACACACACACACGGAACACGTCCTCGGCTTGTGCATGCTCCTCGATCGATGTGCACTCGACTCACCGCATGCCTCCGGCTTCACCCCACCCACTTGCATTCCCGATCACGGCGGCCGCCCGCCCGACGCGGACACGGCTGGCACAGCTTCACACGAGACCTTACACGCGAACAAGGTTCAGCACAGCACTTTGAGAACTAATCAGATGTGACAATCACATTCAAAGCTCAAACTTACACTTTCGAGCATAGACAGTCATCACGTTGCATATTTTATACCTTTCCCTCTTAGCGACATCGTAGTGGCTGTAAGAACGTGGTGTCGCTCGTCTTTCATTGCATGATACCTGATCATTCCGAAAAAACGAATCCTATTCAATGTCCAGACACAGTCCATAGTGCTCAGTCTAAGCTAGATGTTAAGACTCCTAGTGTGAACGACCCGACGGGTGAAGCGAGCGCGAGACACCTCGAGGTCGCTTCACCCGTGGGAACGGTTCTTGCATGCTCCACTTAATGAAACTTGCGCCCGGTGCCGCACTCGTAATGTCCGAGTAATGTAGAGACGCGGTGCGGCGCGCGCGCAGCCGCGTCCGCGACACACACCCGCGACGGAGCCGGCGCTCCCGACCTCCTTCTCAGTTCACGGCTGGCACTCTTTGGCCTACGCCTCGTAAAGCTACCGACGCCGAGCCGTGACCACCCGGCTACTCGGCTGAACCGCGCAGAGCCGACTCCATCCTTAACTCGTCTGCTCGGCGTGTCCAAACCAAATCCAACATATATTCGGTGTTCTCTGTGTTTACGCGTTGATACCTACTTCGCATGATTCGGAATATTGATGTTTTTGACATTGGTTCTTCTGTGTTTATGGTTGATATAATGTATTGAACGAACATTACAGCATTTTATCTGCGTTTTTTTATTTTGTTGAGACAGGTACATCCCACTTGGCACACTCTGTGGTATGTGGTCGTAGAGACTATTTCTTCGAAGGTCACCTTGAATGCGTTAACGACCACTGTCTAATGCGAACGGTTGTTCGCGCTGGCTGCTCGGCTGCCCTTGAAGCCAGTCTGCCTTACAGCAGAAAGGAACTTGCATTTTATAGGTTTTATAGCGAATTGTACACATTGTGTGACAGGGTGCATGTATCAAATAAATAAAGTGGAACTAAATAGGATGTTTTGGTAATAATATTTAAACTAGTGATAATAAACAATAAAATAATATCCATACAATAGAGCAAAAATTGTCTCAGAATAATATATAGTAAAGCAGTAATAGTGTAACCGTAGCCGCAATGACACCGATACTAAAAAAAATACTTATTTAATTACACGCAATATTTTTGCTCTACTTGTAATATAAAATTATTTTTAAGATAAAACTCAAGCTTTCAGTGTTAAATAAAGGAGGTAAATCTATATTATTAAATAAAACGATAAACCAATTGTTATTTTTATCAGAATAACCGTTTTACAAACGTTGCTTTTCATAAGTATGTAGTTGGCTTTGAAGTACCTAAAATAATAAAATCATTAATTTAACGTAAATATTAGCGTATTCAATGTTCACATTTTTTATATTACATTGCTGTTACGATCAAAAAGCCCCTTTAATAAGTATAAAAGAAAAACCTAACGCTTCAATACATAAACAGCCCTTTGCTATGAATGAATACTAATGCACGTAAAACATTTGTCCGACTGTGTGGTGCAGGTGGACCTGAGGCATATGGACGAGCAGGCCGGCAGCAACGTCGTGTCGGTTGGCGTGGACCTGTCCGAGTTCTACATGTCGGTCGAGTGGGACATCCTGGAGGTGCCGGCTGTGAGGCGAGTATACATAAGCAGATAGATAAACATATAGATAAACATATTTAATATGTATTTATGCATCATCATTCATCATCGTCAGCCCGTGAGCCCATTGGAGCATATTGGCCGTTCCCAATAAGCGCAAGTTTGCTCTTTCCAAAGCTCGGTTCTTTCAATTTCTGCCGACTGTAAGTCTTTGGGATACCTAACCTAAAGCAGTTCACTATAGGTTGAGAGAAAGGGACAGAGCTATAGCAATTATAAAGCACTGTCCCTTTCTCTCAACCTAAATTGAACTGCCTTGGTACATCATTGTAACCCCTTGGCAAATATTGTAAATATATACAAATAGTTGTTTTCGTAATTTATTGTCACTACTGGAGTTAACGTGCATTATTAATGGAAATCTTCGTTTTAGTCTTAGATATGTTCACTTTGCCATATACATAAATGTGGAATGGCAACAATTTCAAATGTAGGACAAAAACTTCTGTATCAGTTTGTCAATAAAATCTACAATAAAAAAATGTTGGCTACTCCTGTGACGTCAGAATAGTCAGAATTATACGAAATTAAAAAATCAAGGTTTAGCTATGTAAATGACGATGAGTGTAAATGACAGATTAATTTTGACGCAAGCGATGGCAGAAAAAAAACACAAACTATAATCGGATCCCGCAAATAATGTCACACCTATATGATTTTGTCTCTTTCTTTTACCATAATGAACTGAATAGATATGGCATAGTTAAGGTGTGAAAGTTATCCGTCTATCGGGACTTACAGTTCTTCCTAGCGAGTAAGTAACACAATGAGGGGGATATTTTATTGATTGGCCTCCTCCGTCCGGGTCACTGCGTCTCTGTTTAATAAAGATCGCACGGAGATCCTAGGGATGATCGGATACAGTAAGCAGTATGTTTGACGTAGGTATACTTACATTATATAATTGTTATCATTGTTAATCTATACGTATAAAACTTTTCCGTTGATTGACTGACAGACCTATAATGCACAACGTAAACCACTGGCCCTAGGGACTTAAAATTTGCAGGAAATATTTCTTGCGTACCCTAGAAGTGCATTCAGAAACGATTTTACAGGAAAATAGGGGGAGTAGCGTTGAACTCATTCTCCGCGTACGAAGTCGCAGGCGTCCTTTAGTTGTCATATAAAAGCGTTGAAGTCCCTTAAATGCAGTGTCCGACTAGAGTTTCGGTTTCGGAATCGGTTTCGGCAGGTTTCGGCCGTAGGTTCGGTTTCGGTCAAAAAAGTGTCGAACGTTTCGGTCGCGCCGAAACTTACCTGCTTCATAATTGTTCTATATTTGACAAATAAATAAAAGAAGGACGATGACATATGAGCATAAGTTATGAGTAATATTATGAGGCTGGCTGATTGTTATTTGTTAATTTTAAAACTCGTAATACATCGTTTTTCAATTTTTATAAGTGAACCTGTTTTAGTTTAGGACTTACAGCTGGTTTATTGTTAATATGTCTAAAAATAACGGTCCACTGATATTTTTATTTATAATATTCAACGATTTTAACATTTTTAACTCATCCATAAAAGTTTCGGTTTCGGTTTCGGTTTCGGCAACGTTATAACTTGTAGAATGGTAACCAATCCTAACGCGAAACACTTAGCCATTATGCCACGTATCCATTACAGCAATAACAAGACAAAGGTCTAATATATCGGTATTTCTAGTTAAGATGGCGAAAATGAATCCAGAGCCCGGCAGCGGACAATGAGAAAATATCCCGGTAATTTATTTTCACTTCCCTCGGAAGTGCGGGAAATAAACAGAAAGTATCCCAGTATTAAATATTATTCTTTGTTTGTAATGGGATAGTGTTTGTGGTCTACTCAGAACAAAATAGCTCCGCTACCAAAGTTTGGTGCGATGGGTTTGGTTTCAAATTTTTGTAGATGATGTAATTATTTTCGCCTTGTTGAAATGGATTATGTTGAATACTAAGGAGTCTTCCTGAGTCATCTAAGGTATTTTTATGTCAATATGCACCAATTTACGATTAACACTTTCATTGCCAAGGTCTCTGATTTTCATACAAAATGGACCCGCCTAGCGGGTCGGAGGCAATGAAAGTGTTAAAGTATGTTATAAAGAAAAAATACTAATGTCGAGTCGTTTAAGCCCATGTTAACTAGTTTCAGTTTGCAAAGCTTTAAATTTCCGGAAAATACTTTAAAAGCAAAGTAAGCAGTTATTTCGCTGTGCACTCAAAAGAGAGAAGCGGCAAAAGAGAGCCACTCGTCGCGAAACTACCATACGACCAAAAAAAGAAAATCTCTAAATTCAAAATTGTGTAATACTACCAAATTAAGATTACAAGTAATTGACTCAATATTCGCTTGGTTTGACTGTATTTGCAAACCGAGCCCTCTCAGTCGCCGTTAGCACTGGCATATCCACGCTCTTCCCAATATTAAATTACCACAAGAAAACAAACGATCTCAAGTTAACGTGCACTCTTCATATATAAATAGGGTATTTGCCTAATTTTCCATTAGTATTTAAATTGAAGCTATTTTACCTTCCGAATAATAAATAGTTTTTTCATATCTTTAAAAATAAGAAAGATATAAATGTTTAAAACTTGCTTTTAGACAGAGAGGAAAATACAGTGATATGACGTCATATTACTCAACCGTCATATGAATTACACGCAAAACATCGTTTCGTGGGAAAGAGATGGACAAAAAACTTTAAAAGGCTATAACTTTTTTATTTTATTACCAATTTCAAATTTGATTTTGAACTATTTTATCATACTACGTAATACCCTATTATCACGGCGTCTGAAGATTAGCACCGTTTTTAATTGGATTTTGACCTTTTACAAACAAAGAACTGAACTCATTCTGGTTGTTTGTGCACGCAACTATGCTGAATTACGCCTCTCGGTTTAATAATTTACAATACGCCGGAAGGCGCGACCGACTCAAAGAGAACGCCGGTAGCCTCGCCATTCCCGCCAACTCCTTTGTATGTTGTGCGCTTCGGAAACGAAGCTACTACCTATTGAAAAATATTTTTTATTTATTTGCATTAAATACACAAACTCAAACTCAAACTCAGAACATTTATTTGACAAAAACACACTGCAACACAACAAATATAATCGAACATTTTAATCGATACAACTATAAAGTAAAAGGATAGAACATAAAAACATTTATATACTAGAAGCGAATTTAGAGACGTTGCGCTGTAGTGTGAGGTCAAATAGGGCTCAGCTCAGCGTGTGCTGCAGCCGGAGCCACCGCGCTGGTTTTCAGCCAAACCCTGGTGTTTACCTACCTAGTTCGTACCGAACACGAGATTAAAGAAAAGAGAATGAAATGCATAAATACATACTATAGGTATCGTGTGAGATGTGTATGGTGTAGTCAAAAAATACGTATAAATTTTCACATATGTACATATGCGTATACAAACACACAACCTAAATGTATACAAACTAAATCAAGAGAATCTGTTACACAGCCAATCATCTTTTCTCAAATTCTTTTTTGTCGAGCTATGACGTCAGAGTTCTGCTTCTATTGTTTAACTTTTACTTTTAGCTAATTACCGAAACACATGGAGCATTGTATTAGTTGTAGGTATATTAGCAGATGGCCAGATAATTCTGTGTATCTATCTAATTAATCAGCCCGTTCACCCACACTTGATAATTGACGCTTCACTATGCTATTTATCAAGATACATCAATGTATCAAAATATTGTTTCGGCTAGTTTCAATAAACGCATTAACAGACGGCAAAGTACAAAGCGTTTTCCTGGGTTTCACCTAGTGCCTTGAACGCGGATGTGCATTATCTATCTTCTATATACCTACAAATACAACTATTTCGTCACTAACTGACATACAACTCACAGCAAAACCACTGGACCACGGGACTTAAAATTTGGAGGATATATCAAATCAAATCAAAATATTTATTCAGTAAATTGGCCACATACGGGCTCTTTTACACGTCGGTAATATAGAGTGAATCTACTAGCGCTTCGGACAAGACCATCATTGCGGAGAAGAAGCGCCGCAAGAAACTCCAGCAGAAGGTCATTTTTTCAAACATGTAATACAATAATACTTAAAAGTAAGTTACATTACAAGGTAATAAAGCAACTATTCCCAGGGGAGCACTAAGAATGGATTTTCGAAAATCAGCCCCCAACGGAAAGAAATGGAGAATAACGGGAAAATAATTCTACGCGTACAAAGTCGTGGATGTCCTCCAGGTTATAACAATAGGTGTGCCACCTGGGAAGAGACAGGAGTAAAATATGAGGCAGCGTTAAATATGAGGTTCTTTTTAGATTTCAAAATATTACTTTAAAATGAAATGCTACAGAAACGACTGAAGTTCCGGCCTCGCAGAACGCAAAAACGAAATTTTACAGCAAATTATACCCCTAATCCATCACAGAAAGCATACAAGAAAACATGCAAATTAAATAAATACATCTTTGTAGGCCTACACAAGGTGAAAACGCTGCTAACGTGTCTATTTTCTATCTACTCGAAATATTATGGAGTTGACATAAGGGGTCTACATGATCTGTCATCAGCTTACGTTAATCCTATACTACTCTATGAAAATCACTAACTTAGTGTTATGCATCTTGACTAGGCCACCTCCTGCGGAAAAATAAGCGTTTCTTTAAATTTTTGTGGCAACCTAACACATACAACACAATACTAACATAGGATATAAAATAATGTCATAATAAAGAACCTCGCGGAGAAAAAAAACATCAAGACGAACCAGTCTGCGGGCACTTACATTTGTACCTGTCAGGCCACGCGCCGCCAGATAAACATACAGCCGTAGTAATATGACGCGACGTTCACACGACAAGCAACGCGCTCACGCTAGTTTATTTATCCTGCTATACTCGTGGTAAATTTCTATTATTAGGTGCTTACATATGAAATTGGCGTTTTAAATGGCAAAAATATACCCATTTTTCGAGCTTTTTCACTTTTCCAATTTGTTTCAGGTGATTTAAAACTGTTTTATCACTCACACTGAGGCCTGCCGCTAACTCTGACGTAGTTTGCGATGGATCCGCTTCCACAATCACTTTTAATTCTTCGTTATTAACTTGGGTTTCCGGCCGTCCACGGGGCTTGTTTTGTAGGTCAACATTTTCAGAACGAAAACGTTGGAACCAAAAACGTACCGTGTTTTCTTTTACAGTAGCTGCTTCATACACATCACTAATCCATAATGCAGCACTGGTGCCACGGTGGTACTCGTATTCGTAAATAACGTGATGTGAATGAACAGAATGATCTCAAAGAAAAAACAAATGACGCGATAACAAATGAATTTCTAAATTCGAAGCACAAATACATGAGCTAAAATTTGAAATAAATTTGAATTTAGAATTCTTAACCAAACACCAGATATTTTGAACCAAAGTGGCCAGTTCAACAAAAAACCAATTTCATACGTAACCTCTACTCCACTTCTTGTTTTTGAAAAAGTTATCCAATGACACCCTACACAGTGAAATAAACGCAACAAATATTCAAGTATTGTTTGTAACTCGGCCGCCATTACCGCCAAGTAAATAAGAGCTATCAACACGTTAACAATACGCTAACATGTGAAAAGCAATATGGTTTCACCGTGAACAAATAGAGGCCCAGTGCGTTATTTTATTTCTATGCGCAGGTTAAGTTTTGTTACAAAAAACATAGGTATCTCAGATTGTTCTATTATGGAAATTGAGGATGCCAATCTATTTAGCGAAATGATACTTTGGCCTCCAAGTACACCACATATATTAAGCTTTAGATACAGTTTTTTATTTACGTGACTAACCCTTACAGTAGCTCTCTAGATCGAACATTTCAATCATAAGTCAAATCGCCTTTACTATTCGAAAACGTGTTCTGAATTAATTCGTAGCCCGAGCCCCTAAAACAGCTTAAACTCACCTTTTCCTACATTATTTTATGTAGATACGACTTTACCTTTACCGCTCGATGACGATACGAAAGTTCGCTGTATTTTTTTTGTACGAGTACTAAATACGTGGCTCTGATACCAATCGCAATAAACAATTTATCGATGACGATACATTAACGTTACTTGTGCCTAAGCCAAGATGCAATGGACCACGTGGTTTATTGTAATCATCATCCCATACATTGTGAGCGAAAGAAAAGAAAAACGTTAGTACCGTATGCATATTGGCCAAGCATCCTTACTCGATAGGAGGTAAAAGTTCATGACCGGGGCACAAAAGTGACCTTAGTTCAGTGTAGCTGCACCACAGCTGCTTAGCGCAGCCGAGTGGCCGGTCCTCCAGCCGCTATCCTCTCGATCTGGCGAGGTTATTAAGCCAACATCACTTACTCGACATCGCTTTTACGACGTGTATCCGCTTTGCGACGTTAAGCCTTGCTCCAAGGGTCCCACTCGCCACCCTTATCACGAAATCCACCCTTTTAAAGCTAAACGTGGCTCCAACTCGCGTCATGTAACTTCACGACATGAAACTTAAGCGTTACCTACGTGTGCTACGTTTAATTATTTAAATTGTATTACTCAAGAAACTATCTCTACACTTAATGAAGTACACTGAACCCGAAGGCCACAAACATTAATTTACGGCTCTGTAATGCGCTTTATTTAAGTTAAGCCAAGCTTGCAAGGCGAAAGCAAAATAGGAAAATCCACTTTGAACCGCCTGCGGCACCGGCCTTTACGTGATTACATCTTTGTTGATGTAATTGTGTTTACTTCTATGTTCCTTGATTGAGGGGCATTTTCGGCAAGTCCTCTCACTTTTTTCGTCACCATTGAGTAGAATAGGATAGAAAAACGTTTATTCCTCAAACACATAAACACAGGGGTACGTACATCATAGAAAAAATACAATTGGGATGTTTTGTTTTTCCTGAAATGTACTAAGTAATCGATCTAAATAGAAAGTGTAGTTTAGTAGTAAGTTTGTAAGTTCGTTCGTTTGTTTTTATTGTTTTCTTTGCACTTGTACACTAGATAAATATGTTACATTTATCAAAATAGAAATAATCATTCTGATTCTGTTTCTTTTGAATAAAAATAATATATAACATTAAAAATGTATGAAATGGAGTATTGGTGATTCAGAGTAGAAATAAACCAAAATTCCCCGCATGAAAACAAAAAAATTGACATCTTGCGAGAAAGGTCCGGAGCTTATAATATTTCACCGGTTCAGCTGAAAATTCGCTGACGGCGGACGATTACAAATCATCGTCGTTGCCCCAGCCTCTCACTCAGCAATTCTCTTACAAACTTTTTAGCAGGATCTTGTGTATGTTAGTGAGTAGAAACACTAAAAAGTAATTAAAGAGTTCTTAAATTGACGTTAAGGATGAGCCATTAAAATATATCTGAAACTGTAAAATTACCTCCTGAGGGCCCTGCCAAGATGAATTACGCTAACTAGCGTTTCTATTCGATTCGTTTTTAAACCAATCGCGTCACTGGTAGATAACATGGTACGAAAAGTCACGTGATCTACCAGTGACGCGATTGGTTTAAAAACGAAACGAATAGAAGCGATAGTTAGCGCAATGCATCTTGGCATTGCCTCCTGGGAAGTATATTGATTTACGAATACTCAACGCGTCGCGAATTTATGATTTTACTACAAAAAGATTTAATTACCTTAAAGACAGGATTTTCGAAAGGGAGGCTAAGGACATAAGATACATTTGTTGCCCAAAACCCAAAACAAGTTACTCGAAAGTATAATTACAACTTTTGGAGATAAACCTCTGTATTTCATTAATTTCAATTGATTGCAAACTTTGTTGGCGATACGACAACATCAAGGACTTACGGACTTCCATCTCAACGCCTTTTATTATCCCGAGGTTCGCTTGACTCAGGCGAGTACATTTCACACTCGTATCTCCACTATCTGACCGCCCTCACCGCATTAAATTACCTGGTCATTTTGACGGTATCATTGACATAAATTATGGGCCGAAAGCTGACATAATGTATTTACTTGGGGACCTATTCTGCCCTCCTTAGAAAAAAGGGCGTATGTCTCATAGAACCACGCATGTATTAGTGACCTTATTTCAATATAATTAAGGTTTAATTTACTTTGACTAACAAATTACGCATGCGTCCTTTTTATTTAGGAGGGCAGTATTATTTTATCGTAACACCTTTCAACGAACCGTTAAGCAGAACTTGCATTTCATCGAAGGGCAATTCTCTATGTATGAGTTTTTTTTTGGTAGTCACAATAATTAATGTTTAAGTTATCCTGAAAACATCATGGTTTCAGCAGAAAATAGCGTTCGATGAAATGAAACTCAATAAAATGATACAATCGACGAAGTGAAATTCGATTAAACGATGGGATACCATAGAACTGGCATAAGCACTCGACGCTACCGTACCGGCAGTTTACGTCAGTCCTATACATTGTCGATAACGGTAACGTTTGTCGAATACGTCCCGTCTAGGGCTGCTTAGTTAAAATAAAATAGAAAAATATTTGTGGTCACATAATAAAAGAAGTACTCGGCATTAAGACTAGTTTTCCGCTATAGCCCTCTTTAAAAATAATATTTTTCAATATACAAAAGTCGGTAGGCTGTGTGTTGATGTCAGTCAATAAACATGCGGTGACCACACTTGACTTTCTATAAAATACATACATACACGCATAACGCCATAGGCGCACCGGTCTACACATACCTACAACTTTCGCTCCCTCTTCATTCATCAATCTCTTCATGCAGGTACAGTCACAACACGGGAATGATAAGCCACTTGCTACTCTTCGTAATTTAGCCGAGTAATATATACTGGATACACGAGTAACTATAACGGACTAAACTAGGTTTGAATTTCACGGCCAAAATACGAACTGTGGCAAGTGGCTCAACAATCCCGTGTCGTGACTGTACGTCGGTAAAATACGTGCGTACGTCGGTTTCTATACAATAAAATCTCTAGCTCTAGCAATAGAGAAAAAAGAACAATTTCATTTCCAGTGAGTTCACGGCACTTGAGATTGCATTCTGGCGTCAAACCGATAGCAAAGCTGCGCTGAGCCGGGTCACGCGCACGGAATAATGGATCCGAGGTCCCCCGGGGCCCGACGGGATAAAGGGACGGCTGATAAAATACAGCAATTGCGCAAATCTTGGCGAATTAACGCGATAACCTTAAAGTAGAAACTGTTGAGAAATGGATAGAGTACGAGTATCCCTTTTGTTTTGTCGACAAAGTTTTTATTTAGTCTTATTTAGTTTAAAGCTTTTCTTTCAATAAACATTTAACTCTAGGATTTTTTATTCATTTACAGTCCGGTACGATTGAATTTAGTTTATAAAAGAAGAAACTGATTGACAGATCAACGCATAGCCAAAACCGCTGAACTTAGGGACTTGAAATTTGAAGAAATTATCCCCTGGATATCCTAGGGGTGCATTAAGAAGGGAATTTAGCAAATTCATCCCCTAAGGGGTTAAAAAAGAGGAGTAGCGGGAAATTACGAATATTAACTACATTGACAATAGTTATGATTTTGGACATATTACATATTCATAAAAAAGTGGCTGGTGGTGACTGGATGGCGAAAACGGGAGATCGGGCCTTGTGGCGAACCCTGGGGGAGGCACGTCCAGCAGTGGACTGCAATAGGCTGAAATGATGATGATGATGATGATGATGACATATTCATATCTGTTGAAGCTCCTTTGTTCTGCTACTTCTACGGTTATGCGAATTAAATCGATTGAATTTAACAGTTATACACACGTCAATCCCTGAAGATTTACCAATGATCGACCAATTGAGGTGTTGTTTTGATTTAGAAAAGTGAAAGAAAGAGCGTAGACAAGACGCATTAACGCTAACTAGCGCTAGAAAACTGACAAAAACAAGTGCCTTACACACCGCCGGAGAGTATGGAAAAAAACATCGGAGAATCTTGATAAAAAAAAAGTTACGTGTTTTGAAAAATATATAAAATGGTTAGGTACCTACCTAATAATTAGCAGACAATTATTACGCAGATTGTATTGTATCACTTCGCAGAATTTTCATTTCATTGAAAGCTAATTTCTGCTGAAACCTTATTGTTTTCACATTATTTTTTAGTGGTCACAGGTCTAACCTAACCTAACCTACGTAACCCATGCTTAAAATAATGTGAAAACAACATGGTTTCAAAAGAAATTAAGCTTTCCATGAAATGAAAATTCTACAATCTGCGTAATAATTGTCGGCGAATCATTAACTCACAATAAAAAATACTTGGAGGGCATTATATGAGACCAGGATCTTTAATAAACAATATGTCGATATTGGGTCTATAGGAAAAGTACTCGTATCAGGGAAAAATTACCGCATAGATCCCAAAGACATGGTAACGTTTGTTATACTTATATCTCCAAGTAGCCTGATCTTTTTTCCTACCTGACTTGCGAAAAGTAGCTAGCTCTTGGTTTACATACTGGTTTGTCGCAGACCCGGATCCAGGCAAGACCGAACTTGCCGCGGGCGTCAATTGTAGAGAGCGCCACATTTATTTGTCTGACAAACTTGTTTTCCGTAAGTGCCTGAAACCCAGGGCGCGGAGAGGAAATGCGCCCATATTAAGATTTTTACCAGCCATATTATTCTCTCAAGGAACTAACTTTTTGACTCGTTTACGAATTATTAACGATATTAAAGTTGGTTTTTAAGTGTGTATTATGTGGTTTTTATTTCATCTTCTGTATCAAATTGTCGCTAGTGTTGGTAATGATACCTCTTTATAGTTACCCGTTTTTTGTTATGGTTTCGTAGTCAAAAAGGTACCCTCCTATTTTTGTCATGTGTTGCGTTATGTCATGTCCGTTTGTGCGTTTGTCCGCGGTTTAACTCAGAGACTCTTGGTACTACAAAGCTAATTCGGCATAGTTATACATTTAAAATACACCGACAACAACGTTGTAAAATAAAATCTTGTTTTTTTGCCTATACCTCCCATACAAGTAAAGCAAAGATTTTTTTACATTATCACATCGATTGAGATATCATTGGATAGCTCTTAAAAAATGTCATTATCATGTTTGTAGTACCTAACGACTTCGGAACTCTACCCTGAGCATATTATGGTCTGGCATGCTCTTGCTCGGTTTTTTAAGTCCGGATCCCTCTGAAAATCAGCTCCGCAGTGTCACTGCGGCACAATGATGAGGAGGGATCTTGTTCAACGTAATATCTTCTTTTTACTTTATATTTTTCTATTGTTTTCCTTCTGTGTGCGTTGAATAAATATTCTATATTATATTCTACTCATATTCTAGTATATTCTATTCTATATACTAACCTTTCGGAAATGTTTATCCATTGTCAATCTCTAAATCATGAACCGGGGTCGGAATAGGTAGTGCTTATTTACATACAAGTAAACTTGACGCATATTCATTGATGTGTGATTGAGATGGAAATACAGACTGTTCAGTTTCTTGCGGTGTTTATTCTCAGCAGTGGTCTACTCTTTGAAAGCGCTGGTAGATTTTTGACCTGTAAAATGACGTGCGGCCTACTTACTGAACAAAAATATTTTATCTTTTTATCTTTTAATAGGTTAGTTTAGGTAAATTAGCACTACATATCTATCAACCCCTGATCATGGATGATATTTCAACGATGATGACTGTTGCAGGAACGAGAAGTTCTACACGTGCTGCGACGAGCCGTACCTGGACATCACGTTCAACATCACGATGCGGCGCAAGACCCTGTTCTACACCGTGAACATCATCATCCCCTGCATGGGCATCTCCTTCCTCACGGTGCTCACGTTCTACCTGCCCTCCGACAGCGGGGAAAAGGTAACAAGGGGCTATCGGAAAATATTGACGACGTATTTTTCCTAGTTAGTAGTGACCCTGCGAAGTTAGCGGTCCCGAGGAGATATTCCCGTTAAATATTTGCGTAATGAATTTTGTTGTTTGTATTTGTTTCTGAGTCTTGGATGTTTTCTATGTATTGAAGTAAGGATGTATTTTTCTATTGTATGTTTATTGTTGCCTCTAGTACCATCAGAGTCATAACATAAATATAACTATATATCAACAATATCTATTCGCCTCTACAATAAGGTTTGTGTATACAAATATTTGGCGCGGGTGTCATTCGCGATCCATAATATTAGTTCGTTTTATAGTTTAGTTTGCATTGGAACTAGGTCAAGTTGTCCCCTGATGTTTATTTAATAGGTATTTTACAAAGAAATTGATTCATACAATTGTCGAGTTGCTATGCATGGGTTTATAGAGGTACTATACCTCTATAAACCCTGTCGAAGAAAGTCCATGTTAATCTTTACGTAATTACTACCTAGTGACTCAACGCTGTCACTATTTCTTTTTTAAAACTCCTGTGGACTTGCTAAAACTAAAGCGTCCAGCAAGTTAACTAAATAACTATATAGAAATTACCTTTGAACATGTTTCACAAATATGCGCACATTTAAGTCGCCGAGTTGCAGAAAAAAGCCCGACACAACCTCTAACCTATAACATACAGAATGGACAGAGATGTAACATACAACTTATTGACTAACTGCGAAACTTATATCAGGTTCGCGAAGTGACTTAAAGTCGTTAAGAGCCTCCACACATCGGCCTCCCGGATTTGAGCAAAGAACTCGTTAAGTAGCGCAAAGGCTCTGGTGGGAAACCTTTACAGACATGCTGAGTAGGTGCGCATCCTATCCTATCCTACAACTGAGTTGGTGGCTCAATAATTCAAGTTGCTGACTGCACCTATTCACTTATATCGCGTAAAGGTTGTCGCAGACATAATCGCTCGGCACCCGATCAGCTCAATGTGAGACATTGAAAAGTGAGCTTTGATCTGTGTTAGTACGATACATTTTTCAGTGGACAACTTCAAAAAATGTATCGTTCTAACACAAATAAAAGCAGAGGGCCCTGCCAAGATGCATTGCGCTACTAACGTTTCTATTCGTTTCGTTTTTAAACCAATCGCGTCACTGGTAGATCACGTGACTTTTCGTATCACGTCATCTACCAGTGACGCGATTGGTTTAAAAATGAAACGAATAAAAACGTTAGTTAGCGCAATGCATCTTGGCAGAGCCCTCTGAGCTGAGGCGGTGCCGATCCCGTGCCGACCGGTTATGTCTGCGACAACCTTTATACTATTTTAGTTTGTGTTCACTAGATTAATCCCGCCGCTTTTTGCCATACAAAGCGGCATGGTCACTGCCAAATAGTTCAGACGTAGGTTACGAAATAACCTTTCAAATACAGGCCGAATTTGTTACCCACGGTTTAAATTTCGTTCAGAAACGTCAAACTTAATTCTCGTCTAACAAGAGTTTGACGTTACTTAGTAGCAATTTCATTATACGATGTTAACTACTTAACAGACGATTAGAGCGTTAACAGCTGTCAAAATGTATGAACTAACAGTCGTTTAACATTGATTAAATTTAACATCGTATGGTGAAATTGGTACTTAATGTAATAATTTTAATCATGGTTTATATTTGGATCAACTTATTTTAAACGTTACATTTTACCGAATGACTTTAAAACTGTTTGCCACAGCAAGAATTAAATGTTTTGACAGCTGTAAATAAGAAAGGCGTCCTATTTGACGTCAAAGAGCTTGGCATAATTAACTGAAAGGTTCGTTAAGTATTTTAAATCAGCAGCGTCAGCCGCGACGCGCAGCGGCGGCGGGTTGAAAGTTCGACACGCACGCCGCCACTGCTAGGGTTACTAGTTATACCAGCCTATATTTGACATTGACTGGAGAGTTTTCTTACAAAAGCTGTGCTAGCGACGTCGCATGATTAAATTTTCTTGGACTATTTCTCAAATGTAAATTAATAACTCTTTGCATTTGGTGTATTCGTGTGTGTGATGTATGTGTGTTATACAATATTCTATTGTAATAGAAGTTGTTTTCAAATAATTTGAAGCGTTAAATTTTTTTTTATATTTCAACTATTGCATTAATATTGCATACTTCGGTCATTCTCCAGACAGCCATTTCTGTATGTCCTCGGGCTTAAAAAATATAAAACTATTGAATTTGGTATAATTTATATTTTTTGTTCGTAGAAGGTACTCGTATTGAGGTGTACATGAATTTTCAAGTAAATATTCAATACCTTTCTAGGAGAAAAAAAAAATCAATACCCCATTCTCCTAATTAACACCGCACGTCCCACTTCCGAAATCACTAATATAACTATTTTCCCCGATCATATACAAGAGGAAAGATGAATGAAAGTATTTTTATTTAATGAAAGATAAGATATCCAAATTACAAAAAAAATACCAAATTTATTTAGTAATATATCACTAAGATATAAAATAAAGAAACTTTGTCCCGATACGTGTACTAATTCACGCGCCGCTTTCATTCTTGTCCGTGCAAGGCCATTGAAGAAATAGACAGACGCCTGTAATGCATTTTGCGTGAGCAGACACTCATGTCAAGACCCTCTTGAGAGAAAGACGTGTTAATGTTGTGTGGATCGCACACTACAAATGTAAGTATCTAATTCGCATGTTTTGGTTCTCGTAAATGCTAATTAACACGTTCACGTTTTTAAAATCAGCCAATAACTCTATAGCTCTGTAAATTATTGTATACATTAAGAACCTCAGTATTTAACAGTTACTGGATTATGTAGTTTATCACATGTACCTAAAAGAACTTATATTTTTTTTATCAAGAATCCCTAATACACACGTCTAATTCACGGGTCAAAAATGAACGCGTTAATTAGTTTAAGAGTAGTAAAAAAGGTTTTTGGTACATAAAAGTATTTTATTTCTAATTGCTCGCTTAAGCTTAACCAGTTTAAATTAATTTACAGGAATAATCTTTTTACAAAAATGTAATTCCCGGAAGAATGATGGCATGATTAGAATGACATATATTATGTCAAACTGATGTTATTAGAGGGGCCCTAACCTTAAAATCATCCTTATGATCGTATCTGTGTGCTTAAGTGTTTGGACAATATGTTTTTTAGAGGTTATTTTATTTTTCCTAGCATATTTCTCTTGGAAAACATGAAAATTTTGCTGACCGCATTAAAAAGTTGCATTTTGACAAAAAGTGACAACTGTAATTCTAATCATGTAAGGAAAATCCTAGGGACCCGGCATCATTCTTCATATTTGTATAAATTATGTATTAAAACCACCCGCAATAATTAAACTACATACTTAAAGTTGAATGTCTGTATGTTATGTTACATAACTTATGTATGTAAAGCTTAAACGGCTCGACGGATTTTAGCATTATGAATTATGAGGTGTCCTTAGATTCAATAAAATTAACTAGTTTATTTATATCTTTTTAGGTCATCGGGTTTTTAAATTTTAAATTACTTTTTTAAACATAGATAGGGAATGTAAAAAGTAGGAGAAAGGAGTATTATTTTTTCTTTAGCAGATACGGCAATTTATTTGTTATCTAAGGTTTATACCTTAGTTATTATGTTAGTAAAGTTATTAATTCTGATTTTTTTTTATCGTTTTCATTGTTGATTATAGAAAGATTATTTCAGTGAAATATTAGTTAGCTTATTATGTATGTATATCGTGGTGGATATTTTATGTTACTAATAGTTTCAACGTTGCAATATAATAAATATGATAAAATTAATAGACAGTCTGACAGTTTTTGTCTTATTTCCTAAAAATATATATATTTGGCATGAACATTTATCTAATAAACGCGTAGTTTTTTTAATTCGCAAGCAAGTAAACCTAATTAACACATCGCTTTTCTAATTCGCGCGTCACGCAAATATTAAAACCCTTCTAGTTAATTAACCGCTAATAATAATTAAGTGCCCAATAAATATTAAAGTTTGAATGGTCGATATGTTACTACATTTTGCATAAATTTTATCAAAAACCAAGTGGAAAAAAAGGGCGGTGTTAATTAGACTGAGAACACAATTCTGGAGAATGACCGACTTATATTGTTCAGGTATTCATTACACAGATCTATACGCCAGAGCCATAGAGTTAATAGACGACATTTGAAAATTTCGCTCAATGTTACTTCAATAATTATTAGTGTGAAAAAAATCACTATAGTTTTGAAAACACGATTTAAGACTAATGGACTATAATTAAGCTCAGATCCAAAAATAAGCTTTCATTTTCACGTTTTATGATGAATTGACACGTAGGAGGCAGGTAAAAAATAAGTAAAGCGTTCTGTTCATTTATATTTTCCTGAAATGATGACTCAAGAAAACTCTTGTTCTTTTAGAATTCGTATCAAAATATACTTGAAGTTTGTACAAAATTATAACTAGACCCAATTATTTGTTCGTTCTTTCTCGAATATTTGTAACAAATGTATTTTCCTTTTTATAACAAAAGGCCTAATTTCCTTACTTGTCAGTGAAGTTTCCGTCGTCTGGTAGCCCCGACAGCGACCCTTTCCTTCTCGAACTTCGAGCACCTACTCCGAGTCTTGTTATTGTTCTTAAGTTAACTTCTGCTTGATTAAGCAGCGTCGGTGTCACGTAACTCGAACTAATAAGACGTTTTCATACAAACAATTTAATTAATAATGAAAATTAAACTGTATTATTAATTTAAAATAATTTTAGGACTTTTAATTTTATTAAGTCTTTATCGTAATAGGGAATATGCATATCATACATGGATTTTTTTAAATCGCATTTCTCAAGAAAATATGAAAATACCGTAAAAGAGATCACCAAAAGTGAAATTAAAATTAAAATCGGCCGAGAAATACGGATGATACAAGCATTTTAAATTGCTAATTAGACAGCGATTAGACAGAGGGATTCGATATGCACTGTGATGTCGTGTAACAGGTCGGTCATATAAACTCCATGTTCAATTTTACTAGAAAGAGATAGGAACAAATCTTTGTTGGCTTGTATCTCGGTTATTTTTATAGCTATTCAAAAAGTGACTTTTCTCAACTGTTTGTAACATGAATCAGCTTTTATTGAAGCCGTGAAAAAAGTTATGGATTCGTTGATGTTTTTTCTTATCTTAGAAAAACATAATGCAAATTAACGACAAGACAATACAAATATTCAGCTTCAGAAAATGGTTATTAATTGACCACACTTTGTAAATAGGGCGTATTCCATTTCGGCAACACCAACGAAACATTTATCTAAGCCAAAAGGAATACTTTTTAAATGAAAAGCATCATGACGGGTACTTTTTACCGGCAATTTACCCCCAAGCTAATACAAAATTCAATGGACCGGAAAACGCTGAAGAGGTACGTGAAATTTAAAATCGTCGGCAATTATCCCAACTTGCTTTGGAAGCTATAGTTATTGTTATGAGAATTGCTTATCTTTCACGGCCGAATAAGTCTTTATTGTTTTAGACAAAATTGTAAGGGTGCGTTTCTCAAATGGATTGGAGACGAGCGGAAATGACCAAACAGAGTCTTTATTCTACAAGGTGAAACCATATTGCGTTTGTCTCATTATAGTATTGTCAACGTCACGATAGCTCTCATTAATTTGACAGTAATGGCGGCCGAGTTAAAAGCAGTACGATAACACATCAAAAGCAATATTGTTTTACCGTGTAGAATGGAGGGCCAGAGGGCCCTGCCAAGATGCACTACGCTAACTAACGTTTCTATTCGATTCGTTTTTAAACCAATCGTGCCACTGGTAGATGACGTGACTTTTCGTATCGCGTCATCTTCCAGAGGGCCCTGCCAAGATGCATTGCGCTAACTAGCGTTTCTATTCGTTTCGTTTTTAAACCAATCGCGTCACTGGTAGATCACGTGACTTTTCGTATCACGTCATCTACCAGTGACGCGATTGGTTTAAAAACGTATCGAATAGAAACGCTAGTTAGCGCAATGCATCTTGGCAGGGCCCTCAGTGCCGCGATTGGTTTAAAAACGAATCGAATAGAAACGCTAGTTAGCGTAATGCATCTTGGCAGGGCCCTCTGATTGTTAGAGCAATCTGCATGAGACAAATCGGCCCTTTATTTTACAAAGCTGCCAGTGACAGGTAACAAGTGATAAATTGGTATACATTGCAAAGTCGACGAGGTCCTACATCACTGGGTGTTATATAACCTACGCTATGTACCCAGCATTGTCACCACTGTCACTATTTTTGAAGTGGCTTCACGAATGTTCACGAGCAAAAGAAAACTTGTTGTGTCTTGAACACCATCATTGTCAAGATTAGATGGTGAAGTAGCGGACAGGCGGCCCGTTTGATTATTGGTCGCCTCTTGTAAAAAAATCAATACCCTAACTTTAGTACAAATATGTAATATGCCAGTGTCATGGGGACCATGCCGCGAGCGGACCTGCTAGAGGGGGTGTTCTTTTTATAGTGGTGATTATTATTTATATCTTTAATATTTGAGTAGCTTAGTTTAAAACGTATTTAAATACGTTTAGTTTTAATTTTTAATTGTATTAATGTTGAATTATGTACTTAATTGAAAAAAAAAATGAAAAATGAAAATGTTTATTGCATATATCAAACCTTACAAGTGGTAGAAACAATACAGTGGGTCCTGTGCTAGGGATCCCTGTGTTACAGGACCCGATTACGTATCAAGAACAGTTTTAGTTTGTACAGGGTTATACAGGGTTACATGATTTCTTATTTAAATGCTTTAACTAATCTAATTCTAAAGTGTGCGTGAGTGTGTGTGAGCGTGTGAGTGTAACTTGAACATAATTAATATGATTATTATTGGATAAATGTATAAAGGTACCTGGCGACACTTATTTTATCACGGAAAGAAGGAGTTCAGTCTCGTGGTAATCCTGGGGTATAAGCCATTTTGTTAGTAGGAGTTTGCTGGGGGCCTGCTTACGTGATTATGTAAATAAATGTAGTTGGATGTAAATAAAGTCTTTGTCAGTAGTGTAATATCTATACAATTCAATTTTAACTACAAATCAAATGCCAGTCGACGCGGGTTGAAAGTCAGAGGTGTGTACAATCACAGCTCAATTCTGAGCCCGAGCCGAACCTTTGTGTTTGTTATAATTTAATCTAATTTTAATATTATCGTGATTGTATTTTCCTCTAAATTTGAAATTGCTCGAATGAATGAATGCTTGGATGATTAAATGACACGTGAATTAAAGAACGTGTGATGATGTGTGTGGCTCCTAATATTTGCATAATATATTAAGTTTAAGTCCTTTTTGTAATTGTACCTTCTCTTCTCTCCTGTTAGTGTATTATTTAATCTGTTTTAATGGCAGTATTTTAGTACAAGTAGACAAGATAAGTAGACAAGCATATGTGACGTAAGGTCAGCGATTTTCGGAAAATGACAAAGGTTGATCTATTGCGTCGGCCACTTATGTCAATTCAAAAAATCAGCTGTATAAAGCAGCAGGTTTTTTGTTTCCTGATTTCAGAGTTGGTCCCATAGTGAAAGTTGTTCATATTCGTGGATAGAACACAGAGTTGATCATTTGTATCACGACCCCGCAGTCACCCTGTATATTTTGCCAGTTTGGAGATTCGCTAATATTAGCGATGTGTATCTAGTCCAGGCCCCTTGGTTAGTCACATTTGATGCTCTCCGCACCCTACTGTCCGCTCTATAAGGCTCATCGTCGTCATTAAAGCTAGGCCAGTAATAAATGGTGGTACTCCAAGTAACGCGTGAACACTGCAATAACGACGTCGTTACGCTGTGAAAAATTACGCCTACTTTATTGGCTTTTGTCCGTACTTTGAATACGTAATCACCGGAAAACATGGCCGCCATCAATCAATCAATTCTTATCTAAAGTTTATACTTATCACGTTTGCGTGATGGATTCATGCTCCACTACGCGGCGAGTAGCAAGAATAGGTAATGTAAGATTTGATTTATAACATCCAGAGGGTTGCATTGCTTCATATAAATCATAGTTAAAGCCGCGTTCCAGTTTGCGCCTTCGATAATAGAAATAGAAAATATTTATTTAACGCTCACAAAACACAAATAATACTTCCCCGTTAAACTCCTAATTAGTTTTAAACATTTTAGGTTGTTCTGAGCTATTTACCGTAAGTAAACAGTTGATTTTCAAATGAATTAAAATAATTAACTTTGTGAAATGCATAGTAGGTGTATACATAGTACAAACATAGAGTAAACATTATAAGGTTTAATGGTAGAGAATGTTTGTATTCGTAGCATTTAGTTTGCTTTTGCTGTTCAAATTTGTTTAAACACGTCTTGCCAGGAGGCTTACAATGAGCTACAACTTGCAGTTGGTATATGTATGTTTTAACGCCATTTAAATATTTGTTTTGTTTTTGTTATTCTTAAACTATTTTGATATTTCTTATCATTTTATACTGCCTGCAACTGCGTTCTTCCAAATAATCCCCGTATTTGGAAACAGTAATGTCCTACCATTGTAAGGGACTTTTTTACCGTCTTCATTTTACAACTTCCGCCATCTTTATGGCGTGACTTCGTAAGTAACTGCCTTAAAACTCGGCAGTTTTTCTGTTAATGGAGTGCTAATAGAAACCGATCTGGCTAATACTGGTCAGGGAGTTGAATAAAGCTTTAAGCTTCGAGCGAGCAAACAGCGAGCGGCGCTAATCTTGTCGTGTCACTAGTTTTCACGTTCACATTCATATCCACTCATGATTTGATTTTTATTTTAAAATAACTAGCTATAGCGAGCGGTTTCATTCGCTTAGAACTGATTAAAAGAAAAAAGGAAGAAAGAAAATACTTATTCGTGACCAACATAACCAAGAACAGATAAAGACGTACAAGAAGAAAGTAGCCACGAAATTGTCCCAACCGCAACTCAGCGTAATGCTGGCATTAAAGTCAGCGCTGGTCTTCCGTCGGAAACATGTTGGAAGGTTACAAACCTGGCGGAAGGTTTGTAACCTTCCGCAGTTTCACCTGATGGTTTGAACACAAAACGTAAATAATAGAATGAGAAAAAAATATACGGTAAATTCAGAAATTCGCAAAATATTTCCATGCCCGTCCTTATCAATCGTTTATTGTCTTTCTTGAGACAAAAAATATCTGCTGCTAAATACAGGTGTGAAACAACACTAATTTTAAATCCTAATAACCCTTGATCTGTAACAAAATGTATACTTACACCTTTAACTCAATAGATAGGTACTTAACTGATTTTGTAATTATCTTTGTTCCCCTTTAATCTCGATTAAGGAAAGATTTAAGTTATTTAAAGTGTTTACTCTGATCTCGAGCAAAGCAATTATCGGAGCAATTTTATTTAAAAATGTTAAAGCTGTTATTTTAAAACTCGCGTGTTTTGTTTATTTTCCACCCAGCTTCTAAGACCCGTTAATAACCTTTTATTATTCATGCCATAAGATTTATTTCACCAATATAAATTATGTCTCGCTTTTGCCTTCCATTAATGTTTAATTCATACCTTTGAATACGGCGGTACATAAAAATTAAGTTTTTATTTACTCTGTGAATTTTGTAGAGTGATGTTAGCTTTTACGCTGTTTTAGCTCGTTCGGGCCATTTGCCTGTCATGTGTATGTGCCAAGTGAAGAATTTCGCCACCGGGGCACCGTCATCTCGCCGCTATGAGTTTATTATATCAACGGTTGCACTTAGAGTTAGTTAATGACGGTTGAGTAGTTACTTAGTGAAGGTCATACTCATACACAAGTTTGTAAAAGGAACGAGTTAATTGTCTTTTAAATGTGTCCGAGTTTGACAGTTTGTATCGTGTATATGATGCAAGAGCGATCCAGCAGAGTCGAAAAATCCAAATAACTGAGGCAGGTAAGTTGTTCCTATTTTATACATCACTTGTTGTGATATGTTTATAACACGACATTATGGAATGCAATTAAATGAATAAATAAATTGTAATGTAAGAATTAAGAAAAATAGCTAACTGGTGTCATGATGGTGTGCGATCACCGCCCTGCCAAGATGCAATACGCTAACTCGCGTTTCTATTCAATTCGTTTTTAAATCAATTGCGTCGCTGGTAGATCACGTCATTTAGGTACCAATGACGCGATTAGTTTAAAATCGAAACGAATAGAAATACTAGTTAGCGTAAGGCAAAGGCCTTAGCTAGGGCCTCAGAGGTGTTTTTATCTTAAGATAGGCTTCTTGTCAAACAGCCGATACTGAACGAACTCCTAGCGCGAGCTTTAAAGTACCGAATAGTTGAGAACGCACGCGCTAAATTATTGTTTGTACGCTGTAATAGCACAAGTTAAATCAACCAGTTGCTAATTTGTATGTAAAGGGCATTGGGTAAATTTGTTTGAAGAATATTGTCACTTTTTTTTCAGCGGCCACGTTTGATTTTTACATAGTTATTTAGAGGACCTCTAAATACACATAGATATATATAATTTATGGCGTTAAATAATATCGGAGCGGAGATTTTAAAGATTTAAGTATTCAGTTTTTAGTACAAAAGTACGTCCGAGTATGAATATTTAAATACCTCCGCTCCGATGCACTTAAGAGTATTACATTACATAACAAAATATGTTTATTTTTAATAATTCTATCATAATTTACCACTTTTACGAATGGCCGCTCACCTTGAAAATGTATGAATTTTACAAATGACAACACTTTTACCCAAACCCCTTTAAAAAGTGAATCCTTAAAAGACATGGCAGGAAAGAGCCTCTTAATGAAAGACGTCTGTCAAGTTCAATTTAAGTAATTGCAATAAATCCGTCTTAGTTAACCCAACATAAGTACAGTCAAACCACGGTATTAATGGTACTTGGTTGTCTATCACCGTCGCAGAATTTTCGTTTCATAGAGAGCTATTATCTGCTGAATCCGTGTTGATTTCAGGTTACCTTGTAATGTTATAGTTACAAGAATAACCTAACCTAACCTGTGAATAATATGACTCGCTTAACTTCAAACTCGGATAAGTCCATACAAAAGGACTAAAGAATTTGCGTCTTTTTCAAACAAATTAAGGTTTAAATTCGTATACCAAATTGCAAGGACATATCCGAGTTTGAAGTTAAGCGACTCATATAAACGATAACCAGAAACCAACACGGGTTCATAGCTTTCTATTCAACGAAAATTCTGCGAAGTGATACGTTCTATGAAATTAGTGTCGGTGAAACAAGGGGACACCCAGAGAAAGTGTAAAAGCGATAGAAAGCTATTAATGCGGTGGTTTCACTGTACACGCAATTGAATCAGGAATTAACACAATCCACTTATAGAACGGACTAATGGCTATTGAAGCTGTGATGTTATATCTTTGCGAATGCGAGTGGCTCAGTCCCGACAGAGTTGTAAAACTGTCTGTGGTCGTTAATCGTCGCGGTAAAAGGCTAATATTTGAGCTGTCCATTTCTCTGAATTGTGCCTTTTATTTGAATTTAACGTCGCAAGGGGCGCCGCGTAACTCGGCTATTTGAAACGCGGAAATTCGCTCGCAATGTTTTCCCTTACCTCGCCAATCCCTTCAAGGTTTTCCTTTATACCTACACAAGCGAGCGACGCTCCCTTTAGGATTGCTTTATTATTTCCCGTGGTATTCCAATCACTAAAAAGCCGTTTATTTTCTTCTTTCTTTTGTAGTCATTGTGTAATTTTGAATCAAATTACTTACTACAGTCAGATTATAAAAGGGTGCTAGAAATATAACTTATCGTAACGTAACTTATCATTTCACCGAACTTCACTTCATCAAAAGCTTTTTTCTGCGGAGGCCCTGTTGTTTCAGGTTAACTTAAATATTAATTACGTAGGTTAGGTTGGGTTAGACTTGTGAGTATCACAAAATCTAAACTGCGCCTAGAAAACCTGACGATGAATGAAAATTCTGTGAAGTGATACGTTCTATGAAATGAGTGTCGACAAAACAAGAGTAGGTAAACCTTTATACAAGTTATGTTAAATTTCTAGTCCAATGCAGAAGAAATATCTTGTTAATTAGAGTTAGCAAGTTTAAGGCGTATTTCCCGGGCAGGTAGGTGATTGTTTAATCAGCCCGAAAAAAACCCCATAAATCTAAAAATATATATACTTTGTAAATTATAACCGTAATCCGTTATATCATTCCGGCCATAATTTCCCTCAAACGTTTAACAAAAGTAGGGTGAGCATAGAAATGCGACCTGGACGCGAGTAGAGATACCTTTAGACCTTTTTTAATTTCAGGCGTAAAGTAAGTTATTAAGGTGTCCGGCCAGTGAACATCCCCCGCCCTCACGCGTGGAGGTGAAAAGGAATAATGCATGTGACACCCTCATTATGCACCCCAATTATAAATATTAATAAGTATAAAGCATGCGTAAATGGGACCCTTACGTTGTTAACGAGCATTGACTTGTCAACGTGTGTATCTAGCGGATTACTTTTGTAAAATTACGATTGTTACTTGATCGTAATTTTACGAAGTTGTGATTATCTTACAGGTAGACAGGTCTACCTATATTAGTCATTTTGCGAGACAGGCCTTGCCTAGTGCAGATGACTGGGTAATTATTTGTTGATGAAATTTTATAACTCTATGTATTACCGAAAAAAAATTCTAGAAAAGGAGACAATCTTACACAAAATTTACCTAGTCCCAAACTAAGCTCTAGGCTTTAATGCTATGGATACTAGACAACGAAAAACTTACTTATGTAGAGAAATACTTAATTACATGGAAAACGATCCAAGACTAAGGAAAAAATCTCAGGCGCATAACACAAATATCTGCCCTTATCTACCAGGATCTGCCCTTACCGGGATTAGAACCCGGGACCGCTTGCTTCATAGGCAGCTGGCAGTCTACCAACTAGACAAACGTATCGTAAATTTAAATCATAATTGAGCCACTCAATCAAAAAATATTTTTTTCATTTTAATGTATGTAGGTAGATACTAGATTCTAGTAATCAAAATAAACACATAGGTACTAACCATATTAATAAATACGAGTACATTCTCAGGTACTGCATGCACAGCTAAAATAATCATTAAATTCATCTTTTACGCTTTTTCTTTACCTGTCTGTAGAGGTACTTAATTAAGTTTTGCAAGTGAAATTTGACTAACTTCCCGGGTGTTCAATTGTGCTGAAATTTTGCACAACTAAGTTAGTTAGCAGTTATTAGTTCCAACTACGTAAGTGGATGAGTGTGCAATGGTGACATTTATGAAATAGGAATGTTGACTCATTTTGAACTTTACTATATAATCTAGTCATATGGATTGAAACAATGGAAATAATAACAAAGTAAAAACGAACAAAAAATATCAAAATGATTTATGTGACCTCAAAGTTTCGAAAATTCATTTTTTACCCAATATTAAATTCAATGGTATTATCGAAACCCTTGCCTGGAAATTTAAAATGAATTGTGTTGCAACCTACCTACCTATGTGCTTAAGTTTTTCACGACCAAAATTACAAATTAGGTACTCGTTTTTAGGTTTCCGTACCCAAAACGGGACCCCATTTCTAAGACCCCACTGTAGGTACGTCTGTCTGTCTGTATCTCATGAACCATGACAGCTAGACAGTTCAAGTAGTTTTTACCGATTTGTGACGTCATAGTTCTGTATCAATTTGTATGAGGCGTATTCAACTCTTAGTTGAGTTGACTTTTGCAGTGCTCGGATTGCAGTAGGGCCAGTTGGTCCGATATATACATTTGAGACCCATTCAAAAACTGAATCGAATGGCAGCATCTATATTTGTTGTCAAATAGCCTATTAACTCAACACAAATTGATTAATGATTTCTCTGTTGTCCAGGTGACGCTGTCCATATCGATCCTAATTAGCCTCCACGTGTTCTTCCTGCTGGTGGTGGAGATCATCCCCCCCACGTCGCTGGTGGTGCCCCTGCTCGGAAAGTACCTCATCTTCGCCATGATCCTCGTCTCCATCAGGTGAGTCAAATTCGAGGTATTTGGTCTAAGTCACGCTAGAGCGTAGTTTGAGACGGGTATCTATTTTTTTATCCAAACACCTTTCAACGAATTTTCATTACACAGAATTTTCATTTCACCGAAAGGCATTTCTCGCCGCATGAGTGTTTTTTTTTGGTAGTCTCCAGTCTAACCTAACCTAATCTACGTAATTCATGTTAAAGATATCCTAAAAATTTCATGGTTTCAGCAGAAAATAGCGTTCGATGAAATGAAATTCGATGAAATGTTACAATCGATGAAGTGAAATTCGATAAAATGATGGCTTACCCATTTGAGACAGATAGGTACTTACATTAGCTTCTTAGTTAATAGCGTTCGGCAAGCTATCGCTATCCCACTGCACTCGCAACTGACAGCATATCTGTCACTCGTGTTTCATAGAAAACGAAGATTGTCGTTAACGATAAGGACCTCCTATTACCCCAGGTTTTTCTAACGTTCAATAACAAAATGAAGGCCAAATCCATAAAGTAACCGCGATTTCCTACTCAAAACCGTTACCTATTAGATTCACTTTAAGTAAGAGGACGGCAGATTTATAGAATGGTACGGGACTCAATTAAACGCAATTAATTAATCTATCTATATATACGAGTATAAAAGGCAAAACTGACTGACTGACTTAGATATCAACGCACAGCCGAAACTACTGTATCTAGAAACTTGAAATTTGGTACAGAGGTTCCTTTCGTGATGTAAGTGAGCAATAAGAAAGGATTTTTAGAAATTCAACCCCTAAGGGGGTGAAATAGGGGGGTGAAGTTTATATGAAATTTTCTCATTTCTGGACTTAGACGTATGAAAATAGGTATATAAGTTTTCGATTACAATTAAAAATGATCTGTGTAGGTGAAATGGCCAAAATTTCCCTCTAAGGGGGTAAAATGGGGGGGTAAAGTTTGTATGGAAAATTTCTCATTTCTGTTTTAGCAGTATGAAAATAGGTATAGGTATAAGTTCTCGATTACAATTAAAAATGATCTGTATCGGTAAAATAGACAAAATTCCCTCCTAAAGGAGTAAAATGGGGGGTATAGTTTGTATCGAAATTTTCTAATTTCTAGACTTAGCAGTATGAAAATTGGTATATCCTGATTACAAATAAATATGATCTGCGTAGGCAAAGATAGAGAAAGAAGAAATAGCTTTCTATTTATTAGGGGGGAGGTTTCTATGAGACTTCCTTATTTCTGAACTTAAAAATATGACTGGTCACAATTTAAAATTATTAGTATGGTGAAGTTGGGGACTTCAATTGGGGAGGGGGTTTTTAATACAAAATGTACAACTAAAATGTGGAAATTAAATTGATATTTAAAATGATGTGTGAAATAAATTTGCTAATAAGTATGCAGTACCTAACTTGAAGACCTATGTTGTGTATTATAAAATCAATAATATTAAGGGAGCGTAATTTTGTGTGATTATCCGTTCTTATACTCGTAACAATAAATAATAATAATAAATCTTTAATGCTTGAAATAATGTTTAACAAGATCTTAATTTAACAGTTAGTATTTATCTTTTACCTAATTTACAAAATATTATGTACAGTGCAATCTTCCATCTATCTATACATATATAAAATGCTAAACTGATTGTTGATAAATCAACGTACAGCCCACACGTCTGGACCTACGTAGAAACTTGAAATTTTGCACATAGTTACCTTATACAGTGAAGAGATCCACTAAGAAAGGATTTTTGGTTATAAGGGGGTAAAAAAGGGGATGAACGTTTGTATGAAAGTCCTATCCGTCGATTTAGAAGTTAGAATCTTCAAATTTGGGGTTTAGGTCGACAATTGAAAATTATTTTATTTTATCGCGAATTTAGACAGATTCTCACCTGCCAGTGATTACAAGGGGCACGCCGGCGGATAAAACAAATGCATGTCGGCATCTACAATATAGGTATATGTAAAAAAAATGTATCTATCTGACTACAAATATGCCAAAACTACACAATGATGCCAGTCGGGCCAGCAGCTCTATACTAAAAATTGGCGAAAATCGTATGGCAAGAGATAGTAACGGTATGATTACATTAAACCGCGAATTCTGTAATATTGTACAAAACAAAGTTCTAAGAAGTTTCCGGGAACTTTCACTAGAAATATAGGAAATTTAAGGAACGGAAAGTTTCAATCCCCATACAAAATTGTGAGAAGTTTCCGAAATTTTCCTACATGAAATGTTCCGCAATTTTGGAAAGTTTCCTTTGGCACATCAGTAACCCCGATCTACGAAACAACATAAAGAATAGATAATGGTTGTGTGAGAGGGCAATATTAGCACCGACAAACGAAATTGTCGGGTGGATAAATGAAAAAACTATGTCTCACGATATTGTGTAGTATCTCTCGTTAGACAATGTCATAGACACCGAGCAAGTCACGTCGGGAGTACCCTCTCATAACTTCATGCTTAAATTTGGTGTCCCGGTACTCCGGTACTCCATGAATATCGTAAGGGCAATATTATGTGTGGAATTGCTAAAGGCGATTTTTTTTAATTCTCCGCTTTCCTACAAGTAATCCGAAAGATTTACCATTTAACTTTAAAATAGTGCAATTCCCTTTAAAAACTTTTGCCATGAACAAACGAACAAAGCGCAAGGACAAACACTAGAAGTAGCCGGTGTACATTTAGAAGCAAACTGTTTTTCCCATAGGCAACGGTATGTAGCATGCTCAAGAGTATCCAGCCCACGAAATCTTCATGTGTTAGCGAAATATGGAAAACAAAAAATATTGTATACTAAAATTTATTAACCTAAATGACGTTATCCAATTCAACTTTATTTTAAATTTCGAGCTGAATATAACATGTGATTTAAAGGTCATTCTGGCCAGGGAGGAAGTCAAACCATAAAATTACTTCAAACTATTAATTTACTTAAATGCGGTAAACGAGGTCTACGCGGACGAAGTCGCGGGCAAAAGCTAGTTACAATTAAAACCCGACCACCGTCTTGAGTTTGATATCAACCTTAAGTGGTGTTGGGGACAGTTCAGGTCAGTTGAAGTCAGTGATTCTATGGTGCGGGTATGCATAAGCAATTTCCCCGGATCAAAATACTGTTCTTACTGGATAATGACAATTAATACCATTTAGGTACTTGTGCCACTGCCGCGTTAAGCGGGAAGCGAATAGAGCCAGCGATCGACTATTAATTATGTGTCTCTTTTATTGACGGGATATATATATTTTATTCGTATCTTGAGCGAGAAAATAGTAGATAGCTAATCGCTTAATCGCCGGCAGTGGTAAAGGGCCTAAGAGAGTGCGACCACAGAACATTATCTTCCTGTGTTCTGTGGGTGCTGCCGAGAAGTTCACAATTAAGTGATTGAAAACTCAATCCGTGTGTAAAACATTGTATTTTTGAAGCTACATTTGCAGATTAATATTACAAACAAGGGCCGCGGTGTGATGTAGTACGGTTTTATCACACGATCTCGCGGGACATTTTAAACATCGATTAATATTCTAACCGTTCGCAAACAGGGCGCTGGTAACATCAGGCCCTTCTTAATATGGCATAATTACTGCACGCAGGCGCGGTGTGTCGGATTAATTCACAATTTACACTAATTGTTGCGGTCGAGTGTCCCTGCGGCGAGCGCTGCGCCTCCGACTTTGCATTTCATATTACATTTCCGATACTTAGACTGCTTAACGTTAAGTTAGATTCACCATCGATATAGTTTATTGTTTAAAATGTTACAAAAGATTAAAACTCTTATTCATAAACGGGCAATAGCTAAAGTGTGCTTGAAATATGCTTAGTTCTGTCATTATGATATTTGAATTGGACAGAAAGGGACAAATAATATTTAATTGAAATAGGATGAATAAGGGAGTTAAAGTGTGATTTAACCAAGGCCGGATTATTAGAGTTGAATTAATACCTACCGTGTTGCAAAATATCGTCTCTTTACTTTCTCAACCTCGTATCTGAACGAATAGTTAGATAGAAAAACACTCATGTTCCAAGAGTTATAAAGACTACTTTCCTATCAAAATAATCGATCAGATAAGAGGATGAGAAAGTAAAGGGACGATATTGTCATCAAGTTGCTGAGGATGTTATTTCATACGCGTAGAGTTCGTTTTCCACTATTACCCCTATTTCTTTCTGTAAAAGTGGAATAAATTTAAGAGTTTTAATACCTGATAACTACGAGCGTAGATAAAATTGAACACGAGAATGCTAGTGAAAATCCGAAATTAACAATTATCACGGCAAAATGTATGGGATGTCAGTTGACCACGTGACGTTTATCGTAACGCACGAGAATACAGTCACGAGATTAAATTTGGGACCCACCTTAGGTCCAAAATCAATCTGACATTCTACAACAATAAGGTTGAGTTTCCTAAAAGTTACAAATGACTTGACATCTCTAATGACATTGACGACTTTAAGCATATTTTTCTTGACATGGGTCCCAAATTAACGCTCGTAACCGTACATTGTGAGCGATAGAAAAGAAAAAACGTTAGTACCGTTTGCATATTGGCTAGGGCTCTTAAAACTTCGGATTTACCGTTACAGCCTATTACAGCAAATAATTAAAGCATTTGTAGCCCAAAAGAGGTGTATAAGAGCTGTATCCAATACTCATTTTCTAACTCCATGTAAACCTTTATTTCAAGCCATGGATGGGCGTACTGCCTCTGCCGTGCATGTATATTAAGCAGATTGCATTATTTGCTAGGAAAAACCCTATTATGTTCGCTAATCACGCTGAAGTTTTCACAAGATCCAGTAGACACAAGGATAAACTGTACCTGCCTCGGTCTAAATGTAATATTTTTAAAGTTAATTCTTACTTTATGGCAATCAAAATTTACAATCATCTACCAATTGTAATACAGAAATGTCCCTTGAATAAATTTGACCACAAGGTGGCTATTGGGAAAATGTTTTTACTCCGTTCGGGAGTTCCTTGATGAAAAACGATCTGTATTATAACATTGCCTTCCTAATTAAGGTAGAACATAAGCTCATCCTGTTCCACGAAGATCTGTTTTTTTACTATGTTCTTGCAATAAATGTCTTTGTCTTTGTCTTTATCTTTATATTATTTTAAACACTTTTCAACATTCAAAAGTTAAACCTGAACGCAGTCTTTTAGTCAGTCTTTAAGGGAGAAGTTGAAAAGGCGACAATGAAGCATCATGTTGTCAAACAAAACCACTTGTTTAATTTAAAACTCGAGGGGTGCGTTAATTTGATTATGGCGCTATGTAAATATTTTGCGCGGGTTTAATCAAGTGACTTTTTCAAGAAACAACCGAAATATACAAATTACCATACTTACCATACTACTTACTTTATATAACTTATAAACCATGTCGAGGAATTAGTAGACTTACTCCCCGGTTAGTAATTTAAATTGTTAGATTTTATAAGTTATTTGACAAGTATGGGTTATTTTTTGTAAGATGTACTCGTACTCCATAATTAAAAGTGATTAATCAGAAACACGATTTCTTTTGGCCTTCATAATTTTGTGTAGTAGCTATGCGTCCTAATTCAAAATTTCAGTTTTCAAACTTCAAGTCATACATTTATTATCATAGCGACCTAATTTGAAATTTAAAATTTCTGAATTAGGTCACTATTGTTCTGAAGGTGCGGTGATGCTTCACAAAATGAATCTATTCGAAATGAACTTACGAGAGTACCCAGCTGATTGTAATTTAATGAATCTTAATTACACTTAATCGCGTAAAGTAAACATTATAATTGCTCTTCGTTAAAACATCGATGTTTTAATTATAGTGTTTAATTTATTCGATTGAGGCCCGGTTAACTGCAAATATGTGTGAATACTCGTATCGCGAACGATTACATCATCCCACTAAAGTTGGATAAACCTAGGATGAGCTAGGATGTTCCCTGTGATGATATTTAAAACACTTGCTATAATCACAATGACTGACTTATGACGACGCGCTGGCCTAGTTGGAAGTGACCCTGCCTACGAAGCTAGCGGTCCTGGGTTCAAATCCCGGTAAGGGCAGATATTTGTGTGATGAGCGCGAATATTTTTTCCTGAGTCATGGATGTTTTCTATGTAGTTAAGTTTATATTTCTCTATATATTTAAGTATTTATATCGTTGTGTAGTACCCATAGTACAAGCCTAGAGCTTAGTTTGTAACTAGGTCAATTTGTGTGACATTGTTCCCCCATATTTATTATTTATTATTTATTACAAGCAAGTCTTTTATTTATGAGGCAATTTAAAATACTGAGCTTAGTTGCAAGATTTGAGTCAAAGCAGTTATTGTAGGTACTAACTATTTTATCGAAACACCTTTCAACAAACATCAAAACGCAGAATTTTCATTCTATAGACAAATATTTTTCGCCGCATTAGTTTATTTTTGCAGTCTCAGGTCTAATCTAACCTAACCTACGTAATTAATGATTGAAAAAACCTAAAAAAACATGCTTTTGCATAAAGTACCGTACGAAGAAATGACGTTTGATGAAATGGCACAATCGATGAAGTGAAATTCATTAAAATGATGAGTTACCGTTACATTAATCTAGGATATTTCCTGTAATACAGTATTTCGTTATTTCAAACACTTATTATAGTCGCAAGGAAGGCTTTTATGAGGTAATTGATAATATAAAATAGCCTTTATTCTACTCGGTCAAACCATGCCATTGCCCTTGCCATGTTATCGTATTGTCAACGTTATGACAACTACTATTTACTTGAAAGTAATGGCGGAGTTCAAAAACAAAACATGTCAAAGACAATACCCAGTAGAATAGGGGCCCTGACTTTAATTGCAAGATTTGAATGATGTAGTTTTTGTACTAATAGTCATACTTAAAAGTCAAAGAAACAAGTTTAATACCGTTTCTATGAGCTGTCACAGGCATCACCCTGGATTGACCCTACTATAGTCTATAATAAAGTATAGCTCCACCTACTATCGAGGATTATCTAACAGACAAAAATGCATGGCCTAAACCCGAAACTTAGTCAATAATAATTTATTCAAATGCAAAAGCTTTACCTTGTCTAAGGGACACCGTTGATGTAGGATAACATATGGAAACTTTTATGTGGTCGTCTCGCACCATCTTATATACACATAAGTATGTGTTTTTTTTTTCTCTCTATTACTCCCGTAAGATTCTTAATTGGCATGGTTTCCTGCTGAACTATGCATGTTATTTGATACTATATTTAATTTAATATTTATAGCTTTATATAATGCTAGACTAAGTAGTACCATTGTAATAAGAAATATGTTTAAAAAATTACTGACTGCTGAGTTTCTTGCGGCGTTTCTTCTCAGCAGTGGTCTTCTCTTGGGAAGCGCTGGTAGATTCTTGACGTGTAAAAGTGCCCGTGCGGCCTACTTACTGAATAAAGGAGATTGGGCAAATCTGTATGGAACTTGGTCTATGAGCGGCCAAGGATATATTTTTTATCTGACGATGTGGTATAGTCCTACTGTTACTTGGTAAAAGTTTCATTACCGTGACTTAATTGTAATCAGAATAAAAGATGATTTCTTCTACAATACTTTGCGTAGTTTTCCCGATTAGATGTTAGATCATCAATATATCAAATGTTTAGGAAAGAAGGGAAATCTCAACATATATTGATGATCTAACATCTCAAAGTGAAGTATTTAACAACTATCAACATGTTATTTATTTACTATTAGGCAATAAAGTACAACTTACAGATATAATAAGTATACAAATCATAAGTCACGGTGTATAATAAATCTGATACTGGTAACAAAATATCTTCTTGAATGTCGTGATCGAATTCGGACTTAAGTTTAAATAATTCATTTTTTAAAAGAGATACAAATAAAAGTTCTTTACAAAAAGTGTTCCTTAATATCAGAGCTCTCATATGACACTAATTTCATCAGTGGCCGCCGATAGGCCAATTTGCCCATTCTCCTTTCTTTTATCTTTTGTCTTTTATCTTTTACTCGGTAGTCTATAGACTAGGTGGAGCTCGTAAAATAAACACTTCTATGATTCATTATTAAACTAAGTAAAAAATATCCCTGTTAGCTGCTCATCTCAGAGATAGCGAAGTGACATTCTTGTAACTCAGAATTCCGTTTTTTAACAACGTGGACGTGGGACAGCTTAAGTAAATTGCTTTGAGGAAATTACACCTTGCGCGGCGTAATTTATGCGGGGCTTGGGACGTGTTCGGGGGAGATAATAGCTATTATTATAAATGAAACAATATGAAACATTTCACAAAGCTAAATCTGTATTCCACTTCGCTTTAAACCAAATTGCTAACTTCCGCTGGAGCTCCCATGGTCATCTGCCTTCCCGTATGACCTTTTTACCAGACTATCGAATGTGTTTTGACCTCCATGTATGTATTTATCTACGTGGGTATGTATGATTATATGTATGGTCCTTTGTTTCCTTTTAGCGACAGAATGGATGTCCCGATTTTGACAGACAAAGTGTCGTTAGATTATTCTTAGCGATGCGAATGTCACTGGGTACCACTATTACAGGATTTAAAATTACTTAACATTTATATACACAAAAATATCCATACTAGTTAATATTATAAATGTGAAAGTGTGTATGTTTGTCCGTCTTTCACGCTTCAACCACGGAACGGATCGAGATGAAACTTGGCACACATATTGGTTAGGTACTGGAATAGGACTTAGGATAGTTTTTATCCCGGAAAATTGGACAGTTCCCCAGGGAGCAGCGATAAACGACTTCTACGCGGACGGAGTCGCGGGCGAAAGCTAGTCAAAATATAAAGGAGGCCATACCAAAGATGCATTATACTAAATAGCGTTTCTAAACCATTCGCGCCACTGGTAGATCACGTGAGTTTTCGTATTACGTCATCTACCAGTGACGCGATTGGTTTAAAAACGAATCGAATAGAAACGCTAGTTAGCGTAGTGCATCTTGGCAGGGCCACCAGGGTTTCTAAAGTTTGCCGTATGTTAGACATTTTCCTCACATCTTAATCATGCATGATTTCACCATTCCCTTCTTTCTCATATCATTCATCACGCAGTTCATTCATCTCTTTAATAAGAGTACGTAGGAGCATTCATATCGTAGCAAAATAATTTGCGATGTCTAGTGTACCTATGTCGAATAGAGGCTCCGGTAAAGGTTATTTCTCAAGAGAGCACGAATTGAATGGGCGAATAAATGTATAGGTGTGTAATAAATACAGTATTTGGGTTTGAAATTCGACCAGTCTCAAAGGGACGGCACTCACTTCAATCATATAGGTAGTTTAGTTTGTTCAATACATTCGTGAGTTTCTGAAATTGCCTTAGGTACTTATTATAAATTAAATAAATTAATAATAAATTATTTATTTCGTAATAAAAAGCAGTTTACAAACAAAAACAGTGCTATAGACGCCACGCTAGGATTCCCTGTGTTGTGGCAATTAAAGGGCTGTGGTTATTAAAGGAAGAAAATGATTTTAAGACACAACTTTTTCTTTTTTGTTAACGTAATCCTGAAAAATCATATATTATTACCATATAAAACTTCCTTTATGGAAAAGTGTGGTTGGGCTATTTCCCAGGCCAGAGTCTACGTTTTTTTTTTAACTGTGCCAGATTTGTAATAAATACGAAATAAGTAAAACAAAATAAAAACTAAAATTGCGGCTCATTTCAAAGAAAGGTAATCGTAATCGATAACTACGTTAGACGTTAAGAATAAGAATAAGATTATTTTGTTTCGAGCTGTCAAGGCTCAGAATTACAAATACCTTATAGACTAACATAAAAAAAAAAACTTAAAACTAACGCCGAAGTGAGAGAACAGCGTGGTCCAGTTTTGCATTGGCGTCATGGCCGCTGTGGTAGATTTAACCGAAATCACTTTTCGGCCAGAAGTCAGGACACTCGACATGTTACCGAGTAGTTATTGATCCGTGTACTTGAGCAATTATGAAAAATTCTGGTAATCGTAGCGCTTCTTATCTGCAGCCTAAACTACTAAACGTAGAAATAAAAAAGCCTGTTATAATAATGTCGAGAACACTGCGTAAGGATTGATCAATATTGTGAGAAAAGCAGGAATCTAATTTTATTTAATTAAGGAATACTAACAGCTATCACAAATACATCGGAAACTTACATTAATTCACGAAGCCAATTGGGATAGACCATAAAAAATAACTCAAGGTTTTTACATTCTAATTCGAAAGAATACGTAATTTTAAGATACCTATTTCATTAATTTTGTTTTGGACCCAATATCTTTGTTTTATGGATGACATGATTATTTTACATTTGGGTTGGCATTTTCTAATAAATTACAACAATTAAATGATATGCAATGATAAAAAGTGATTGTAATAGTGTATTAAAACATACTATTGCAAGCGGTTTTCGCCTAACTCCTAGATGTATCTCTAGGAGGGCTTCAAGCCGAAAACAAAGGTCAAACAAAGGTTAAATATACTTTTGTCAAAATATCCAAAATAGATATATATTTCAAAAACTTAATAATGCAGAACGGCTTTAAAACCATATTTTTCGAAATGATTTTCGAATTAGAGTAGTTGTCAAAATATGAACAATCCCAATTACTAGTTTTCACCAATAGTAATACAGTAGCAATAGTGATTTACGTCGCAAAAGGTGACATTGGTACCACCGACGATGAATTATTGTCATCATTAAATTTAAAAGCGTAGCTCTTGTCGGTGTAATTCTCTCCACTTATTGATGGATTATTAATCTTTACATAATAAAAAACAAAGTCGCTTTCCGCGTCTGTCTGCCCGTATATCCCCTAACTCCTCTAAACCACGGAACGAAATTTGATGCGGTTTTCACCATCAGTTAGAAAAAAAAAACACGGAAATCTGAATCTGAATTCTGATTTATATACGTAAGGTCCAGTGTGCAATAGCATGTACATAATTAAGGCAATTTAATTTGAACTGTCTTGCACTGGAAATAAGGTTTATTTTCCTATCTTCTTAAACTGAAAATGGCATTATTAAATAAACGTAATTGAACTTTATTGCGTTGATGGTAGATTCAAAGTCCCACTCACAAAAAACTTCCTTTTTGTAGTAGGATGGGCCTTACGAGGATAAACCGAAGCAAAACGCGGGCAGGTCGCTGGTAGTTTCTAAATACAATCAATCACTTAGGTAACATTACCGAGAAAGGGTAGAAAGGGTAAGGATTAACAATTTACAAACTGAGAACAGGAAGAATCGGGAAAGGGGCTTGCTCGATCAAAACAACTGTTTGTTGAAGTACTGTTAAAGTGGTATTGATGTCAAACACATCAATGTCGAGGATACCTATAATTTTATCGAAACACCGATCAACGGACGTATCTTACGCAGAATTTTCATTTCATCGAAATGCATTTCTCGCCGTATGAGTCAATTTTTTTTAGAAGTCACAGGTCTAACCTAACCTTATCTACGTAATTAATGTTTAAAATATCCTAAAAACATCACGGTTTCAGCAGAAAATAGTGTTCGATGAAACGAAATTCGATGAAATGATACAATCGATGAAGTAAAATTCGATAAAATGATTGCGTTTGATATCAAAATAATTAAATATTTAATGAAACTGCCATATCGTTGTTTAAGTTCGGCGTAAACACATGTAAGTTTTCCCAGTACAATTAAAATGCTCCTAGGCAATTTCCGTTCCGTAAAGCTTAACTAGCGAATTTCGAACAGCCTACTCCGACGCACCCTTCCCCTTATCCTTCTGGTGATTAACTTCGCCCAATAAATCTTGATTAATTGCTGTCTCCCATGCTCTCTACCTATGTGTGCGTCAAACTACGCCTCCGGATCTTACTAATACACCGTTAGCACCCCATTAGGGCAAACAACTAAACTGTGTTGCTTGCACAGATTCGATTTCAGCTCGTTTACATAGAAACACTATTAACACTCTGGAATTAATGTAAATATTTAACTATAATAACGCTTCTTGATAGTTGAATTAACACCGTTTTAATTCGCAATCTGGGCCTAGATTTTACCCCGTTGCATTCATATTATTTACGGCTCGGCTGCCTTCACTGTCAAGATAAGAACAATCATAATGTAGAATACGACAACAATAGGGAGAAGACAAAGTGGAGCTTATTCTACTTTGTCTCTATTGTTTTAAGTCGACCGCCATTGCCTTCAAGTTAATAAGGGCTGTCATAACGACAATACGATAGCGATTGGGCGAGGACCAAAAAGTTGGACCATAGTTAAGCGTTAACCATACAAACAACGAAGGAGGAAAAAGTTCAGTTGTGCGACGAAAAGTATCCCTACAATTGTATGGCTATTGTGAATAGTCACAACGGAAAAGTTTCATAGAAAATTTAATTTCGTGAGTTAGCATGCCCAACTTTTTGGACCTTACCCAATTAGGTTTAACCTCTGGCCCTGGGCCTCTATTCTACTAGGTAAAACTATATTGCCTTTCACGTGTTATCGTATTGTTTTTGACTCGGTTGGCATTACCGTCAAGTAAATAAGAGCTATCAAAACAATACGATCATCATCTTCCTGCCCTTATCCCACACTAAGTGGGGTCGGCACAGCATGTCTTCTTCATCCACTCTCCTCTATCTGCTGATAACTCAGTACTCACACCTTTCATAGACATATAATTCTTCACACAGTCCATCCACACCTTTTTTGGTCTTCCTCTATTCCTATATCCATAAGATCTATCGTTGACAATACGATAACATGTCAATAACAATAAGGTTTTGCCGTGTAGAATATCAACCCTATTCACTTGTGCTATGTAATTCTGAAACCACCTAGCAACTAAAACTCTTACCCCGTCGTTTTATGTAAGCATTAAACGTGTTACGTAAAATGTTACATGACGCTTTTACTGCGCAAAGACGAGGACAGAGCCATCAATATTTTTAATGAGCGTGTCTGCGAGACTTATTATGGAGGACCCGTAATTTAATGAGATCGTTACTGACGTGTTCTCATTTGCGAAATTACCGTAGGCTTAGGGCGAGCTGTAGAATTATAGTGCTGGGAAGCGTTCCTAGAACAAGTCGAGGGAACAAGTTAGGCCAGTGCGTCGTAGAGCCCGTCTTCAACCTTGCTAGTACCAGTCAAAGAAATAAAAAGTCGTACCTTGTTTGCTCTTATCACAATTTGAGTAAGACATAAAAAGGTACATCTTTCAGTTTATAATAATGTAATAAAACCTAACCTCACACAACACAATCTCACACGACACAACAATCTCACACAAATGACCTAGTCCCAAACTAAGGTAAAGGATCCAAGTCTCAGGAACGAGTATTCGCGTTCATTGCACAACTATTTGCTCATACCGGGAATCGAAACTGGGATCGCTAGCATCGTGGTCAGGGTCGCTACCAACTACGCTGGCGCGTCGTCAAAAATTCAAATGTCACAATGACAGATAAGGACAAAACATTGTACAGCTATACCACCGTTACTCAACGTTTATTAGTAAGGGGGTCAGTTTTGAGTTGGTACTCTAAAATGTGTTCGCCGTACAAATAAACAAATCCACGTGTGCCCGCACCGATGAACAGTTTTCAGACTACCGAAACAATGAATAATGATAGTTGGGCGGTATTAGGAACCCTGATTTGAGCGGTTTCATTGCGCTATTACAACCCTTTTTCCGCGGCCAGCTCTCCGTCTATAATTATTACAAAGTATAGCATTTCTTTAACTACAGATATAATATAAGGAAATAATGCAAACTTGTGTTGTGAGATCTGTAATGAATTAATTGAATAGAATAAAGAAATCAAATATCTCACAAGTATTTGTATTAGCTGTGTGGTTGCCGGCTTAGAATAGTACCACTCCATGCCTTCCCGTGGATGTCGTAAGAGTCGACTAAGGGAATAAAGGCTTGTAGTACTGTTAGGCGATGGGCTTGCAACCTGTCACTAATACGCTGGTAAACATCTTAGCCTGATTATGCATAATGTGGTTACAGAATTATCAACAAGCTTTTAGAGTTGTTGGCAATTCTGTAGCTCTGCATACCCCAAACTGGGAATAAAGGCGTGAGTTTATGTATGTATGTATTTACTGTAACTTGGCAATTGCCTTTGTTCACAGCATATGCGTGACGGTGGTAGTGCTGAACGTGCACTTCCGGTCGCCGCAGACGCACCGCATGGCGCCGTGGGTGAAGCGCGTGTTCATCCACATCCTGCCGCGGCTGCTCTTCATGAAGCGGCCGCAGTACAAGTTCGACATCACCAGGTGACGACAATCTTCACATCAGTCGTAAACGCATAGATCTAGCTTTCTTTGAACCGCGTCCAATTCAGATATACAGCGTTCTCAAAGCGTGGCGGAGGCGTTATTAGGGCACGCTTGGCAACGCTCTGCCTTTCTAACTTAGTGGCCATCAAAGAGATGAGCATCCTCTTTTCTCAAAGGCCAGTGAGTCGAGTTCTATGTTGGAGACAGTGACGAATCTAACAATCAGGAAATAAGTACCTACTTTTATAGTTTTATCAAACTTTACTACACTAACAATAGGTTGGTAGACTCCAAAACACGTGAAAGTGCCTAGAGAGCATACTTTCAAAAAAAAGATTTTCATTTTCACAAAGTAACATTACTTGAGGGAAGAATATATTTTTTTGTTAATTTTTATGGTTTCCATTTTAGATAGAGTTAGTAACAGTATGTGTGAACGTCGCGAAAATTTAAAACAAACAATTAGTCTATCCATATCAACACAACGCCGCACGGCTGCCAGAGTTTGATATAAAACAAACAAAACTAAAACCTAATTGCCTTAACAAAATGATCCGGTTATTATGTCACTGCGTCGTAGGATCAGAAATAATAGCACTTTTCTCCATTGTTCAAGTCAACCAAGGTTGCACAGTCGACTTAAAATAACTTTGAACCTCTCATTGTAATCAGTTTCCTCGATCTACTCTGATTGAAGCGCCGAGCCGGCTTGGTATAAATCCGGCTGCAGACCAATAACAAGTGTAAATTAATTATAAGTTGGTAAAGACTTGTCTACCGACAGAGTCGCCCTCTTATTTCCGCCGCCGCTCTTAACTTTGATATTAATAAGCTTAGACTCGGTAAGTAGACACAGTGTCTCCGCAAGTAAACTCGGCTAAAGTTTCAACGTTGCCAGAGGTGGCGTCGAAGAAACAATTTTGAAAATTTGCATAACTTTTCACTTTCAAACGTTTAATGAGGAGGCGATTCGAAGAAACCAGGTGTTTGCTGGGAATAATTTATGTAAGTTATCGTGATTTAACTGTGTAAATCGAAAAAGTTGGAATCCACAAAAAATTGTAAGGTATAAGGTAGTTATTAAATAATAAAATAAAATAAAAATCTTTATTCTCAGACTTCAGGGATCCATAAGCTGTTAGTAATTCATAATTACTAAGCTCTTAAGGCTTATGCTATTGACAACATAGGTACTTATATCAATAAAATAAATACATCCAAGAATGTCTGCAAAATATTTGCCCTCACCTTACTTGATCGAATCCGAGACCGCTGAAGCGCTGGCTTCCCAGGGTCACTAACAAGGCAAACCGCATCGCCACATAAACAATATAATAAATGTTTGGAGACAACCATACACAAACTGACCTAGTCTCAAACTAAGGTTCGTTGGGCTATATTATGGGTGAAAGAAACGGTTAAGATACTTTTATAGAGAAACGAGTAAATGCCGCAGTAATTACATGTTCAAAAACAATGAACCTACAAAATATTAAGGAACTTTATTCACTTTCAATGGATTCCAGGCTTGTCAAAATTTAAATGTGACCATCCCTGAGGTACTCTACACATGAAAAAAACGAATGGCGAAACAAAACAAAAAATACAGCTAGTTATAACCCTATGCCCGTTACACAACTTCAACCGAGATGTTTACCCTTGTGGGATTGCAGATCGAACGTGAAATCAGGTATTTCGTGGCTATTTCACAAGTTTGTGCCTGCAAGTGAAGTGGGAGCAGTAGTCCGGCCGACAGCCGTCGGCGACTCGAGTAAACAGCCCGACCTCGGCCATACAACGGGAACTTTACCTTTGTTAGCTCAACAGAGCCGCAACGTAAAGCTGGGAATTCACGACCGCTCCAACAATCCGAATAGAACAGCGCCGCGCCAAAATCGATCTGTGGATATCAAAACTGTAACGTTTAAAAGTACTTGGCGCGGTCCGTTGGATTTCCAAATGGACGGAAAGCCAGCGCGACGCGCCAACGCGCAATCCGACTGGAACTATTGTGAATGTCGAAATTCAACGTTGGAACACGCCACGCCTCCGCGACAAGCCAAATGGCGTCGTCGTGAATGCGTTCTCTGGCTGCCATTTTCTAATCAGTCTGCTGCGTGATGTCGCACCGTTGAGGCGTGGCGTGGCCAGGGCTTGGAACCGGTTCCAAAAATACCGGTACTTTACCGGTATTTAAAGGTATTTTTCATTTAGGTTCGAGAGAACCGGTAAATATAAATACCGGTAATCCAAAGAACAGGTAAATACGAATACCGGTATTTGTACCTTAAAATACCGGTTCCTAGTAAAGGTTCCAGCTACGTTGCCGTTTTGTGCAACAAGGTCAAGTCTCGTCGGCGGCTCGATGCTCGCGCCGCTGCTTTGGTTGTCGACTTGTCACCATGTACCTACACCGAACGCGGCGTTGTTGCCGGGCGGCGCCTTTGGCTTGCAGCTTTTGAACAATTTCAAATTTCAATCGTGTCATTAGTCCTACGACCTTGGCAGCGCCGCGTCAAAATGAATCTAAATCCGAAGGTCCGGGTGTACCAAAGCACTAAAAAGACTAACCAAAAGTGCAAAGTGGTGGTGGTAGTGGTGGTGGTGTTGGTGGTGGTGGTGGTGGTGGTGGTGGTGGTGGTGGTGGTGGTGGTGGTGGTGGTGGTGGTGGTGGTGGTGGTGGTGGTAATGGTGATGATGGTGATGATGGTGATGGTGATGATGGTGATGATGGTGATGGTGATGATGGTGGTGGTGGTGATGATGGTGATGATGGTGATGATGATGGTGATGATGATGGTGATGATGGTGATGATGGTGGTGATGGTGGTGATGGTGGTGATGGTGGTGATGGTGGTGATGATGGTGATGGTGGTGATGGTGGTGATGGTGATGAAGGTGATGATGGTGGTGGTGGTGGTGGTGGTGGTGGTGGTGGTGGTGGTGATGATGGTGATGGTGATGATGGTGGTGGTGGTGATGATGGTAATGATGGTGATGATGATGGTGATGATGGTGGTGATGGTGGTGATGGTGGTGATGGTGGTGATGGAGGTGATGATGGTGATGGTGGTGATGGTGGTGATGGTGATGAAGGTGATGATGGTGGTGATGATTGTGACGATGGTGACGATGGCGATGATGGTGATGATGGTGATGGTGATGATGGTGATGATGGTGATGGTGGTGGTGGTGGTGGTGGTGGTAATGGTGATGATGGTGGTGGTGGTGATGATGGTAATGATGGTGATGATGATGGTGATGATGGTGGTGATGGTGGTGGTGGTGATGGTGGTGATGGTGGTGATGATGGTGATGGTGGTGATGGTGGTGATGGTGATGAAGGTGATGATGGTGGTGATGATTGTGACGATGGTGACGATGGCGATGATGGGGGTACGTATCAGAACGCTTAAATTTAAAAAGCCTAATGTATCATAATCCCTAAAAGTTCATAATACCTAAAAGTTGTTTTTTCTGAAACCGTAAACTTTTCAGGAATTTTGAAAACGCCATTGTATAGAACTCATTAGGTTAGGTTAGGTTTGTTTTGTAACAATCCTGAAAAATTTACGGTTTCAGAAAAAACAACTTTTAGGTATTATGAACTTTTAGGGATTATGATACATTAGGCTTATTAAATTTAAGCGTTCTGATACGTACCCGATGATGGTGATGATGGTGATGGTGATGATGGTGGTGGTGGTGATGATGGTGATGATGGTGATGATGATGGTGATGATGGTGGTGATGGTGATGGTGGTGGTGTTGGTGGTGGTGGTGCTGGTGGTGGAGGTGGTGGTGGTGGTGGTGGTGGTGATGATGGTGATGATGGTGATGGCGATGATGGTGATGATGGTGATGGTGATGATGGTGATGATGGTGATGGTGATGACGGTGGTGGTGGTGATGATGGTGATGATGGTGATGATGATGGTGATGATGGTGGTGATGGTGATGGTGGTGGTGTTGGTGGTGGTGGTGCTGGTGGTGGAGGTGGTGGTGGTGGTGGTGGTGATGATGGTGATGATGATGATGGTGATGATGGTGATGGTGATGATGGTGATGATGGTGATGATGGTGGTGGTGGTGATGACGGTGATGATGGTGATGATGATGGTGGTGATGGTGATGGTGGTGGTGTTGGTGGTGGTGGTGCTGGTGGTGGTAGTGGTGGTGGTGGTGGTGGTGGTGGTGATGATGGTGATGATGGTGATGGTGATGATTGTGATGATGATGATGGTGATGATGGTGATGGTGATGGTGATGATGGTGGTGGTGGTGATGATGGTGATGATGATGGTGATGATGGTGATGATGGTGGTGTTGGTGGTGATGGTGGTGATGGTGGTGATGGTGGTGATGATGATGGTAATGATGAAGGAGGTGATCATCATCATCATCACCATCATCGCCATCGTCACCATCATCACCACCACCACCACCACCACCAACACCACCACCACCACCACCATCACCACCAAATGTCAAAATTTTAATCGAAATAATATTATGTTTGCTATAATAAATGCATCACCACCATCACCACCATCACCAACAATACCACCAACACCTCAATCACCACCATCACCACCATCATCACCATCATCACCATCATCACCATCATCATCACCACCACCACCATCATCACCATCACCATCATCACCATCATCACCATCACCATCATCACCATCATCACCATCATCACCACCACCACCACCACCGTCACCACCATCACCACCGTCACCACCATCACCACCAATCACCGGTGCTCTGCTCCAAACTATTTTCACCACCACCACCACCACCACCACCGTCACCACCATCACCACCAAATGTCAAAATTTTAATCGAAATAATATTATGTTTGCTATATCAAATGCATCACCACCATCACCATCATCACCACCACCACCACCACCACCACCACCACCACCACCGTCACCACCATCACCACCAATCACCGGTGCTCTGCTCCAAACTATTTTCACCACCACCACCACCACCACCACCACCACCAACACCACCACCACCACCACCACAACCACCGTCACCACCATCACCACCAAATGTCAACATTTTAATCGAAATAATATTATGTTAGCGTGCCTCAAGCCGTCGACTATCGACAAGTAACCTAAATCTAACTGACCGACCATCAGGCCATTTGCCGCTTGAAACATAGGTACCATGCCTATACTATTCTGTATTTTTTATCCCTTCCTCGCACTTATACCCACTATTACTGAATACCGGTATTTGTACCGGTATTCGAGCCTTATTGGTACCGGTATAGTACCGGTAAAATACCTGTATTTCTTACAAAATACCGGTACAACGAGTACCGGTACCAAGCGTGGTACCGGTACCCACGGTACCGGTACTTAGACTGGTACAGGTTCCCCATCAAGGTCACAGTACCGGTTCTCAAAAATACCGGTATTTCAAGCCCTGGGCGTGGCCCGCTTGTGAATCTGGCCAAAATATTACGCCCATCCAGTTGTACACACTCTATCTGTCGCCGAGACAAACGGCCCGTCCGTGAATGCCTAGCTTAACTTGCGTCTGCGGATTTCAACGAGATGAGTTTTGGCATACCTACCGGGGGATGCGGAATGTCGAAACGGAAGTTAACTGAAGTTAACGGCAGGTTGTTGGCAGGTTGCAGGTTTGTTATCGCGGAAATTTAACGATTTAAGTACTTACTTCGAGTTTGTTTTCAACTTTTTAACTGATTAACGTTTCCAGATAAGAAAATATTGCTTGCCCTAAAGGTTTTTGAACGACTTGTGCTTATAAAGTATTTTAAAATGAAATGTAGGGTTCTATAATCGAGGCCTCTCCTACTGCACTCTCATAATTTTCAACCTATAGGTATAATTACGAACGAAATCATCAACATATCCGTGCTTAATAATTATGAATTATATTGATTCACATAATCAAATTCATGATTACCTAACTATTGCAAATATAAAGAAAACTCGGTCAGATGGCAGGGGATAAGAAGTGGCGGTAATAAGGAAAAAAAAAATTAAATCGGGTTACCTTTGTTCCGGCGAAATATGTTTGCCAAATGTATCGTTCCCCAACCGTTTCATTTGCCAACCCGCTTCGTTTTCTGTAACCGTAAATATTTCAGGATTTTATAAAAACTAACCTAACCTAAACTATATGGTTCTTCACGATGGAAGTGAAATAAATCCTGAAATATTTACTTATATAAAATTGGGTTGGCAAATGCAAAAGTTGGGAAACGATACATTTGGCAAACATATTTTTTCTAAACGTACCGCATAAAATCCAGCTAGGATAATAATGCTTATTTTAAAAACCTATTCAAATCCTTTAATGATAATAGTTTTTAATACACGAAATCACAGATTAGTATTTTTCTCAAACCTTTCACTTATAACTCAATAAACTCCAATTGAACCGGCAATACGATTATTCTTTTAATCTCATTTGATATTGATCTTGTTTTCCCTCTTCCATCTTATCCTGGAGATTGGACTCGAAAGGGCGTTCTCCGCAGTTGGCGTTCCCGCGGGACGACCCGGCCACCTCCAGCTGCGGCCGGCGCCGCTCCAGACTCGTACAGCAATAAATGTTTACTTTACTTGGAGTATGACTATTATCTCGTTTATACGGTTCCGCTCTTAATACTGAAAATGGAGATCCTTATAAATAATAAATAAATATTAGAGGACAATCCCACACAAATTGACCTAGTCCCAAACTTAGCTCTAGGCTTGTACTATGGGTACTAGGCGGTGATAAACTTACTTATAAAGAGAAATATATACCTACTTAAATACATAGAAAGCATCCAAGACTCAGGAATTAATATTCGCTCACATCACACAAATATCTACTACTTATCTACCCTTACCGGGATTTGAGCCCGGGACTGCTAGCTTCAAAGGCCACTAGGCTAACGTGTCATCCGTCAACGTGATAACTTTGTTGTCCAAACAGATCCACATCATTAGAAATTTCAAATTAGAAATTATTAATTTTTGAAGCGAATAATACCGAGGCACTGAAAAAAAAATGCTTTTGCCTAGCATGGACTAGTTCTTAACATAAAAAGGATAGTCATATTTTTTTAGATTCGAAAATGAATTATTTATGAAATACCTATTATAAGATTTATAAGCCAATAATAGATAAAGGCTTCTACAGCCCCGCAACAAAGACAGCAGCAGGATTTTATTGGGTTTCTAATATTTCATAAAAATTAGACGTAGACGGTGCGGAACCTCGGCGCTCGAGTCCGACTTGGACTTGACAGGTTTTTTATTTTTGACATCCCTACTCCTAATTTTATATGCGCGTCGTTGATCCTTTTACTTACGTCAAAACGTAATTTACACACACGTCATTTTTCCCAGGATAAATGTACACTGTACAGATCTCGAAGGTATACCGATATACGGATTCTAAACGCCAGGTAGCATGCGTAGGTACATCAATCTTCATAACATGTGACAAGATCACCGTTAGAGACGCGTGATGTGTCGGTTTAATCCATGTTTCTTTTTATCATTCACCACGTTCCTTCGATCCTTAAATAAAAATGTTTTAGAATTTAATATTAATAATTTCATAATTTATATACATGAATGATTGATATTAAAAAGAAACGAGGCAAACATTAGTAGGTACCTACGATAAACTAAATTAAAAAAAGAATATCTTGAGGTGTGGCTCACGCGAAACTAAACTAATTAAAAATCTATTCAATTAACTCAATAAGAGGGACTTGTACTGTGTCCCTACGCTTTGCTAAGATAGTAAGAACACAATATGTCTCCATTAACAGCGCTCAAAAAAATAAGCAAATCATTATTTGAGAAATTTTAGCACTTATAAAGATCAAGTTAAACCCGGCTTCGTCGCTTACATTGAAAGGCAACGTTGTGTCAAAATTTCATGTCTATCGATTGACAACTTTTGGAGTTTTGCTAGCACAAAAATACGTAGTGTGAATTTTTAGGTAAGACTAACTGCCTGCCAACGGCTTCGCCCCAACTGCAAGTTTACAACTTTCGCGGTGGATTATTCATTATCACACAAACCTTGTACTAATAATAACTATTTGGTGCAGTCATTTGGAAGTACCTAATGCGCGTACATACATTTCAGCGGTTTATTTTTATTTAAGTATGAAATGAAGCACTTGCAATCAAGCAGGCTTGGTTTAACTTGGAAAAAATCTTTTCTCTACGGTCAAAACCAAAGAGTAAACCTCTGTGCGTTGTATAGAGAAGTTATATTCCCATAATGTTAATGTTATTATTACAGAGTTAGGCAACTTGTGAAAGTTTTCAACATGGTCATGCTCATAACTTAACTCCTTAGCGGGTGTAGCGAACTGCAATTTGCGGCAACAAAGCAACATCTGACTGAAACAGTTGTAGACAACTTATTTGATCTTATTCCGTTGACTTGAGCCGAGACGTAAGCAGCGCGTTAACAGTAAGCGGGGTTGTTCGGCACAAAACTCTTTAAATATGTAAAGGAATCCTTTCTCACCTCAGCTGTATCAATAGGTAAACGTTGCCGATCGTTCGTGGGCTCCCCTGCATTGTGTTTCACTTAGTGGAGCTATCTATTAGCCGAGTGGTGTAGGTAATAGGCCGGCGCTGTGCGGTTTCCGAACATTACCTAAATGGATCACCGGCTTAGACTAGCCGGGTCAAACGCTTTATGAAACGTCCCTCGGAAGAGCTCCAATTAATACAGGACACGAAGTTGTAACATTTTAATTACGAAGTCTCATAATTCAAGGGATTTAGAATTATAACGGCTTTAAGGTTATCTCACTGGATACTGTTGTTTGGAGAACCGCTATAATTCGTGTTTCAAAATTCAATCAGAAAAGAAAATACTGGAAGAAATATGCCGCGCCAAGTTGTATCGGCAAATAATAAATTGGAATCAGTCAAAGCTACGTCTACAATAGATACTTTTTCCACTGAAACGAATACAAAAGCTCATTTCCCGTCCTATTACGACTTGACAAGTAGCCAATAAAAATAACAAACGGAAACGGTGTAGAGATGATATCGACCAAAGTTGTATTTTACATTGAAAGGAAAGGAAACGAAGCCGCTTTCTCATTCTGAGTAGGTCGGCCATAACTTCATTTGGAGCCTCAATAAGTTCAAATGATAAACTATTTATTTGTAGGTTTGTTCTCAACCCTCATAAAACCCATAGACCGTAAATATATCGATAGGTCATTTCATGCTGCTATAGAAACGTTATAAACGGAACGGCGAGAAAGTGGTGAAATACGAACATGTCCGATTTATTCGTGATTTATGAATAACGTGTTACGAAGAAACGGGGACAGGAATATTACGTGTTTTATTTTAACACGACGACGCGTAAATCGCAGCAAGAATAAATATTATGTCCGTATTTTGTTTGCCATAAACAGATTCGTGAGGTATTAGTGATGGTACTGAATGAATATACGTAAATGTATTCGTATGCTCGAGCTCATCGGGTTCACGTATTACTTGGACAAAGGAAAATATTTTTAAAATTATAGTGCTGTTCGGAGTAGGATACCAAATCATTATCCAAATCATGATTCAATGACTGCTTAAAATAGTAATTAGTTTTTCACTTCTCATGCTCAAAAAGTGTGTCATATTAGACTTATCAAGCGAGACTCAAGTAGTACATGTAAACCCTAGAGAATACATTATATTCATATTTCCCCTAGGGAAAATATGAAATGGGAAATATAATGATTTATTTGTACAAAACATTTTAATTTGACCAATCAAAATACTTCACCAAATTAAATCCACCAATCAAAATACTTCACGAAATTAAATCAACCTATCACAATACACATCGACTGTCAATCGGAACGTTAGGTTCTTTTTGGTATGCATACTCTTTAGCTATATTAACTCTTTAAAAAAATATGTATTTGGTATGAACCAACCAGAATACAGCAATATTAAAATCGACCAATCAGGGAACAGAATTAATTTCTCAAAACATTAGGTGTTTTTTAGTCCCTATTTTACAATCGTTAAAATATGATTAAATCGATCGAATCGATGCAACGCTTTGAAGCGCTGAATACTCACACGGTCAGTGGCGTTTATTTGCGGTGTCTATATTTTGTATCTGTGTTAAAGTACTTTTGAAAAAAAAAACATGCCGCCAAATTAAAACAATATTTTCGCCGTAGAATATGTGGTGCTATCGTTGCTAATTTTTTACCTTTGTATAGGTAATGTTTTTATTTTCTCGCAATCGAAGTGAAAAGTAGAGTGTATTACTCGGGTCTAAAAGCCATATTAGGTACCCCTCGAACAATTTTCCCTCGCTTTCCATCTCATGGTACTAAGTATGGCTTATTTTAGACCCTAGTTGTACAATCTACTATAAAATATCGTCCACCAACACTAGAGCTAGCATAGGTTTAGTAAGATTCTCGGAAATTCCGTCGATGATGCGTTCCTCGAGAGTAACCCGGGTTTTTGTTGCAGGTCGCGCTACACGGGGTGCGGCGCGATGACGCGCTGCGCCGGCGCGGCGCGGCCGCTGTACCCGTATCGGCTGGCGGCCGCCGAGGACGACTGCTGCGCGCCCGGCGCCTGGCCGCCGCCCGCGCCGCTGCCGCACCGCCCGCTCACCAGGACGCCCAGCAAGGAGGACCTCACGCACACAACCTACCTCAACTCGGGGTAAGAGTTGACACATCTGCCACTAAAAATGTCCTTTTCGTAAGGCGATTTATACATTGGTGGTCACATGATTAAAAACGCTTGTGTTTTTTCCATACATATTGCCTAAAAATATCATTTACCGAAATTGACCATCAATATAAAAAATACTTGAGGTTAATGTTGAAACTTCAGATTACCAGGCTTGAGTTTTATACATTTTGAATTTGGATGTTATAAATGAAATTGTAAAATATGATAGTTATATAGCAGGATCGTAGCAGGTAGAAAGAAGTGGTCTCTGCCTACCCCTCTGGGAAACAGGCGTGACTTAATGTATGTATGATACCTAGTTATATGAAGTGAGGTTGAGACAACGACCCTTAAAGTATCAAATGTCGTAAAAGCCAAAATGCAATTTTTCAGGGCGAGCAAAAAACGAAAATGGTTACTTTATTTTTGCATATATTTTTGGAAATACTCAAGCTATTATAAACCACTTGAGCTCATTATGCTTAGGTTTTCGAGATGTTTCATAATTATACATTTAAAATCCCGTAGCTTTAATAGATCTAGAGATAGCGTGGCTTTTACTACAAAAATAATAATTGTAAATGGCTTTTAAGACGGACAACAAGAATTGAAAATGGCTTTTAAGACAATTTTATATAGTGTACAACTGTAACCTTTGTTGTAAAAGGAATCTACGTGGTTTTATTGGGGGTAATATTGTATTAAAAGACATTATGTAATCATAACAATATGTAATTAATAGTAGTAAAAGCAGTACACATTTTAAGAAATATGCTTGTTTTATAACATTTTTTTAATAGAATGACAAATTAAAATAAGACTTCAACTCTTAACGATGCACAGATAATTAATTATTATAAAGTCAAATTAAAATAAGATTTACCGTCTAAACGATGCGCAGATAATTATTTTTTGTTATGCAATAAAATTTAACTCAACTAAAAACTTAAGACGCTTCGTCTCTCATAATATATATCTATAAGTAATTGGTCTTTATAGAGAGAACTAAGTATCTAGGTACATTTTTGTGAATAATCTAGGTTTCGGTTAAGGTACATCAGCATTCATATAAACTTTTGTTAAACTACAGTAGAATTAGTCATTAAAATTTAAAAGTCATTAAAATCATTTTAATTACATAATTTAAATTTAAATAACGTATCGAAGAGCTTTGTCAGAAGCTTGCAATCTGCTTTTTATTGTTTTGTTTTTAACACGGCTACCATGACTGTCTAGAAATAAAAGGTTGTCATAAAGTTGATAATACGAAAACATGTCAAAGGCAATATTGTTTCACTGAGTAGAATTTGGAGCCAGGGTCTCTATTCTACGCGGTACAACAATAAGTATTGCATTCGATGTTATCGTATTGTTGTTAACTCTGACGCCATTGACTCAATATATATATATATATCAACGATTGTTGAGAGCCTTTCATATTGTAATTAGATTCCCTGTGGTAGCTTCGGAAAAAGCTCTTCAATGAGATTTCGAACCAAAAATAAGTGCGTACAAAAAAGCTTGGTATCAGAATACAAAAAAGAGAAGCTGTTGCATGTAGGTACGGTACCTACATGCAACGACTTAATAATAATCTTAACCAACATTGGGCGCAACAATAAGGGCCTGGACACATCACCATGGCACGACGTCGTTAACGTGAAACGGCGCGGCGCCGTAGAAAGGCACGTTGCCACAACGTGCAGATACACGGTGCCGTCATTCATTATAAAGTGCAATACTAAGCCCAATATCCTGCGCGTAGAGTTTAAAATAGTTGAAGCCGTTGTCACACGGCACCGTGTATTTGCACGACGCGGCAACGTGCCTTTCTACGGCGCCGCGACATTTCACGTTAACGACGCCGTGCCGTGGTGTTGTGGCCAGGCCCTAGTAATATCTGACACGGCTCTATTAAAAGGCATAACAGCGATCAAGTATTGAAACGTTAAGATTTATTTAAATAATGCTCAAGGATTTCCATTGAAGGATATTGAATTAACCCAACTTGCTTCGACATCGTAATTAAACAACTATTCGTGAATGAAAGCTGTCATAATCTCAACATTATGAATACAATATCAAAGCAAGACGGTGAAAACTTTGATTTAACTGCCGTCCACACGACAATAACTTCTTGTCGTGTAAACTCCAACGACTTATCGAAGAGCTTTGTCAGAAGGTTGCTTACTGTCCTGAACAGTACGGCTATTTTATTGGTAGCTGGCGACAATATTCGCTTTTCATATAAATGGGCATTTGCAATGCAAGTCAGAACCGAGCATCAAGTTTATAGCACCTATCTCAGTCTTATTTGTATAATTAATTAAAACAAACAAGAAGTGGGCCGCGTATCATTATTAGTATTTTACGCTCATTATCTACATAGAATTTGTAAAAGTCATCGATGTCAGAAATTAAAAAATGTGACTACCCTTTAAAACTGGACAGCATTCAAATGAATAAAGCAAATATGTACGTATATGCATGAATGTATACTCTTTATTGTACAAGGAAAAAAGAAATAAAAAACACAAGCAATATAATAAAAACAAACAAGTACCTACAAAGGCCAATAATTTAAAAAGTCGAAATATTACACCTATTCTAAATTTTAAAGAAAAATGGTTCTTGGCATACCGACGAACAGACGGAGAGACGAACAACAAAGTCATCTTATAATGTTTAACAGTATTTGGTACAGAGCTCTAAAAACTAATATTACGGAGATTAAAATTTGGTATTTAAAGTTACGGACAAATGCCAAGTCTAGTAGCCTTCTCAGAAGTTTTCGTTTTAAACCTTCAAAACTTAAAATGGCACATACGAGTTATCTACATACATTTTGAGTTTATTATTACAAATACAAGATTGTATGCTTTAAATTATGACTTTTTCTGTTTTATTTATCATTGGAAATGTATAATTTCGCGCAAAATATTGAACTGTTTGTTTGATTCTGTGTCCCGTGTGGTTGCCGGGTTAGAATAGTGCTACTCCATGTCTTCCCGTAGATGTCGTAAGACGCGACTAAGGGAAAAAAGCCCTGTAGTACTGTTAGGCGATAGGCTTGCAACCTGTCACCAATAAGCTGGTAAACATCTTAGCCTAATTGTGCAAAATGCTGTCACAGAACTATCAACAAGCTTTTGGAGTTGTAGCTGTAGCTCTGCTTGGCCCCACTCTGGGAACGAAGGCGTGAGTTTATATATATACAATATAATGTATGTATGGTAATTAATGTTTGTTTTCTAATGCTTTGATCAACTGCAAGAGATCACTTAAAAATATAGGTTCATCCCTAATATTTCTTATATTTTTTATAATCATTTGTAACAGTTTTCAACGTAACAGTTTTAGTAATAAAAATAATAAATGCGAGTTTTTCAGATCACTTTAAGGGATATTTTTCAGTTAACTAATTGCATTAGAAAACAAACATTATTTTACAATACCATATTTTTTTCAGCCATAATGCATATTTTATGAATAGTAGTAAAAAGCAATGTATGCCACATAAAAATATAAACGTTCGTAGTAAAAGCCGATTGAATCCCTAGGAGTGAAGGACCGTTTGTAGTAAAAGCTGATTGAATCCCTAGCAGTAAAGGATAATTTCTAGTAAATGCCGATTGAATCACTAGCAGTGAAGGACAGTTTGTAGTAAAAACCGATTGAATTCCTGGTAGTGAAGGACCGCTTGTAGTAAAAGCCGATTTAATGCCCAGCAATGAAGGAGCGTTTTTAGCAAAAGCCGATTAAATCCTTAGCAGTAAAGGACCATTTCAAGTAAATGCCGATTGAATCACTAGCAGTGAAGGACAGTTTGTAGTAAAAACCAATTGAATCCCTAGTAGTGAAGGACCGTCTGTAGTAAAAGCCGATTGAATCCCCAGCAGTAAAGGAGCGTTTGTTGTAAAAGCCAATTGATGCCCTTGCTGTAAAGCGTATGGTGGCACTTAACCTCCTAACCTGAGATCCTTCGTACAAAAAATAGTATATAATACGGCTATTGTAATAAAGATCTGGTGCAAGGGAAAAAAAAGTAGAATATATTTTTTTGAAGACTAACAATCAAAAATTTACTTTTGACAAATTTCGTTGATTGATGGGTCTTAAGAGGTTAAAACAAAACGGGAATTATTTTTTTACAGGTCTTATAATGAGAAATTGTCGTAGAAACCGTGTATTAAAAAGTCGTTTCTTATACAGCATAAATTTACATTGGTGTTTGGTAAATCTTCCATGAATAATTTGTCGTAAATACCAATTTAAAAAATAACCGGTTTTTACGCCAAAAATTATCATAAATATTTTTTGTCTAATACAATATCAAAATGTAGTATTAGTCAAATCAACAAAAAATATGTCTTTTACAACATTAATTTTAAAACTTTACGCTCCAACTTGATCATTACGACATTTAAAAACAAGAAATCTAGGTTTTAAGCGTGAATTAAGTGCGTCGTAAAAGACATTTTTTTGCGAATTTGAACATTTCAAATATACAGTTCGATAGAGCGCAAAAAACTGAATAAAACTGCATTAAAAACTCATTTTGGCCAAAATGGCTTTTACGACATTTGATACTTTAAGGGTCGACAAAGAATGATTAAAGCATATGATTTTAGACCTTAAAAAATATATAATTTGAGTTTAGAGCAAATGATTTTAAGTTTAACATATAGAGCCGTATTCAGAACTTTCCATAACTCATATTTAGTCTGTTTTACGACCAAGAAAGCTTTTAAGTCGTAAATTAAATTTAAGTAGGTACCGCCCGAGTTATGATTTAGAGAGTTAGTCTTTCTGTCAGTGGAAGTCAGTCCGGTGTGATCTTTCACGACCGCCGCGTAACGGTTAAAATGGTTTTGTATAATAAGTAAATTAATGTATTAGGTTCCACGCCGATTACCATAAAATCCCCTTTTCGCAGAATTTAGAGAGACAAACACAAGGATTTATGAACGGGGATTCAGAGCATTTGAGTTTGGTAGAAATTAATCTGTTCCAACATAATATTCACACGAAAATGACACGATATGTGGATGAATCGGTGTGAAATCCGCTATCATCCGTCTCCACTTCCGGCAGTGTGGCTAGCACAAGTTGTCCGCGACTTGATTGTCGCTCGGATCTCACTTTCTATGTAGTCAGTAACGATAGAGACGCACTGCGAGAAAATACAACTTGTGCTCCCCGTTGTGCTGATTCTGATCCTTGAGTAATTTGTCACATTTCAATAATATGCGCATTATTATACCTGGATGCAGGCGGGAAATATATTTGTGGTTCCTTCTCGCATTTGATTGGCGAACTGATAGTAAGTACTAAAAAGTTACTGCTAGACTCCGAATCAAGATGGTCTATCGAAATAGGTATACGAAATTCTGTATATACCTCGTTTTATTTCTGATTTACTTAGAAATATTCCTTGTTTCATCACACAATTAATGGTGACATGAAATATAAAACTTTTTTGCAATCGAAGTGACAAGTAGAGCTTTTAATTCGTGCGTGGCTATTTAAAGAAATTCCAGTATGGCATGGTGTTCTAATTATTTATCTACACGATCTTGGTCTCTGGTTGACGCCATTTCAAAGTTAGACTAGAGGCCGTATTAACAAAACTTCGGTACGTTAGCGATTTTAGAAGATCTTGAAAATATGTAGGATTGACGTAAGCTGATGACAGATCGCGTCGACGGGTCTATATCGGAATCCATAAAGGTTTTTTCGCATAATGTATCATTTCGCATAAAATCGTTTGACCTAAAACGGTTTTTACAATAGAAATAGTTTTATTTTAATTATTGTAAAAAACTAACCTAACTTAACCTACTCAATAGACCCCCAACTCATGGTAAACCTTCTGTCATTGTAGCAAACGCATTTCTTCTCTCCAAAATCTCGTAATTACTTTTATTAAGAACAGCAGATAGAACATAAAACAGTCTTGTATTTCCACCCAGTTAAATAATTTGTAGGTTTTGATGAGCTCGTTTTATAGCACTCGCAATTTTACGATTGCTTGAGACGATTACGATTGTATCCTAGGAGGCAGTGACATAAAAACCACGTCATTTCGTTAAGAAAGTACCTAACTACTTTTATTGTGTTCAGACTTTCTAGACTATGTAGAGCTAAGTCTGGGGACTAAGAGGCATTGTAGGAGGGCAGTCATACTACGTTCTGGACTGTCTGAAACCAACCCCTTCAAACACATAATTGCTCTTCCTGTGTAATGAGTATTCGTCACTCGTTAGGTAGGAATAGTCGACAGAGAAAGCCTTTCACAACTTTTGTACTTTAATTGGCTACAAATAGAGTTGTTTTTTTTTAAAGTCGACATCGAAATTGGATTTTTGGAATAGATCCCAGCAGCGTGAGCCATTTTTGGTAGTGTTTACGCAACCGCTTCAACTAAACCCGGCTGTTGCAAAGAAAACGGGCACTTTCGATTTTTTCAATGAATTTAAACATACTGTAACTAAATTAGTTTAATGCAACGAAATGAAACTAATATTATTTGTATTAAGTTATTATTTATCTTCGTAAAATGTATTTTCTTTATTTCGTAGCTTTAAATCTCATTTAGTTACATTATATTTAAACAACTTGAAAAAATCGTAAGCGCTCGTTTTTTTTTCACCAGGGTTTATTTTATGAGTTTACATTTCCCTAAAAGGTCGGCATCCAACACTTTGTAAGTTGCTGGTTTTCATGGCCGCTGGTGATTAAGTACTTCCCGTCTGGCAATCCACATTTGCCTGCCTACAAGAACAATAAGCAAAGCGGTATGGGGAAGTCCGAAACTTTAAAATAGAAGGGCCTGCGTGATATGTAGATTATGTCATATATTTTTTGTAATAAATATGAACGCTTCCGAACCTATTTAAGTAATAAATGTTTCCTTTTGGGCACAGTATGAGCGACAGCAATCGCTTCGGGGGCAGCTGCGTGGTGCACGGGTCGGCGGAGGGCGGCGCGCTGACAGGCGCCGCGGAGGACGAGCTCAGCCCCGTGCCCGACCCGCCGCCCGGGTTCAGCCACTCCTCCTGCCCGCCCCGGATGCACCGCACCTGCTTCTGCGTGCGGTTCATCGCCGAGCACACGAGGATGCTCGAGGACTCCACTAAGGTAAGCCAGCTGCTTTATTCAGGACACGTGCTCGACTCGTCACCCAGGTTCAGTGACCTGCGCCCGTCGTAAGTGTTCACTCTGCTTATGCGTGTGGTTGGTTCATAACGCTCTCTACTAAGCTCTTTTTTATTTTTTTATTTTTTATTTATTATAAGTATATATTTTTTACATAGTACCATACTCTAAATGTCGCCAAACTGTGTGTCAGTTTGTTGGCGACTGATGCGCTCAATAATCTAATACTACTTGGGAGGTACATAGATACTAGACATAGACTACATAGACTAGTAGATAGATATTGAGTCTGGATCCGTGCCTGACTCGTGTCCAGGACTCAGCTATTCCTCCTGCCCGACAAATGTTTAACGGAACAGTTTTTACGTCTGATATAGCTGAGCATACGAGGATGCTCCAGGACTGAACTGAGGTCAGCTAGCTAAGGGCGGAACTAACATCAATAAACACTTTATCTGTTATTAAAACCTGTGTCAAAGAAAATAACGGTTGCCTGTTAATGATGTTTGTCAATCGAGTTACCTAGCGTAACGTAGCGTAACGTTTTTGCCATTTCGTTTTTTTACGCGATATTAGCACAAATGTGTGTGAGACAATGTTCCGACTTGTTCATTTACTTACAGTTGCAAACAATGATTTGCATAAAAAATATATGCGGCCGTGCGATGTATATGGGCAACATCAGACAATATCACACACAGAATAGAGCCTATATTCGTAGCTGTCAAAGAAAATTGTTAACCAAGCGATATGATTTGTCTTGATTAAATAGTCTTGATGTTACTTCGCCAAGGGCCTTAAACAGTGCCAATTTTCAGGCCAAGCCTGGCCAACTAATAATTTTAATTACTTAGCAACCCCTTTGTGATCGAATTTATCGCTACAATTGACACGTAGTAAACTAGTTAACTTAGAAATCAAACAAAACATCCGGAGCTCATAAAGACATGTGGCGGATTAATGCAATTCCGGTGCAAAACTCGACATGCGGTCCCCTTTCATTTTATGACACGACCGGCGAAATATGATCGATTAAATACCGTGTAGTTATCACGAGTATCACGACGGTGGATAGACGTTATAGCCGCGATAAACGCGCTCGTGGAGATATCGCCTCAGCGGGTCCTTAAACCCTATGATGTTGGCTTTGGGCTAAGAGCCCATAAGCTACGAATTGGGTAACAAATTGATGCAAAAAGACCAACAACGTACAAAACTATCTCAGTCTTAAGCGAGGTTTAGACTAGCAATAATAATTGCAAAGGTTGACTCAGCAGTCACTATACGTGGTACTAATTTAAGGCAGGGACCGGAACCGCTTAGCGCGAAAGGGGTTTTCGATATTTGATAGACTTGTTTTTACAAACCCCAAGGATTTACAAAGCCTATTGTCGACTTAGTTCAATGAAAGGGCAACCAAACGATACAGTTAATTTGACTAAGCGCTAATAGTCTGTTACACTATTCAAACTTAATCGAACGGTTTAAAGCTAGTTTAATCTCTATGCGCCGAGTTTCGACTTATTATTGTATAACCTAACAATTGATACGGTAACGGCAGGTCGTAGCCGCTTAAGCGAGACGGCCAGAATTCGCCAGAATGCTCAAAAAAGAGAGAGGCGATCAATGGGGTAATACCCAGTCAATGCTAAGTGCTTAAATATTAAACTACCGAAACTCTAATGAACTTGGTAAGCTCTATAGATGCGGTTAACTAATTCAAAGGGGTTTGCCATAACGTTTAGGTAACACAATTGGGTTACCAAATGATAGGGTTAGCCTATCGATAGGGGACGACGTGCTAGCCTAGTTGGTAGTGACCCTGCCTACGAAGCTAGCGGTCCTGGGTTCAAATCCCGGTAAGAGCAATTATTTGTATGATGAGCACGAGTATTTGTTCCCGAGTCGTGGATGTTTTCTATGTATTTAAGTATATATTTCTCTATATAAGTATTCATATCGTTGTCTAGTACCCATAGTACAAGCCTAGAGCTTAGTTTGGGACTAGGTAAATTTGTGTGAGATCGTCCCTTGATATTTATTATTATTATTATTATTATAATCAAATGAAAGGGTTTTTCGGTCCCTGCTTTTAGGTAACTTTTAAGTTAGAAAAAGACGGCAAAATTGTGCTTCGTGTTTCAGAACTGAAGTCAATGAATAGGGCTAAATAGACTAGCAATAAAAATTGCAGAATGTGATTACTATCTTACTTTAACTTGAGTTTTAGAGCAAGAAGCACAATGTTGCTGTCTTTTTCTCACTTTAAACTTAGAGCAGCAGTCAACTTCTGCAGTTCTTATTGCTCGTCTAAACCTCGCTTAAGATAGCAATCAACTTCTGAAATTTTTAAGTCTAATTCGCGCTTTAGAGATATTGATACAAGTACATTTATGAAACTCATAGTTTTAATAGCTTGACTTAGTGATTTTAATGCAACTGTTAATTTAATATTTTTATTCCGTTTTTTTGCTTCGCTATAGTTTAATCTTGTAGATAAAATAACACTGCCCTTGTCGCGATGGCCTACATGGATCATTATAAGGAATGAAAAACCGAACAAAAATATTAAATTAACAGTAGTAGTGTAGCTTAGGTACCTAATGCCAACAAAAATTTATTGACAACGCGGTTAGCAAGCTGGCACTGTTGCAAGTGACCCAGATAATGAAGAATGTCAGTAGGTACGCCAAATCGCTTGAAACTTTGTAGCAGTAAAGTTTATAAATAAACAAACATACTACTTTTTATTTTATTCAAAAAGACTCAGTAGTTTTGATTCTATGAACGTTTAAAATTTGGGTCAATAATATTAAAGCGCGCGGGGGCCATCTTGCTGGGGTGACGTCATCGCTTAACAGCGGTACGCGCCCTTATATGAAAAAGTAAGTTTACAGGGCTATAACTTTTTAACCGTTATAAGTAGCCAGTTGAATTTTTCATAGAATACTTGTAAATATAAAATCTATCGTTTAAAATTGTACAATGAAAAATAAATCAAATCAATATTTTTAGCATTTTTATACGAATTGTATTTTTATAATGGCTTCTTATTTTGATGCTATTTGAGCTTAAATTGTAGCCTAAGTTTTGTAGTTTACGACTAAATAGCAATGTCAAGTAAAACTGCTACAAATATGTGACAAAACTGATTTTATCAACACGATATTTTAAGCGGTCACCCATCCTGTTTTAGACTACGCGTGTAGTTGCTTAACTTCGGAAGGCGAAGTCCGGGTTGTATTTGTATAATAGCTTTTTATTTCGGTGTCACATTAAGTTTAGATAATAATCAAAACTCCATACAAACATATTATAGTTTACGACCAAAAAGTAAACTGTAGTAAAACTCTTACAAAGAATGTTAAAAAGTGCCTAGTTTAAATCAACACGATCGATGTTTAGGTAAGCGGTGGTTGTTTAACTTTGGTGGTAGGCCTTTCTTTACAAATTTCGTGTTAATTTAGAATTAATATCGCTACTGTTTAGAAGAGTGAACTATAAAACATGAATTTTTGATTGACCTAGCAGTAGTTCTGGTACTTCGTGAATTCATTTCATTTCATAGACGTACCTACCTACATACCTACAACACTCTCGCTTTGCTAGATCTAGGAATTATTGCCACTATCCCAAAATTTAAAGTAATTGATTATTATTCTAATTTTATTTACTTAACCAACTTATTCGACAAACATTAAAAATAGAAAAGCCGGTCAGTGACAGACAGTTAGTTATGTAATACGAAATAATAGATAAACATAGCTGCCATAGTAACATCAAAACGAATTCGTAAAAATATTACGACTTACAAAGTTAAGCAAGTACAAGCGTAGTCTATAACAGGTTGGGTGACCGCCTAAAACATCGTGTTGATAAAATCAGTTATGTCACATATTTGTAGGAGTTTTACTTGAGATTGCTATTTAGTCGGAAACTATAAAAAATATACTACAATTTAAGCTTAAAATAGTATCAAAATAAGAAGCCATTATAAAAATAAAATGCTAAAAAAATTGATTTATTTTCATGTTTCTTGTATGGGGACCCCTCTTGGGATTTAATTTATTGTTCATTGTACAATTTTAAACGATAGATTTTATAATAACACGTATTCTGTGAAAAAATCAACTGGCTACTTATAACGGTTAAAAAGTTATAGCCCTGTAAACTTACTTTTTCATATAAGGGCGCTGTAGGGTTTCTTCTATAAATAAACCACCTTTACTTTATAGCATTTATTATTTATTTGGTCATTTCTGTTCTACGACAGGTACCGGATTTAACCGCCTAAATTCACCTTGTCAACATGACAGCTAATCTGTCAGTTGCGTTCATACTTAAACTCTACAATCTCATTCTTCCTTTATAAAAACAAATTAAATGCTAATACAACTTAGTTTACTTTTAAACCTGACATATAACTAATTTATAGTATCTAGAATTATAGCCAAGAGGAAGTCATTATCTTTTTTTGGCATGTGCCTCTCTCTTAATGGCCTAGTCTGCACATCGTCTGTTACGTCCGGAGTGTTTTGTCTAGTCCTGGGGTAGTTTGTCACATCCATGGTTTCCTGTCCTTCAGTTTCCTTTCCTGCTTCTTTCTCTCTTTCCTTCTCGCTTACTACCGCTTCATTTCCATTAAATCTTCCTAAATCCCTCAACTTGATAGGTTGAAAGTAAGAAGAATTTCTCTTAATGAGTTTACCATCTGGTGTCTGAGCAGCAACAGAATTACCAGATTTCCATATAACAGTGTGTTCGACTGGAGAAAATGGTGTACTCAATTTATTTTCTTTCCTCTGTTTTATCAATACTTTATCACCTGGGATAATGTCTGATATCTTAGCATGCCTTCTACTGTCTGCATACCGCTTGTAGCAATCTTTCTTGTACCTGTCTTGGTCACGTATCTCCTCACCATTCAAGTTATAAGTCATGTTCATTTCTGGTATTTTTGTTTTAATAGCCCTCCCTCTAAACAGATTTCCTGGAGGCACTCCTGTGCTAGAGTGTGGTGTTGTGCGATAAGCTGATAAATATGTTAACAGTTCCTTTTTCCAATCCAACTTCATTCCTTGTGCTATCCGCAATCTTCTTAGAACATTTCTGTTTTGTCTTTCCACTTCTCCATTGGCCTGTGGCCACAAGGGCGTTGTATGTCGCAGCCGTATACCTTGTGATGTCAAAAACTCTTTAAATCTCTCATCTCTAAATGCAGGACCATTATCACATACAATTTCATCCATAATTCCTTCTGTAGCTATAATTCGTTTAAGAGCTTCAATTGTACTTTCTGCTGTTTGATTCCTTAGTATTTCTACTTCATAATATCTGCTGTAATAATCCACAATAAACAATAGGTAATGTCCTGACGGTAGGGGTCCTAAATAATCAATTGCCACAAGTTCCCATACTTTACTAGGTAACTTTGTTGTTACCATAGGTTCTGGATAACTCTGTCTTACTAATCGACAACCTTCACAAGTATCTACCCAGTACTCTATGTCTTTATCCAATCCTTTCCACCATACCTTTGTTCGCAGTTTTGCTTTCATAGAGTTTACTGAGATATGACCTTCATGTCCTAGCTCCAGAACTCTTGGTATCAATTTCCGTGGTATTATGATTCTTGTTCCTCTTAGTATAATATCATTGATGACGCATAATTCAATTTTAATTAACTCATATTTTCTTAATTCGGGACTCCAAATATCCTTCTCTATAGCCTGCATCAGTTCCTTCAAATCAGGGTCATTTACGGTAGCTTCCTGTATTTCTTCAATAGTGACTGCATCAACTGTTGTCTTAATCATGGCTATCAATAGGTTATCTTCATTATCCTCCGTCTTCAGATCCGCATCTTTTGTATCCAAAAACCTTGATATTGGATCAGCAATGTTGTTTTTACCAGGCTTATAAATTACTTTGAAAGTGTAAGGTTGCAGTCGAAGCACCCACCGCTGTATCCTGGCACTGGGCTTAGAATCTGTTGAGTAAATTACCTCTAGAGGTTTGTGGTCCGATATGATACTGAACTGTTTGCCAATCAAGTACATGTATAAGCTTTCACATGCCCATACAATTGCAAGGGCCTCTTTCTCAGTTTGTGAGTACCTCTGTTCCGTTGATGATAATGCTTTACTGATATATTTTATTGCGACTGGCTGAATCTGACCATCCTTTTGCTGACGCTGAGTAAGCACTGCAGCAATTCTAACTGGACTCGCATCAGTCACCAGTGTAGTTTCTGCGTTCTTATCATAATAGCTTAAGGCTGGAGCTTTTGCAATAAGGATCTTCAATTTGTCAAAAACTTCTTGATGCTCTTCATTCCATACAAATTCCTCTACATCCTGTCTAGTTAGTCTTCGCAATGGCTCTGTGAGTGTGCTGAAATCTGGTATGAACCGGGCAGAAAAGTTAACTAAACCTAGAAAACTTCTTACTTCTGCTTTGTTCTGTGGTGCTCTAAATTCTTGTACCACCTGTTGTGATGTACTGGTTGGTTGAATTCCATTTTCTGAAAGATGGTGTCCCAGAAAGTTTATTTCAGTTTTACCGAATGCACATTTCTTTTCATTTAGTGTAAGGCCACTGTCACGTAGTCTATTAAGGACCTGTCTCAATCTGTGATCATGCTCTTCCCTAGTGCGTCCTCCAATTCTAATATCATCTTGGCTGTTGGCAACACCTTCAATACCTTGGAGTAATTGAGCCATTATTCTCTGAAACATTTCTGAGGCACATCTTATCCCAAAGAAAAGCCTTTTATATCTGAATAATCCACAACTGGAGCTGAAAACTGTTATTACACGAGAACCTTCATCCAACTCAAGTTGATGATACCGCATTTAATATCCAGTGACGAAAAGTACTTACATCCATTGAGGTCAGCTAGGAGCTCTTCAAATGTTGGCAGCGGAACACGTTCCCTCAGCACCGCCTCATTGGCCTTCCTCATGTCCACTACGAGTCTAAATTGTCCTTTCTCCTTTTTCTGTACAATGTGTGATGGTGAGACACAAGGGGTTGGCCCAGTCACGGGTTCGATTATGTCACTGTCAAGTAATTCTTTTATTAGGTTTTCCTCTACAGCTCTAACACCAAATGGTTGCCTCCTAACAGGCTGAGCTACAAGCTTTACATTATGGTCAATAGGGATTTGCAACTTAAAATTATTTAGTTTACCTATTCCCTTAAATAGATTTGGGTATTCCTTCATTATACAGTCTTTTGTCATGAATTTCTTACTGGCCATATTAATGTTTTTGATATTTGGACCTAACCTTAACATATTAAGTTGAATTGAGGCCTCTCTAGAAAGCAGAGCTGGTCCATGTCCATCATATATTAAAACTTTGGAAATTATTTTTACATCACTCGCAGGTGAGTATAACTGTACTTGGTATATTCCCAACTGTGCAATCTCTCTACCCCCATATGATTGGAATTTTTGCCCTTCTGACCATGTATTTTCTTAAAAGATACTCCACATTGTAATAATTGCTTAAACAAATTCTTATCAATAATGTTGGGAAGAAGCACCTGAATCTATAATGAATTTGCATGTCACTTTATTGTCAGTAATAATGTCACACTTATCATCACTGCACGTTCCACTAACCTTAAATATAGAGTTTACCTGTTCTGTACTTCGACCATTTTGGTCTTCATCTGACTCATTGTCCTCGCTCTCACTAACACTTGAGTCCTCTTCAATCACATACCTTACATATCTTTTCTTCTTCTTCATCTTGTTGTCCACCTTTTTGATATTTTTGGTCTTACAGCATTTTGCGAAGTGTCCCTTTATCCCACATTTGTCACATTTAATATCCATAGCTGGACACTCTCTATCCCTTGCTATGTGGCCTCTCTGTCCACATCTGAAGCATGTAGTCTCTCGCTGCACTTTATTTATCAACGTGTCTACTTGTTCATTCTCTTCCGTTTTCACTGTCTTTTCTGCAAACATATATTTTTCCATTTCATAAATTTTTGCTATTTCTAGTACCTTTGACAATGTAAGATCTGACCCCTTCTTGAGAAATTTTCTTTTTAATTCCATGTCTACACATTTTTCTATAACTTGGTCTCTCAGAGCTTCCTCTTTATTAGAAAATTCACAAAATTGCGCCTGAGTGCGAAGGCGCATCACATACTGTGCATAAGTTTCTTTATTTTTCATTTCCAAGTTCCGAAACTTTTGCCTTCCGTAGGCCGTGTTAAGTATCGGCGCAAAATGTGCGTTTAACCTTGAGACGCATTTTTCATACTCATTAGTGCCCTCCGCCTCCTGAGCTTTCAATGTGTCGTAGATTTCTTGAACTTCTGGGCCTGCTTGGTGTAGCAATCTTGAGACCTTTTGTTTATCTGCAAGACCTACCTGCCCCTCGATATAATATTGGAAGTTACGCATCCATGCCTTCCATCGCGTGGAGCTGGTCGCCTGATCGCTAAATGGATCAAACGGTGGGCCCACGCCCCCGCTGGCTTGCTCCAAGTGAGCCATCACGTGTCGTGCACCTTGACTTTTCGCGGTCCGATGTCGCTCGATCCGTCGTCGCCAAAATTGTAGGGTTTCTTCTATAAATAAACCACCTTTACTTTATAGCATTTATTATTTATTTGGTCATTACTGTTCTACTACAGGCACCGGATTTAACCGCCTAAATTCACCTTGTCAACATGACAGCTAATCTGTCAGTTGCGTTCATACTTAAACTCTACAGGCGCGTACCGCTGTTAAGCGATGACGTCATCATCCGTGAGCGCTAGCCGCCGGGTATCGAGCGCCGCATACTAAGTTAATTTAATATCTCGAAAAGTATTTGACGTATCGAAATGATTTTTTTGCAGCTATTTTTAGTTTTTAATGAATACTACGGTAAGCCAAAAATCTAAACTGGCTGACATTCTCTATTAACTAGCGGTCCCGCAGGTTCGATCCGCGTTAAAGGCAAGTCTTTGGTCAGCAAGAAGATCGTTTAAAAAAATAAGGATTTATGGTTTTTTTATCCACACGTACGTTTGTACGTATACGTACACTTCGGCCGTAGACGTAAGGAAAACCCTGGGCTTGTTTACGGAAACGCGGAGCGTCGCGCGTGGCGTGCGGCTTGGCGTTGCGCGGCGCGTCGGGCGTTTTTTCCGTTTACAGACAGGCGGCGCGTGCAGCGGACCGCGTCATCACACGCGCAAACACAAACATATGGAAATGTACGGTGTTGTTTATAAAGATGCGGGGCGTGATGCGGCGCGTGGTGCGGGGCGTAGAGAGTAGCGGTGTCCGCTACATCCGCGGCGGACTCGCTAGCGTGTAGCGGAGCGCGCGGCGGAGCACAAGACCACAGTATAGATAAAGAGCAGTAAAGAAGCTACGACCAAACGTTCCAAACGACGCACTCACACAGACGCACGCCTCTACGAGACCGCTAAGCGGACATGGCGGTGCTGTAAGACGCGAGTGTCGCGTCGAGACGTATGGTTTCCATTGCATTTTATATTCTTTCTTCTTTCTTTAGTTATTCGACTGATTGTTTCCAAAATCGATATCTGAGGATCTGTGTGGTCTCCGACAACGAATCCGTTGACAGATTGAGAAAGAGTAGCCGCCATCTTGAACTTTTTAGTTATTCGACTGTTTGCTTCCAAAATCGATATCTAGGTGTCTGTGTAGTCTCCGACAACGAATCCGTTGACAGATTAGATAAAAGTAGCAGACATTGAACCGGAGACCACACAGATACATCCCTAAATATCATTTTGGAAGCAATCAGTTGAATAACTAAAAATTTCAAGATGGCGACTACCTACTTTTTTTTTATTCTGCCAGCGGATTCGCTGTCGGATATCACACCGGATATCGATTTTGCTCTAACTAGCTGAGGTACATACAATAAACAAAAAAAATATTCAATTTTACTAAAATTTAAAGGACAACCCTTACGCTCATTTGGAGTGTAGGTATTTATTTCGAAAAGTAGGCCTAGCTTCTTTACTGCTTTAGCTATATATATACTGTGACAAGACTGTCAGAAGGTTCCGCCGCGGGCCCCGCTGCGGGCGCAGTGGCGGGAACCGCCGTTATTGACGCGTGCGACGCTGCGTGCAACGCGGCGATGCCATCCGAGGACTCCGCGGCAAGTAACGCTGTATTTGAAGCAACCGCGCGTAAAACCGCTTCTCCGTAAACGCTTTTATACAACGCCATATGTTTGATTTTAGTGCAGACCGCGCCGCCCAACGCTACGCGCGACGCCCCGCGTCTCCGTAAACAAGCACTAAATGTGAAAGTCCGTCCAGCCATTCGTCCATGGCCGTAGAAAATGTTGTACCTAATTATAAGATGTATATTTCTGTCATATCTTGCAATTTTGAGATTTGTTCTGTATCCATGAATGTGTTAAGAAATATTGAATTTGCTGTCACCAGGTTAAACTCTTACTTACGCAAACTTTGTCTTTAATATTTCAGGGTTTATTTACCCAATGTAGCCTAGTACTCAAAGCTTATAAACCCAGAGCTTACCGTGGGACTCAGTCAGTTTGTAATAGATTGTCTTCTGATGTATTTATTCCACTTGCAGGTAAAAGAGGACTGGAAGTACGTGGCGATGGTGCTGGACCGGCTGTTCCTGTGGATCTTCACGCTGGCCGTGCTGGTGGGCACGGCCGGCATCATCCTGCAGGCGCCCACGCTGTACGACGACCGCGTGCCCATCGACAAGCATTTCAACCAGATCGCCACCTCCACGCTGGTGCGCTGTCCGCCGCCGGCGTGAACCGCCTTTATACGCGACGGCTGATATTCCGCTGTGATAATGTTGCTTAGTTATCAATCCTTTTTGAGGGTTTAAGGATTCTCCATCACCGGAGCTTCACCCTTTATTTATTTGTATTAATGCCACATATCGACGGTCAGTGACGTGGTTTCCAATTTATCTAAACCAACCAGAGCAGAAAGACGTTCGATCGATACTTAGCTGGAAAAAAAACAGGATAAGCGCAATGCAGATTGAAAGGGTAATACACTATCTACTGCTGCGTAGGTAAATTGATCTGCGTCAAAATTTACCAACCAAACCACTGCATCTTTAATGCGGTGTGAAGACGTCCATACGACGCCATGTTACCTACCTTTAGAAATTTTGGCTTGCAGTTCAGTTTACGTCGGGTCAGCGTATTTTAAGCTCCGGTGAGAGAATCCTTAAGAGTTTAAGCTAGGAGCAAACTAATCACAGCTGAATTGGCATCCGTCGAACGAGACCCAACGCACACCCGTCCCGCCCGGCACGTGTTCTATTCCACGACACGTATACATACATACGTGTATGTATTAGACTAATTAAGGACCTCTACTTCTTAAGCTATGCACCTTACACTAAAACCTATCCTTTTGTTTTTGGTATTATATCTAACCCTAACGTCTGGCTTGACTATCGTCATTTTTTTGCGTCTGCCATGAAACAAATTGCAATACAAAGCATGACAATAATGTGTAGCATATATTGTGCCCTGGTTGTATTTCACTTGTATTGTTTGAAGATTGTAGAACTTCAGAAAATCCGTGGGTGATTGGAGTATCTACCTACAATGGAGTGGTTGAAATTATCGTGCGCGCTCCCCGCATGGAATGTTGTGTTACTGTAAAACCTCGAATATATTTAAATACTAGGTTTTACTCGTAAATCTTATAGTTTTAATAGCAGAAACTGGTAAATATAAAGTTGGTTTGAACCAATTTTAGAAGGTATTATCAAGAATTCGACGATGAGTATTTTTAAACTATCAACGTTTACCGTGTCCCTGAGGTAAGACCTAAGATTTACCGAATGAATGCTTGAAATTAAACTATTATCACAGCATGGTTCGGACTATACTAGTATACTACCATAAAAACTATGTGCATCTTAAGTTTGACTAAATAATCATAGAATTTCCCGTACTCGAGCGTTTACAGTAACATGTCCGGTTTAGATGCCGCGCCGCTTTGATCGGTGTGACTAACACATAAAGATAAAAGAGTGGTGAAGAGAGCGTTCCGCGAATAAATACTGTACTAAATATTCATAAACCTGTACGGTTGCATGAAGGGCAAACTAAGGGCATCGTTAAGATACCTTTCAGTTTCCTTGTTGCTCGCCTTCATACTTACACCGAGTTATTTTGAACGATTCGAGATATCGAAGCGACTTCAAGGCACAGTTAGATTATAATTTTAAGTGCAAAGATGAAGATGAATTTATTTGTACGAGTAGAACGTTTTGATAGTCGTAACCGTAAGTTATAAATGAATCGCCACCAATGAATGTTGTCTGTGTTCACTCGGCGCGTAGCCCCGACCGCTAGGCTCCACCATCGCAACTAGTGATGGCCTAATCGGAAATATTCTCAGACTAATTTCCAATTTTGGAAACTTGTTTGGAAATATTCTCTGCAACTGCCCATCTCTAATAGCAAGTATACGTATCTCCTATTCGCACCTCGCTTATTCTTGTAAGATTAGTTAAGAGCGCGATTTGTTTTGTACCATACCGACCTAATTGTTAGCTATAAGTAGACATCGAATCGAAATAGATTAGTAAAACTACGCAATTATCATAAGTATAATTATTAATTATACCTACTTCTACATACCTTCTAACTCGGTAAATGATTAACTCAACTATCGAATAGGTATCTTCTTCAATCTTCTAAGCAATTTCACACATTTGTCGTAGAATAGAACATGTACATAAAAGTAAAATATCGATTTTATTATTTATAAGGGAAATGTAGAATTTGAAATCAACATGCCGCCATGTTTTAGAGGTTATAGGATATATCGGAATATTATTTATATATCACGAGTATTTACATTTAACATAACCATTATACAAAGAAACGCAGGATGACGCACAGAAACTATAGCAATGTATTATTTCACCGAACAATAAATAATATTGTACATATCCATTTTGGGCGACGCGGATACCTGGATGACCGACATCCACGGGCGAGGTCACGCCCACTTAGCGAGTAAACAATTATCCTTATGATAATGAGTACAACATTGAGTATTTAGTTTAAGCAATTGCTCAATTCATGAAACAATGTCAGTAAAACTCAACTCATTTAGACTCGATCAGCTGTGATCTCCTGACACAGCCTGATCCACTAAATACTTGGGATATTTGATTTGTTTTTTTCTACACGTTAACATAATTATGTATTTTTACACTGTCATTTTATTGTAATTGGATGTGAATTTGTTTAAATAACAGAGTTAAGTTAGAATACCATGGATGGATTGGTACTCCTTTAGTATATTAGAGTGAGATCTTTTATTAATGACGCGTCACATCTTATTGTAAAAAGGAAAACCGTGCCAGCGTCTCTCGCGGCAAAATACAAGTTTGAAAATATTAAAAAAGATAATGGTGCCAAATTTTTGAACGGGAATTGAAAACTAAGTCATTTAAACGCGAACGCAAATAAAAATACAATTAAAAATATATTTGTACAAAATTTAAATAAAAGACATTAAAAAATTGCTGATTATAAAACGCTTTTCGTGTTAAGAATAAAACGGGAAATTATTATATAAATTTAAACACTTGGAGTGGAGGACCGGGAATGTGTTAGAGTTATAAATGGGGTAGGAGTTGGCAGCGGCCGCGTCGCTTGTCGAAGAAGTTTGCGCGGCGTCCCGCGGAATGGACGGACTTAAGAGAGGAGACTCGACTACACCGATGAGCAATCTTAATGGGGAAGTATGGGGAATTCGGAAAGTATGCAAGGACAATTGCTGGGTTCGATTCCCGGTTACAGAGGTAGTTAATGATCATACGAAATCGTATTTTCAATCGACGGGCGGATACGTTCGTATTTATCTTGCTTTCTTAATTAGTTTATTATTAAGTAGTAAAGCAGACTGAAAAAATGCGAGCTTTTCCGACCAAATACGATGTCGTATGTTTCATTAGCTGACAGGTACCAGTAATGGAGACCTAACTCTTACTTCAAATTTCATACGGTCCTAAATTGATTGTTGTAAAACAAATGAATAACCCTTATCTTCTGCAAAATAAGAACCAAGTCTCCATCATTAGTCCTTGTCCATTACTGGTCCCGTCACTCTACCGTAACTTTTATAGTTTACGAATACCCTATACCGACCTATTTGGAATGCTCACCCTGTACAACGTGTAGCGCAGTTGCGAGCGTTTCTCTTCCCCGCCAACGTGTCACCCCGTGGGAGGGTCGCGCACAAACTTGTTGGACTAGACGCGGTTAATGGTCCCCATTCACGGTCAGTCAAAACTATTATAAACGGACCTGGTCCAATCGTTGTCAATAAAATTCATTGACAACGAATTGGACCTCGTCCAGATGGACTGATCATGAATGTGGAGCGTAAAGCATGAATGTCGAGTCTTCGACAATGAAATTAACGAATCTAGAACAATTAAGTAAGCACGTTGGACTGCTCGCAGTAGAGTAGCGCAGCTCAATTGTAGAATAATAAGTTTGTAATTACGTATTTATATTGTTAATAAAATCGTTATAATATAGAATTGGTTTGTTTGATTGACTCCTAAGAAGTAGAAGATAATTGAAGTGAAACGGAATGTTGCATCAACCTTGTAGTCCGCGACTAACTGACTGACAAATAGATGCAAATAGACAACGCACAGCTTAAATAAACCGCTGAACTTAGGCACTTGAAATTTGCAGACAATATTCCTTGGGATATAAAATTAAAACTCGATTCAAGATATTAAACATTTAATAACAGAATTCGAGAGCAGATGTGCTCCAGTTTATGATTAACAATCATATAACGATTTCATTTACCCATAGCATAGCTTAGTCCAGTAATCAGTAATTCCATAACATCGTACACAAATCACTTTATCATCAGTCAACGGTATCCATAATCTTAAGTATATCCTAGATTTAAACATTTGTATCTTGTACTCAATGTTTTTAAGGCGGCATCACATGTTTTGGCTGCGTTCCCGCCAGGGCTACGCGAGGAAGGTATCCACTAAAATTATAGGTGTTCTTTGCGAGGCTAGGAAAGTTAAGTAGGTAATCCTATTATTTCTTCCTTACGCAACGCATAATTGCCTCGCACGCGTGGAGACGCAGCCTTAAGCATTCTATATCTAAAATTCAATAAAAACAAATATTCTCTTTAATAACTCATCTTTCAATTCGTCGACAAATTATGCTAGCACGTAGGCAGGTAATTCTCAACGGTTAAGGGGTAACTTTAGCTTAGCGGCTGTGCCAAAGTCAAAAAATGACAAAATACACGCACTGAAATGTTATTAACTCTGATGGGACAACTTTAAATCACCGGGCAACAATTGTAGACGAATTGAGAAGAGTTGTTAAAGAGCATATAACATAAAGACAATATGTTTGGTCGACGGCTTTTTACTTCCGATTAAATAAATCAGGATCGTCAAAGAGGTTCCGTGCCCCTTTGCTCGAGCCTACGTCAGCTAAGCTTTTCATAACCATTTCATTAAGTTTCGTGTCCTCAACTATATTTTTAGCAGACTCGGCGGCTTTCTTGTCGGGCATACTGTCGATGTCGGGCATGACGTCGAACAAAGAGCCGTACTCCGCCGCCAACTCTTCAATGGTTAATATTTTCTCTGTTGTCGTCGTTGTAGTCGGTCTTGATTTACGTTTAGGCCTCATTGTACTCACTGTTACTGTAGTAGGTTCCGCATTTGTCGTCACTTTATTTTCTTTTGATTTCGGGATCTTGTTTGTATTGTCCGAGGACAGATCTGTTCTACTTTCTTCAAACACTTTGTTCGCATATTCCCGGAAATCTTTCGGGTAGTCGTCGGCGTCTTTCCACAGTTCGCCCGTTCCGTCTTTCGAATGTTTACTCAGTTTGCGCATGATCTCCTTTATTTTATACTCGTCAGCGGTCGAGCGGTCTTCCTCGTTCGCGTCCAAAATACTCAAAATCTGATCAAGGATATGGCTAATCTTCTTCGCTTCCGCCGTATTTTCATGTCTGTGCTCGATTTCGTGCAGCAATTTGATATCGTTCCAAATAGTCATCACCGACGGCTCCGAAGTCTGCAACTCGATCGCTTTAAATTTTTCCCTCACTTCACTCGAAAGTTCTTCCAATTGTTTTCTCAATAGATCGCTTATCTCGACTAGGCGCTGCGTTTCGTTCTGGAGAGCTAACTTGACGCCCTCCAGTTGGGAGTGGGTGTCGTCTTTTTTGAGAACGTCGCATAGCACTTCGTCCACGGACAGTATGGAGGAGTCTATTTGTAGGGATTCTTGTTTAGTGAGCACCGGGGCGGGGGGCTCGGGCTCCGGCGCGGGCTCGGCGGGCTCGGCGCCCTTACAGCGCGCCTCGTACTCGGCCGCGTCCCCGAACATGCCCAGTGCCAGCACCTGCTCCACCGCGAACAAGGTGCAGTCGATGGTCTCCCGCACGTCGTAAATCACGTCGCTCAACAGTTTCCCGAAACTGTCCTCGACCGACGTCACCGCGCCTCGGATCTGATCGAAGAACGACCCGGAGGCCTGAAATAACACTATTTATCAATTGAAAATTCCAAACGGTCGTTAAAAATCTAACAAATTAGTTGCAGCGGTTAGTGTTTGGGCGAAATATTTTTGGTCAAAGTATAATTTCCCATAAAGCTACATAATTTTTTTTTATTTTTTTGTTTAGCATGCCTAATCCGCACTTATATTGGTAAGGTTAGACTTGTAACTAAAATAAAATGCTACGGAAATAAATTTTTGATCCCTCATAATTTAAAAAAAATATGCATTCCTTACCGAAGGAAGTCCATGATGATAGGAATGAGAGAGATACGTGAATTGATAATAATTACGAAACGTGCCTACCGGCACACATTCGACCAAAAATATTTCACCCAAACAGCAAAGATCCAAATAATTGATAGAGAAAAATATAGAGGCTCACCTGTACTACAAACACTGACAATATAACAGTAGCCACTTTCATTTTGCGCAGAAGATTTATTATAACAATGAATGAGGTTAATTTCGATGTACACCGGGAGAGGCACTCGCGGGTACTTCACATTTGAAGCCATTTAAGTTTCCACGGTGTTTGCTCAATCAAGAAAGACACGCGTCACAGAAGGCTCGCCAGCTGAGTCAATATTAACCACTTAACACGCAATTAGGTACGTTTGCTTTGGCACTTTGAAAAGATCGAAAATAGCCGATGCTTTCTGCGAGACGCGACAGAGGTCGAGGGAAAGAAAATACAACTTTTGTTCTTGGGAGTTATTTTATATTTAAATCATTCATTTACATGAAAAATAATTTATCACAAACTATATTTTTCACATGATTATAAACACGACAGTGCCAAGGGTAAATGCTTTCACAATTTGTTTTTGACAATGACAATAAAGCTTAGTTACGATATACATTTATTACAAAATAGTTTATTGTCAGTTAATTTTGTACAAGACACGAACACTGACAACTTCCGAATCCACCAAGATAGTGTTAAATACCGATAAAAAAATGGGAAAAGGATCGACCACACCGAAGATTGAAATACGCCGACACGCAGTAACGCGTCTACTGCGTCACACTTTAAACCCGTCTTTTTCGCAGACCAGCGTCATGTTCAAAATAATTTGCCGCAACTCACTTACGCAACTTCAGCGTATTTTCAGCTTCGGTATGGCCCATTCTTAATTCTACGAGCATTTAATCGTTAACGCTTATTCCGATTCCACAGAAGGCAGTTAACTGCATAGTAATAGTACAGGTAAGCATTTTAAATCGAATGTACATTGTAGTGAGTCGCTTTCTTTATTATTGACATCTCCGCTACATGTTACATCATTTTTTTTTAAAAGTTAGCGCTCGTTTGACGACCTGCTTATTGCCTAACGCACTCGCAATCGCAATCGTTTTCATTTTGACAGTCCGAAGGCGAGTCTGCAAACAAAATGAAAACAATTGTACCACTTTGAAGTCGATTGCGATTGCGAGTGCGTTAGGCAATAAACCTTACCGTCATTCTTAACAAACGTTCCGAATATTCAATAAAATGTCGCTATACTCGATAGTCAGTAACTAGTTATCTATCTTTTCAATACAGTATGACAACTGACTCGTTGACAATATTCAGACCGCAGATAGATTTGGTTAATTCTGGTTAAAACTGGACACATTATTTATGCAGCAAATGCCAAATCCACGTTCTGAATATAAATGTTCATGAGTATAAATGGTAAAAGTTAAGAAAGGTGACTATTTCAGCAGACTTCACTTATATTTTTCTTTTTCTTCGTCATTTGTCAAGATTTTGATTTTTCTTTCGTTTAAGATTTTTTTTTTTCTGGGGTGGCCCCCTTGAAATTTCGTCAAAATCTGATCATAGGATTTAAATCTGTCGTTTAGGAAAGTCACCTAGACATTTTTGGAACCGGTTCATTGTTTATTAAAATTGTAATTATCTTACTTCAAAGGTAAGCAAGGAATAGATTGAATATTGGGAACGGGCGTAAGATAAAGATAACGTTAACGGCAGTTAAAGCCCGTAGAATGACCTACTAAAGTTACTCCATGTGCACCACCGCTAGCTATCACCACGTGTACGTCTAACCTTATTCAGTTTATGAATTGGCACTTTTTGAGCAAACTTCACATTACTCATTAACATTACTGGGTCTTACACAGGTATAGGTTCAACAGTGCCCCTTTAGCTCCTGAAAATTAGCTTCCAATATCCTTAACATTAAGAAACAAAAGGGACATCGTTTTGTTTTTGTGACTGTGCATGACCCTACTCTCACTCCCTTAAAACTATCATACGAACCTACGTAAAATACATCACAAGTTAAAATTAATGTATCATAAAAATACACTTAACCATTTACAACGATATGAGACATGATATTAACATTTATATGTTATCAATTCATAAGATATAGTTTCAATTTGCTTACAAGTAAATATTGAACATGATTGCTACGTTAAAAATAAAATGGTAAAATATGAAGATCTCTAAAAATATAAACTGTAAATTATAAACAATAGATTAAACATGTGGAATGTAACAAGTGCATCCACGGTGAGATTAGCTTATCGTTTTCCTTATACCACTAGGAAATATCACTAATATATTGCTTCACGATCCTTTACGAGCTGTCACACAGTAACGGTGGCACAAACACTTGTTCCGAACAAGTATGGTAGTCAACCCCCAATGGCGGCACTTCACTTGAATGTATTCGCCTAACACTGGTCTTACATCTCTTTCATTTGACAAACCGCATTAAAGAGATGCCAAGAAAAAGTTTTGACAAACAAAATGTAAGCGAAGTACCACCATTAGGTAAGAATCAGACATTTTGATGCAAATTACATAAGGACATAGGACTAATGGAGTCAAAGTTAGCGTTACCATTTTTGGTACATGTTTTTTTTTTATGTATTGCTAAATTCGATCACAGGCCACCGGATGGTAAGACATTTACATTCTCAAAGCTGCAATCTAAAGATTCAATCTTAACACCGCAAATCTGCCCTGCTAATCCAATACGCAGTATCTCAGATAAAACTCCTGTAGCAATATCAACCTTATTACTAACAGAAGAGAATTAAAACTGCTTTGTTTATTAAATTTGGGATTAATATTAGCTTAGTAGGGCAGAAATGCATTGCCAAACCTCAGGACTAAGATCAATTAGTCCACTATTCCTTATACGCACATGACATTCAATACCGTATTAACTCAAAAATAAATTGTAATGCAAAACTATTTGTACTAGTTTCAAATTAGAATAAATTTTTCAACACCGTCCCATTTCGTGTTAAGACGGTATTGATTGTCATGTGCGAGTATCATTTGATTAAAAGAAAGTTAACCGTCATACTAATTCGCTACTTAATAAGAGCGGCAAGGTACACAAGTCGTCTACTCAAGGTCAGCTCAATGTATGCCATCGCTAAGTTTAGCCTAACAACAGTAAAATTCAATGAAGAAATTGCCAAGACGTGACGTAAATGGGTGTAGTATTTTTATGGTAATACGTACATTAATGAATTTTAATGAAACAGCGTTGCGAATTTTCACTTTGACGAAAGAAAATTATTTTAAATGATTTAATAATAAAGGTTGTGTAGTTGAGTTTACATTATAGTAGTCAGGTCCTTTAATTACATGTTTCCCGTTTTTTTATAGTGTAATCGTAAGTATTATTTATGTTTTAGTATTGATTTTTAAATTTGGATGAGATAGGATTGTCTTGTACTTTTAAATGGAAGAACATCACTTTATTTTGTACTGGAAAATGTTCTTTGCTATTTATAACCTATTTTCAGAAAAAAATAGTAACGAAATATTTAAAAAAATGTAGCGAAGCTTCATATTGTTTGAACATATTTAAAGAAATCTTATGGGCACACCCTAAAATCCGAAATAATTCAAAACAATATAGAAAACTGGTGTATAGCAAAACGAGGGGAGCATAAAAAACGGGAGTCAAATAATTAAAGGGCCGGATCTGTATGTAAACTTAAAGAAAGTTCTTTTAGAAATTTATTTTAGATTTTAAGTCTGAACACAGCTTTTATCACAACCTCGATATAAAGATTCATATCGTCATAAGTATATTAAATTTAAATATAACTTCTATTTCATTATTTCGTGTTTGCAATATTGAAATATTTTTTATATACTTAATGAAAAAGTTCTTATTTTGAAATAAACAACGGTCATGTAAAAATTTTCATTACACTGTTCATTATTACAATTAAATAATTTATTGAGACGCTAAAACATATAGTAGCTGAGGATAGGTACGTTTAATAATAAGACTACCTTATTCGGCATAGAAAAGTATTCTTTATGAGTACGGCCTATATATTCTAAAAGGATCACAAATAAAAAACACTAGCCGCCATACTTAGCACGAATATATGGCAGTGAATATAATATATTACAGTTAATAAAACGGATTTATAAAATTATAATTTGATTTTAAAATAAAGCTGTTTAAACAATAAAAAAAAATAGAGTTAGAGATCACTTACGTTTTTTACAACACACTCATCATCATTGTGACATTATCGGCTATCGCGACTTGTCGCTCGATTGACGATAGGTTTTTCTGTTTTAATTAGTCTTAAACGATAAAGACGGACTGAGCGACGAGCGAGAGGTTACAAGTCGCGTTAGTCGCAAAGACGAGTGATCAATTAGCTAAGATCGACAATTAAAGCGGCGTTCTCAAGGAGCATTATTGTTATATTCAGATACATTATATCTCTAGATACAATTGACTCGTTCTTTTGCCAAACTTGTGTGTGAAAAATTTACACTTATGAATGATTTAATTGCCATTAATTGGCTCTGAGTGCGGCTGGAAGTCATTTAACGAAATGAGTAAAATGTTAAATGATTGCGTTCTTATTGAAATACAGACCGAATAAATAGTTTTTCAAAATCGCGTCGGTAGTAAATTTGTAGTAGTTTAATAAGTGTGGAATAATTTTTAACCTTTCACGTCAAATACAAAGTGTTACTTATACGCCATTTTTCAAAAGTAAAAAGAAATACAATTTCTGTCCCTTCGATAACTACAGAGACGGGAAGGGCGGAGGTCGGACCGCTCGATCTCCTGAGGTCCCTCGTACTAAAAATAGGATATAATACGGCCCCCGAAATAAAGATCGAGGGCGAAAGAAGGGCGTAGAATTTTTGCTCCTATGACTGAGATCTGATTATAAAATTGACTCTATTTCATTCACAATAGATTCAAATTCCGCTGACAAATTTCCTCAGTTTATGTATGATCGGAAGCGCGGGCGGCGGCCGAAAGTTTAAAAACGTGTCGCGATACGCTTCTCGTTCGATTGATATGTTAATTTGACCGGACCTACCGGGGAACGCCGCTTAATATAAAAACTAGGCCCTGGCCTTCTCCGCTCGGGGCGGATCGTCGGAGATGAGTCAGGGCGCGGGGTCCTCCCCGGCGGCGGGCGCGGGCTGGTCGCGCGGCGGCGGCGCGGGCGCCAGCTTGGGCAGCGGCGGGATGGGCGGCACGCTCGCGCCCGCAGCGTCAGATGTCGCGCCCACAGCGCCGCCCGTCGAGAACCCGTTCACCATCCTCTGGTAGTGCGGCTTCCACTTGTTCGCCGGCGGCGTGTAGTTCAAGTGGTCGTATTCCATTTCTGGAAACGCGATGTAAAAATCATTCGCAAAACGATCGATGTGAACGGTGAAATTTAAAACGCGCCGAGCGAGCGAAACCGATACTCGGATCGCTATCCGAAAGTCGAACCGACAATACTGCGAGAGCCGGGGAACCGCCCTAAATACGAATAGCATTGTTACGATTCCTAAAATATTTATTTAACTCTGAGCGTCTTAAAACGACACGGTTTACAAAAACAAACAATCAAAACGGCTAACATATTTTTCATCTATCGAATGTATCAATAAAAAACCCGCTCCGTACGATGCCGAGGCGAACCACAGCGCTGGCTTTCAGGTCCCGCTCTAGCCTTTTTAACAGAACTATTTTTGACGAAATTCGTATTGTTAAGAAACTAAATCAAAGATTAATTCTTGTTAACCTTTTACAGTCTAAATAAAAATAAACTGAATTCTCTAACTAAAAAATGCACTCACTAAAACTCATCCTTCTAAAATTCTAAACGTTTCGAACGCGATATAGTTACCTTTCCCATCTTTATGCTTGATCTCGTCGTAAACGTGATCGAACTTGCCCTCGTCGATGCAGTGATACAGATTTGGATTGGTCGCGTCGGCATCCTTGTTTTTCAGACAGGACATCGAATCGTACGCTAAACAAACAAAAAAAATAAACGTTAAAAAATAATTAGCTGTTTACGGAAAACAAAATCATAAAAACCCGTGCTAACAACCAGGTAACTACGGATTCAGCGAAATCGAAAAATGTTCTTCACATAGCCCCACCATATTTCAAAAAGCTATCCAATCACACCCAACAATAAACTAGACAAAAAACCGTTTTCCCTGTGAGCCAAAAAAAAATACAACCATGACGGCGTAATTAATAATCATGCCAAATTACAGCTTTGTAGCACCTAGAATCTCCGAGGTAAACCGCGGACCGACAAACAGACGGACGGGCAAAACCATAAGGGTTCCTTGTTAACTAAAGAATCCTAAAAACGATCGTATTGATAGACTCCTTTATTTCTTTATTACTTTAACAATGTCCAATAAAAAATTGTCGATTATAGCGGTACGTGACGCTCGGTCGAAAGTGGCGAAATAGAACAGTGTAGCTAATTAAAACGTACGCCGTCTTACGAGTATAGTTGCACGCACAGTCTGATTACGTCAATACACATAAATGAATCGTAGCAGGTGGAAAGAACTGGTCTCTACCTACCCCTCTGGAAAACAGGCGTGATTTAAAGTATGTATGTATGTACATAAATAACCTCGTGAGGCCCACCATACTACAAATAGGGAATTTTTGTGAGTGGGACTTTGAATCTACCAACAAGGCAATAAAGTTCAATTACGTTTGTTCGATAATGACATTATCAGTTTATCAAGATAGGAAAATAAACCTTATTATCATTGTAACACAGTTCAAATTAAATTGCCTTGTACATTCTATTGCACACTGGGCCTTACGAGTATAAATTTAATATTGCAATAAAAATATGTTATCCTCAGAAATTGGCAATTTCGTTACCTACACGTTGTAGAAAATTGTACAAATTAAAACGATATTTGCCTATTTAAAACTCATTAATAATTTTGCAGCCGATATATGCAATTCTTATTTGCAATCACAATACATACTCGTAGAAATATAGTAAATCAAATATTAGCGTCGACAGCCAGCATCTACAATTCGTAGAATAAAGGTTAATTAGTTTCATATGTGCAAATGCGTCGTTGTATGGGAAAAAATAAAAACTTGTTATTCAATACAAAACCGATGCAAAAAGTTGAAGTTTGTTATGTAGATTATAGTGATTATATCATGTTTCAAAATAAACACTACTTTTAGCCCTCTACCCAGCCGCCAAAGAAATAAATTAAGGTACATTTTCATCACTTATTTAAATATACTACTTCACTAATATTTTACATTTTATTTTCATTAAATAATACTTAATAAGTGTATAATAAGAATTAATCTTTTTTTCAATATTTATGAAATAATAATAATTTCAAAATTTCATATTAAACAGCAATTTCATGCAAAACAAGGATTTTTTAATAATAAGCTAATTTTTTTAGACATTCTTGTGCAAAAGTAAGGATGTTATTAATTAGGAAAAGTATCATTTTACTGCAAAAAAAAAAGTTACTTACATGTATAATAAGCGTCAAATTTCGTCGCTTACGCCCTTTTTGGGCTATGTTTACACGTATTTTTGGCATATATTTACTTTAATTAGTATTATTTTTAGTATCTTATCATCACATTTACGATAGTTTTCACAGTTGTGTAATATGTTGTAAACACAAATTTATGGCAAATTTCCTGGTAAAAGGGCTTTTTTCATAAAAACCCTATTTACGTGGTTTTAACGTGTAATAAAAAACATGTTATAAACCAAAATAAGTATAGGAATCTAGTATATCTGTTACAAAACGATGTTATTCAATGAATAAAACTCGTTATAAAAAAAAACAGCATAAATTCAATTTATTAAAAATATACGTACTACCTATATTGCTTTATATAATAAAAAGTAGAGGGCTAAAAGTATATACGAAGATTATTTTAATATTTTTTTCCTTAAATAATAAGAAATTGGACATCCTTTTAGTGGGGTCTCATTGCTATATTCAAGAATTTTGGAATTCGCTCCACCCTGATGTGCAATTCTGTCTATACTTGCTGGAATTAAGCGATCATACGTAACGTACAGTAATACAACCCATCCAAGTCCAGTTGCCACTAATATGTTCGATACTATTAAAATGCTGGGATAAATCTCAACAAAATTCTCACAGATTAAACTAATTAAGTTTCTATCAAAAATTTAATTACTGGGACTAACTTTTGCTGCCGACTGTATTTTATTTGCAAAGTCGTTATCTGCTTATGAAGTCTACGTTATGTATAGCGGAGATCCTGTCGCCATCTTTCGACTACATCGTCAGATCAGCTCTTAGACACGATTATATTGCATTGTCTTTGGTTACATTATGTGGTCCAAATTTCAGCCCATTTCAGAAAACAAAGAGGCTCTTTCAGCTCTAGAACAATAAAGTTTCATACAATATCTATTACTGGGTTGTTTTTTGTCACGTGACATAGAGTTTACACGACATGGGTGTCCCAGAGATACCGATTTTGAAATTGACGTCGATTTTGGATTTCAAGATATTTGACAAGTTTTTTTAATTTGTCATGGGACTCAACACGTGATATAATTCGTCAGTCAATAGAAGTAGAACACGTCAACACTCGACAAAACTGTGATGATTGGCAGTTTAGCAGAATGGTTTGGTTTGTTTACATTTAGTTAAAACCTAAAGAGATGTAGTATAGATATGAGTGATTCACGGTCCCTGGTACGGTGACGAACATAAATTTATCTACACACATATCATAAGTCCTCTATTATGCGTTCAAAACTCGTAGGCAATGACTAGCATTACCTGAGGTAGTAGGTGACAGCGATGACGGCTGTTAATTTTGGAAGATATTCCAAATTTGGATCCCATTACCTTACAACATTCGATAACGTAATGAAATTACGTTACAGCTGTCATCGCTGTCACCTACTACCACAGTTTATGCTGGTAATTTGCCTTTCGGCTTCTGAACCCATCTTAGAGTACTTATAATATGTGCGTTGATAAAGTATTTTACGCGACTCTGCGTTATTGGCATTACGCAACTGTCACGTAAAATACTAAATTAGGACCCATTAAAAAAAAAGCTTGATGTCGTCAATGTCATTATTGTCATTAAAGATATCAAGTCATTTGTAACTTATAGCAAACTCAACCTTTATTGCTGTAGAATGTCAGGTTGACTTTGGACCTAAGGTGAGTAACTAATTGAAGTTTTTGACTGCACGAGTACACTGTGGGACAGTGGCAATGTTTAGATATGACTCACGGTCCCCGGATCCCGAGGAGATGTTGCGATTTTTTTCCATGGTGGTGTTAGAGAGCTTCCCGAGGTTGTTGTGCATGTGTGCGTTGTTGATCAGCGCCGCCCTGTTACGAGTACACTGTGGGACACTGATAATCTCTAGATATGACTTACTGTCCCCGGAGCCCGAGGCCATGTTGCGAATTTTTTCCATGGTGGTGTTGGAGAGCTTCCCGAGGTTGTTGTGTATGTGTGCGTTGTTGAGCAGCGCCGAGTCGTCGCGTCCGCCGCCCTGGTACGAGTACACCGGGTTGTCGAAGTGTTGTTGCTCTGTGGACAACCGCGGTGGTCAGACAGTGCTAGTGAAAACAACATGATGGAAATCTAAGAACAGTGCGACAGGGTGCAACGGCTGTATGCAAAGCAGAAAACTTTTTAATTTTAAATAAGAAAAACGAAGAAAGCGACGTTTATTATAAAGAAAGAAAAGAAACAAAGAAAATATATTTATTCACAAAAACCCACAAAAGAAGTAAAAATAAATAAATAAAGCTACACACAGTTGGACAAGTTCTGTAGATTCGCCACGCAGTCCGATCCGATGGAACCCTATAGTGTGGGCTCGCAGTGAAAGTTTCTTATGAGAAATTCTCGAAAATTTCTAAGAATATTCTTAAATTTTGTATGGAAAGAGAACATTCAAATGTTTCCGATAATATTCTCAGAAATTTCTTGAGAAGATTTCTTAACTTCTGAGAATGTGTACATTGCTAGTGTGGACCCACCTTTAAATAGCCAATAAAAACTGTTTTGTCAAGCTTTGCCGTATTATTTTTCTGCTATTATGGGCTGACGAACTATTTCACGTAGTTTTGTTTTACACTTAGAAGGAAGTACCTAAACACTTAAAAGTATAGCTTTTTAGGAGAATTCGTAAGGCTATCTCGTTAACGCCATTGTAGAGTGGTAACAGGTGGCACTAACCCGGCTGCGAGCCCGGGTCGGCGGTGTAGTGCACGTGCTGGATCTCGCGCTTGAGGTTGTGCACGCGCTTGCGGTAGTACAGCAGCACCAGCGCCGCGGCCGCCGCGCACAGCAGCGCCAGCACCACCAGCGCCGCCGTCAGCCCCGCGTGCCCGCTGTGGGCTGTTAAGAGCAAAAAAACATGTTTACTTTTCTATTGAAAAATACACTTCGGTAATGTCAATGGGAAAATACACCTCCCGATTGTCAATAAAAGTTTAACGTTTAGACACCAGAGTAAATCTCTTTAACCGAACAATTGTCCTCGCGTGTGATATCCATGGACTTGTTTCTCTAATAAGTCCATGGTGATTGTCTAAAACTCGATACTGGCGAAATACACCTTGTTAAACACAAGGAGTGATAGCCATTAATTAAGAAAAAAAAAAAAGTCAGTTATAATTAACCGCCTGTTTCACAATCGACAAGTTAAGCATATTTGACAGATAAATTTAGCCTTTTCCCTTTCTTAGACTTGAAAATAGACAAGGAGAGAGCCAACTTTAAATGGCAAATAAATCTCGTCGATTGTGAAACACGCCCTAAATATACTAACCTTAAAATGGGGAGTCCTCCCAAAACCTTCAGGGAAGTAAGATGGCTAATTCAAAAATGGCTAGTTTTTGCTTTTTTTTTTACAAGTATACTCTTACTCAGTTGACATTGCCAAAATGACTCACGATATGCGCTTCGATTTGCCAATTACTGTATTTTAAATTTTCAACCAGTCGCGGCATTGCAAAATAAACACATATTTTTGAAAAAAAACCTGTTTTTTTTAGTGTTTGGCGTATTTTTTTCCGACTTTTTTATTTGTTTGACACATGAAATGCTCCGTTAAAAAACCATGTATTTCATCTCAATAGACCTCATATGAGGCGAGATATAACTCTTTGGTTCAAATCAATGTCTTTTTTTTTATTCTTAAAAATATACACCGATTTTTTTTAATGGTGAAATTGCATCTAATTTCATCCCAAATAGTTTGTGCGTTTGATCCAGGGACACTCTGTTTAGAGAAATTCGTACTTATTGTCAGTCTAGATGTGACACGTCGTAACTAACATTTGTTGGTAAAATGAGATTTTGATACAGAAAGTTTCAAACAGTACTTCTGGTATTAACTCGTAAATTTCTCCTGCATTACAATCCATTTTGACGGTAAAAAAGGATTAGAAGTCAGTAGAAGTGACATCTCGTAACAAGCATACAACTGGTGTAACCTCGTAAAATCTACGAGACATCTAGTAATTATTATCACGGAACTACAAAGTTAAGGTGGGAACTCGTAAGTGGGTAAGCAGTTTTTTGTGTCTCCTGAAAAGTTTGTCAGTTTGCATACTAGTTGTCACGTCTAGACCGACGTTATGTAAATAGTATGTTTACTATAAACCTAAGTATGAATTTCTCTGGATTGGATGTTTACTTCAAAGACCGAGAAACAAAATGATTCACGCTCATCACACAAATATTGGCTATTACCGGGATTTGAACCCTATTACGCTAACGTGTCGTAGCGATATGCTGTGTCCGGTGTATACCTATGGCAGGGTCGAGCACGACGGCGTCGCTGGCGTGCGTGTCGCAGCGCTCGCCGACGAACCCGCGGCGGCACACGCAGCCGCGCACCGGGTGGCACTCCCACGCGCCCGCCGCCGGGCACGCGCACGGCTCCATGCAGTGGTCGCCGTAGTAGCGATACGGTCGAGCTAGTCGTGTGGTTGTATACCTATGGCAGGGTCGAGCACGACGGCGTCGCTGGCGTGCGTGTCGCAGCGCTCGCCGACGAACCCGCGGCGGCACACGCAGCCGCGCACCGGGTGGCACTCCCACGCGCCCGCCGCCGGGCACGCGCACGGCTCCATGCAGTGGTCGCCGTAGTAGCGATACGGTCGAGCTAGTCGTGTGGTTGTATACCTATGGCAGGGTCGAGCACGACGGCGTCGCTGGCGTGCGTGTCGCAGCGCTCGCCGACGAACCCGCGGCGGCACACGCAGCCGCGCACCGGGTGGCACTCCCACGCGCCCGCCGCCGGGCACGCGCACGGCTCCATGCAGTGGTCGCCGTAGTAGCGATACGGTCGAGCTAGTCGTGTGGTTGTATACCTATGGCAGGGTCGAGCACGACGGCGTCGCTGGCGTGCGTGTCGCAGCGCTCGCCGACGAACCCGCGGCGGCACACGCAGCCGCGCACCGGGTGGCACTCCCACGCGCCCGCCGCCGGGCACGCGCACGGCTCCATGCAGTGGTCGCCGTAGTAGCGATACGGTCGAGCTAGTCGTGTGGTTGTATACCTATGGCAGGGTCGAGCACGACGGCGTCGCTGGCGTGCGTGTCGCAGCGCTCGCCGACGAACCCGCGGCGGCACACGCAGCCGCGCACCGGGTGGCACTCCCACGCGCCCGCCGCCGGGCACGCGCACGGCTCCATGCAGTGGTCGCCGTAGTAGCGATACGGTCGAGCTAGTCGTGTGGTTGTATACCTATGGCAGGGTCGAGCACGACGGCGTCGCTGGCGTGCGTGTCGCAGCGCTCGCCGACGAACCCGCGGCGGCACACGCAGCCGCGCACCGGGTGGCACTCCCACGCGCCCGCCGCCGGGCACGCGCACGGCTCCATGCAGTGGTCGCCGTAGTAGCGATACGGTCGAGCTAGTCGTGTGGTTGTATACCTATGGCAGGGTCGAGCACGACGGCGTCGCTGGCGTGCGTGTCGCAGCGCTCGCCGACGAACCCGCGGCGGCACACGCAGCCGCGCACCGGGTGGCACTCCCACGCGCCCGCCGCCGGGCACGCGCACGGCTCCATGCAGTGGTCGCCGTAGTAGCGATACGGTCGAGCTAGTCGTGTGGTTGTATACCTATGGCAGGGTCGAGCACGACGGCGTCGCTGGCGTGCGTGTCGCAGCGCTCGCCGACGAACCCGCGGCGGCACACGCAGCCGCGCACCGGGTGGCACTCCCACGCGCCCGCCGCCGGGCACGCGCACGGCTCCATGCAGTGGTCGCCGTAGTAGCCCTCCGGGCAGACTGGAACCGAACGACGTGATCATCAATAAACTGTGGCGACATTACATTTCGCACGCGTCATCGTTTGTGTGGCGTGGGAAAAGGATTAAAGGCACGCAGTTAATTGTTCGCGGAGAGTCGCCATGTCAAGACCCCACTCAATGTATAAATACAGTCGAGTTCATAGTTATGTATACACTTTAGTACCTTGTCTATTTAATGTCATGTTTAGACTGCCATATATGAATTGTCACAGCGATTAAAGTGACAAGGTACTAGTGTACACATATTTATGAACTTGACAGTACGTGTAATTAATAAAAATTCAATAGTGTCTAACCATCATTGGATATTTCATTGGAAGTTCACCCCCAAAATACTCTGAAATGGTTACCTTACTTAAATGTCAGCTATATAAAAACTAGTCTAAATGCCCAAGTATGTAAGCATCCCATCGTTGCCGACGTAGAACAATTGTGGATCAAGGTTAAAATTAATTCAGTTACTTTCGTTATTGGCACCGCTTATCGTCCACCTTGGCTAAACGCAGAGATATTTCTGGACGCCTTAACAGAATCAGTCAATTCCTTCTCTAAGCACAGCCATATAATTTTGAGTGGTGATTTTAACATTGATTTTCTTAACAAAGGTGATGTTAAGACAAAACTTTTACAACAATTTCTTGTTTGTAATAATCTCAATAATCATATTTCCCAGCCTACCCATTTCACGGATCATAGCTCTACCCTTTTAGATCTGATATGTACCGATACTCCTACGCTCAGCTCTGAAGTTGATTATATTGCCGAGTTAGGCGGCCATGCGATGGTATTTGTTTCCTTCAATGTTAAAGTCTATAAACCTAAGCCCAGATTATGTTTTCATCGTTGTTTAAAAAAAATTAACATGGATCGTTTTAATACAGACCTGCATTTAATGGACTGGCAGAGTATTATAAAACTGAAGACGGTTGAAGACAAAGTCACGGTATTTAATCAGTTCATCATTGACCTCTTTAATACTCATGCACCAGTTCGACAACACTTAATGAAGGAGTCGCCCAAGCCCTGGCTTACGGATAATGTCCGCCTCATGATGAGGCTTCGTGACGACGCACACAACAAATCCCGCTCTACCAAGTCTGATCACGATAAAACTAGATATAAAACTTTAAAACACTTAGTTAATTCTAGTATGTACTATGAACAAAAAGCTTTCTTTGAGACAAATATTAACGCTAATATAAATAATCCTAAAGTCCTATGGAAAAAAATTAAACAAAACATAATCCCTAATTTTAAAAATGATTCTGAGCTGCCCTGCTGCTTTAATGACCCCGAAGCCATTAACAGACACTTCTTGAATGTTCCTGGAAATAATGGTATCGATCTTCCCACTATGAATTATTTTGAAAATCAACAGTTCGGTGTTTCGTCCTTTGAACTTAGGCCTGTTGACGAAGGTGTGATTGCTAAGCTTCTGTTGCGCACGAAGTCTAACGCTCTGGGTTATGATGACATAACATATGACATGATATTACTGACTCTGCCCCGGACTTTGACAGTTATCACCGATATCATTAATACCTCGCTAGTAACCTCTATGGTTCCATCGTTATGGAAAATGGCAGTTGTGCGCCCTATTCCTAAAAATGGGGATCCAGTTGATTTAAAAGATTTGAGACCGATTAGTATTCTTCCTTACCTATCAAAAATACTCGAAAAAGTTGTGTATGACCAGGTCTCAAATTATTTGGAATCGAACAACATCTTGCCGGAACTGCAGTCGGGTTTTAGGAAGGGTCGTGGGACATGTACTGCGCTACATGATGTCATTGACGAAGTACTTGCAGCTCAAGATACTGGTCAGGGTACCATCATGGTTTTGCTCGATTACTCAAGGGCTTTTGATTGTATTAATATTCCGCTTCTTTTGTCAAAATTAAAACACTATGGCTTTAAACATAACACTATTCGTTGGTTTGATAGTTATTTTAAAGATCGCAAACAACTGGTTAAGATTACACAAGACGACGGTAAATGTCTGCTGTCGGATCCATGTTTGGTTTCAAGAGGAGTACCGCAAGGATCTATTCTGGGTCCTTTACTATTTATTCTTTATACTTCTGATATTACTAATTGTATTAGGCATTGTAAATTTCATCTTTATGCTGATGATCTGCAACTATATCATTCTTTTTCTCCCCGTGATGTGGGTTCTGCTTCTCAATTAATTAATGCAGATCTGGTGCGCATTTTTGAATGGTCTAGTGCTAACTCTTTGGTACTAAATCCATCTAAATCCAAATATATGGTGCTTGGGTCGTGTAAGCAAGTGGAAAAAATTGTAGCAGGTGTACCAAACATTGTATTAAATAATGTAGAGATTGACTGTGTTAGCGAAGCGCGCAACCTTGGACTCTTAGTAGACAACAATTTACGTTTTGAACATCACGTCATTAACACGGTACGAAATTGCTTTTATAGGCTAAAAGTTCTATACAACGTGAGGGATTTCTTGAGTATTGACGTGCGTGTGAGACTATGTGAAGCTCTAATTCTTTCAAAATTAAATTACTGTTATACAGCTTTCGGCCCTTGTCTCTTGGTGCGATCTCAGCGTCTCATACAGAAAGTCCAAAACGCTTGCACTAGGTTTTGTTTTAAAGTACCACCACGAGCTCACGTTACCCCTTTTATTAATGGTGCGAAAAGTTTGAAAATGTCAAATAGGCTGGAGCTCTACTTTGCGTGTCTACTTTTCGACACTATTAAAAATCAAGCTCCTAGCTATCTTTTTAAAAAGTTAAGGTGGTCTGACGAAAATAGGCATTTCAAAGCTAGAGCATCGCGTGCTGTCGTATTCAGGGTGCCTCTGCATAGAACAGCGGCTTTTAGGGGCAGTTTTAGATATCAAGCTACAAAGTGCTGGAACAACATTCCCCCACCCATCCGTGACCTTAGGTATAAGTCTTCGTTTAGAATTAAGTATAGAATTCATTTGTTAAATAAACAAATAGCTTACTAAGCTTGATGTCGTAGAATAATTTACCTGTGTAATTATTGCTAGTTATAATTTAGTTTCTCCGTTTTTTTTATGCTGTGTAAATGTTTAGTTTCGCTTTACTTCTAGAAATTATATTAAAAACTAAAGGCTAGAGTAATATAATATATAGTATGCAAAAACTGATACAGAGTAGATAACTTAATGTTAATATTCATATTATCATGGTCGTTTGGCACATCTTTCGGCTTCTTTCGGGCGCCACAGACCTGATTCCAATGGTTCTGGCAGAATACCAGCGCTGCAGTTTCTGCAGCATTATGCTGAGTCAGCGCCAATTCACAGCACAACACATGGCTCTCTCACCGTATATAAGTCAATGTATATTTTAAGTCTCGTGTTTGTTGTCTATATTTTTAATGTTTTATGTTTAATTTAAGAGCCTGCGTTTGTGTTTATGTTGAATAAAGTTTTTATCTATCTATCTATCTATCTATCTAGCTCTGAAAATAGGTATTGCCCATATATCGAGGTTTTATAAAATTCAATTGTTATTTTTAACAGACTTAAAATTCGTTGAGATCTTTTTTTTATGTATGTTCCTTGATTACTCAAAGACTGATTTTAATTTAAATTTTTGTTTGAAAAGTTATTTTTAGTTGGCCCCATTATCAACACGTCAGGATCTGATGATGGGATCTTAGAGAAATCAAGGGAACTATTCAAATATTTTAGGCAAACGTATAGGGTTTGCGTATTTTTCATAGTAACTGGTGCATTTGCTCTTGAAAAGCACTATTTGGGGCACGTTTTATAAAGATACAAGTTACAATTTTACAGATCTAAACTGGCAACACTGCTCAAATGGCTGGTCGTCATTGGTCGAGGTTGTGTCAAATGGAAACTTGTAACCTATAAATTGTAATTTGTAGCTTTATAAAACAGGCCCTTGGAGAAGTGGAACTGATGATGAAGACCACAGTTGGTTCCGGAACCCCTCAACGGTACCTATTTCAAGGATGGCGATAAGATGACTCGAATAAGATAGTTGAGCGGCTATGACGGAGCACATTTCAATGGTTTAAATATATGACTATGGCTTTCGAGCCATCGCTCGCGGCGAGCTAGAAATGTTCTAGTTTCTTATTAATCGACAAGTGGGGTGTATAACAACATAATTATGATCATAAAAAAATATGGACTACCATTTAAAAAAAGTTATTTCATGCGTTTTGGAAGGCGGTGTTTTTTAGTTATACTCACAAAGAGTGCAGTAGGCGCCGGTGTACCCGGGCGGGCAGCGACAGAAGCCGTCGCTGGCGCGGCAAGCGGCGGCGCCGACGCAGCGGCACGGCGAGCCGCAGCCCGCGCCCCAGCGGCCCGCCGGGCACGCCGACTCGCAGTGCTCGCCCAGCCAGCCCGGCAGGCATTGGCACTTGCCTGCGACAACACACCACATGCTGTTAGGGGGCGGCCATTCATTACCCGAGGCGTTTTTGGCGATTTTCGGACCACCTCCCCCCTTGTGAGATGTTGTGAGATTTGGCACAACCCCCTCCCTCATTCCCCAAAAACGTGTTTCTAGTGTAAATGTTACTCTCAAAAAATCGCTTGATATTTTTATTTGACTAGCTAAGACCGTATTTGATTTTAGTGAAGGAACGTTTTGTACTTAATTCAACCAATTCTTTCGCTGTTTTACTCTGTTGTTGGTATTCACCGAGACCCCCCCTCTCCTAAAAGTAAGATTAGATGAGATACGGCTCGAACGCCTCCTCCTCGAAAGCTTAACCTATAATATTTTTGGGTAACTTGTCACGTAACGCAGCAGTTTTTGGAAAAAAAATGGATCATTTCGCAAACAGCACCCAATTTTGTGCCAACTGTTTTTTCCAAGTACTAACTGCCCGGTGAAATAATTGCAGTTGCCATTATTGATGCAGGTGCACTAGTAGGACGCGCCCGGGATATAACTTCCTTTCGTGACAAAGATATTTCTCCGACCTCAACCCCTAAAGGGGGGTATAACTAAAAACAATTGAGGAAAAGATTTAAAAAGTTTACATAGTCACGCAGAAACTAATTCTTATATATGACAATACTCAAATATACCCTGTTGTAATAGCTAAAAATTTAAATTTTGGAAAGGTTTAATCACAACAGTTTGCTTTCAAATAAAATGCTACGAAAACCACGGTTACTAAAAATCAACGCATTGCCTCGATATCGTGGCAATTTTTACAGCACGACTGGATTGTAATTTTTTTATGTATTTACTGTTGGTTAAGATATTATTATTCGGGGGTTGAGATGGGCCTTGTGTGCCGCTTCCACCATTGCTGATCTTTTGTGGCAGCCCTTTGTTTAGAGTACACCGCCAAGGCCCATTGCGTCCAGGAATTTCCAGATGATTCGGGCAGTGAGGTGTTGTATCTCTTGTGGGTCCATGATACGTCGCCCTAGGTAGATAATTATGTTGCGCATTAGTGAGTTAAGATAACTGACCGGTGACGTAGTCGCAGTCGGCACCGTTGATGCAGGTGCACCTCTCCTTGCAGTCGGCGCCGTAGGTGCCGAGCGGGCACGGGTACTCGCAGGCCGTGCCCGTAAACCCGGCGGGGCACGAGAACTTGCCCGTCACGGGGTCGCATGTCGTGTTGCCTGCAGAATAAAAAATATGTATCACTGTTTCTATAGGCAATGCAAAAAGGTTGCTGAAAATACACACCTGGTGCAACCCTATAACAAAAAAAGGGTTTATATTGGAATCCGTAATAGTCATTTGTCCTAATGCATCGTTTGCCCGAATTTTCGTTTACCATTTTTAAAAAAACGTCTGAGTAAAAAAAAAAGGTTTTGTAATATTATAACCCTAACCTAACCTAACCGTCGGTATTTTTGGAAATATAAAAGTTTTCTAACTCGACGGAAAATAAGTTTATGATAAATGATCATTCGGACAAACGATGCCTTAGGACAAACGTTATTAGGGATTCTGAGGGACACCCAACTAAAACATGTATAACCCCGTAAGGCCAATAGAATGTACATAATCAAGGCAATTTAATTTGAACTGTGTTGCAATAAGAATAAGGTTTATTTTTCTATCTTCTTAAACTGAAAATGGCATTATCGATCAAACTTAATTGAACTTTATTGCCTTGCTAGTAGATTCAAAGTCACACTTACAATAAACTCCCTGTTTGTAGTAACTATGGTGGGCCTAACGAGGATAGGGTTACTTACAGTGCGACAAAAAATAGAAGAAATTAAATGAGGGTACCACTTTCTACGTAACTGTCACATTTTTGATGTAAAATGCGGAAACATGGCATCAATTTAGTATGGAATTTTTTTAGTTCCATTTTATTTAATTTCTACTCTTTTTTGTCGCACTGTACCTACCTATCACGAGGCCGAATTGGTTTCCAACTATTTCATTTGTCCGAATTATACGTTAGAAATGCATTTCTTTTCTGAAAGCGTTTAGCGTTCTAGGATTGTTATGAAGCAAAGCTACCTATAGATTTTTTGATCATTTTGAAAAGTTAATGGATCAGAAACAAATGCATTTCTAACTTATGAATTTTCGGACAAATGAAATAGTTGGGAAACAAAACTTCCACCTTGTGATAACTACCCATGTATAGTGCGATTAGCGGTTAAAACGGCCAGTGTTGTACTTCTCACTCTGTCACGCTAACCTAACCAACGTTAACCCAACCCGAAACACTTTTTTAGATCTCTCGCACCAGTTGTTCCATAGTAGAAAATGAAGTACACACATTAAAAATGTCTAATATGTAAATGTCTATGTGTTGCAATGTACCTCAAATTCCCAACGCAGTAAATTACCACAGATCAATGTAATGTAGGAATACTTTTGATCCTATTTATTAACATAATATTCTGTTATTTTGGTTCTCTTACACTAAATTAATTAAGTATTAAATAGGGGAACTTCGTTGAAGTACAAAAATATTGCTAAAGATATATGAAATAACATTTACGATTATCTTATTCTCGAAAATGAAATGAAAGAAATAAATTGTTTATTGATATGATAATTTATATGTAACAAGTTATCATCACAAACCGATCACGTGCAAAACGGTGTCAAACAAAACGACCGTATTGGTTGTGTAATTATTTAAACTGTGAATAAACAACGCAATCGCCAAAAGGTATTTCTATTTATAAACACTTGCCATTGTTTTGTGATGTAAGGAATAAATGGCCGGAACCTAACTTGTACTTAGTGTTACCGTTCATTGCCTGGCGAATCAGTTTTAAATAAGCCTGGCACTAATATTCACGCATTCACAGATGTCTTTGAGCGTTAATTTGTAGAGCTAGGCCTGTTAAAAAACGGTAACCGAAGACACGAGGACATATTTATAAAACGTGAACGTCCAACTATCAGCGAACGTGGGGTTAGGCCACCAAAAATAGTAATTGTAACTCTCCAGACAGTGACACAGTAACGTACGTGACAAGTGGTAACGCTCAGGACATTATAAAGCTATGTTTAATTTTTTTAAATTAAACTATTGATTTTTAATATGTAAAATTGTTTATATAATTATTACATTATAATGTGAAAAATGGTGTGGTTATCGTCCTATACTTACAATAAAAGGACAAATGTATAATTGTATAGGTTTCATTCGTACTTTTACTTTAAGTAAAAAATGTGAACAGGTTTGGAAGAATTTTTGATGAATTTAATTAAAATAAATCATTTCAGAAATGTATTTTTTGTTTATAAAGTATTCCTTGAAGCTTAGTATTAAATTAACTTTCTTATTAACATTAGTTTTGGGACCCCTATTAATTTTTCGAGTTTTGAAAAACTTTTTAACAGTTTTCAAAAAAGATATCTTATACATTTTGATGTTTTCTTCCTTTCGCACATCTTCAATACAACCTGCAGAATTTCCAAGACTTTTTCTCGTAATTTTTAACGATCACACAGTTATCTTTTTTCAACTCGTTTTCTTCTCCAGTTTGAACAATATTTCGTTTCTTTTTTTCTCCATCTATTTGAACTCTATGTTTGGTTACTGTTTATACTTTTTATACTCTATTTTCAGGTACCGTGTAAAATTGCCATCTGGATCTTGCCGCATTATGAAAATTTAAGTTCGGAGTTACTTTTATCTCCACCTCTTTCTCCCGATTTAATCACAAACGACGAATGATAGAGATGAGACGTCCAAAGTTTCAATTTAAATGCTTTGGCTATCCATCCAGATATTTATTAATTAATTATTTACAATTTTATGTAAACCCGATAACAATGAAATATTATGGTGTCTAAGAGCTGATTTGATGATGGAGTCGGAAGGTGGCACCAGGATCGCTGCTGTATTTAACGTAGAGCCACCGAGATTGGACTCCGACAGTTTAGTCTCGATAAACAGATAATACCGATGCAGAAAAAAATAGGCCGCTAAATCTTATCTTAAAAAAGTTTTTTTCAGAAACTTATTGCCGATTAAGTCTCGATTGTCTCGAATGACGAATGATAAGAACAGGGGCCCGGTCCAGAAAGCCACTCTGCAACTCTGCACTCTACAAATCCCGCTCTTCAAACGTATTTCTGTTTCACAAAGCTATTGCAGAGTTGAAGAGGAAGAGTCAATTGCAGAGTGTGGATTTATGGATTTGCAAAGTATTTCTGTTCCTCAAGACAATTGCAAAGTTGAAGAGGCAGTGTTAAATACAAAGTGTGGATTTGTGGATTTGCAAAGTAGCTTTTAGGAACGGAATCTTTGCACAGTTTGCAAATTACGCAGAGTGTTTTCTGGAACACGTTTGCTCTGCACTTTGCATTATCGTGGATTTGCAAAGTGCAGAGTGCAGAGTTGCAGAGTGGATTTCTGGAACAGGCCCCTGGGCATCGGAAGTTTGACTTAAACTTTAATGCGTCGTCCCATCCATCTCCAGACCATCGTGCTCTCTCCTGATGCCCTGATGATAGAGGTGAGACGTATTAAGCAAATTGCTTAGAGATGTAGTGAATAATGTTTTGCCATCGTTTTTTGTAGAAAAAGTTCGTTTTTATCTTGCTATCTCAGTCAACTTTAGTACCCACCGATAAGCTAATTGAGAAAGCAAGATCAATACGAACTTATGCGACAAAAAACGATGGCAAAACATTATTCACTACATCTGTACTGAGTCTCCCGAGTACGCGTCCACAAAAAGACTAAATCTAAAAGTATTGTATTGTGCGGAAGTCGACATTATTTAAATTTTATATGACATTTAATAATGCAACCTTACATTTTGTAATTATGTATACGCCGCGAACTTTCCGCATCCGGATACGCCTAAATACTCGATAAGCGTTGGCGCGCTATGAACGGAAGCAAAAACCTATTCCAAATATTCCAATAAATACGTCTCACCTCTACTCCTGATGTCGGGTGACTGGGTGAAGGATTAGGATATTCGCCGCATTAGTTACCTAATTTAATCATTATTATAATTTAACCTCGTAAGGCCCAATGTGCAATAGGTTGTACATAATCAAGGCAATTTAATTTGAACTGTGTTGCAAAAAGAATAAGGTTTATTTTGCTATGTTCGTTAACTGAAAATGGCATTATCGAACAAACGTAAGTGAACTTTACTGCCTTGACGGTAGATTCAAAGTCCCACTGACAAAAAACTGGCTGTTTGTAGTATGGTGGGCCTTACGAGGTTAAGAGTACTGAGCTCTGTATACACCATCATCTTTACAGTCAAAAACAAAGTCGTTTCCCAAGTCTGTACGATTAGATCTTTCAAACTCCGCAACGGATTTTAATGCAGTTTTCATCAATGATTCAAGAGGAAAGTTTTAATCTAGGTATATACAATTCTGTATTATGTACGGGTGTTACAAAAACTCACATAAACCGAAACGAAGCGAGGGCGCGGACGCTAGTATCCTCTACAATATAATAAATGTATTCACCATTAGGTCCGTCGTCACACTTCTGCGAGCAGCCCGCGCCGTAGGTGCCGGGCGCGCAGGGCCGCGCGCAGTCCTCGCCCGTCCAGCCCGCGGCGCACACGCAGCGGCCGCTCTGCGCGTCGCACGACGAGTTGTTCACGCACGGGCAGCGCGTCGAGCAGTGCTCGCCGAACCGGCCCTCGGGGCACTGCGTCTCGCAGTTCACGCCTGCCGTCAGTTATAGGGTTTACCAGAGATTACCATACGTATATTCTGTGTCAATTCAATTACATTATGTAAACAAACAGATTTTTTTACGATATGTCGCATACTTTCACTACATGAAATTCGAAATATATTCCGGAGCCTGCCGTATGGCAAAATATGTTTGCCAAATGTATCGTTTCCCAACTTTTTCATTTGCCAACCCAATTTTATATAAATATTTCAGGATTTATTTCAGTACCATCGTGTAGAACAGGTGTGTGTGTTAGGTTAAGTTAGTTTTTATACATTTCAGAAATATTTACGGTTACAGAAAACAAAGCCGGTTATCAAATGAAACGATACATTCGGCAAACATATTTCGCCGAAACAAAGGTAACCCAATATATTCATCTATATTTCGATAAGTTTTAAACTTAATACTTTATGGCTTTTCCAAATTATTCAATATTCGTTTGATTAACATAATTAAAAATGAAACTAAAAGACAAAAAGTAAGGTTATTTGTTTAATAAAATAAAAAATACGGAATTAATCGAATTGTAGTCATGGAAACAAATAATTTAATAAATTAATTGGTTTGTATTTGGCGCTAGGAATTGTCATCATTAAAAAGTCTATGGTCGAGGTAATGATCAGTTTGTTTACATAAATATTAAGTTGGATTGACGCAGACCTTGGTAGGAACACAAGCCAAAGTTACAGTTACACACGTTAGCGAACTAACCCCCATCATAAACGCACGATAACCCTATTTTAATTAAACTTTACTAGTTGTCACTGTTTTTCAATTCAAATATCACAATAAAAGATAAGTTTCAAGTACATTATTAGCTATTGTGCCTTTATAAGTATTACTCTATACACCAAAATAAGAAGGAAAAATGCCATTCCACAACTGATTATTTTTAACAACAAATTATTCCCTTCAACCAGCCGTAGCATATAAATTTACCTCCAGATTATTTGGTATGGGTTTGAGAATCAGTGACAGATTTAACTACGTATGCTAGAAAAGGACACCCATAGATTATTGGTTAGCTACGAGTATCTATAAATATATACATGGTACAAAAGGCTACTCTGACACAGAGCTTAAACATTCGGGCATGAAGACTTTTAAAAGGGATTTAAGTTTGTATAACACTTAAATATTTGAAAATGAAAGTTAAGTAATGGGAAAATGTAAGTTTCGTGGATTATTTGAGTTCTTAATGTAAAATTATTAACAAGGAAATAATACCGTATGGATCATTATTTAAAGTTTGTTTCCTAGTTATCTCAGTATATCTCACAAATACAGGAAATAATAGAAGACGGAGGAAAGGGCATTGGGTAAATTTGTTTGAAGAATATTATCTTTTTTTTTCAGCGGCCACAGATGATTTTTACATAGTTATTTAGAGGTCCTCTAAATACACATAGATATATATAATTTATGGCGTTAAATAATATCGGAGCGGAGATTTTAAAGATTTAAGTATTCAGTTTTTAGTACAAAAGTACGCCCAAGTATGAATATTTAAATATCTCGGCTCCGATGCACTTTAGAGTATTACATTACATAACAAAATATGTTTATTTTTAATAATTATATCATAATTTACCACTTTTACGAATGGCCGCTCACCTTGAAAATGTATGAATTTTACATATAACAACACTTTTACCCAAACCCCTTTAGCAGTTCGGGAATTCACATTACGATACAACACAAGGTCTTTAAGTATAAATTAATCATTAAAGACTCGTATTAATCACTGTATTCCATTGTGTTATGGATCCCAGGGTATTAGATCGGAATTACCACTTTAGTTAAATTAAAGTACACGTATTTTATTAAGGTTAGCTTCGAATTTAGTCAATAATATAACATTGTAAGCTTTTGCTAAGATTACCAGAATAAACGATTATAAATATATTTAGATAGATTGTATTGTATTGTACAGATAAAGTAAAATAATTTATTTGTAAAGGTAATATTTGATTGTTGAATTAACATATTTTTTATTATATTGACTGATAAATCTTAAGGGATCTAATTGTGCAAATTGTGGTTATAGAATTATCAACAAGTTTTTAGAGATGTTTGTAATTCTGTAGCTCTGCCTACCCCACTCTGGGAACGAAGGCGTGAGATTATGTATGTATGTAATTATAAGGCAGTATTATTATGATATGGTAAATTTCAATTAAAAATACAGACGAATTGAGAACCTCCTCTTTTTTTTGAAGTCGGTTAAAAAAAACCTAAAATATAAGAAAGTAAAGGTCGCAGAAAACATCTAGATGCTAGTAGCACAGGACTGATCATCTTCTTACTAATATTATAAATGAGAAAATTTGGATGTTTTGATGTTTGTTAGTCAATCACGCTTCAACCACTGAACGGATGAAGATGAAACTTGGCACCCGTACAGGTTAGGTCCTGGAATAGACGTAGAGAGACATAGGTCAGTTTTTATCCCGGAAAGTTGGACAGATCCCGAGGGAGCAGCGATAAACGACGTCTACGCGAACTGAGTCGCGGGCAAAAGCTATTGGCGAATATATTTGAGACAGACCTAACCTAACCCGTCCAGCTGTGGACGCATTTCGAATGACTTATGTTATAATTATTGATGAAGCAAATAATGTAAATAAGCAAGAACGAGTTATTGTCGCAGTAGTTATGTAAACAATAGATAAGAATTAAAAGACCGCAATAAAGTTTCACACACGACATATTTATTTTATGAAGAAGATCCACCCGACAGTTGTAGTATGTCCATGTCCCCCTTAAACATGCTATTGACCTCTAGTCTACCATCTTCTAAAGACATCCCAAATATCCCGGCTTCGCCAGGGAAGGCTCCCTCAACATCCACCACCGCCACTATTGCATTCAGATTTTTAACTTTTAACTCTCTCAGTACTTGACTGGCCTTTAACAAAGTCGTATCATAACTTGGTATGTCGTCGATCTCCCATGAAATACACTGCTTCAGTGAAGAGATGTTTAAGCTTGCGTATTTTTCAGCTCGATTAAATTTTAGCATATCTGGTTTCTTATCAGTTGATAAACGATTGGAGATTATTTTTTTAAAGACTGTCTTGTATTCCCTTGTATAAATCGCTTTCACTTTTCTTGAAGTAAACGTTGTTGATCGGAACTGCTCTGAGGAATGGTTGGTGCAGTCCGCGTCGATCATTGAGACGCGAAGAGACTCTGTTGTTAAGCATGCACATACAAGTAAAACACGGTTAGTATTATGCCCAGGTGGAATACGTACCAATTTTCCCAGGGAGACCTGGATGACAAAAATGATATTGCAGTGATAACAAGCCATGAGTTTAGGTCTAATCTCCATAGCTCGACTGACTAGGTTGACAAATAATGTTGCTAGTTGTTTATGAAATATAATGGTAATGAGCAGACTTAGGAATACACGGGGCAAAATTAAATGACAGCTAGGGATAGCCTACATCGATAAACTCAATTATCGATGCTTTTCCCATATACTAGTGATCGCACCAAGTTTTGTTTGTAAAAATAAAACTTTATTGAAAGTATGCAAATTAAACAAAATAGCAACAAGCAAGGATTTTTTAACCTATACTCATCATCATCATATTTTTTTTACTCCTAACAAATTCTGGTCGTTTATTATAACAATAATAAGTGGGACAGTCATTCTGAAATACACATTAAGGAAAAAATATGATGATATGATATGAAACACAATAGCAACACAATAACCAGAATTATGTTGCTATTGTGTTTCATTTGCATACTTTCAATAAAAAAATATTTTCACAAACAAAACTTGGTGTGATCACTAGTATGTGGAAAAGCACCGATAATTGAGTTTATCGATATAGGCAATCCCTAGCTGTCACTTAATTTTGCCCCGTATATTCCTAGGTCTGGTAATGAGCAAATGTAGATGTATAGCCGTAAGCTATATGTACTGTGGCAACATTTGTGCAGTTTGAGTTGTCAAACTGGTCCGTTGAATTATGAATTTTGCTGTAATGATGCACATGAAACTTAGCATTTAACAGATATATCTAGGTTTATGTTGGCTTCTAAAGTGCTCGTCAAGAAAGCTATCTTTTAATTAAACTAGGTACTAAGGGATTTGTGTGATTACGTGGTTGAAAAAACGTGGGGCGAGGATAGCTGGAACTAAATGTGCTTATCTTCGTTCTACCATATAACCTTTTCGTAGTGAAAGTGACGTCATATCACTTCTGATACTGAGTTAGCTGTGACAAGGTTCTACGGTGGTTAATAATCAATTTACTTAACACCACCTACGGCTACTACATTGACTTTACACAACGAATTACGTGATTGACCAATTAAAACAACAAACTAATTTGCATTACAACTTCACAATTTTCTGCAAAGAAGCCTAATTAATACTTTAATATCCTTATTATGTTTGTCTGTTTTAACGGACAAGTATTTTAATTTAAAAAAGTTATTAGTGTGAGCTCGGAAGAATATATTGAAATAAAATATCACCCTACTAATACTGCACACTAAGGGTTGTCTTCGCACTGTTCAAAATGAAGGGTTGACACGTTATTGCATAACACAGTCCTAAATAAGCCACGTCGAACGTTAAAGGTCGGTCTACCAATTAAAACATTTTAATTGACAATAAGTCCGTACAAATGCGTGTTAATTAACACGTCTAATAACAGACTCTAAATTAAGCCGTTTATATTTGCGGTTCGCGCAATTCTGTCCGCGACGCGTACCAACAAAGCTTAACTTGTTACTTGCCAAATTTATTTTATAGTTCTTGTCGGGAGCGAATACATTGGGTTGAATTGTAGACAATTATCCCTAAATTAAGATGTTTCACGTACGTTTGGAAACGTTAACCTTCATTCTCTTTAAACATGCATAGCATTTGACCATTGTAAAATTTAGACACTTCTAAATTTAAAGAGTAATGAGATGATGATGGTTTGCCTTAGAGCCTGTGGGAGAGTGTTGCGAGTCACTACAGACTCCGGGTGTGCACTGACCTCTCCAGCTGGTCTCGCAGATGCACTGTCCGGTGACGTGATTGCAGCTGCGCGCGCAGCTCTGTCCGAACAACCCTGGTACCCGGCCCGCGAGACACTTGTCTGTGGGAGAGTGTCGAGAGTCGCTACAGGCTCCGTGTGTGCACTGCCCTCTCCAGCTGGTCTCGCAGATGCACAGACCGGTGCGGTGTTTGCAGCTGCGCGCGCAGCTCTGCCCGATCAGCCCTGGTACCCGGCCCGCGAGAGCCTTGCCTGTGGGAGAGTATTATGAGTCGCTACAGACTCCGGGTGTGCACTGACCTCTCCAGCTGGTCTCGCAGATGCACTGGCCGGTGACGTGATGGCAGCTGCGCATGCAGCTCTGCCCGAATAGCCCTGGTACGCGGCCCGCGAGACACTTCCCTGTGAGAGAGTTTTGAGAGTCGCTGCGGGCTCAGGGTTTGCACTGACCTCTCCAGCTGGTCTCGCAGATGCACTGGCCGGTGACGTGATGGCAGCTGCGCGCGCAGCTCTGCCCGAACAACCCTGGCACCCGGCCCGCGAGACACTTCCCTGTGGGAGAGTGTTGAGAGTCGCTGCAGGCTCAGGGTGTGCACTGACCACTCCAGCTGGTCTCGCAGATGCACTGGCCGGTAACGTGATGTCAGCTGCGCGCGCAGCTCTGCCCGAAGAGTCCTGGTGCCCGGCCCGGGAGACACTTGCCTGTGGGAGTGTTGGGAGTCGCTACAGACTCCGGTTGTGCACTGACCTCTACAGCTGGTCTCGCAGATGCACTGGTCGGTGACGTGATTGCAGCTGCGCGCGCAGCTCTGCACGAACTGCCCTGGTACTCGGCCCGCGTGACCCTTGCCTGTGGGAGAGTGTTGAGAGTCGCTACAGACTCAGGGCGTGAACTCACCTCTCCAGCTGGTCTCGCAGATGCACTGGCCGGTGACGTGATTGCAGCTGACTGCACGCGGCCCGCAGGCGCAGGTGTGCGCGCAGCCCTGGCCGAACAGTCCCGGCGGGCACGGCTGCGAGCAGCGCACGCCCTGGTATCCCGGTCCGCAGAGACACTTGCCTGTGACCATAAGGGATTAGAGGTTTATTATATTAATAAAATAGTTATTTCTTAACGCCTTAGCCGTGCCGAGTTCATGCAATTTAAAGTTCCCGAGTCGGTAGGAAGCGTAGGACGACTTACGCTGCCCGCCGATGTGTTTTACCTCTAAGGAAATTCAAGAGGATAATGAAAAAGTGGGCTCGGCTTATGAGACGATATTAAAAAAATTGTTAAGTTAAAATTATTTTGAGCTCTATTATAGAGCTCAAAACTCTATAATAGAAGTAGACTATAGTTCAAAACGTGAAGTGATTATGTCCTTACCAGTGACCGGGTCGCAGGGAGCATCGTTCTCGCAGTTGCATCGCTGCAGACAGCCCTGTCCGAAGGTCTTGCCGTTGCACGGACGGTCGCACTTCAACCCGTCGTAACTGCAAAAAAAAAGATGAGTGTACTCCGGGCCATCTACGAGAAACATGCTTATCGATACGATTGTTTGTAATAAACTAGATATTGCTGGCAACTTCGTCTGTGCAAAACTGCTTTATTGTTTTCCCTCGGCAACTTTTACTCTTTTCCTGCCTCCTTTAGTTGTGAAGGCGTAAGAAGCAATATGATTTTATGTTCACATCAAGGGGTCATAGTGAGCCTAATTACATTGGCATAGTATAAGTTTGATGGTAACACAGCTTGAATAAAAGACAAAAGAAAGTGTTTAGTAACCAAAGTGTGTTACATGATAGTATACATACCCAGGTTTGCACTGGCACTGGCCGGTCTCGTGGCTGCAGGTGGCGTTGTTGCGGCAATCGCAGCGGTCGCGGCAGCTGTCACCGTACAGCGGGAACGGGCAGTGCTCCTCGCAGCGCAGGCCGCGGTACCCGGGCGCGCACAGACACGACCCTGTTACATATGGTCACTGTACTAAAGTTCAATTTTCGTTGTTAGATTATGCTGCCCTATAAAACGATGAAACCTCTTCCCCTCGAACCTATAAATATATATAACTCAATAATCAATTTATGCAAAATGTAGGAGAGCATAAACGACCAAGAGCTCAGGCAGCATATTCAGACAGCGAGCAGAAATACAGTGAAACATTAATTATATTACCCTACTACCTTAAGAATAAGAGTCGATGTCACATGCATACGTTTCAAACTGGAAAAAAAGGGACAAGTCTACATTTGTCAAGAGCGGCCTATAAGGAGCTTACTAAACTGGACAGTGCGCATATTTATATGAAACTGTCGATCGGTCGTCAATTGATGAGACCCCTCATGCGCGTCGCGTTAAACTTGAACTGCGCTTGGAATTGATGTGCTCCTAGTACATCGCCCAGTGTAATTTGACTCTTAAAAACGTCAAAATAATGGCGTCGTATTGTAAGCCTATCGTAATACGCGCGCATAGTACGAGAGCGATACGAGCACGTACTTGTTCAAACAAGTCCGCACACGAAGCGGCGTTGCAGCGAATCGTTAGAGATTTTTACTGTCACTACGATAGTAGTACTGCCCTCCTTAGAAAAAAGGGCGTATGTCTCATAGAACCACGCATGTATTAGTGACCTTATATCATTATAATTAAGGTTTAATTTTCTTTGACTAACAAATTACGCATGCGTCCTTTTTATTTAGGAGGGCAGAGTAGCGTACTGGCGTAAAAAAGCAAAATGTACGTGGTCGTATCGCTCTCGTCCTACGCGCGTATTACGATACGCTTACGATACGACGAAGTGCTCAAATATATTATGTACGTGTGAATACCACCAGGACTACATAGATTACGAAGTCTCTCGAGTGTGGCGTTCTTAGGTTTATTTTGTTTTGGTTGTCAGGAGTACAGAGCGTCACTGACCGTTGACGGGCGAGCAGAGCCCGCTGTTCTCGCAGCGACACACGCTGCGGCAGCCCTTGCCGAACGTGAGCAGCGGGCACTGGCGCCCGCACGCGGCGCCGCCCCAGCCCGCCGCGCAGTCGCACGCGCCGGTCCACGGGTCGCAGCTGCACACACACACACACACACACACACTCTTTAGTGGTTATTTATGCAACTGTCACATAATGAACGCTATTAAGATACGGTGTCTAAAGGACCGTATTAATAAACTGATCTCGACTGTTAAAATAAGTTTTCTATGGTTTGACATTGGCTTTGACGGATTGTGTGTAGGGCATCTCGGTCAAGATCGAGTTTATTTTAATGGGACCGTTGGGACCATCGTTCTGAACAAGAAAAATAGAAATCCAGATTTGTCCCCAAGCTGTAAGTATGACATTTGTAAGTATTTAATTGTGAGTTTTGTCAGAATTGGATTTTGGTAACAAGACTGACAAAAAAGAACAAATGTTTGGGGACATATTGGGAATAAGGTGTTTTCTTGTCCAAAATTAAGATCTCAACAAACGTGCTTGTTTTTTTCGAAATCTAGAGCAAAAATAAATCGATTGCTATTTTTTGAAAATCCCCTCCTAAATCCGAACGCAAGGCGAAGACAGTGTCCCAATAATAGGCAAGAGTATCTAAAGAGTAATTATAAAGGTGCCGAAGATAAACTGTGACACTATACAAAAATAAAAAATAACACATCCATGTTTATTACTAAAATATTATAAAAACTATAAACCCACACGTTCAAACACGCTGTATTCATGAACACGGTAAAACAACTCACCACAATAGACTTGCTTCATAACAAGCTTATTTATTATTCAGACAAAACGTTATAAACACACAAGTCGAAACAAAACTATACATTATGGACAAGTTCAATAATAGTCCTTATTTCACAATAGCGCCCGTGCCGTTTCACCATTATTTGGAAACAAGATTGTAAAAACATGAAGACCGCGGTGAAATACAAAGCATGAGCATGTTATTATATCAATAAACCATGAGTTTCGAATCAAAAAAGTGAAGAAAACAGTTATAGCAGAAACTACAAAATAACTTAAAAAAACGTCACGTTTTCAATTTTAAATACGCAAATGTGTTGATGTTTAGCACACCTTTTTAATAATTTTATTATAAGTACTTAAGTATTGTATTTCATTAAAACGATGATTTTAAAATATGATTGTATTTAATAATTGTAAAAATTACTTCCTCTTTCCTCTCGTTTTCTTTGCGTATTTTTCGCAATGAAATTGTCTCTTCTTGCTAGTATAATCACTCCATATTCCTATCGTGTAAGAGTCCTGATGTGGTCAATTTAGTTGATACCGTAAATCGGGTTAATTAGGAATTAAAGGGTAAATAAGGACACAACCTAAAATGAAGCATATGTTGCTAATTATAAGACTGAAATTATTTGCAATAGCCGTAACGTTATTGTACATTTAATACTTGTTCTTATTTGTAACAAGTTATGACTTATTTTAGGTCGTGTCCCTATTTACCCCGTTTTACGGTAATTGATATTGTTTTTTATTTTAAAGAAACAGATAAATTGAAAATTAACTTTTTTTATAAATAATACAGAACGCAAACGAGCACGCTATCTGACGGTAAGTGAGCTTTGAAGTCGGTAGACATTTAGAATCTCAAGTCTGTAATTACGTTGCCAACCCTAAGGAATATGGAATGCCTCTATACTAGTGTAATTTCACGGGGTATTTTACCCTCGCACTGGAACACAACAATGGAAACGCTGCTGTTTAGCTGCGTTAAATACAATATATATACTAAGAGGTTTAGTGTATTAGCTACAAGGACTTACAGGTCAGTAGTGGCAGGATCGCACTCGCAGTCCTTGTCGCAGCGCGCGCCGTACTTGCCGGCGGGGCAGGCGCGTTGCTCGCAGCGCGCGCCGCTCCAGCCCGGCTTGCAGGCGCAGGCGCCGTCGCGCGCCGAGCACTCGCCGCCGTGCTCGCACAGGCACGTGCCCGCGCAGCCCACGCCGAACGTGCCCAGCGGGCAGCTCTCCATGCACTGGAACGAGCGCCCCGACTACCTCAACACCTGGACCCATATCGTCCTTTTACTTTCTCAACCTCTAATCTGATCGAATATTTTGATAGGAAAGTAGTCTTTATAAACCTTAGAACATGAGTGTTTTTTCTATCTAGTTGATCAGATAAAAGGTTTAGAAAGTAAAGGGACGATATTAGGTCGCCTTTATCGCGGTCGATAAAGCATTCGTCTCTCTCGCACTTACATACTTGTCAGAAAGTGACAGATGTTTTATCCATATTGATAAACACGACCACAATAGCCCCGCTGCTCGTAAGGGTGAAGCCAAACGATCGTGATTTTTTGAGTTGTGAGTCGCGTAATTTCTGCTTTTAGTTTCATACAAAACTACTGTTTCGTCCACACGGCGACGAAAAATGAGTTGGACTTTTGTATGAAGCAGAAAATACGCGACCGAAAATATGCGACTCAACTCAAGAAATAACGCTCGTTTGGCTTCACCTAAAGCTAATAGGTGATGGGCAGAGGAGTAGCTGGGTAACAATACAATATAAATAATATTTGTATCGTACACCAGTACACCACAAAACAAACACAGGACAACACATCTTGACGACGCGTTGGCCTAGTTGGAGGTAACCCTACGAAGCTAGCGATCCCGAGTTGAATTCCCGGTATGGGCAAATATTTGTATCTGAGTCTTGGATGATTTCTATGTATTTAAGTATTTATTTCTCTATATAAGTATTTATATCGTTGTCTAGTACCCATAGTACAAGCCTAGAGCTTAGTTTGGGATTAGGCCAATTTGTGTGAAATTGTCCCATGATATTTATTTATATACATCTTAGTTACAGGCGGTAACCAAAGGCCCTGGTGCAAAAATAACTAGGGTCCTATTTGCAAAATATTTTATTTAGATTCCGAAGGTAGGAGTTATTCTCTAATTCAATTTTAGGTTTGCTGGTCCGAGGGCCCCCTGAGCTTGGGGCGCCCGACACAAGACACCGTCTACCGGTAACTGCGAAACTGCCGATGGGGCCCAGGAGTTTGCGAATTGCGACCCGTAACGTATACTGGCCCCCTACAAAGAAAAGTAACGACCTGGTGCCGGTTGGAGTCAAGCAAGAGTCCATACCTGGTTCGATTTATAATGATCCGTGTGTTCATATACATAAACACGCACCTACTTCACTTGTTTTCTTTAATACGTCATGACATGACCTTGTAAAGACGTTCAATAATTAAATGATAATTCAATTCGTTTCATAAGCCTTCAAAGTAGGATCCTAGGTTTAGAATCTGAGCTCGTACGTGAGTCGTGACAAATTATTAGGCGAGGCAAACTTATTGTTTATGAGTCATTACTATTTTGAAAATAAATAAATACATATTCAAAACTTATTTCATTGGCACGGATTAGATTATCAATATTATCGTGTGATCCACGCAAATATTGATGGTCATTGTGCGTATAACAAGGATATCCAAACATTTTGAAATCCGCGATAAATATTGACATACCGTATCGTGATACTATTGATCGGCAATTCCGTGCCAATAACCTCATTGGGATACATTCTGTCCTTACACAAGTCAACGTATTTTTGTATCCATACAAATAAAAATCATTTATACGTCGACAATATGAAGTGAATCTACCAACGCTTTAGACAAAACTATAGTTACTTAGAAAACGCGCCGCAAGAAACACACTAATATAATAACAAAGGGGTTTGGGTAAAAGTGTTGTCATTTGTAAAATTCATACATTATCAAGGTGAGCGGCCATTCGTAAAAGTGGTAAATTATGATAGAATTATTAAAAATAAACATGTTTTGTTATCTAATGTAATACTCTTACGTGCATCGGAGCCGAGATATTTAAATATTTATACTTGGGCGTACTTTTGTACTAAAAACTGAATACTTAAATCTGTAAAATCTCCGCTCAGATATTATTTAACGCCATAAATTATATATATCTATGTGTATTTAGAGGTCCTCTAAATAACTATGTAAAAATCATCCGTGGCCGCTGAAAAAAAAAAAGACAATATTCTGCAAACAAATTTACCCAATGCCCTTTGAAACTTGAAAGTAATACCACAAATAATAAGTATATATACTACACTCGCGGTCAAATAATACGGGTCAGAGTGCGTTTTTCATACAAACGAGGCTATTTCGAAGCCTTGGTTCCTCGGCAGGTGCTCTTTTGAGTGAGGTTTAATGGTGGATACTCCGAGGTTCAATAGAGGTTGTCAAAAGTTCTTAAGATACCTAACTGATCGCACAATCAGATAACATCACAGCGAGAGAGTTTGGGTCAGCGTTTGGATTTCCTTACATTTTATTGCAATTTTAGATGTTTTCCTGAACATGCACGATTCCGGCGTTAACCACAGATTCAATCAGTTGGGTATCCTAGGCACTCTCGAAGTCCTGTATCGATGCTCGGGGTATCCATCATCAGATTTCACTACAAGCATCCTCCGGCGAGGAACCAAGGCTTCGAAGTAGCCTCTTTAGTATGAAAAACGCACTCTGACCCGTATTATTTGACCGCGAGTGTATGATTATTCTAAGATGATGCCCGTGACAGCTCATATAAACAATTATTACACTTATTTCTTTAACATTACATAAATACTATACTCGAAAATCTAATTTAAGACCAAAATCCTAACCTCAACCGGCGCACATTCGCAGTGATTACTGTATTTTGGTTTAAGTGTAGGTATTTTTATCAATAAAACTTACCCTAATATTACTGGTTACACGAGTTCTCATTCATATTTTTATGAAATAATGTTAAAATAACGAAATAATCAAGATGGGAACTGGCAGATTTCGGTCTTTAATTAGATTTTCGAGTATACATCGGTACAAACCTAGCGACGCCGTTCAGGAATTTAAATAATTAATCGCCTATTTTTAAACACATCGCTTACAAGCGGTGTATATTCCAGTGTAGTAATAATAGAATAATCAGAGTATACGTGAACTGTCTTCCAGATGTCATCTAACATAAAATAAAACAATACTCTTCCTTTCCTCTGAGCGCGGAAATCCTGTGTCTGACAAAGGCGATGTTTTCGTTTCTCAGGACAATGAAACAAGAACGATTGTTCATATTTCCAAGTACGAAAGTATGGAATACCTTTTCCCCGGTGAAGCCCGCCTCGCAGTGACAATGCCCCGTCACGTGGTGGCAGCTGGCTCCGTTGGCGCACTCGCAGCTTTTCACACACTTTTCTCCCCACGTTCCACTTGGACATCTAAACAAAAAGTCAATTTGGTGAGCTCAATATGCTTTACCCGTCTCAAAGAACTATACCTCATAACGCGCGGTGCAAAAATGCCGTCAGTTGAAATAGGCGCAAAGTTACTTGTCATATAAGTTTAAAATTGCTTGACAGAATTGTTTTTAAAAGACCTTTGAGCCGGTGTCAAATCAGTACAGCGCAAGGTCTTTAAAAGTCTTTTAAATAAAGTCTATTAGACTAGAAAGAGTATGAGAGAAGTACAAGCTTTATTTTTTAAGTCTGTTGCGAAATTATGAAATGAAACATAGAAGTAATTGAAACTGAAAAACTAGCATATCGAGGTCGGAAAACTACAAATCAGAATGAAAAAAGAAAACAAAAAGATCTTTTATTAATGGTCAAAAATGATTATTTATTTGCAAGCTTTTCAACGATTTTATAGATAAGGCTTAAATGTGGCATTATCTATGAAAAGGGACCTTATTGTCGATGGCGCTTACGCCGCACTGCGTCACGCGACGTTGTATTTATACGAAGCATCGTTAATAATGGCGGAAGCGCCATCGACAATAAGGTCCCTTTTTATATATAACGTCTCAAATGTAGATTTAGTGCTGAAAATAAAAATACCCGTAAAGCGAATACCGTACACATTAACAAAAAAAAGGCTGCACTTGTTATGGGCGAACTACTGTCACCCTACCACTTCAAAATTGACCGCCGTACCAGGCCGGTGACACACCGTGCTATCGCCTACAAAATGTGCGGCCACCCAGGGGTGGCTAATCAGTTGAGTGTCACGCGAGCGCTCGTCTAGACGCGCGCCGCCGTACGCTGCCGAAGCAATTCCAGTTTTTGTTTGAATAGGTACCTATTGCTACTCGAAAAGCCAAAAGTACCGCATAGCATACTGGTGCTTAAATAATGAAATGAATGTCGACTTGTCATTATTTAAACCGCCTAAGGATATCGAAAGCTAAGATTATTATTAATATTATTTATAACTTCGATCTAGGTAGGTAAGTTACGAGTAGCTGTACTTAATTACTGACACAATCATTACAGTTTTAATCCTCGACGCAAAAGGAGTGCAGCAAAGGACGCAGCATCAAAGTTTTCGACTTATTCGCATCAAAAATCAATTACCTAGTAGATGTACCAAAAATAGGCATTATCACATTAATAGAATTGACAAATATTTTGAAGTTTAAAACAGCACAAAACTACGATAAAACTAGTAAACTACGTCTTATTACGTAGAGGGAGATCCGAGCAAACAACAAACAAGACGCGGACAACATTTGCTAGCCCTCCAGGCATGTACTATTTTTTATCGTCATTGAACTTAAACGAACTACATAAGAAAACTACAATTAATAATAAATTCAATTTGTTTTCTTACAACTACCGCAGAATAAGTATTAGCACAAGTGACTGCCGGCCCTGCGAAGTGGGCGGAGTCAGTAAAGCTCATTACGGGCGAAATAATACAGACTCTCGCAGAGCAGATTTAAGGTGCATTTTGCCTCGTTAGGGGAGCCCCCACTATCGATCGTGAAATGTAACCAAGGTCACTTCCGTGCCGCGCACTTGTATTATTATCGTTAACGCGTTCTGAGTAGATTTAAATTCGCATGTTTGCTGTCACAGGGAGTCGCTTCTGTACTTGTACTATTATACCGTAAGGAACGACTTTATCATCATTAACTGACACTGAGTGCGGCCCTTAGTGTAAGTAAAGTCAAAGATGACCCACCTAAGGTCCAAAGTCAAGCGGACATTATACAGCAATAAGGCTGACTTTACTATAAGTTACAAAATGATTTGGCAACTCTAATGACGACATTGTATTTTTTTTTAATAAGTCCTAAATTAACATTCATGACGTATACCTGTTAGCGCAGACTTCTCCAGTCCACCCGGGCGTGCACTCACACTCCCCGGTCAAGAGGTTGCAGCGGCCGCCGTTCTGGCAGCGGCACCCCTGCTCGCACGGGCCGCCGCTGGGGCACAGCTCGGCACACCTGCAGACACAATCATTACTGTTTGTACAAGTTATAATAAACTAGCTGCCCGCTAGCAGCTTCGCCCCGGCTGCTAATTTCTGACTTTCCGTGGTCTGAAGTTTCATAAGAAATGCATTTTTTTCTGAACAGTTCCGTTTTCCAAACCTAACCTAACCTATGGGTCCTATAAGAATATCTCCTTAAACATTTCAAAAAGTGAATGGAGTCTCGATTCGGTATGGAAAAAAACATTTTTTCTAACTTATGAATTTTCGGATAAATGTAACAATTGGGAAGCACAACTTGGAACTTAGGTTACCACGATAGATACTTACAGCGGGCCGGTGAAACCAGCCAGACAAGAGCAGGCGCCGCTGGCAGCGTCGCAGCTCGCATTGTTAGCACACTGGCAGGTCTCCCCGCAGGCCTCGCCGAAGGTGGGCGGCGCGCACGCGCGCTCGCACGCCGCGCCGCGCCAGCCGGGCGCGCAGGCGCACTCGCCGCTCAGCGGCTCGCACGTGCCGCCGTTCAGGCAGGAGCACTCGTTCTGGCAGTTGCGGCCCCAGCGGCCTTGAGGGCATGCTGGAAAAAAACGCCAATCCTGTTCTTGAAGGAATTTAGTGATTGGTCCGAACAGGCACTAAATGGGGACTTATGGAAATCTAGAGACTTTTACCCAGTACTAAAAAAAGCAGGTTGTCTAATGATTAAAATAATGTAGATATTTTTGATCCTTGGACATTTTTTATGTGTGTAGTAAGGCTGCGGCTCCACTGAGGCGGTGACGAGCGGAGCGGAGCTATGCCAATATTAACCAATAGAAGGCCTTGTTGTGCGCCTTGCGCACGTTAGGTTAGATTCTATTGGTTAATATATGGCACAGCACCGCTCCACTCCGCTCATCTCCGCCTCAGTGGAGCCGCAGCCTAAAAATTGCACATGCTCATACTGATTTCGGAGAGCAGAACACATTAGACTGTGGGATACACGCTTAGGATAGGTAAAAAGCTCCACATAAGGCAATCTGAATGGCAATCAAATTGACTGACAAAGTAAAGAAAACATTACAGGCGCTACAATTTCAGGAAATTATACGGTTATTTAAAAAAAGTTGGTTTTTCTTTGGTTTACCAATTTTATCACCCAAGCGAAGTGAGTTACGGTCAACTGAGAGAGAAATCGAACGTTTGTATGTTTGTATGTTTGTTTAAAAATAAGTGGAGCATTGTTGATAAAGATTCAGAAACAGTAGTTGTGGCGTATACAATTTTAAGTGTACACATGACTGGTCGGAGGGCAAAGAGTTAGGAGGGGAAATCACAAGGTGGTCGGGATCCACTCCTAATTTATTTCAGTTACGCTTTTGTATTGTACTGACCTCATCTCGAGTCAAACCTTCAAGCAAGAATTAAATTGTCTTTGGTATTTGACTGGTTAGAAAACGGAGAGAGTGTGTGGGGGGTTGCTAGGAAACGGTTGGTGGTTGACGGGAGTGATCGTCGGGCTTGAAAAAATGTTTTCTTAAGATTTTTATTTGCTTTTCTTTATAATAATAGTGGTGTATCCACAAAATTTTCCTTTTATAATTAATAATGTGCGGTGTGCATAATTGTGAATAACATATAGGAGGTGATCTATAGGAATTTTGCAGGGAGACGTTAGGAGATTTTCGTGAGTTTTCATGTAGACTAAGTCTACTTAAAAAGGTAAATATTGTAGTCCTACCGTTGTTGGAAACACTTATCTATAAGAAATCATGTTTACGAATAATTTGGTTTATGGTTTGAGAACAAGAAAATCGAACTAGTGATTTCTCATAGGTATTTTAATCTTTCGTATATGTCTTATCATTTAGAATAGAGAAGCTTGGGGATGAGTGTTCTGGTTGAGGATCTGAATGACGAATGGAAGGGGTTGGTCGTTGTTTAGAAGGGGTTCCGTATGGTGTTTAATTTATTGTGAATGTTTGTTGTGTTTCAAGGTATAGTAATAGAGTAAGGAAAACTTTCGTAGTACAGGGAAACCTTAGTTGCATATTTAACCTTTTATTTTAATACATTTCACGCGGGAGCATGATCCTGAGAGCTCCGTCGCTTACTACGAGGGCTTCTAAGCGGTTTGGTGTCGCTGTCGTGAGAGTTCGGTTTGCGGCTGCGCGGCCTTGACATCTCGTCGGGACCCGAAGCTAAGTGTTGTCTTTTAGTGGTTACTCGATGGGTGCATCGTTGCACTTAGGGTAGTAATGCAGCTGGTTACGAATGACATTTGATGTCGTCATTTTCAAAATGTTTTGAATTATGGAAGATGTCATTGCAATTTTGACAACAAGGCTATTAGATCATTCGTAGCAAAGCTGTCCTTGTTAGAACATGTTTATTTGAATATTTTTCTTTGATTTTGATTTTTTTTTATTTACGAATATTTTCAAAATGTTTTGAGTTTCGAAATTTTATATTTTTTGGAAGGAACAATTTATTTAAAAAACAGAACAATTTTTAAAAAAATAAATTCTTAGGAGCAAATCATATTGAATTTAGAAGTGATATACGCTGGTCGTCGGAAAACCAAACTAGTGATAAATTTCTTTGAATTATTTCACGGGATTTTAATTCTATTGCGAAACTAATAATTATTTAAAGGTAAATAATTTTATTGTTCATTTGATATTCTTTTATAAATGTTTTTAATCAAGGGAATTCAAAGGTTTATTAATAATTCAAGACTGATCTAATTCTTTTGGATCTTGTGTACCTTTTAGGACTCCATGTCTAATCTTCAGTTTATTGGAAGAACCTTTCTAAATTTTCCCATGCTGTTTGGCTAAGATTATTTAGTTCTCTTTCGGCTCTTATATTGGGGTTTACAGTTTTGCTTGTGTCCTGGCAATTTAAATTACAATTTATCTTTACCTTTCTCGTTTAATGCATCGGATATTATACATGTTTCTATTCGAGTCGAAGAGGGTTTAGTGTCTTGGTGAAAGTTATCAGCGGGTCACAGACGTCGATGACATCTTACCGCCACTAAACATCTTGGATTAAAATAGCAAGCAGAGACACTTCACACTGTACGCTCAGTTTCCATACAGACTGCACAGACTGCTTCAGTGTGTTAAAGGTTCAAGGTTAATAGCTTCAAAATTTATCTTGGGGAACCGGGGGTCGGATTTGAGTTGCGTCAAGAGTCGATCTCACCTCTGGTCGAAAGACGTTAGTTAGTTGAGGTGACTTGCTGGCTTGGTTTTTATGATCTCATGTCAGCAAGGATGCCTGCGAGTTTAGCTCGGCAACTGCTTTCTACTCCCGGCTCTCATGTCGGATCGTGGGGACTCGACTAAGCGAAGCGAAAGCTGAGCGTGTGATATCGGGTGCCTTGACGGATTCGAAGGGGAGGAGACCTCCAACATTCTGGGTTTACTTTGATACCTGTCACACTGGATTGCAGAAAACACACACATTCCGTCGTCCTAAATATCCGAGGACACAAGAGGGGTAGTTTAGGTCAATAGTCTCTCCATCTAAATTATTAGGACAAGAATTAAATCCTGTCTCTTGGAGTGACTATAATTTGTCGGGCCCTCTGCTCTCTTGGTTACGAGGACTTACTCAGACTGACTTGGCGACGTAATGGAAGCTCTCCCCAGACAAGTTCGGGACAGGCTGGCGGAGTGTGTCCAGCCTGGAGTCGAGCACACGAGCAAGAGCGGGGAGGGGCTCTGCTTTTACCAGACCACAAAACTTGTCGAATTTCCATAAACTGAAGTTCTCTAGACGTTTCTTTTCTTCAACTAATACAATTATTTGAATTCCCTTATTCTTGAATTTCTCTTTAATCAGAAGAATCTGTTATCCCTCATTCTCGCCTTAGGAACCATGGGTTACTAAAACATTTAAAAAAACCACACAACGTTACTACCACTATTTCGATTGGCAAATATCTTTTGTCTACCGGTCCGCCAAACAGATTAAATAAATTAATCTTTCTTTTATATTTTATAAGGCCTGCCCCCTGGGGTCAGCACAATTGGTGCCGTGACCAGGATTCTAGGGTATTAAGCAGATTGAGGGGAAGAGATTTTGTGAATTAAGGGAGAGGCATTACTTTCGTTTCTCGAGATTTATGAATAGTGCAATTTGCAGGTTGAGGCACTTCACTATGCTAAAAGGAGGAAATAAAGCTTTCACTATTGCGATTGAGGGAAATATAGGATCAGGGAAGTCTACCTTATTAGAGAAATTGAAAGTGAATAAATTAGTAACAGTATTACCGGAGCCAGTACACAAGTGGCAAAACCTAGATGGGATTAATTTATTTCAATTGATGGTAGGAGAGCCTAAAAGGTGGGCGAGTGTATTCCAATCGTATGTCATGAGAACTTTGATAGATCACCATGTTGCGCAGGTGAATACTCCTATCAAAATAATGGAACGGTCCGTTTACAGTTCGAAGTATTGTTTCATGGGTGTACTTCTTGACAATGATATAATCCATCCGGTAGAGGTTCGAGTCCATGAAGAATGGATGCGTTTACTAAAGGACCATATGTCTATGAGTGTCGACTTGGGAATCTATATACGGACAAATCCGGAAGTTTCATTTCAGCGAACATTAAGTAGAGGAAGGTTGGAAGAAAGTTCGATTACACTAGGTTATCTCACACAGTTACATAGTAAGCATGAAGATTGGTTTTTGGGAGATAAATGGCAGGATTCTTTTCAGAGTATCAGAATTATAGATGGTAATTGTGAACCAGAAGCGATCGTTAATCAATATCGAGATATTGAAAGGGAAATAATAGCCACTTGGGAGACTAAGAATTAGATTTTTTTTATCATAGTCAAACTTTATTCCAGAGTTACAATTATGAGCAAGAAGAGCCGAATTAACCGAAAGACATCGCCACTGGCCGAGGAAATGAATGCTACGCATGAATCAGAAGGTCGTAAAAGGACTGTCGTCGGGCAAGCAGGTGCCTTGTCTTTGATGATTAGAACATTGCGGTCGACCATTGGGAGACTGAATTTGAGAGTGACAGAATTGCAGAACCAAGTCCAAGGTGGCCAGGTGAGTCTAGAATCTAGCTTAGAAAAGCCTCAGGTTGCTACTTGCTCTTTTATTGATGGAAGATTTGATCGTCCCAAATTTCCCGGAAGGGGAGATATTCACCCTGTCTCTTTTATAGAAGACTTATTTTCATATTTACGAAGAATCCCCACAAGAGAACATGTCATAGATAATATAATAGGATGTTTGGAGGGGGATGTTAGAAGATGGGCCAGAATTTATAGGGAACGTTGGAATACGGAAGAGGACTTCAAGTCAGATTTTATGGACACTTACTGGGGAGAGCCAGAACAGAATTTACTGCGAAGAAATATTGTATGTGGAGTGTGGGAAAAAGATAAGAACAAATCCATGATGGGGTATTTTATATCATTAGCAGGGCAGGCCAAAATGTTAAGTACGCCTATTCTGGAAGGTCAATTAGTTGATGATTTAATGCATCATTTCCCAAGGGAGGTCCAATATGCTTGGAGGATGAGGAAGGGAACGACTATTATTGAAGGAACAGAATTTTTAAGAGATTTGGATGATGTTGATAAGCAAAATCGTTACGTAGAGAATCGAGGTAACGGGCAGACGTCGTTTGGAACGAAACGTGCCACGACCGAATTGGTAAAACCGAAATTCACAAATAAAAGACCTAAGGTTGTTGCGAGGCTTGACGTGGAAGAAGAAGAAGATTTTGGTGGAACTGAAGACAATAACAATGATTTAAACTAGTTGAAGCTGATTCTAAGGACCCGAAATTAGCTTACAGGAAGAAGGGCATATATTGTAACATCCCTTTGCGGATAATGTTGAAAAATGGGTGGAAACCAGGAATAGGATTAGGGAAAGACGGACATGGAAATTTATATCCCATATCGGCTAATAAGACTTGGTCAAATTTTGGTAGATGTGGTTTTGGGGATGAGAATAGAGTTCAGAATAAGGAAGTTAAGTTGAATTTAGATGCTTTTCCAAATCTTTCCCCAAGTTTATTAGATCGGCCACGTGTTTCTGAGTTTTTACAAACTTTTGTTGCGGCATCCTTGTTTGATGAAGAGGTATGTTTCGATGAGGGTTCTCGCAAGGTTAGAGCGGAGATTGTTATTGGGATATTAGGGAATACAATAAATGGGTTGATAGATACTGGGAGTGAAGTGAGTTGTATTTCAGAAGAGCTTTATGAATCTTTACAAATTACTAAAGGTACAAGATTTCCATCATTACCAGTGAAACCTATACAGATTAGAGGAGCAGTAGGGCAGAAAAGTTTGAAAATACAGCAGCTAACATCTGTTGAGTTGAAAATTCAGGGGATAAGTTTCGATACTGGATTATTGGTAGTTCCAAAATTGACAGTGCCGGTGATATTAGGCTTTGACTGGTTACTTTCTCATGATGCTGTTATTAATTTGCGAGATCCTAAGTCTTTAATTCTGTCAGGTAATGGGGAAGAAGTTAATGTACCGTTTATTGATGAAGGTCAAGAGAGAGTAGATGTTAGAACTCTACGAGTCGGTCAGGATGATAAAAGGGATTCTACTGTGAAGAGTGAGGATTTTCTGGATAGGCTTAATGTGGGAGTAAAATTGAATGATAGTATGAGGATGGATTTAAAGCAAGTTTTAGAGAGTCATAAGATAGTATTCACGAAGCAAATTGGTAGGGCAAATTGTTATGTTCATCATATAGAAATGTCTGAACACACTCCGCGAATAAATAGATCCTATCCGATTCCGTATGCTTATCGTAATAAGATTGATGAAAAATTAAATGAGATGGTAGAGTTGGGGATTATTTCTAGAGGGGCGACTCCTTATAGTAGTCCTTTAACATATACAAGCAAACCTGATGGGTCTATTCGTATTTTACTTGATGCTAGAGAAATTAACAAGTACATGGTGGCAGAGTCAGAGGCCCCACCAATGCAGATAGATGTTTTAAATGCATTTCATGGTGTAAAATTTATAACTATCGTAGATTTAAACAATGCGTATTTTCAAATTCCTATATCAAAAGAGAGTAGGCAGTATACCGGGTTTACTGTGAATGGGAGGTCCTATATGTATAATGTTTTGCCACAAGGTCTGAAGACGTCTGTGGGAAGTTTTAGTCGAGCGATGGATGTAGTGTTGGGGCCAGGAGTTAGAAGTTTTTGTGTAAATTATTTAGATGATTTGGCAATATTAACGAAAGGGAGTTGGGAAGAACATTTGGAGCAATTAGACAAGGTCCTAGAACGATTAGAGAATGCGGGTTTGACTTGTAATTTAGAGAAGTGTAAGTTTGCTTGTCGGGAAGTGAAAATGTTAGGACATATAGTTTCTACTGAAGGGATTCGGACTGATCCAAATAAAGTCAAGTCGATTCAAGAGTTTCCAACTCTGAAAAAGGTGAAGCATGTGCGAGCATTTTTAGGGTTATGTAATTACTACCGGAGATTTATTCCAAATTATAGTACTTTGATTATACCTTTGACAAGATTGTTAAAAAAGGAACAAGTTTGGTATTGGGATGAGGAGTTAGATACGGCATTTAAGAATTTGAAACAGGAGTTTTCTACAACTATTATGTTGTCACATCCAGATGTAAATAAAGTTTATTATTTGCAGACGGATAGTTCAGGGGTAGGAATTGCGGGAGAGTTATATCAATATGACGATGAGGGTAATAAACGGATTTTGAGTTTTTGTGGAAGGTCGTTGAGAGGATCAGAATTGAGGTGGACAGTTACAGAACAAGAATTTTGGGCAGTAATTTATGGGGTTAAGAAGTTTGAGACTTATTTAAGGGGGGCGGAATTAATTATTAGGACTGATCATAAAGCTTTAGTGTTTGTAAAGAACATTAAATTATTTAATAGTCGGATTACAAGATGGATATTGTATTTAGAACAGTTTAATTACACAATAGAGCATGTTAGGGGGGTCGAAAATGGGGGAGTGGACGTTTTGTCTAGATTTCCAAGGGATGGGGACATTCAAGAAGGGAAAACTTGGTGTCCATCGATAATGTATATGGGGGTGCAGAATAATACTGAATTAGAATCTAAATTAGAACAGATGGTTCAGTTTCAGGATATGGATAATGTAGCTAAAGGCATTAAAGAACGCGTGCTAGGGCAAGTGGAAGGAGGAAGTCGATTGTCTAGGATAGCGATGCGTTGTTCAGTTGTCGATGGTGTGCTTTATTTTAGAAAACATGTCAACGATGTTGAAGTTTTATATTTACCAGAAGCTTTGCAAGCTGAGGTGTGTAGACAAGTTCATTTGGAGTTAGGGCATTTGGGGATTTATAAAATGATGAAATATCTAAAGCAAAGATTTTATTGGCTTGGAATGAAGAGAATGGTAGAGAAGTTTGTTAGGTGTTGTCATATTTGCCAATTATCCAAAGTGGATAATGTTAAGTATGTGGGGGCGTGTAATTCTATTGTAACGGAGAATCCAGGGGATTTAGTTATGGCAGACCTTTATGGACCCTTACCAGCGTCTAGGGGGGGAATAACATACATATTCGTAATACAAGATTCTTTTACTAAATACATTAAATTATATGGGTTGAGGGTGGCAACAGCGAAAGCGGTTATGGTTAGGATGCAAAATTTTGCATTAACAATAAAGCCGAAAACTGTAATGACTGATAATGGAAAACAATTTATAGGGAATACATGGAAATTAGGATTACGGAATATGGGAGTTAGGGCTATATATACAACTATTAGGAACCCTAGGCCAAATACGACGGAACGTGTTAATAAAGAGTTGGGAAAATTCTTTAGGATTTATTGTCATGAAAGGCATAGAAATTGGGGTTTATGGTTAGAGAAGATTGAGGAGTTGTATAACAATACATTTCATTTAAGTACGGGGTTTACACCTAATGAAGTTCTTTTTGGTAGTGTGACTCATTTATCAATAGATACCCATTTGCCTTATCTTGTACGTAATAGGGATATAGGAGAGATTCGGGAGCAAGCTAGGGATAATTTACAATTGGCTAGTCAACAGAGAAAGACTAGGTTTGATTTAACTCATAAATTAATTCAGTATCAGGTTGGAGATTTGGTTAAGTTGCGAAGATTGAATAAGTCTGACTCTATGAGTGGAGTTACTCGGAAGTTTGATTTAACTTATGAAGGTCCATACAGGGTAGCAGCAAGACAGTTTGATAATGTTTATGTTTTGGTACACCCCGAAACTTTGCAAGAGAAGGGGATGTTCAATGCAATACATTTAGCACGATATTATGTTTAATCAGGAAAATGAAGTTAGAAGTTGGGGAATTAGAAATTTTATAGGGACGTTGATGTCGGTTATGAATTTCCATGCAGAAGCATTAGTGAGTGTTATGTGGGGTAGGATTAATTCGGAGTAATTTTGCTTTGGAATATATTTGAGTATTAGATTATATGGTATTTGGTGTTTAGTTCAATATTATAAGGCTTTGGAAATATTAATAAAGTATTTGCTTACTAGCTAGTGGTTTTGAATTCACATTTGGTAATGGAGGTTTAATTTAGGAGAGGGGGGGGGGGAAAGATGTAGCATAGGGGAAAAAGGATTGGGGGGGGGAAGAAAGATAAAATAAGTTAGGGGACTCCTTAAATAGTTTTTGGGGTTCAGTTGGTGAATTGGTTATGAAATTTAACTCTTGTTTGGGATTGATTGGAGACAAGGAGTTGGAATAAGAAGGTTAAATCTTGGCTCCGTTGAATATCGTCAAGATTTAGGGGGGGATTGTACTGACCTCATCTCGAGTCAAACCTTCAAGCAAGAATTAAATTGTCTTTGGTATTTGACTGGTTAGAAAACGGAGAGAGTGTGTGGGGGGTTGCTAGGAAACGGTTGGTGGTTGACGGGAGTGATCGTCGGGCTTGAAAAAATGTTTTCTTAAGATTTTTATTTGCTTTTCTTTATAATAATAGTGGTGTATCCACAAAATTTTCCTTTTATAATTAATAATGTGCGGTGTGCATAATTGTGAATAACATATAGGAGGTGATCTATAGGAATTTTGCAGGGAGACGTTAGGAGATTTTCGTGAGTTTTCATGTAGACTAAGTCTACTTAAAAAGGTAAATATTGTAGTCCTACCGTTGTTGGAAACACTTATCTATAAGAAATCATGTTTACGAATAATTTGGTTTATGGTTTGAGAACAAGAAAATCGAACTAGTGATTTCTCATAGGTATTTTAATCTTTCGTATATGTCTTATCATTTAGAATAGAGAAGCTTGGGGATGAGTGTTCTGGTTGAGGATCTGAATGACGAATGGAAGGGGTTGGTCGTTGTTTAGAAGGGGTTCCGTATGGTGTTTAATTTATTGTGAATGTTTGTTGTGTTTCAAGGTATAGTAATAGAGTAAGGAAAACTTTCGTAGTACAGGGAAACCTTAGTTGCATATTTAACCTTTTATTTTAATACATTTCACGCGGGAGCATGATCCTGAGAGCTCCGTCGCTTACTACGAGGGCTTCTAAGCGGTTTGGTGTCGCTGTCGTGAGAGTTCGGTTTGCGGCTGCGCGGCCTTGACATCTCGTCGGGACCCGAAGCTAAGTGTTGTCTTTTAGTGGTTACTCGATGGGTGCATCGTTGCACTTAGGGTAGTAATGCAGCTGGTTACGAATGACATTTGATGTCGTCATTTTCAAAATGTTTTGAATTATGGAAGATGTCATTGCAATTTTGACAACAAGGCTATTAGATCATTCGTAGCAAAGCTGTCCTTGTTAGAACATGTTTATTTGAATATTTTTCTTTGATTTTGATTTTTTTTTATTTACGAATATTTTCAAAATGTTTTGAGTTTCGAAATTTTATATTTTTTGGAAGGAACAATTTATTTAAAAAACAGAACAATTTTTAAAAAAATAAATTCTTAGGAGCAAATCATATTGAATTTAGAAGTGATATACGCTGGTCGTCGGAAAACCAAACTAGTGATAAATTTCTTTGAATTATTTCACGGGATTTTAATTCTATTGCGAAACTAATAATTATTTAAAGGTAAATAATTTTATTGTTCATTTGATATTCTTTTATAAATGTTTTTAATCAAGGGAATTCAAAGGTTTATTAATAATTCAAGACTGATCTAATTCTTTTGGATCTTGTGTACCTTTTAGGACTCCATGTCTAATCTTCAGTTTATTGGAAGAACCTTTCTAAATTTTCCCATGCTGTTTGGCTAAGATTATTTAGTTCTCTTTCGGCTCTTATATTGGGGTTTACAGTTTTGCTTGTGTCCTGGCAATTTAAATTACAATTTATCTTTACCTTTCTCGTTTAATGCATCGGATATTATACATGTTTCTATTCGAGTCGAAGAGGGTTTAGTGTCTTGGTGAAAGTTATCAGCGGGTCACAGACGTCGATGACATCTTACCGCCACTAAACATCTTGGATTAAAATAGCAAGCAGAGACACTTCACACTGTACGCTCAGTTTCCATACAGACTGCACAGACTGCTTCAGTGTGTTAAAGGTTCAAGGTTAATAGCTTCAAAATTTATCTTGGGGAACCGGGGGTCGGATTTGAGTTGCGTCAAGAGTCGATCTCACCTCTGGTCGAAAGACGTTAGTTAGTTGAGGTGACTTGCTGGCTTGGTTTTTATGATCTCATGTCAGCAAGGATGCCTGCGAGTTTAGCTCGGCAACTGCTTTCTACTCCCGGCTCTCATGTCGGATCGTGGGGACTCGACTAAGCGAAGCGAAAGCTGAGCGTGTGATATCGGGTGCCTTGACGGATTCGAAGGGGAGGAGACCTCCAACATTCTGGGTTTACTTTGATACCTGTCACACTGGATTGCAGAAAACACACACATTCCGTCGTCCTAAATATCCGAGGACACAAGAGGGGTAGTTTAGGTCAATAGTCTCTCCATCTAAATTATTAGGACAAGAATTAAATCCTGTCTCTTGGAGTGACTATAATTTGTCGGGCCCTCTGCTCTCTTGGTTACGAGGACTTACTCAGACTGACTTGGCGACGTAATGGAAGCTCTCCCCAGACAAGTTCGGGACAGGCTGGCGGAGTGTGTCCAGCCTGGAGTCGAGCACACGAGCAAGAGCGGGGAGGGGCTCTGCTTTTACCAGACCACAAAACTTGTCGAATTTCCATAAACTGAAGTTCTCTAGACGTTTCTTTTCTTCAACTAATACAATTATTTGAATTCCCTTATTCTTGAATTTCTCTTTAATCAGAAGAATCTGTTATCCCTCATTCTCGCCTTAGGAACCATGGGTTACTAAAACATTTAAAAAAACCACACAACGTTACTACCACTATTTCGATTGGCAAATATCTTTTGTCTACCGGTCCGCCAAACAGATTAAATAAATTAATCTTTCTTTTATATTTTATAAGGCCTGCCCCCTGGGGTCAGCACAGTACTATTACGCTTAATTGCCAATCCAGCCAGATTATGGTTTAGTTATCGCCCCTGACCGTCATTTGTACGGATTGCCAACGCATTTTTTTTAGGGACTCTTTCTGTTGGTGCTATGCACCGTTACAGCTTCACAGGGCGGTGGGTGGTGAGCCTCAGCGAAGGGGGCATACCTAACCGGTAGATTGCTAACGCACATGTCATGTCATATAAAAGTGTCTACTCTGTGCCACTTAAGTTCAGTATAAGAAACTATTTATTTTCTGTAGTCTGACTTTTAATTGTGTGCAATAAATCAGACGACCAATCTTACACAATTTGACTAGAACTAAGCTCAAGGCTTGTATTACAGGTACAGGACAACGATAAATACACTTAAATATCATCATCATCATCATCAGCCTGTCCACTGCTCTGTCCACGGCCTTAGTTAATTTAATTTGAACCTTGTCACCTTAACTTAAGGATTATTTACTAAGAAATTGATTAAATTAATTTATGTTGTACGTTGATGATATTGCTACTCACAACATGAATCTTTCTTAGTAAATAATGCGTTAGGTTCAGGTGACAGAGTTCAAATTAAATTAACTATGGAATTGTTTTTTAAATAATAAAAATCTCGGAAATTATGCGTTATTGGACTACATGTTAAACCAGATTATATACTCCAAATAGGGTCTAGAATCGATGGTTAAAATCCTTCGGGTACGTCCCGGGCACGGTGTATACAGGGTGACTGGAAATTCGCCGTATTCCTTGAAAGGGGTTATTCTACAGCTCATTTGTAATGATTTAAGTCCAGTCAACCAGGGGTCAAAAACATAAAGTGCGTTCCATATTTTACTACAACGCTTCCCACGTTTGTTGATTGAAACGGTGGAGCTTAACCGCGAACATTATTAATAGTAAAAAAAAAAATACCTATAATTAATTTTAAAATTTCATAAATTGTACCTTTTTAGCAAGTTTATGAATTGAGCAAACTATTCATGTAATTTGTACGTGAAGTGTTGTCCTTTTTTTTTAGTTATGCTTTAAAATGTTACAAAATTTGGAAAATAATTACTAGAACTTCTAACTTCAAGTCCTTTTATTTGCAAAATTTTACATTTTTTTGGCGTTTTTTTTTATTTTTCGTAATCAGTAGTTCATTGGCTTTTTATTTCTATATGACGCAGTTTTTACTTAATTACTAGTTTTAGGTCAAAAGGCGGGTATTTAAAAAATATATCTAAAAACGTGAATATCTCGAAAACCAATGAGTTTTGACCCCTGGTTGACTGGACTTAAATCATTACAAATGAGCTGTAGAATAACCCCTTTCAAGGAATACGGCGAATTTCCAGTCACCCTTTATCTAGCTGAGTGGATACCATTTTCGCAGCACTATACTATTCATACAGTGTAAAATATGTAAACATGAAGCAAAATAAATGTTTTCTATTCTGCTCATTCTATTTAATCCAATACCTAGTGATGTAATCCGATCACGTAATGCCTAAATGATTCGATCAAATAACAAAGTAAAATATTACAATACTACAGTGTTCGAAGAGGATTACGTGACAAGGGGAGTTTATCTAGAATTATACCTAATACGAGTCAGGGAATCCCCGTTTCCGCCGCGGCATATGTTGATATTCTCAAACAATGTGAGGAAATAATATCATTATTTAATTTATATCACTTGTAAGAAATACTGACAACACGTAAGATGTTTTGCCTTACACCCTCTGGTCTGGTGCGGTAGGTTAGTGCTTCACTAATGAGTCGAAAAGTACGACTTTAGAAATTAGTGATAATAATAACAGATAAGATAACTTCGTGGTTATTGACTTAAATCATTGAACCAATTATCGTTAGCGTTTGACTTAGCTATCGAAACGTACTTAACGAACGTGTGAAACGTGGCCTCAATACTCTTCGCAATAGTGTTACCAGATACAAAAAAGTAAAGTCGCGACAAAAAAATCCTGACTTTTGTAATTCAAATCTACCCATCAATTTTGCTGCACTATTGGTATCTTTATATGACGCTTGGCGAATAAAGGAGATATTTAAATCTTTAGTACTATAGTTATGATAAACAAGTTTAACAAAAAGCCAAAATAAAACATCCGAATAGATGTGCTTCTTTCAATAATTAAGTCACATACACGATCATTTAAAAAACATACACCTGAACACCACTACAATCCGCCTTGGATGCAATAACGTACTTACAATCGAACTATTAGCAATATTAGACCTTATTTCCAGTAGTTAAAAGCATTTTTTTTTTGTGTGTCGTGCGTTGCTTTTGCCGAATCATACAATTTATCCGATTTCCACAGACTTAACTTCGCGCAGCATGTATCTCAATGTTAGCAATAAAAAAAAAACGATGAATACGGGTTCGTACTCTTCTCGTAGCATGTCCCTATGAATACGGGTTTGTATTGGCAAGTATATTCACATTTTTGTAGAATAGAGAGTGGTTTGAATGTAGTATATCAATAGCTGTGTGTTTATTAATGAACTCCTTAACTTACGAAAATCCCCTACGTCTGGCAACCCCACTCCCACTTACATATATCACAGGCGGGTCCCCCGTAGCCGTGTTCGCAGGCGCAAGTGTTGGGGGCCACGCACTTCCCCTGTATGCATTTATCCACGCACACAGGCACGCATTGCTGGCCGGCCGCGTCCGGCGTGAATCCTGCGCAGCAGTCCTCCCTGGGCCGGTACTTCACCAGCGTCTGGGTCTTGAACACTTGCTTGAACTTGATCTTGTACTTGGAACAGCGAGGAGGCACGCTAAAACACCACGTGTACTCTTTCACTTGATACGGCTGCTGTTCGGAAACTCTTATCTGCGTCGTGTATCTGGAAAGAGTATTAAAAAATGTAATAAAATTAAAAAATATTTACGTAATCAAAATTTATTTTAGATTTGAGGTATTGTCATTTGTAACTTGCAAGCCATATTTTTTTTATTAGATGAGCGGCCGTGTGGGTGAATGGGAATTTGAATACCCACTCGCACTCTATAACAATACTGTGAGGTACAGAACATTCGACTCGCTAGCGAGTGCGGTAATTGTAAGTCATGGTAAGAGTACAGTATGTTACAATATCGTTCGTAATCTGCTGAATATAAGAAAACGGACAATTTGAGGCTCACAATTGGCAATAAATGCCTATAACTTGGCACCTTTTTAGATATACTTTTGGTGGCACATCAGATGGCATATTTTTTAATTATTTTTTTTTGGTGTGTACAAACTGACCCAATGCCCTTTGATGCTAAAGCTATCATATCAAAGGAGGCAGCGACATAATCACCTAACCTAAAAAAATATTTTTATAACATGCTTTATTGCTGACTGTACCTACTGATTATAAAAACAAAAGACGAGTCGATAAAACCGTCCAAGAATTGATTACATTGTTACTTTGTTAGTTCCAAGTAAAGTTAATATAAAAAAGCCTTTAATAAAAACTGCCTCATTGTTGTAGGGAAATGTTATTGTTTTATTATGTTTTTCAATTTCAGTAAACTGCAAGACTTCGATATGTTTTATTAATTACTAATGTAGCAAATCTACAGCAAAACGGTTTTTTCCCTTGCAACATGAGTTTTTGTCGCTGTCTCTTGTAGTCTATGAGTGACATAAATTACTCAGACATACATAAACATACAAAAACTAGTGACATCTAGCGTAAGGTGGCCAACCGACATGGATTCTGCGGGACATCCCAGGTTTCAAGCTTCTGTCCAATCATTGGAAACATTGGAATAACTATTAACTCGTAACCAGGCTGGCAGATCACACAGTAGAGTTTTAGCCTTACTAACATACAAGTGGGTATTATAGAGTAAATTTTACGTGGGAAACATAGCCTCGTTAAGGGTTAATACTATCCCGGAAAGGGTCCCACGGCCCGCATGTCCCGCATTTCGGGACATTATAAACTAAAAACTTGAGTGTGAATCGATTTGAAATTGATTGACTGATTAGTTATTATAGTTATTCTTAATGTATTTTTATTCTCTTTTATACAGAAAAAATAGCCCACATTGAAGTAACGGTAACTTAATCTACTGCGATGCTAGAAAGAGCAACTTTAAAAGAAAGGAACCTATTTCTACGATGAGGTACCAACGAGACTAAAAGTAGGTTTTGGTTCAAGTCCTAGCTGCGCCATTGTCATTTTCCTAATAATGACAGTGTCTCTATCAAAACATGCACGAGATAGTAGCGAGTGGGTGTGACAACATCAGTCATTTACATAGTCATACATCAACATCATTATAATAACTCACTGTCCGTTCCTACGGTTGGAATGAATGGAAACTGTTTAAAAACATGACAAATTATAGACACGATTTACGTTTGTGATCAGCGAAAAGTACCAACAAAAGAGTTTTACATTCAACATCGTGTTTATTAGTCCGCGTAGAAGTTATTTATCGCTGCATTTTTTTCCGGAAACTGACAAATTTTCCGATATGAGAGTAACGTTTCTCCGTTTCCGGGCTTCAAGATATCCCTGTGCCAAATTTTACGTCAATCGAACGAGGCATGGAGCCGTAAAATCGGAACAAACAAACACACTTACGTTACAAACAAGACAATTATTATACCTACTCGTTTTTATATGATTATCGTTTAAACATACTACTTTGAGCTATGACCTTCACTTCACACATTAATTGAACAAAAAGATGCCACAAGTGCTGATTATTCCAATTTACATTCAATGATATTCAAACCTAGCCTACCTGCATACTCTATGACTGATTGTGAGTCTACTGATCGTTTTAAAGTAGCCAGCGATTCATAATACCATCCCAATAAAATTCAATCGAGGCAAGTGCTTTGTATATTTCCCCCCTGATTCTCTTTATAGATATCGGTGTATGTGTTACATGGGGCAGAAACAAAGAATACATGAGGGACGGGAAGAGCCCCGATAAAGTTAACTGACCCGAGTGAATACCGGCAACCGACACCGGCCAGACAATCAGACGACCCGTTATTGAAAAAAAAACAATGCATGTGCGCGACCGGAGCATTGAGTACTGTGGTCAAATGTCCAGCTTTGTTGGATGCCAACGCATTCATAAACAAACGGGGAACTTTAAACTTTCGTATCAGCGTATTATGTACAAACTACTCACAAAGAACTGTGTTTTTACTGCCGAAGACGGGGGGTAAAGTTTTTCGGATGTACATACATATAATGTTTGTACATAGGTGGTCATATAATTAGAAACCCTTGCGTTTTTCCCATACAATTGTCCACAATTATGACTTTTCGATTTTGAGAACTAATCAAAATTTTATTTTGCAACGCCGGAGGTGTCACCCTTGCGTTGCCTTGCTTGTCTCGAAGAAATTTAATGATATCCTTAATGAGAGCCCCATATTGTAGCGCATTGGGAAAGTCTCAGCAGGAAGCTCAATCCAAATTCCTATAGTGCGCGCCAGAAACGTTCTAGAGAACCGGCACGTAGTTGAGCGCAGGGACTCAAGAAAATAGGAATGAACATCCTGCAGATGAAGAGAAGTGCGATGTTAGAACAACGCCGTTGGCACCGGTCTAAACAGTTCCTCGGAATACTCCCCATTATACAGACGCTACAAAATGCAGAGAGATGCAATGTTTCTCCGGAGGCTAACCATCTCTAAACGGTACGAGACCCCATGTAGACTTAACAACTTGACAGATTTTGGAGTACGGGGTATCGTTGGATTGGTATTTTTATTTCAGGAGTGTATCTATAAGTTTTGTTTGCTGACGTGAAAGTTAACATGAATAGATACACAGTAAATAAAAATGCAGAAGGGTCGTTAGTCTTCTTTGTGTTATTCTCCTTTCTAGCTTTGTTTGATGAATACTTACTGTTAATACAAGCTCGCGTGTTCCTAGGAAAATACTGCCAAGGTAAATGATTGGGAACTAGAGTACCTATGACTATGCGTAAAAAAACAAAAGAATTAGCGTTGAATTTATTTACCGCTATTCCTAAATTTCTTGAAGAGGTCGAGTTTGCACAATATCCTTTTTTAGGCATTATACTACAGACATCCTATTTTAAACTTATGAAATCTGCCAAGGCAACTAAAGGTAAAGAGCTTTAAATCTGTTCCTTTTACTGCATGGAACTTGGCAAATTCATGATTGCTCTCAGTTGTGTAAAGTAAAATTTTCACGATCCTCCGTTCAGTACTTTAGGTTGTGTGACGACTGTCAACCATTCAACTACTGGAAAGATACATAGAAGTAGGTATACATACTCAAGTAGAATATTCCAGCTAGTTGTAATGCAATAATTCATACCGCACGCCGTTTCCTTAAGTGGGGCAGGCAGCGCAAACGCATGAGTCCAAGACCTAGTGACGCTCGCTAGACTACCGGTGAATCACACGCGTCAATGAAGTAAACTCAACTTAAAACATGAACACGCGCATAAGTGAACAAAGACCGCGAAATACAACAAAAATGTTATTCTGTTAACATCGGCCCTCTGCCAAACCGTTGATCGAGTGAGCGAAGTCATACGAGAGGGCTCACTCGGCGGGTAAAGCAGTAAAGCTACCAAATTAAGAATGCACATACTTAATAAATGTTGTTTGTATGCTCTGGCGGGACAAATTAATCTCGCCGGTTAATAATTGGTCTGTCGAGTTCAAAAGCGAGTTGTTTATGAGAAAAAAACGTCAAAGCTCGATAAAACGGTTGTTTAACAGTGCCACGTAATTTAGTTTGCTTATATTTAGTTAAGTACTTCCTAAACAAATGTATGTACGGTGTAAACATAAATAAAACGTACAGGTAGCGTTTGCAAAATATTGGCAACATTATCCAACATTTACCCCTTAATATGTGAAGAGGCAACACTTTAAAATACTCCACCTGTCATCATCACGTCAAACTTTTATCAAGTAAAGGGTTAGCGCTCATGTCCTTCATAGTTGCGTTTCTACACGACATAAAAAGGTCAAATACGGCTTTTTCTCAACTAAAGATGTTCTTTGGCAGGATTAATCTTTATGTTCCTAAAATGATTTTAAGAAGTGGAGCCACGCAGATTTTTCATGCAAGTGGGGGGTGGATTTTCCGCCCCGGCGATTTCTGAGGCGGAAAATCCACCCCCCCACTTGCATGAACTGTTTAAGTTTAGGTACTAAGACTAAGACAAGTTTGGTATCATTTTTAACTAAATCAAAGATTTACAATTCAATTCTGGAATAAAAATTGCATCAATCTATACTAAAAACACAAAAAAAAACAAAAAGTTAGAAACTTTATTTTTTGTAACTATCCAAGATGAGGCTGAAATGGATCCAGAGGCATTCAGCGAAGTAAATGAGGGAACACCTGGACCAATTTAAACGTTTTTATGTAAGTAATAAATACCTTTGTAAACAAGTTTTGGCGTAGTTAATTCATTTGATATTAAAGTTAAAGGGCATTGGGTAAATTTGTTTGAAGAATATTGTCATATTTTTTTCAGCGGCCACGGATGATTTTTACTGACCTCTAAATACACATAGATATATACACCGTGGGCTGCTAAAACCCGACCGATTTTAACCATAGCTTCCTAAGCCTAAATGGAGTAAAAAAAGTCGTACAATATGTAGTCCAAAAACGCATATTTTTTGAAATAATCGAAATAATAAGATTTGTTCATAATGAAGTGCAAAGCTTAATTGATTTATTTTGTTACAAAAGTTAAAAAATAAATAATGCGTAATTGGACCTATGTTCATATAACATTATTTACTTGTAATTAAGTCAGGAATATGTGGTTGAAATCGGTCGGGTTTTAGCAGCCCACGGTGTATAATTTATGGCGGTAAATAATATCGGAGCGGAGATTTTAAAGATTTAAGTATTCAGTTTTTAGTACAAAAGTACGCCCAAGTATGAATATTTAAATATCTCGGCTCCGATGCACTTTAGAGTATTACATTACATAACAAAATATATTTATTTTTAATAATTCTATCATAATTTACCACTTTTATGAATGGCCGCTCACCTTGAAAATGTATGAATTTTACAAATGACAACACTTTTACCCAAACCCCTTTCCTTTGATATTATGGCACGAAATTGGCCTAAAACGGAATGCATAACCATTACTTATATTTTTTTACATCTTTATCATGTTTGTGAACCCATCCCTATCATTCTAGGATCGCAAAATAACATTTTAATTAGATTTTTTCCATTTCAATTTTTAGCACCGTCAACAGTTTTTCTCGTACTACACCCATACGAACCGTATTAATTTGACATTACATATTTCTCTTAGTGAACGAATAATAGGGCTCTCTAAAGCATCTCTTTTTTTTTCAACATTCGTAATTGTTTATAAGTTATGGAATTATTCCTTGTGAAATAAGGAATTGAAAAGACAAGTTTTCTTTTATTTTATATATTATTACTTCGGAAGGGTGTCAATATGATACCATAAACGGATTCTGCATCCCCAATTTATACGAAAACGATACCAAACTTGGCCTAGTAGCTTAACCGATGTCGATATAAAGATAAAATTGAAATTCCCCCCCCTCCCCCCCCTCAAAAATTTACATCAAAAATCTTGGTGGCTCCACTTCTAAAATCCATCCTTGGGTCCTAAGGACCAATCCTGCCAAAGGAAATCTTTGGTTCACGACGCCGTATTTCATCTGCTACAACTGCCACTATCAGCCAAATCCACTGAGCAGAAATGTAATCTGCAAACGTCACATCAAACAAAATAAATCTAATTAATACTCACGGTTCTTGTTTAGTGCAGACATTAGGTCCTTCCAAGATGGCGGCGGCGGCCGCCACCAGCTCCAGAAACGCGACAACCTTCGGCCACATCCCGGCGGAGGCTCAGGGCTCACGCAATCAGCCGCGTCGCCATAACAAAACTATTGTTTACGCGGAATTGCGTCACAATGTGCATTCAAATCACCGGTTTGCGGTAGGTATTTCTTGAGAAGGATGCTGCGAACGCCTGGTCAGATGCGTCTGAAAAGAAATGAGTACTATTATAAAAACAATATAAGAAACAATGCTATAGTTATTCCACTTGCTGTTTTGCCCCCCAGGGCCCGTATTATGGTCGCGTTTATTACGGTGGATAAAGCATCTGTTACTGTCGCACTTAAACACCGGTAAAAAAGTGACAGAATATCTTATCCACGTTTATCCACCCCGATAAACACGACCATAACCCGCTGGCCGAATTACAAGAATGCTAACACAGCTTGCTTGCTTGGCGGCGGAGTTAGACGTGGTTGATTTGCTATCCAGAAAGAAGAAAGAACCAGCAAAGTCCTACAACACATACAACCAGCCCACAATAACGAAACGACGATTCACGAAACTCACTAGACTAATAATATTAGTCCATGCGGTACATTTCACTTGCAGACTTGTAGAAAATTGTATTGAGTCATCTAATATTCTACGTCTAAAGTCTACCGTGAGTTTCGAGAAGTTGGCCCTAAGGCATAAGCTTCCTCTCTTTAACGCTAAGCTGTCTGATCCTGCGTTTATCCAGCTCTTTCCCGATATTCTAACCGGATCGGATTATCTGACTATCCCTACCACCCGCAAAGCCAAGGTTTCAACCATGGTTTTCTCGATGCTGCGCTGAGTCATAGACAAGAATCGCCGCACGTTGCTAGCGCGTGCTGGGGTTAAGTCAGGCAAGTTCATAGAGTGCAAGAATGTTGCGTAATGCTGTGAGCAAAATTGGTTTCTTCTAAACCCCCGACTCAAAGTTACATGCATTTGAAGTCCGTCTGTTTTAATGTGTTTTTTTAATTTGAAATTTTGTATTTTGGTGGTGGCTGTTAGCTAAGTTTGATGAAATCCGTTAGAACGATCGAGAGCATATGTAGGGTTTCTTAAAAGAAAAATAGCAAAACCCATAGACATTCAAAACTACAATCTCCAGACTGCAATCCTTGGACTCTTAATATTTTGCTAACCCTGAGGACTGAGATAGATGCTTCAATACTAGTAATTTCACTGGTTGTCTTACCCCTTCACGGGAACATAGCAAGACTTGGCGGAAGGTTAAGGATATTCATACCTAATTATTTTTCATTTTAGCTATTTAATTCAGCATGCTACTGAGAAGTTTAGGTACATATTCACATTAGTGGAATAGGCATTGTTTTCATGAGTAATGAGGAAAACTGAAACCATAAAGTGTGTAAGTATCTAGTCGAGAAGAACAGGGTGCAATGACTGAAAAACAGAACCGTTTAACATGCATCACTTACCAAACAAAGAACTTTTAACCACATATTACTAGATAAGACATCCTGTTTACTCGTTTGCAAAACGTACCTAATATTTTAATAAACAATATGTTGTATGTATTTTCTTATGAAACTGGTCTACTAAGCGACTGGCTAAGCCGATATGACTGAAACCAGAACTTTGAAATGTTGTTTCGAAGGATTTCCCGAAATTCATCCCACGACGGGATGAAATGATCATATCCAACTGCAAGGCTGTGTTTTTTTTATGCCAAGGAGATAATTATGATATATATAAAAATACCACCTGGAAATAATGGTGTAATTCCCTCGATTCACATGTCAAGATAATGAGAATTGGACGTTAATAGCCTGTAAATACGAGTATATATTTTCAATGGCTTGTATCTTACTGACTAATTTAAAATTTGATCCGATTCTTTCGGTAAGTAGGTAATATTAATAATTACAATTCCAAAAGTCAATTAAATCATTATTTACGTGTAAGTAGACCACACATTCATATCAACTGTGTGACGGACTGGCATGGCAATATAGAGCCTAAACCCTAAACTGCTGAACGCACGAAGATTTAATGCCCTAAGATTTGCTAGTAATTTACAAAATTTTGTCGACACCAATTTAATTTTTTGGTCATTTTCTGAATTTGTATCTCAAAGATAACTTTGTTGCCTTATTTGTGACATGACATTAGCGAATAGTAGAATTCGGGTCTGCTGTTTGGGCAAATTTACCATTTATTTATTTTTTATTGCCAGCTATTTCACGTTGCAGCTGTATTTTGTGGTACGCATTCACAGAGTTATCATTATCACAGTCTTTCGAGAAAAAAAGAGATAAGATTATAGTTTCCGCTAAAGCACTAGATAATTAAATACAGAGAAGTTAATTAAAACATTGTTGTGCTAACCATATCGACCCTATCCGGCGTTAATTGCGTACTCGTGTTCAGTTTAGATAAAACTTCAAAACAAATATTAATGTAGGTATACTAGCTTTTGCCCGCGACTCTGACCGTCTAGATGCTTTCCGGACAATTTTCCGGAATAAAAAATACCTTAAGTCTACGAGCTGCAAACTATCTCTGTACCAAACAAGTCAATCGGTTACGGAACAATAACAAGGAAGGAAACAAACTAACACATTTTCGCATATAACTATAATGTTAGTAAACTTATGCGTATATACTAGAGGATGTTTCCTGCTATCCCCTCTGCTAATTTCTAAAGAGCCGGGTCGAATTCGTAAAGTCCTTTCTTGGTGCACCTCTACGTAACAGATGTAGTGAATAATATAAACGACACGTACAGATGTAGTTAAATATCCTTTCACATCGTATTTTCTCGGAAATGTTCGTATTTGTCATGCTACTTCAGTCTGACTCAGTACCCACCAAGACAACGTGGGGGAACGTCGCATCGCGAGAGTGATAGATAATCGATATAGAGTGGTTAATACCAGAGTATTTTTTTGTTTATTAATTAAGATTAAGTTTGTTTTCTGTTCTTTTTAATAGTCATGCCGAAAGCATTAAGACCTGGGAAACGTTTAGATCGAAAAGCCTGTGAAATGATTTTCAACATTTATTTATATTTCTTCTTGTTTATCTACACCAAATTTCTATATATTTGATCGTGGTGGTTTTAACATCTCGATGTGATATACTTCAAACTCGTGGTTTGACATTTTACACTGATAACTAAAGTACTATATTTATTTAATACAAACTTAATAATTCAATAATTCATAGACACATCGGCATCATTCGGAAGTAGACGTGAGTTCCGAGATTCCTCGATGTGAAAGGATTATTCACTAGATCTGTATTTAATTATGTCAGATAAGTTTGTACCTCATTTGCTCAGATAGTTTACATAGAAGAGAAATAAGAACTTATTTGGCAAAACCCGATGTTACTTAGTCATCACAGGAGAAATATAATTCGTTCGTACGAGTAAGTACGGTCACGAACGTTAATTTGGACCCATTTAAAAAAAATAGGCTTGAAGTCGTCAATGTCGTTAGATATGCCAAATCATTTATAACTTATAGGAAACTCAACCTTATTGTTGTAGAATGTCAGATTGACTTAGGACCTAAGGTGGGTCCCATAAGTTCTTAACGAAACGGCTTTCTAAGTATAGATTTATTTATAGATTTTATCAGCTTTGCAGTTAAATGCGGACACATTTCACGGGCAATGGCAGCAGGCCAAATGCATGCGATAAAGTGCTGCTTATGTAAAAGCTGCTGTATATTATTTCCGTACAATCCTCGCTGGGTGCAAAAACAAAGAAAGCGATAGTAACAAATAAGTTCGTTGATATATCAACCTCAAATGGAAATAGAGCCCTCTTTTGTGGGTCAGGTAGGACGTTAAAAGTTGAATCCTTTGTCTGGGAATGTATGTCATCGCAGCGGCGGGACGAATAGACGGATCAAAATGTTTTTTTGTTTCATAGTTAAAATTGTCTTGCCGGTTCCTTCCATGTTTGATACACATCGGTTGGGCCGTTCTAAAGCAGTGAGATTTTAAAACAGGTTTGAGCAGGATTCCGGGAAAAATTTCGCCAAACAATCGACAAACAAAATGTTACTTTGGGAGCATTCGTTTTCTGTCTAATTGTAAGAGTAAATTCGACACAAATACTACCTTTTGTACTAAAGTAGGGCACGTGCTGTTTGCCAAAAGCGGTCAGCCGTTAATGCGAAATTGGCAGACAGGACTAGCATCTAAACAACCAAACTTTCAGATCACGTATGTAGTAAAATTATTAATCCAGTAATGTAATGCATGTTATTATACTGGGTGAGTTAAAAATACAAACATTCAGCGCTAGCTCAAGTATTTAGCCTGGAGGATGACACGACCGGTCTAAAAATACTTGTTTTGAACGAGATAAGCCGCTTGCAGATAAAAATGCAACTTGTACTCAGCCCTCTGTACACACAGGCAACACTAACTAGGTATTATAAAATCGTTCTCGTTTCTATGGAGTCAAGAAAAACATATGCAAGGTAGCTTTACGTCTAGAATGAAGCTGTTTGACGGCATACTTTACAAACAACGTAGGCTCGTGGAGGAAAATAAAACTGTAAACATTAGTTGTTTGTTTTAATTGTTTGGGAAAAATATACGAGTATCGAGACAATTGCATCATTCCGTAATAATATAAACTTAAGGCGGATCAATTTCTCAACGCTTCCCGAGACCTTCACTATCTTTATTGTTAACGTTCAAGGCTACAGCAGAGTTTATACGTGAAGGAAACCCAGATCTGCGTCGCTAAACGAGGTAACAAATTGAATAATTAGCGAGCTAAAAACATGCTCGAAACGGGTACATAGACGTTTAAATCGGTATGCACCTTGTTATTTATTGCACATTCCGCTTTCGTGCCGGCACTTGTACTATTACTTATTCTGTGGTGCCGGCTACTCAGTCAATTGGCACAATTATAATTTTAAAAAAATATATCAGAGAAAAATCTATCACAAATTGACCTACCTACATAGGCCCAAACCAAACTGACTATGGGTACAGAAAGCAATAAATATACTTAAATAGAGTATTAAATACTGGAATATAAAACATTCAAGACTCGAGGACAAATACCTGCGCTCAACAAACAAATAGTTCTTACCAGGAATCGAACCACTAGTGCCACTGTCACTACGAAATAAAGTCTCTTTGTTTAGACAAAGAAAACTGACAGTTCTTGCACATGCACATGACTGTTCATGTATGGTTTATTTCAATTATACGTTTTAATTGTAATAACACTAATAACAGTTATGTTAGCTTTGTGTAATTTCCTATGTATTGAAACTGGGTTATTCAAAACAAGTTTTGTTTACTATTTCTGTTACCCTTACCAAAGTCTCGAGAACTACCTATCAGTTTATTTTGTCTAATAAAAATATAACTAGGTATGGCTAACCGCGACATCTCTGAACTTATTTTAAGAGACCTCGGGGATTTTTATGAGTGTTAGCAGGCATTACAGAAAGCGCTGTTCAATCAATAAATCGAAATACAATCATTTTTCTAATTTACATAGTCCATGCAAAGATGGTAGCATAAGCGAAGTACTGAGTGGACTGTATGGCAGTGCTTATTGATTAGGTAGGTAATTTGATTATGTTTGTGCAACTGGACTCTGCTTATGTATGTACCTGACCTCGATTCTTTACAGGGTAAGCGAATTTGAATAATTAACTATAACCTACTTGTATGTGAGTCTTGTGACGTAGATAAACTTATTAGTATAGGTATCCCGGCTGAAATCTATTTAGAGGTGGGCATTGCAGACAATATTCCCTATTTATTTTCTCTCAATATTCCCTATTTCTTCCTCGTGTGGTTGCCGAGTTAGAATAGTGCCACTCCATGTCTTCCCGTGGATGTCGTAAGAGACGACTAAGGGAATAAATCTAGGGGACACCGTTGATGTAGGGAAACATATCGAAACTTTTATGTGGTCGTCTCGCACCATCTTATATACACATAAGTATGTGTTTTTTTTTTTCTCTATCTCTCCCGTAAGATTCTTAATTGGCATGTTTTCCTGCTGAACTACGCATGTTATTTGATACTATATTTAATTTAATATTTATAGCTTTATATAATGCTAGACTAAGTAGTACCATTGTAATAAGAAATATGTTTAAAAAATGACTGACTGCTGAGTTTCTTGCGGCGTTTCTTCTCGGCAGTGGTCTTCTCTTGGGAAGCGCTGGTAGATTCTTGACGTGTAAAAGTGCCCGTGCGGCCTACTTACTGAATAAATTTCTTTTATCTTTTATCTTATCTTAAAGGCTTGTAGTACTGTTAGGCGATGGGCTTGCAACCTGTCACTAATACGCTGGTATGCTGGTAAACATCATAGCCTAATTGTGCAAACTGTGGTTATAGAATTATCAACAAGTTTTTGAGATGTTTGTAATTCTGTAGCTCTGCCTACCCCACTCTAGGAACGAAGGCGTGAGATTATGTATGTATGTATGTGTATTTTCTCCGGACTCCCTAGATACAGGCTCGCTGCTTCGGCGTCCGCTGGAGATTTACTGTACTGTCAAGGAAATTGATTCCTAGACCACTTTGGACTCTGCCACACTGTTCGCCCGAACAATAAATATTATTGATTTAGCCTTTTAGTACTTAATTAAAATTTTATACAAAACAATTTTAGACCAAAAGTGCTTTATAACAAAAAATATTTATGCAAAAATATATAAATATAAATATGTCAAGAAACATTTTCCACCAAAACATTTTTGCACATACAATTTTAGGTCAGTCGAAGGGCACCCAAAATCATAACAAGTCACTTTGACATAGTCCAAAGTGGTTAAGGAATCATTTTCCTTTACTGTTCAAACTTATTTGATTTAGGAAAATTGCCATGAGAAATTTGCCCTTCTATTATTGTATTAGGGTCCAATAGCTCCAATAGTATTTGGGGACCTGGTAAACACTGTAAGACTTTATTTAAGGCATAGAGAAGGCCACAAAGCACACACACAGGCAACCTTATGGTAAGTGGGATCTGAGACCCGTAGGCATACCATAGACTAGCTCAAGAGAGTTTATGAGTAAGTGAAAGAGTAGTTTTATACTTATACCTACCATTTTTAGGGTTCCGTACCTCAAAAGGAAAAAACGGAACCCTTATAGGATCACTTTGTTATCCGTCTGTCTGTCCGTCCGTCTGTCTGTCTGTCAAGACCCTTTATCTCGGGAACGCGTTGAGTCATCGAGTTGAAATTTAAAGCATATACTCAATTATACAGTTCCTTGAAGCCGTGAAAAAAATCAAACTTCGAAGTTAACGTGAAAAAAGACAGCCGTTTATGCTGCAAAAAACGTATATTTCGACACTCTCAAAGGAATCAATTTATAGGGTATTTTCCGTTGACCTAGAACTATGAAATTTGGCAAGTAGTACCGTCTTATACTACAAATATAGGGAGAAATTTGAGTCCAACTCAAGGCGAGTTTTTTAAACCTACCTTCGGGCCTGTTCCGCGGGCCTAGTATGGCTGGGTCTATATCGCGTGTCAAATGTGGATAAAGCATCCGTCACTCTCGTGCTTATTTACATGTCAGAAGGTGACGGATGCCTTATCCAAACTTTGTCACGCGATAAACGCAGCCATATCAGAGCCCATGGTCGTGTTTATCGACGTGGATAAAACATCTTTCACTCTCTAACCAGTATGTAAGTGACGTATGCTTTATCCACCGCGATAAAGGACACCAAAATACGGATCCTGATGATATTTTAAATGTTTTTCCTAGTATAATTCTATATCAGTGATCACTATACGAGGGGCGGCTGATAAGTAATCTCCTTGGTCAGAAATATATACAAAAATAATGCTGGCTGGTATGGATTTATATTCGTTTGTTATTCTATTTTCAAAATGTATTACATTCATTTGTTTATTGCATCACGTTTATTTGTCTCCTACAATTGTTTCAAACATGTCGGTAGAAAAAGTGAAAATGGATAAAATCGAGCAGCGTGCGGTGATTAAGTTTTTGACTAAAGAAGGGAATACGCCTTCGGAGATCAGACAGCGTATGTTACGTGTGTTTGGCAGTTTGTGTTCTTCCGAATTTGTTATAAAGTTTTGGTCAAAGCAGTTTAAGTTAGGTCGTGAGAGTCTGGAAGATGATCCTCGTAGCGGAAGACCAGTTTCGGCCGTCACCGATGAAAATGTAGCCAGGGTGAAAAAAATTATATTAGAGGACCGACGAGTGAAGCAGTGGGAGATAGCTAGAGATGTGGGCGTCAGTAAAGAGCGAGTCAATGAAATAATTCATGAGCATTTGAACATGTCCAAGGTTAGTGCACGTTGGGTCCCCAGAATGTTGACTGCATTTGACATGGAGAGGCGTGTCAAATGTTGCGAAGAGTTTTTGGAGATGAGTCGAGGGAAAGAGGAAGAAATAATTTCTAGAATTGTAACATGTGATGAGACTTGGATTCGACAATGGGACCCGGAAAGTAAGCAAGAGTCGTTACAGTGGAAATTTAAGGATGAGAAGCCGCCTCGGAAATTCAAGGTCTGTCCATCGGCAGGTAAACTTATGGCTACAATCTTTTGGGACACAGAAGGGATTTTGCTCATAGATTATTTACCGAAGAAAACTACAATGAATGCTGATTATTACTCAAACTTACTATACCAACTAAGAGAGACAATAAAAGAAAAACGGCGAGGTAAACTAAACAAAGGTATTCTGATTTTGCACGATAACGCACCAGTGCATACCGCCCGCACAACGAAGCTAGCAATTAAAGACAATGGCTTCGAAACGATTGACCACCCCCCTTATAGTCCAGATTTAGCCCCCTGTGACTATTTTCTGTTTAGACTTCTCAAGAAAGACCTCAGGGGACGAAGGTTTATGACCGATGACGAAATGAAGGCTGCGGTTACTGACTTTTTTGACGACAAACCGAAAGATTTTTTTTTTAATGGTTTAAATTCAATATTTGAAAAATTTAATAAGTGCATTTTACTAGCAGGGGACTATATAGAAAAATAAAAAAAAATTAGCCACGACAGTCTTTTGTTTCATTGTTAGGTAGATTACTTTTCAGCCGCCCCTCGTATGTTCTACATTTTGTGTATTGCTTAGGCTAAATTTAAAATGCGATTTCGTTAGCACACATGGCTAGGCAAAAAAATAGTTTCGCTTACTCATAAAATAAATGTATTGCGCCGCATGTGGGCGTCCAATGCAGACTAATTTAGCGCTTTGCAAAGTTAAGCGAACGATAATACATCCGCTATGCCTATCACTATACTAAGAATTGTCATCGGTGTCGGTAAAGTGGTGACTGCGTGGTCCGCTGACCCAGATTGGCTTTACGTTTGAAAAGGAAAGCGTAGTTCAACGTTGTTTATCTTTGTCCCGTTTTGCTACACGTCGATTCACAAGAGCTGACACGAATGGATCGAATGAGTGAACGAAAGTACACAAGTGTGTAAAATAATAACAGGTTTTTGGTTTGAAATTCGAACATCGGTTCAAAGGACGGCACTCACACAGTGATAGGTGACATTACTTTTGTTCATTCCATTCGTGCCAGCTTTAGTGAATCTACGACCACGGAAGTTAATTTGCTACCCATTTCAAAGAAAATCTGCTTGAAGATGTCATTGTCAATAGAGATGCCAAGTCATTTGTAATTGATAGGAAACTCAACCTTATTGCTGTAGAATTTCAGATTGACTTTGGACCTAAGGTGGGTCATAAATTAAATTCCTTGACTGTACCTGTAACTCAGCTTATTTAATTATTTGGGACAATATAATTTACCGGACTTGGATTAAGGGAACCGTTTCACGAAGGAGTCTAGAACTATGTATAGAGAACTGAATTTGGAAGTAGCTTGTGCAGGGTCTACTCGGATCGCTACCATCATCTTATCCATTATCCTACCGCCAAGCAGTAGCGATCGCATAGCCGTGTATTCCATCTTAGTAATCAGGGCTGGCAACACATTATCAGTCTTAGGATTGCAGTCTTCAGATTTTAGTCTTGAGAATGCAAATGCCTAACTATATGGGTCTCGGGTATATCCACCCACCCATTATTGTTTTTGCCTGCGACTCCGATCGCACAAAAGTCGTTTACTGCTATATGTAGAGTCAAGGACTTTAATTGTTATGTCACTATGGGGTAAATTATCTATGGAAGTCTATAGTAGCATTATTATAACTAGTTTTACTTAATAAGTAAAGGCTCCGGCACACCAAACGCATGTCAGGAGCGACGCGTTTCGAACGCGGGCCTGCGCGGCTTGTAAAACAACAAAACAAATCGAACCCGGCACATCAAAAAGTAACGCGTGCCAGCGGCGGGCATACGTTGAAACTGCTATGCGCCGCGGACAACTCGGGCAGCGCAGCACGCGGCCGGCACGCGCGAAGCAGCGGTTGACGCACTCTTGTCATCAGCTTACCTATAAATTTTGACGATTTTCTAAAATCGCTAACTTAAGAGTTATACATCTTGACTAGGTCTAATGTTTTTGTCGCCGCCATCATAAATAATTTTAACCCCGAAATGATGCGAACCTGTGGTGGTAACTAAATACTCGTATACTTACCTAAAAACATTCCAATTTTCAGAGTGATAACTTTAGCCGTTTGAGAGAAAAACGTCAGGCGGAAAACAAATTCATCTTATGAAGGTTCCCTTTCGTTCTTCAGCATTTGGTACGGTACGCCAAAAATAATACATAACTATAGCGTTTTAATAAATACTTATTTGTCTCATATGAACGAATAGTTCCTAACTACCTCAAGGCGTCTGAGAACGAATTAAAAGTCTCGCTAACAATAACATTACACCGACTTCTCTTAAGTCGTAGAAGATATCAAGTCGCACACGCCGCTTAATTAAAATATGACATTGCATGAACGGTTACCCGAGAAGCGTGTAGTGTAGTAGGTCGCAATTTATTGTCAAAACATGGCGGCAGGCACGTTGAAGACTTAAACAATTCCTGCTTAAACAGGTCACCGCTAACAACGTGTGGGTAAACATTCAGGAGGCGTAAGTTAGGAACGGTCAGCGAATCAAGTAAAGAAAAGTATGAAATACCGGTTGAGTGCGAGTTGGTCTCGTGCACCGAGGTTCCGTACTACCCGACTACACTTGGCCAGTTTTTATTATTTTATTTGTTGTTTCTTAAGGGATTGCCGTACACCTGTTTCCCGAACGGTAGGCAGAGACCACTTCTTTCTTTCCGTTGCAATGGAGTTGAGGTACAGTCACACCAAATGTACGAGTAGTCTCACTCAACGCGGGATTATTGAGCCAATCTCCGTATTTCGGGCGTGTAATGCAAATCGGGTTTTGTTATATTTGCAGGTATAACCAGCATGTATTACTCATCTAAATTATGAAGAGTAGCAAGTGGCATTTCCATTCCCGTGTTGATGATAGAAGGAAAGCGAAAAACGTGAAACTTTTTTTTTATTCGGACCTTCTACAATCAGTAGGTAGGTTACACTGTCCCATAAATAATATGAATGCAAACTTACAGAAGATCACCGCATGTACAGTAAAAAAAGATAAATGCAATAATATTTGTGTTCATCTTATTTTGTTCTTTTTTGGTTAAAGAAACTATATACATCTCTTCAATGTTAGGACGGACGGACACCAAAAGCATAGTAATAGGCTCCCGTTTAGCACCCTTCGCCTTTCCCTTTTCATTTTCCCTATGGTTACGGAACCCTAAAAAGGCCAATGAACGCATGATATAACCCAGTGACACTACGCAAAAAAGGAATTCACGCAAAAGTTAATTCTTTTTAACCGCAATAATGTCACTATTCAAATGTGGCTGTAAGAATTTAGTGACCGTTGGATAAAACGTGCGGTTATAATAAATGTTGGTGGGTTAATCAAGTATTCTTTGTACATGATACTTTTTTCGAGTTGTAAGTATAAAGAAAAACTAAATGAGTTTTCTTTAAAATATTGCGTGTTCTTATTACACAAATAAATAGTGAATTTTATGACCCGTAAGACATACATAATTTATCAAAATTAAAATTTCTTCTTTCACTGATAAGTCTGATAACACAGTGGACCAGTTTTTGTTTGAAAAACTGGATTGTTCCCTGTTGCCAGTATTTTTTGCCAAAAATGTAAATTTGGATAGCTTAGGATCGGGAGCGCCAAAGTTCAACTAAAATTGCAACTCCTATTATCGGAACTCCGAAAATGATTTTTTTATACCGCTGGAACCGTAAACTTTTCAGAAGTTCTGAAATATTCAATGTGTAGATAAGACTAGGTTAGGTTAGGTTTGATTTATAAAAATCCTGAAAATGTAACAGTTGCTGAAATAAATACGTTAGGAGTTGCGATAATTAGGACTTATGAGTCGTTATGAGTAAAAATAATTAGGTGAGCCAATATGGACCCCTTAGGATCACTTGTAATAACAAGAAATCTATCGATTAAAAAATATATGTAGGTTAGTTTATACCTGGCTTTGGTTTACCAGTGTTGTATAATGAAGACAATTAAATATCAAAGGATAAAAAATTGATTCACCCTGTACGGTTAGCACCAGTTTTCTCTCATTGCGTCTCTATCGTTACGGACTAGATAGAAAGGGAGATTCGATACAAACATATATTTGGTTCGACGGCTATTTAGATATCAGTGTTTCAGATTGTACTTACATTATCTTCATATAAGTGCATTTATTACATGACAGTAATTGCCATTTTCCTTCTTACATTATTATATGGGAAGGAAAATGCCCAAACGTAATTCGAATTCAAATAATTATGAATTAATAATAAATTATCAGAATTAGAATTAATTACATTTAGACATTTTCCTCAGTTATTTCAAATGAATTATTTAGGTATTTCATATAACTGTGACTCAATTGGTCAGAAACAAAAAGATTATCCTTACATGTTTGTGATTAGTTAGTCTACACATGAAATAATTATTAATTCATGTGAACATATTAAACAATTTTCAACACATTCTATTTATGTAAGATTGCGGTATGCCTGTGCCCGAACATGAAGACTAATGCAGTGAAAACAAATATCAATGTACTTAATGAAATAAATGCATTTAGGTAGAGTCTGGCAAATAAAAGAGAATGAAAAAATGGGGGCAAATTTAAACATCAAGGCGCGGTATCCCTGACGTACCATAGTGCTAAAAATAGTTTTGATACTTTGATGCATGTTATGTAATACAATATATTTAAAAATGCTTTTATTAGGTCCACCTGTAATTATTGTACTACGAAACTCTACTTGTACCATGAAATAAATAATATCGGAAAGTTTGAACAAAGAACAAGCAACATTCATAAAACATAACTATCAATGTTTTATGGACAATTACATTAGTTACATAATATTCTACTAAGCAGTACTTTACTTTTGAAAATAACAAATAGGAAAGAAGATATGATTTTAAATCGCTGTCCTGGAAAGTTTACAAAATGCACGATAACGTTTTACGAAAAACAAGAACTGAGGGCCCTGCGAAGATGCATTGCGATAACTAACGTTTCTATTCGTTTCGTTTTTAAACCAATCGCATGACTGGTAGATCACGTGACTTTTTGTATCACGTCATCTACCAGTGACGCGATTGGTTTAAAAACAAATGGAATAGAAACGCTAGTCAGCGTAATGCATCTTGGCAGGGCCCTCTGAGGTTTCGTAGTCGGAATAGCTTGGCTAAAGTTTTTCGTTTTATGACATGGAGAAGGTTAACGACCACAAGGCATCTGGTGGTGCAGGTGGGCTTTGAGGCCTAAGACATTTGCAATCTACAGACAACGAACTCAAGACTGCAACCACACCGCTGCTCAAACTAAGGTGACGACGGTACGGAATCGCAGTAACGTGCCGTAAACGTTACGACTTTACTGCATGCTCGCCACACCGCTGCTCAGAATACGGTGACGTTACGGAATCGCAGTGACGCAGTGAGTGGTGTGGATAGCATGCGATAAAATCGTGACACATACGTCACGTCACTGCGATTTCGTACCGTCACCGTATTTTGAGCAGCGGTGTGGTCGCTCCTTAAGACTGAATTCGTAACTAACATTAAGATGACATGCTTTTATGCTAGTCATTTCACGCATAAAAATATCCATACAAAATAACTCCAAATACATGAAATGAAATCAAATGAAATATCTAAATCATTTCATTCAATTAAATTAACTTTGACGTGCCTGTCGCAGTAGTGACGCTTGTAATGACAGTATCCAGTCTGTCGGCTATCATGGCTAGGACGGTGTAGGGACGGGGTGTTAGGTATTCTCTTAAAAACGGCGCTCGGTCGGTCGAACGAGTGAACAAGTGAACGCGCTACACGGGCAAGTTTTAGTACTAAATAGTCCCGTCAAAGCGCACAAAACACATTTTAGCGCGTGCATTCGCAATTAGGCATCAAGGTTTCTGTCGATAAGATCGAACGTATAAGGCAGCTTAATTGAGAACGCACCCCCTAAAATGCGATTTGGGCGCTCTGACGGGTCTACTTAAACTCACCGGTGTGGCGCGTTCACTCCTTTACTCATTCGACCGACCGAGCGCCGTTTTTAAGAGAATAACATCCCTGGCCAAGCGCGGCACCGCTTATGATTTAGGCCAATCGGCGACAATATTACTGGCTGCGCGCGAGTTGGCGCGGCAGCCGCGACGCCCGTCTCATCCGGGCCATCCGGCGCGGGGCGATATTATTGTCGCCCTCAATAACTAGTTCATTTTAAATGTTGAGGGGTGTGAAGTGCACCCTACTATTGTAAGGAACCATGAAACATTACCAACCATTACACTAATAATAAAGGACAGATATATAATAATCATGTTAGTGTAATAGGTAGGTAGGTACTTACTGGATATTGTCCGTGATTTTTTATGTCATTATTAGATACCTATAGCAATGTAACACTGTAATATAGACAAATCGTTTTTTTTTTCTCGCATACCTATTCACCAAATCAACTCTATACCCATTATACAGTGTAAAACAGGAGAATCAATTAGGAATTCTAATTTCCTCAAATGAATTGATTAATTGTTTACATCCTCATAGTAGATAAACTCGCCTTTCGGTCGACCTTACAAGTAGCTGCACACTTTAGAACTTTGTCACTTTAACTGACGTGGCGCCTAATATGGCTGCGTTTATCGCGTGGCAAAACGTGGATAAAACATCCGTCACTTTTTGACACGTAGGTATACTATAAGTATACGAGGTTGACGGATGCTTTATCCACACTTTGTCACGCGATAATCGCAACCATATTAGGCCCGCTGTACGGATAGCACAAGTTGTATTTTCTCGCTTGTCGCTCAGTGCATCTCTATCGTTACACCCTAGATAGAAAGGGAGATTTGAGCGACAAACAAGTCGCGGACAACCTGTGCTAGCCCTTGTGGGCGCCTATATGGCTGCGTTTATTGCGTGACAAAATGTGGATAAAACATCCGTCACTTTTTGACACGTAGGTATATAAGTACCGTGCTTTATCCACATTTTGTCACGTGATAAATGCAACCATACTAGGCCCGCTGATCTGCTGCAGTAATCGATCAAAGGAGTTAAAGCGACACGGTACCAAAGTGTGCAGCCACTTAGGTAGGTAGGTATGAGATCGACTAACTTTTTTGTAAACAAGTAGTGTTTTTTGGGTTTTCTTGATGTACCTACTTACGACGGTTGACGTCAAAGATATGTTAACATGTTTTTACCTTATTCCATTGAAATAAGGTACAATAATGTTAACATATCTTTGACGTCAACCGTGCAATAAGGAGTTCACACACCTATAAGTATATGTACCTATACCTAAATCAGTACAAAAAATACGCTATATCTGTACAAGAAATATTAAAAAGTTAATGGCAAAATTTGTTTTAAGTACTATGTCTTTTGATACATTATTAGGTAGAACACAAAAAAACACTTATGATGAATTTAGGTAAGGTCTGTTCATCCTTACTTGTCTTATATAGTAAACAACTTTCTAACCTCAAAATTAACCTATTTTGGCTAAAGCAGCTATTTTAAACAAAATAAAGCAGTCACAGACAATACATTGGCCATGTGATGTCCAAAATGTTAACTCGGTTTACTTTATTTACGATAAAACAGCTGTTTTAGCCAAAAAAGGTTCATTTTGAGGTTAGAAAGTTGTTTACTATATAAGACAAGTAGGGATGAACAGACCTTAGGTAAGTATTTACGACGTAATACCCCTTACAAAAATGTGGAGCCCATATGTTTAACAAAGCTGAAAATTCAGGATGTTACTCATACATCATCCTAAAAAAATAATCAATTGAGTTTTAAAACAGCACCGGGCACCATCTGATTCAATAAGATCTGGTCATACACTTATGAAGTTAGGTACCTACCTTGGTAATGATCATAACTCGCAACGGAGGCGGCAAAACCGTGGCATATAACAGTTTTATGTTAGGGTTGGCTATTATAATTATTATGTATCATTTATTTAGGATAATAGAATTGAACGATAACCTTACTGACCTTAATAACTCCCACTTAAAGTGAAGTAAAAAAAAAATATTTAAAAACATGTGTCAGGATTTAGTTCGCCACTTAATTATAAGAGAATCTCATATATGTGGCAGGGAGGCTCTATCACCCAGTCATATCAATTGAAAACATAAATAAGGAGGTTCAGATAGATCGCAGCTTGTATATGAAGGCAAGGTGAATGAGATTTATTTTAAATGATAAATTGGATGATTTAAATAACATTGTATTTTAATTTGTTCGTAGTAGTGATAACCCTGACGTACAACTGCCACTGATTTGCCAGCTCCATTGCAAGGTATGTTAATGATTCACAACATCCTGATGATCATGCATCAAAATTGTTCAGCATAATTACTATGTTGCATGTAGTAAAATAGAAATACCATAATAGAGTTACAATCAAAGCCAATAACTCTGCCCTCCTAAGCAAAAATGCAATAACTAAATTTAATAGCCAAAGCAGATTCAACTCTCTTCTGTTTGTAACTAGGTTGCAATTTCTACAGATGTTTTGTCTGAGATATCGCCATTATGCTTAGTAGGGCAGAACTGATAAACCAATTTATCTATCTCAATCAATTTTTATCAACCCTAGCCTCGTAAGGCGCAGTTTGCAATACAATGTACATAATCAAGGCAATTTAATTTGAACTGTGTTGCGATGGGAATAAGGTTTATTTTCCTATCTTCATAAACTGAAAGTAGCTTTATCGAACAAACGTAATTGAACTTTATTGCTTTGATGGTAGACTCAAAGTCCCACACACAAAAAACTCCCTGTTTGTAGTATGTTTGGGCCTTACGAGGCTAGCTAAAAACCACTCCAGTAATAGTTCCTCCGTTCAGGAGCAACAATGCCACAGACAAATACACGGATACACATGGTAAACTTAAAACACCCGTCTGTTTGCATCACAGGTTAATAAATAATTGAAGTCAACCACTTTTTTAAGGATGTTAAGAAATAGAGTTCTTTGATAAATGTAACGAATGAACCCCATGTGACTGTCTTAGACTAGAGTGGTGGTAATAAGCAGTGATCGGATCTAGGATGCAATTTCCCGGGGTTTAAGTCCGTTATTTTAACATATGACTTACAATCCTGTGAGTCTTTTAATTACCTACCTTTATAAAAAGGTGAATAACTTTTCATTTTAAGTAGTTTACAGTATAAAATTAACAAAATATGTAATAACAACAAAAAAACGTACAGTACTGCATAAAAGGACTGAATGTAACATGTACCTCTTATCTTTTATGGTATTTTTATTATTTATATCTGATTATTAGTTTAACCCTCAACAAAAGTTATTAATTATTAACAATAACCCTTTTCCTGAAATCCCGGGAAATCTTGAGCCACATCCACGTTAAGCATAACGTTTGAGGTCGTTCACCCCAAATTGCATCCTAGATCCGATCACTGGTCATAAGTCATTTGTACGGTCACGGAAGTTAATATGCTACCCTTTTCAAAGAAAATCTGCTTGAAGATGTCATAGTCAATAGAGATGTCAAGTCATTTGGAATTGGCAGGAAACTCAACCTTATTGCTGTAGAATGTCAGATTAACTTTGGAACTAAGGTGGGTCACAAATTAAATTCCTTGACTGTACCTATACTAACCTCGTAAGGCCCACCATACTAGAAACAGGGCATTTTATGTGAGTGGGACTTTGAATCTACTATCAAGGCAATAAAGTTCAATTAAGTTTTTTCTGTTATGCCATTTTCAGTTTCTGAAAATAGGAAAATAAACTGTATCCGCATTACAACACAGGTCAAATTAAATTGCCTTGATTATGTACATCTCATTGCACACTGAGCTTGTTGGTCACTAGAGCCGGGCAGCGAATGTGTTAAGAAATAAAATAAATAATTGTTATCAATCTAAATCAATATCAATGTATCATTTAACATAATTGACAACAACATTAAAGAAAATTGCCAACACTGCTGCTTGATAGTATGTTATTAAAAGAGAGCGTCGGTGGCCTAGTGGCTTAGAGGGTCGACTCGTGATCGTAAGGTACCGAGTTCGAACCCCCGCGGTCACCATGTACCAATGAGTTTTTTCTAACTTAAGTGCATTACCCGATGCTCTTACGGTGAAGGAAAAACATCGTGAGGAAACCTGCACATTCGAACAGCTGAGTGTGTAAGAGGGTAATTGCACAAAAGATCCTAAAGGGTCGAAATGTATCCGAAAGGGCCCATCTGTAAGATAAGATAAGATAAGATAAGATGTTATTAAAAGATCGTAGGGCGCATCCTAAGTTAGCACTAAATACTTAATCCATTTGGCCATTCGATTTATGATGAGTCATACTTTGATAACAGACAGACCGTTATCCTCATTCAACACCTCTGTACCTACTATAATTTTGTTATAAGATCCTTAAGATATAATTACTCTGAGCTAAGTACCTCATCTGTTTTTATATGACAATGGCTCCTATCATGACATGTGATAGATGACATGTAATTTTAACCATAAAACTCAAGTAGGAAGCTTCAATATAAACTTATCCATATAATTTTAGGTAGTGCATCTACACTAAATACTATTAAGATACTAGTAAGATGCAGTTGGTGACAGTTTGTTTTGATTTCAACTTGAAACTGCCAAGGTTAAAATAGATTACAAAATTACAATCCGTTATTTTTTATTTAAATAACTCTCTCTAGCAATTATTGGCAACATGGTCCAAATTTTATTCAAAATTAAGGCTTGTTGCCATTTGAGACGATTTTGGTTCCACCTGGCACCATGTAAATATTTTTTGCAAAGCTATAACTTTAAAGTTATTTTTTATGTTGTACGGATAGTACTTTTAATGGCTGAATGAATGCTCTAAGTTAATCACGTTTCAACTTGTAATCAATGGCAAGATAAGGCCAGTGTGCAGTACAATGTGTATATCTTATGGCAGCAATATTTTAATAAAGTTTTAAACATTCAGTTTAATAACTACTAAGTACCAATTAATTAAATATGGAAAAGGAATTGCCAAGATAATTAATCCTTAGGTAAATATATCTGTACTCTATATTGTTTATAAATACTTTACTAGAAGTTGTAAATGCCTTCATCCTTATCTATTATTAAAAAATATTAATAGTAAACAATGGCTCTTCTGACATCATAATTAGGTATCTTATTGCACAAGTAATTGATTGTTTGATACGTGTTTGATACAAATAGTTTTGCTTATAGAAGATAGTTTTTTATTGAAAGTAGAGCAGCAATAAAGGAGGTCAGGCAAAAATAGCACACTAGCAGAACCCATGCAGAGAAAACATAGAAACTACACTATCAAAAGAATAGCACACTTACTTGGAATCCACTACGAATGCTTCGTCAAAGAAATCCTCCGTATTAGCAATGATTCACTGCTTCTGTTTACTTCACACTACAGTCATTCGACTAACACTCAAGAAATCAGCACGAACTAAACTTCGTAGCGCTCGTCACCAAGTCGCTTCGTCATTGAATTGATTGAAACACTTCATTCGCGTAAAATAATCAAAAGCCACTAAAAACGTACACAATTTTTTACATTTCTTAGTATAATATTTATTTGTAATTTGAGTAATTAAATCCAAACATTAATTCGGCGCAGAATGAAGTCCAGATCAAACTTGACTTGACTCTTTCCCACAGACTAATAAGAGATACTGCTCGCTCGGTGCTCGCTCTTGCTCTTTCCCGTGGCGTGCTGTCAAACACAAAGTGTTCATGACGTTCATGTAATTATGCACATTCCACACACACACTGACAGCGTTCATTGACAGATGCCACACAAACAATGAATTAAATAGGGAAGCGCTGCGTTTTGCATCCAATCATCGTCGCCCAAGGTTTACTTATTTTTAGTGGAAGATCCTTGTTGTTTGCTTATGCCATTTTTATCCATTGTCGCATAAAAATGGATTCACAAAGCAAAATGAAAAGCGAGAAAACAACTGATTTATTGGCACGTTTCAAGAGAGAAAGAGACCGCACATGTGCGGTCATAGGCGACGCAGTTATGTATTATGCCCTTACCACACGCACAAGCTTCACCACAGTTTTGCCTGCGCAGGCCGGTTTGTACAGGGAACACAGAGCGTGTAGTTGGTAAAACTGTATCACGCGCCAACCCCACAGTGCGGCTTGCGCACTTTTCGACTTGCTTGAAATTTGCCTGCGCAAGCCCGACCTGCGTGTACTTGTCTGTGCGTGTGGTTGGGCGTTCAGGTTCAGTGTTCAAGCCACAGTCGAGGCTCGCTCGTCGTTCAATGGGAAACATTGTTTCCATGCCAAGGATTGTAACTGACAAGAATGTGTAACTGTGTCATGTCGTAACACACGAAGTGTTCAGTTTTCTCGTGCAAGAAGCTTGCGCAGGCCAAACTGTGGTGAAGCTTGTGCGTGTGGTAAGCGCATTAGAATGGTATAGAATTGTTCTATTTACACTCTAAAGTAAGTATCATGGAATACCTTACGATCACTGATCACCTTTTAATAAAAAAATCTAGATGATGCAAATTCATTTTTATTGCTCCTCCTTGATTGGCTTGACCAATTAAATCATCTGCGATATTCAATCTATACATACCATACATACATACATTAAATCACGCTTGTTTCCCAGAGGGGTAGGCAGAGACCACTTCCTTCCACCTGCTACGATCCTGACAAATCTCTTTCGCTTCTTCCACATACATACATCTATAAACATACCAATCGAATCGAAATTTGCCTTCAGGCCAAATTACACATACACGATGCTATTTTGCATCCGGTCAGTTAGACCTGAAGGTAAAACTGATCATGTATGGAGTTCTGTCCGGTCAGGCAAATCATTCAGGCGGAAGGATGTGATTTGCGTTCAGGCCAAATTATACATACACGATGCTATTTTGCATCCGGTCAGTTAGACCTGAAGGCAGAACGGATCATGTATGGAGGCCTTAAAGAGTCCTCTTCTACGTAATAAACGGGTAAGGGTAAGGGCGCGTTCACATAGAACGTCCGTTTTACAGGATCCAGAAATACTGTATTGGGTGTGAACTCGCTCATACAACTACATACGCCATCAAGATCCGTTAAAACGGATCCTGTAAAAACGGACGTCCTATGTGAACGCGCCCTAAGTTTTGTAAAAAACACTTAATTTGTCTATGACATTCTTTTGAAGTATATAATCTGTGGAGGTTTGTTCGATACCCTGACAAAAACGCAGATACTCGTAATAATGGTAATCAAAGCAAAGTTTTAGACCATTTCCATCAACCTTCTTTTTTAGTGTTTTGTTTGTTAAGTACTTTAAAAAATGGTAAGTGCTTCGTTCGTAAAACATGAAACACCGTTTATTAACCGTTGAGCTGACTTGTTCACGTTAACAATTTCAGTTACGGGGTAAAATGGAGTCTTCATCTATTGTAAGTTTCAACAATGATTCTACATTCCAGTCGACGTTGAAAGGAGAGTACAACAATGTGAGTGTTCATGAATTGGCCCTTCACGCAATGAGAGATCGCTGTCTGCTGCTGCAACGGAGAATAAATACTTTGGAAACGGATAATATGCGGTTGAAGGTTGACATTACTAAGGCTTCTCAGGGTTCCCAGTACATTCCCTTACAAGAAGATGATAAATTGCAGTTGCAGCAAAAGATTGCGGAGCTAAAGAAACAAAAGTCTCAGCTTATGCATCATGTCTTCATGGTGTCATGTGAGAATAAGAATTTGTGGAACAAAATCGCTTCCTTAAAGGGACCTGAAAAGTTAAATCAATCAGAACATTCAAAGCATCCTTTAATTCGGACTAACACATACATTCATAGCACCCCCAAAACAAGTTCTAACTATCAGGAAAAGTTTTCAGAAGCTAGCTTAGAGGAAATATCCCTTAAAGTTATAAACAGCTACATTCAGGAGAAATCACAGCTAGTAGAGCAATATGAGCAAATGAGTGAATTGCAGGATGCAGGCGAAGAGATATTGAATGTGGATTCTATTGGCTTCACATACCTTGAGGATCCTGCTCTTGATTCCTTGAAAGAAATCCGCAGCCAGGCTGAGAAACTTCAACAGTTGAAAAAGGAAATGGCTCAGCAGGAGAAAGACCTTAAGTTAATTATTTCTAGAGTTGAAAGTGTATTCAAATGTAAGTAGTATGTTTAAATTCAATAGAATCGCATCTTTGTTAATAACATTTCATAACACAACAACATTCTTAGATTTAGTAGAATGTTGGAGGTCATAAAATGTTTCATAATGTTATATAATGTTTTGTAACCGCATTGTGGGAGCACCACTAATTTTGACACATTTAACTCCAACAACCCACTAGTCGGGTCCATTTTGTATGGAAATCATGGTGCTTTAAAAATTCATACCTAAATGGTAGTATAGTTCTTGTGTAAGATTCAACTATCAACTGCCATTGTAATCATTTTGTACATGCTGACAAATGCATTATGCAAATATAAGGTCCCTAAGATTCAGCTGTGATCAGTTTTGGTTTATAAAAACTATTTTTATGTTTCAGATGGTTATAAATGTCCAACTTGTATAGCAAATAATGCCAAAATTACGAGCTCCGAACATAAGGAAATAGAAACCAGTGACAGTTTAGCGAATTGGGCAACGCCTGCAGACTCCAGTACATACAACGAAAACTTCAATGAATTAAATACTTCAGCATTTAAAAAGAGCCTTCCAGAGCAGGATACAAAGGAGGCTTCATCTCCAACAACAGATAAAATCTGCCCAATGTGTGGGGAAACATTCCAGAAAGATACAGCTTTTAATGAGTTCCAATCACATGTAGAATCACATTTCATGGGAGACATTGAGCCTGATTCCATAACAGATGATTTTGATAACATTTGCATTCCTAACTCTTTTGATAATGTAATTTAAAATGATGAATTCCTGAAAATCTATTACAAATTGCATGGCTGTTATTGCTTAAGAATAGTATATGATGAAGATGAAAAATCCAAGATACAATTAAATGAAATATTAAGTTCTTTACTAATTATTTATTGAATATATTCTACATTATATGCTGTTAGTCTTATTTAAATTATGCCAGATCAGTGGGTTTGACATCTGTGGCGGTGGAGGGTTGTTGTGTGGTTTTCTGCAGCAAGTTCTTGCTAAACCACTGTGGTCTCTCCTTCTTCATTTCAATTACCCTTTTGCCTTTCCAGAACTCTTTGACCTGAAAAGAATAGGAATAGTATAAAAAAACATTCATGATCATATTGTAAACTATACATTAAGCCCCGATCAGACAGGCACCGACGCGTCTGCGCGCGACGGGCACGCAACGTGATATTTCCATACAAACCGCTACGCCTGTTTGACCTCGCTAGCGGTTTGTATAGAAATATCGTGCTGCGCGCCCGCCACGGTGCTGTCTGTCCGGGCCTTTAGTGAACATAGTGGCTTAGGGTATTGACTCGTGATCGTAAGGTGCCGATATCGAACCCCAACGATGGCTATGTCCCAAAGTCCCAAAGTTTCTAACAAAGTACAGTTGCAATATAAAAAGATCAATCAAACTCAGTTTCAATATTGTTAAGTGCCAAAAGTGAAAAACCTTTTTATACCGCGACTATACGTTATCCAATGCTCTTATGATAAAAGCATAGTGAGGAAAACTGCACATTCAAACAGCTGTGTGTAAGAGGGGAACAGAAGATCCTACTGGGTCAGTGTTCTTCCATACAAAGATAAGATAAAGCTAGGTAAAAATTACCTATTATTAGTGGTTAGGCTTGGGCTGTGCATTGTTGGTCTAAATCAGATCATTAGGTCTATGAGAAAGTAGAACATGATTTACCTTGTCTGGGAGTTCTTCTCCAGAGTACAACACAACCACATCATTCTCGATCGGACCTGTTGCCAGTTTTTCTTGAATCTGCTTTTGGATCTCCTTTGTTTCTCCCTCAATCCTTTTGTAGCAGTGCTCTGGAAAATAAGAAATAAAGTTCATCAGTACGAGAAAATTAATATGTATTGAATCAAATAAGTATCAGGTGGTATTGTAAAATATTTTAGCCCACAATTAATTAGATATATTTTTTAATAAAACATGCTGGAACTTAATCATATGCTATTCAACGTAATGTCTTCTTTTTACTTCATATTTTTCTACAGTTTTTCTTCTGTGCAATGAATAAATATTTTATATTCTAATTTGTGTGAGATAGTCCCCTGAAATTTATTTTATTTATTTATAACTGTCAATTATACAAGAAAATTGAGTCTATTCTATTTACAGTAGGTTTATATTCCAATAGCAAATTTCATTGTATGGTGGCATGGTTAATCAGTTTTGAAGTTCAACAACATGATACTTCAGAATTATATAGTGCTTATCAATAGGGTCACAATTGAAAATATAATTATACTTAACATATTTTTACAACAAGGTTCAAGAGGAGAAAGCAAAATTTTGAATAATTGGTTTGGATTTGGAAAAATAATAAAACTGTTGAAGTTCAACCATTTGACAACCATAATTTTATGCATTCCTTTTAGTAAATGGAAAGAAATGGGCATCCAGCATTTTCTCTTGTCCTCATATTAATCAGTACTTGTTGAAGAGGAATATTAACAAAACAAAGAATAAAACCAAGTGTGGTACAAGTAAGAGAACCTTCACATTTGAGGTCTATCACAAAGGTAAAAGTGAAGTGTTGCTTTATTGAAGGTACCAGTTAAAATTGCCAATTAAAAAAAAAGAGCATTCAAATAACATCTAGTATGAATAGTAAGCACTACTTGATTGTTATCATTACCCCTTTCCCGCCCAGCCTATATGATTGTGAAAAGGGATTTGGGTAAAAGTGTTGTCATTTGTAAAATTCATACATTTTCAAGGTGAGCGGCCATTCGTAGAGGTGGTAAATTATGATATTACTATTAAAAATAAACATATTTTGTTATGTAATGTAATACTCTTAAGTGCATCTTTAAATATTCATACTTGGGCGTAATTTTGTACTAAAAACTGAATACTTAAATCTTTAAAATCTCCGCTCCGATATTATTTAACGCCATAAATTATATATATCTATGTGTATTTAGAGGTCCTCTAAATAACTATGTAAAAATCAACTGTGGCCGCTGAAAAAAAAAATGACAATATTCTTCAAACAAATTTACCCAATGCCCTTTTTGCAAACAAATTTTTACTCATAATCAAAGGCAAGTCCGGAAATGCCTGCTAATTTAGAAGTTTAAACAGAACTAGTATAGCAGCCAAATAGCAGTAGTTTAGGGTCCACTGGATATTTTCTTGTATGTTCTTGCGCTTAGTTAATCAATAAACTTATCTAACTTAAATAATCCCTGTGATTCTTTCTCTCTCTTCCTAGCTACACGTCAGCTTCTCAATCTGTGATTGATTACTAAATTTAGTTGCAAGGTTTGTATCAATGTAGTATTTATGAAAAGTTAAAGAAAAAAATGAAATTCTTGTTAATAAAAGCTGTCCAAGCGATCATCCTAGGTTGACTCAACTATATATTTCAGCTGTTTAGCTCTCAAAGTTTGTATGGAACAACTGCTTTTTTTCGCAAATTGGATGTTGCTCCCACAATATAATTAGATGAGTATGACCTACAGAGTTAGTCCCTTTAGTTTGTCCAACCTTCTGCCTAACACCCTGTATAGTGTGTAAAGTAAGCTAACCACAAAGTCGCCCTCGCTCATGATGGTGTCCACATTCCTGGCAGACTTTGATGTTAGTCAGGGGAACAAGCATCTTCCAATCATATTCGGGCCAGCCAAACTTCCTTTTTAGCCTCTTCTCGATGGTTCGTCGGAACTTAGGCACCGCTAATAGAAAACCATCGCCGACAATATCCTTTATTGAAAACGGCTTCTTCGTCATCTCTTTCCTTTCGTGAACGTAAGCTAGGGCAAGCTCTGTAAAAAGTGGTTGAGACATTATTAATAATTTCATGAGACTCTAAATATATAAAGTAATTACTGCTAGTTCGGACATACCTCTAGGCGGGTGTCCAAGTGAAGAGAGTAAACATTTTTCCAAATTTTTGAGTACATTTAGTAATGCTGACACACGTGGAAGCATGTCGACCGAAAAAATAAAAGCGCAATGAATTAATAAAATAAATATTTTGTATCTTATTCAGTACGAAAAAAGTAGAGGTTAATGCGAACTGTCAAATCGACAGTCAAGAAACCAACTTAACAAAACAAACCCATGCTTTTACTATTCCACACATAGATTAAACGACTCGAACAATTCTGATGAGATCAAAGTCGAGCGAAAGTTTTGAATACAATTTTTCCAATGCACTGGTAGAATGGTAAAAGCACTTTATGTACATTACCTAATGCAGTATTATTAATTTATTAAGGTTATTTTTGTTATTTCATTAATAATTATCTTTAAAAACTAATTTAGTATATCATCAAGTTCATCAACTTACAAAACTTTAACTGGCAACACCATACAACATGGCGGTTGACAATCAGCTGTAAGTGGGGAGGAAAAGTCGAATACTCGAGTGTTATGTAGTTCATGTCCTCAAGCGTTTCGTTGCAGTTGTAGCTATGGCGTGTTTAAGCCCGAGTAGGCTCTGTGCTCGTGTTCAAGATAAGTTACTGTGTCAATTCGGACATAAAGTTCGCAGACAAACTGTATTTGTGAAACTGAAACCCCCTGGACCAACTCCATTGCGGATATTTGGAAAGACATGTCAGGTTAGAAAATTTGAATTTATTTTATTACCAAAAACATTTCAGTTGTAAAATATTAAAAATAAATATAAAGTGTTTTTGTTGGGTTTGCATAAGATTCTAATACGATTACATTATCATTTCTGTCGATCTATCGGTAAGGTCCTGTTTACATAACAGCGTGACAGTAACCTCTATGTCAGCTGATTTGTGAAGAATAAGTCAAGTTTTATGAATGAGGTTGGTATTTGTAATTGGGGCAAACCAGCGATAAAGTAGTGGTCTTATTGGGAACATGTTCTCTGGGGTCATTCATTGGAAATGTGAAAAGTGAAATCTATCGGTGGGTCGCGCAGCGGGCGCCGGACCGCAGTGGGTCGCGCTCCGCTCGGCTGTTGTAGTTTGTTCAACGATTTTCACCATATTCATAATCACGACTCTTACTTTCGACAAACAATGCGGAGTTTTGTATAGCGCGCCATAAACAGCTCTGCTTAGATGCGACTGCTGATAGGCTCGTAAAAGTTATCTTATCTGCTAGAGAAGAGCACATCTCATTCTTTACAAATTCTATCGAGTCTGATTGACTGGATATAGGTATTTGGTATTGCCTTTTCTAAAAAAAAACCTATCCAATGTGATTATTATTTCACATTAGGTATTATTTTCCCGATTTGCTGATTATTGTTTTTCAACGTCGGCATTTAATTTTGTCTAAAAACATTGTTTTAATCAAATTCAAATGTGCGGCATATAATCATCCCTTGCGCGGGCAGCGCGCGCCGGCGCGTCGTGCTTTCTCGCGCATCGCGCGCGCACGCATGCGATGCCCAGTCCCGGTGCGGCCGCCCGCACCAAACTTTCTAAGCATTACAAATATTTTTCGCATTAATATTTCATTTGCTCTTTCATTGGCTATCGAGTTGCTAACCGATTTCATTACTTGCTTTACTTAGCGTGGTACAACACGATAGAGGAAAGAACGTGAACGTAGGTACCTATCGCGTGCTTGGAAGAGGAAGATGGTTGTAATAACCTAATAACTACTTCAATAATCTGCCCTTGCGATTGTTTTGGTAGATTTCTTCAACTCGCTCTCCGCGGGGTAGAGAGTCGTACGCTGTCTCACCGTTAGTGAAAGTTGTGTGATGCTGATGATTCGTTGAATTTTTAATACCTAGAGCGAAAACTGGGTAGGTAAGTCACCTGTTGAAGCAGTGCTAGCCTTTCTTATTTTTATTATACATTTGGCGAGCATTGACCTTGTTCGGCGTGAGCATAGGATTTAGTAATCGGTCGTCTTGCGTGCCGTACCCGGTCTGGTATGGTACCGAGTACGACATCTCTCTCAGCGATGTCCTCACAAACAAAGTCCACGGCGTGGTTTAGTTCGTACGAGTTTCATCTTTACTAAATTGTTAACTAGTTTTTCTCGACTGCGTTCATGGTCATGCCCAACAAAATATCTTCTGATGAAATTTCTTAAAAATTACCTACCACGAATGTGATGCAAAATTGTTATCTTCTAATCTGGACGAATCTACGAGTAATCGCGGATGAATTCGATAAGATCTAAGTTTATCGAGATCATTTAATCATTAAGTATTCAAGACATCAATCTCTTGGTTCTATTGTTATCTTGGTAGCAGGTCTGTCGATGTGTGCTACGATTGTCATCAAATACCGAAGCTACCAATTAGAAGAGGCTTTTAAAGCACATACCTAAACGTGGCCTTTTAAATAAAATGCTACAGAAGAAATAAGCTGCTTGAGGACCCCAAGAATTTCCTAAAGGCAGTAGCTGGTATAAGAATCTGTTCTCAATACTTTAAGAGTTTGCGTTCGACGGCAAGCAACAATCTTTAAGTTTAAATCAATATTGGAATGGATGGATGTCGTCCAAAATGCCGGATGCAAGGAAAGTTTTAAAAAGACTGTCTTCGTTCTGGTCAGATTACAGTCGATCTACTGTAATGACCGGACCCGCAAATTCTGGAGTGATTGTCGATACTATCTCGAGAAGCGGGAAAATGCACTAGAAAGATATATATTGTAAAACTGAAAGTAACAAATGGGCCGAACTTCGGGAAGGAGCTTGGGCTAAGACGCTAGCAAGCAGAAGATGTGACACCATTTAAACTAATAGAGACGAGGGTTTGAAAATTTTGAATAGCATTCAGAGGATACCTAACTAATCATAATCACGTACGGCGAGCATGACTGTGAAGCAAAAGCTGGGAAATAAATAAATAATGTGCCAACTCTTGGGCTGCCTAGTTGAATTTCAATTAGAAAGTACGCGATGATTTGTGACTTCTGTAAAGCCGAACTTATTTAGATTTAGGTATGTGCCGGTCGACTGAGTTGCGTGGCACGTACGAGTAACGTCCTGCTTAAACGACGCTTGGTAGAAATGCGGAACATACATCTATTTGTTCAGTCGACATTATTGTATAAGCGTTTGCGGCAACGCGCGTCGCAGCATATGTTATTTTCGACTTACAACATTTTGTTGTATCCTAAATTACGTGTTGACAATACAAAGGGATGTCGAAGAGCGATAAAGTGTTTTGTTTTTACCAGAAATGTGATCACATAACACTGAAAGTTGTTGAAAAACTCTCCGCAAACGACGTTAACATTTTAATTTTGACTATACATAAGATCTTCTAGAGTTGCGGTTATTAACCTGTCAAAAATCAATTTATGAATACCCGACTTCCTCTGTAGAATAAGGATACTGGCCTCGGCAGCATCAGGACTAAGGACTTGGAACTTGAAATTAAGTGGAAGTCTTTCTTGAAAAAGTATTGCGGTTACTGCAGAACTTTTCGGAAGATTCTGTTTTTGTGCTGCCCTTGTGCTACTATTTACTACCCTACTAGATTACTTAGTTGCTATATTGACATTTGTAATCAATACCAACTGTTTAACCTTAGAGATACCAATTTGCAAATTGATAAGAGTTGATACCCGATATTTAGTAAGGAGTTAGCTTAGCTTATCGCGGTGAGGTAGTAAACTGTATTGATCCATATCTATTTAATCAACCGCCTCGTTTAACGATCATTGCGTCTAATCGAAAACTGGGTTAGCTTTATTCCAATTTAAAAGCGTTTAGATTTGTCAGGCACATTTCGGATTAGATCTATTGCCAGTCTGGCCCCGTCTAATATGGCGTAACCAAGTATTAAGACATTTGATATATTGTCTGAGTTAAGTCGTTAGTTTATCGCCTGTTTGGTGCAATATTCTTCACTTTGTAATTATCAGTGCTTGCTTATGAATTACGAGCTAGTGTTTATTTGAGTGATAGTAATAAAGGTAGTACACATTCATTTGGTCGCTTAAGGTCTTCGAACTCATCATAAATATATTGTAAGTTTACCTATTAAAGTTGAATAGCTAGTCAGTAGTGTATAGACGTCCTAACTGCCGGACGGCGGCTTCGTCCTTGCCGCCGCGAGCGCAGGTGGTTGGGCAAGCGCATTTCGGTTGCCACTCGCAAACAATGAACTCATCATCTGTGGAAGCACTATTAATTGCCGTCGTGCGCGCGCAGTGTTTGATAAGGGTCCTAGCTCGCCCACTGTTGTGTAATCCGTCATTTGCTCGCGTCCTCGGATTACCCACTTTTGTACAATATGCAAACAACGTCATTGTCGTCGCTAATTACACATTGGAATTATTAGATGTCCACGGTAATTAATGCGTAATGCGTAGAGTTAATGAGGTATCTACCACTTCAAGTTGTAAGACAATATTAGTTTTGAGTGTTCTAGCAACTTGGGCTTTTAGGATTTAATTAATAAAGCACTTTATTAGGTCCACTGACGATTAAAGGGCGCTGCATACGTAACGTGATCAGGACGTGGACGGGACGAGGACGGGACGTGGTCGGGACGTGGTTGCATACATTTTTGGTTTTCCCGTCCCGTACGTGCAATCGTTACGTATGCACATTCCGGTACATTTTCTATGAAACGGTATTGTCGTCTCGTCCCGTCCCCGTCCCGTCCGTGTAAAATCACGTTACGTATGCAGCGCCCTTTAGTTATAAAAGTGATAGTAATTAATTATGCAATGGAATCCAGCGAACCAAATTTCGTCTATGTCTAAAGGTTGTAGTAACATTAATTTATACAATCAAGTGTGTAGGTCTGGAAAAAATGCACTGATATGATACCATGAAGCCGGCATGATTATAGCAGTAGGTGGCCATGGTAATTTTTTTATTTCAGTTTAAATAATCCTGTCACGTGATTTAGTTTTACTTAATAGAAGCCTACCTTAATCAAATTACAACCGAATGCATGCTATTGAGAGCGTGACGGGTGCATATTTGGTAACTCGTTTAATAGCCAGTGCAATGCGCGCGCAGGGCCCGCTGCACTGATCTATGCAAGTATAACACATTATAACGGGCATTGCGATGTATCCGCGAAATCGCATCGCCAATGCCAAGTAATACATAGCTGCAGTGTCGGAAAGGAAACTGATATTCAATATATTATTTCTTAAGATTTCATTAGGTACAGTCAACAGCATAAAGAAGTGATCATTTATGTACCTTGTCACTTTAACGTCGTGTTTGAAATGTCATACAAAATTGTGAAATGATTGAAAGCGACAAGGTACATAAATGATCACTTATTTATGCTGTTGACTGTACTCACGTTGAGAGGAACTGCTTGGTTCGGTTCACGTACAAAATAAGGAACAAGTTTGAATGTTGTTTATTGAAATTTCTGCTAGATACTGTTCTAATATTTCGTTATCTCGCTTGCTTCGAAGAAAGGATGCTGTTTGGATGGTGGGAAAAATATCTTACGATTTTCCTTTTGTGTAACTATGTAGTCGTATACTTATAGTTATTTATTGTTACACAAAATGTGTGTTTTCTTGAGTCCTTAACATTGTACCTACAATAATTTTAAAATATTTATATTAAGTATTAATTTCATTTTATATACTTATGGTTATTTTTCCTAAATGTAGTGCCGTCAAAGTTACAGCATGATTAAATAAGCATTGTCATAAAAAAGTACCTACAGAATATCCTAATAGATAGCGGGATGACTTTGCCGCGTCCTTTTCATTCTTCATAACACAGTGACATTTATTTTGGACTGGATTGACATAAGGAAAGTCAAAAAACATTAAGTTTGAATATTTCACGGTTGTTTATATTCATCGTAATTGACAACTGAATCGTTTTTTTTGTACATTATTTACTGAGAAAATAAATATAAAAATTTCTACTAATAGCTAAAGAGCTGAAACGTCACATGGTCTTTTCTACATTACAGTTCGTGCTAGACTAAAAAAAAAGTATTTATATCGCTGTCTAATACACATAGTACCTACATCTCATGTATACCTCTGTATTTTGATCCATATGTTGTTTTGTGTTATGTGACATGCAATAAATATTTTGACTTTGACTAAAACTTAGTTTGGACTAGGTCAATTGGTATGACATTGTCCCCTGATATTTATTTATGATTTATTTTAAAGCTGATGTAGCAAACACGGATAATAATAATCAACATAATATAAAAAAAACTTTTATGCTTTTGAAAAAAACCTTTATAAACATGATTTTTATCAGAACATCTTTTCAAAAAATCTAATTGTCAATTATGGTGCGTGTAACTACACAAAAATATGAGTACCTGTTCAGTTACAAGTAAATTGAAGGTAATCCCTATCACTTGATATCGCGTATAACACGTCGATGCACTTAAGTGTGATGCAATGAAACCTTAGTTGGCTTTTATTATTTAAAAGATTCTTTATATCTTATTTCTGCGCATCATTTCGTCAGAAGAAAATTAAACCATTTTTTAAGATGTACGAGTATCAAAGTGATATGCAACTTTGTGATTATAAAATATGTAACGCATCTGAGGGTTCGCCTTAATTCATGTAGGTACATTTAAATTAATTTATGAAATAAATAACTTTGTGTCGGAAAATTTAAAACTTAAATCAAATTAATTAAACACACATAACTACATGACAACGATCAAAACTAAGCTATAAGAATAAGCTATAAAAATATTCCTGTATTGAAGAGACAGACTGCTTAAAAACGTCTGGCGTCTGCACCTAAAGTCTGTTCCTATTCAGACTGCCAGTGACAATAACAAGTATACCTGACTGTAATTGTCTTTAGATAGAGGATGAAATATTAATGAGAATAATGTTACCTCTAATTAGTTTATTAAAAAGGTTGAATATATATTCATCATCATCATCGTGTTATTATGCTGGGTGCGACAGAGACGAAACCTCACTTATCAATCAAATCTATCAAACCTCACTACATTTTCAATGTGAGAAATAGTTCGAAAAAAAATATCTTTATGACAAGACTGTCCGTGTAATGGAGTTTTCAGCGAATGTGCTTTTCATCAAAAAATACAACATTAAATAGAGATTACTAACTTAAAATGGACATGAAGAAAATGATAAAGTGTATAAATAAATAATATGACTAGGCTCAACCTTCAAAAGTATGCGAATATGGAGTTATAATGGTAAATTGATTTGTTTATAAAAGTGACGGAATGAATAGGAACAGACTTCAAAGATCAAGGTTTTTATTGGTGTATATTTAAAACACTTTGGGGGCAGTCTGACTATACTTACTTAACAGTAGACCTCATGAGCGGGTATATTAGACTTTTAAATGACCAAGCCGGTTTTTTGTATTTCAATTTCCGCCTAAATAGCCAAGCACGACCAACCAGTCTTAAAAAAAAACAAAACACACTATGCATTTATATTATATTAAATTATTTAAATTAGTACCTGTTTTGTGCACTATTGGAGCAAGCTAGTGCGAATTACAATTAAAGACTGCCCGATGGATGCATGCGTGGCCTCTCACTTTCATTTATTTATTTATATATTTAATCTTTATTGCACAAAAATGCAAATTAGAGTACAAAAGTTGAACTTAATGTTTAGTGGCATTCTCTACCAGTTGACCTTTGGGCAAAACAGTTTTTTTTGTAGGCGGTGCAATATTGTATGAACGAAAGTATCGACAATACTTATATAAACATAGGCACACGCAAATAAAAACATACGTAAATCTATACATAAGTACATATACATCATCATCATCATCATCATCATGTCAGCCGAAAGACGTCCACTGCTGGACATAGGCCTCCCCCAAGGCTCTCCACTCAGACCGGTCTTGTGCTTTTCGCATCCACCGCGTTCCCGCGATCTTTACAAGGTCGTCACTCCATCTTGTTGGAGGCCTACCTCGTCTCCCGGTCCGCGGACGCCACTCAAGAACCTTCTGACCCCATCGGCCATCAGTCCTGCGAGCAATGTGCCCCGCTCACTGCCACTTAAGTTTGGCTATACTTCCCTACATACATATATATATAAGTATATAATATATGGCTAAATACGGAAACATCGTCATGGACCTTGTGTTTGAAAATCTACTATTGAATGTAATTAATTATCGTACGTTCAGCTATTCTTAATTTATTTCAAAGTATCGCTCAGAAATTATTACCCGCCTGCATAAGGAAGAATAAAGTTTTTAGGTTGTAAATTAATTATTAATGCTAATGTTTATGTCTTTAATGCCGGCACCACACTTCGCTATTCGCTATTCGTTATGCGGCTGCGCCGTATTTGTTAAAATATTTGCTATCTCGCTTAAGCGTTCGCGCGTTATGCGTGCGAATAAAGAAAACATAGACGAATAAACCCTCCACACTTCGTCGAATGTAGGCGCATAAGCCGAATAACGAATAGCGAATAGCGAAGTGTGGTGCCGGCATAAGACTTAGCGGTACGAGGTTTCGTTGAATTAGTCTTTATCCAAAGGTGATAGGGTGGTGGAACCAGTAATGGGCAAGAACCCAACGATGGACACTTGATTCTTATTTTACAGAAGATAAGGGTTATTCATTTGTTTTGCAAAAATCAATTTAGGACCGTATGAAATTTGAATTAAGAGTGAAGTGTCCATTATTGGTGCCTGTCAGCTAAAAGTGTCCATCATTGGTGCCGCCACCCTAGCTGTTTTCGAACTTTGTCCCTCAAACTCTAAACTTGTAGCGGTTTGTCATATGTAAAATACGAGGCGGAAAGATATCAAGCAAATATTACCATTTTTCAAGTTCCAACTCTTCAGCCCTGATTCTGCAGGACTCAATATGCGTATACGCATTACGATTCTATTCCTTAGAATCCATAGATATTAAAAAAAACAGGAGGACCAGCTTGTTTGTTTGAATTGTTAATCTAATGTCATGCCCGTTTAAAATGTATACTACGCTGTTAGGCGGCTGAAAATTGATGTAATATATTATTTGTGGCATTACCTATGTAAAGGGACCTTATTGTCGACTGCGCTTACGCCGCACTGCGTCACGCGACGTTGTACAGTCACGAGATTAAAGGGGTTTGGGTAAAAGTGTTGTCATTTGTAAAATTCATATATTTTCAAGGTGAGCGGCCATTCATAAAAGTGGTAAATTATGATAGAATTATTAAAAATAAACATATTTTGTTATGTAATGTAATACTCTAAATTGCATCGGAGCCGATATATTTAAATATTCATACTTGGGCGTACTTTTGTACTAAAAACTGAATACTAAATCTTTAAAATCTCCGCTCCGATATTATTTACCGCCATAAATTATATGTATGTGTATTTAGAGGTCCTCTAAATAACTATATAAAAATCATCCGTGGCCGCTGAAAAAAAAAAAGACAATATTCTTCAAACAAATTTACCCAATGCCCTTTGGTACCCACCTTAGTTCCAAAGTCAATCTGACATTCTACAACAATAAGGTTGAGTTTCCTAAAAGTTACAAATGACTTGACATCTGTAATGACATTGACGACTTCAAGCAAATTTTTCTTGAAATGGGTCCCAAATTAACGCTCGTGACCGTATTTATATTGGAGCATATATAATAATGGCGAAAGCGCCATCGACAATAAGGTCCCTTTTCATAGATAACGCCACATTTAGTAATTCATAGGCTATAGCCGAAAGTCCGTCGACGTGTCTTGTCGATCGGGCGTTCAAATTCGTGTGAGTTTGTCCTTTGATATTAAAGTGGCAAACAATTTGAGTTGGTTAGTAACATCGGTGAACGTGCATTAATGTCATGGTTAAAAATCAATGATTTAAAGTTTATTGGACGTACCGCCGTTTCTATATCGGTTTCGGCACGACCTCAAACCTCCGTTTTTAACAGACTTCAAAAAAAGGAGGAGGTTCTCAATTCGTCTGTATTTTTTTTTTAATGTTTGTTACCTCAGAACTTTCGACTGGGCGAACCGATTTTGATGTTTTTTTATTTATTTGAAAGCTGGTGCTTCCTGTTTGGTCCCATTCTTATCAAAATGAAGATCTGATGGTGGAATCCAAGAGGAATCGACGGAACTCTTCAAAATATATAGGCACACTTATAGCGATTTTGGTATTTTTCATTGTAACTCGTGTATTTAGTCTTGGAAAGCACTATTTGGTGAAGTGGAACTGATGATGAAGACCACAGATGGCCACCGGAACTCCTAAACGGTATATATTTCGAGGGTGGCGACAAGATATTTCGATTAAGATAGTCGAACGACTATGACGAAGCATATTTAGGTTTAAATATATGACTATGATTTTCCCACGGCGTTGCTTGCGGCGAGATTGAAATGTTCTATTGTTTCTTATTAATTGAGAAGTGGGAGAATAACAGCATAATTATGATCACTAAAAAGTATAAAATAAAAAAAAAGTTAAAAAAAACAATAACCCGCCTTCAAAAAGCAAAAAATAACTTCTTTAAAATGGTAGGTAAATAGGTCAGTCCAACTGAAGTCGGCGTCCAACAACCTATTTACCTACCATTTTAAAGAAGTAATTTTTTGCTTTTTGAAGGCGGGTTTTTGGTTTTTTAAACTTTTTTTTTTATAATCAGGGGTCGGAAATTCGGATACTTTAATACCTAACTTCGGCCTCAGTGCCTACACCGCGTTGATGTTAAGTAGTATGGAGGCGCACTCAATTTAATTTTGCTAATACATTTCCCGGGATTTCCCGTAATACATATACACATACGTATTAAAGTATTTAAATAACATATTTTAGTTGTTTCTTTTTACAAAATATGTGGTTTGTTTAACTAACAGTACCTACACTATTCTTTAACATCAAACTAAATTAAATTTGTTAAGTTACATATTATTCTGCCTACCCCTCTGGGAAACAGGCGTGATTTAATGTATGTATGTACATGTCATTCTTATGAAAACTAACGGTACTCACTATCACTATTTCCTGATTTTTCATACAATCCCGGAATCCCGGAACTTAAATAATTAAAATAATATTTTTAAGAAGCTGACGATATACTTACTGAGTTTTTACCGGGAATTTGCTAATTGTAGATTTAAAAGCATCCGAATTTCCGATCCCTATCTATAATACATACCTCAACTTAGTTTACAAACAGAATTGTGGCTTTAGACTCATCTGCTGTATAACTGTGTTCTTGTAGCCTTAGACGCTAAATAGGCTTCTAATCGGCCAGCGTTACCTACATGTGTACTCGCTGTGACTAATTATCATCTGATTATCTCGTACATGATCATTTCGCGTTGTACGTCCATGAATCTGAAAAACAGTTAACGCAACATTTTCTTAAATCTGTTTATAACATGGGCGTTTTCGATAAATTAAGTGTTGTTTTAAAACAAAATATACGAATTTGGTTTAAGTGTTACACCTGAATAACGGCACTCAGATTGCGAACTCGAGACGAAGATGAGTTTCACTTTCTTAAACAGGATATTTGTCAGAGTGAACAACTTCTTCATATAGAACACTTTTACAAAGAAAAGCTCGCGAATTGTTTTGTAAATGGTTACTTTTTTTGGGTTTTCGCGGGATACCTAAAGTTAATCTGCAATCAGCACGTGCTTTGTGTTGTTATGTTTGGTTTAGCGTAATCAACGAAGTAATGAACATGCTCATGCATACTAATCCAGAAGCCATATACATCAGACCTTGCGTTAGATCCGGTTGTTATAAGTTTTTCATGTTTTCTAGTGAATAATCCAAGTTCTAGCCCTATTTTCACTTTATCAAACCAATACATCGCGAAGGAAATTCAATATACAGGGTGTCCTAAAACTCAACGTTAAACCGCCTAGGGCGGATAGAGCAGCTGAAAAGCTGTCGATTTAACCCCTATATATGTTCAGCGATTTTAAGTAGTTTCGGAGATATTGATCATTATAGTCTGAATTTTTGTAATTTTCCCTTATGCCCATGTCACAAAAAATACTTAATTTCATGTTTTACTTTAAAAGGTTTTCAGTGGTATCTTACATAATTAGAATCATTATGAATCAGCGAAGTTTTTAAACCTATTTGCCCGTTTTTTATTAATCAACTGTCTTAGTAATCGCATAAAGTTGTTTTTTCCAGTTGTGAATTTGCCTTCTCAAAGTATTCTCTTCTTTGTAAAGTTGTCTATAAGACCCGTGTTGAGTGTTGACTCACTATGTATTTTTTTTTGGTATTTTTATTCCTTGATGTACCTATGTGGTGTTTATTTATAATACATTGTTTTGTATTATATTGGATTGTATTCAACCGGCGGCCGACTGGAGCCTTAAGGTCACAGCTCATTAGACCCACCCGGCACCCCACCCGCACCGCCTCGCCTTGCGGTTAGTATTAAAAACGTTACGTAGCGTAGTTGATGCAGTGAGCGCGTGCCCATACAAATCCATATAAAGAATACTAACCGCCTCGAGGCGAGGCGGTGCAGGTCGGGTGCTGGGTGGGTCTAAGGAGCTGTGTGAACCTTTAAACAGGATTATTTATTTTCTCCAGCATTATTATTTGATTTCTCTAACCTACCCCATACTGCCCTCCTTAGAAAAAAAGGGCGTATGTCTCACAGAACCGCGTATGTATTAGTGACCTTATTTCTTAAGGGAGGGGGTTAAAGGACAATGGGCATTTTGGTACCCGCTCCAATAGCAATAATGGTAGTGTCATTGAGTAGGTCATACCAATAGGAACAACGTTTACTATAGTAGTTTGTCTCAAATCCCTGTCCATTCGGAGATATTCATATACGAACATGACACCTTATGCGAAATAAAATCTGCTCCCGGCATCTTTATTTCCTTAAAAATACAACTTAGGCAAAAGTGAATAGGCTGCTACTGCACCAGGGAGCTCCATGTTCAGTCTCATTCATGGACAGTTAGTTATTTGTAAAAAAAAAACGAATGTAACAAAAATCACTTCATGCTGTCACTTTTCTAATGAGAAAAAAAACCATTTTATTTATGAAGCGGAAACACTGAAGTGTACCCTTGACTAGTAATGTAGGTACCTAATAGTAAGTAGTATAAATATAGTGCCCGGCCGATAAGAAGTTAAATATTTCTTGTTATGTAGTACATGTTTTCTTTTCTTTCATATTGGTATCCCTTAAGGAAATTGATTGATAACAACGTATATTCAAAATAAAATAACTCAGTTCCGACAGCAAATAGAGATAAGCGATATGGTTACCTTTGCCCAGTATAAAAATACCTTTCTAATGATATATACACTATGTCCATTGGCGCGGGTACCACGTTCCATACATTTTTGCCCATTGTCCTTTACGTTGACTATCAAATTGCACATGCGTCCTTTTTATTTTGGAGGTTAGCATAGTACAAACCTTAGTTTGGGACTAGGTCAATTTGTGTGCCATTGTCCCCTGATACTTTTTTATTTAAAAACGAAAATATAAAGAAACCATTCAGCCACACTGAACAGAAGTCGCACTCGTTCCTAATACAAGCAACATACTCGCCATATTCACACCGAGCGTGAGTTCTGCGCTCGCGCCTGCGTCCTTGATCCGTGACCTCGCGACCCGAATGCCGGTAATTGCGGATTCCTACGTAGCTCTGCGTGTGAATGGTACTTAGGGCCGCATACTCGGTACACCCGGTTCTAGGTGTGCTAGGTAGCATTAGATACGTTGTTTTGATGCGATGATTCACTGGTTATAATCGGAACAACATTAAATATTTATTTAAAAATCTAGCAATGAACTCTGCTTATAAGATAAGACATATTAGAAATTTAGATGTGTTCGACATTTCAAAAAATGAATTTGTGTCATTTAAATTGACTATTATTAAATGGGATCCCCTTAGATCGCATAATTCTTTTTAGACTATTATTGTTTCGCAGAATTGATTTGGCTTAATTTGTATTCGCATAATAGTACTGTCGCGTAATAATAATTTGGCCATCTACTTTTTTTTGGCATATTACGCTATTAGAATAATTTCAGTTGGGCTAATTTGTATTAGACTAATACACATTATGCATATTATTGTTTGGGCTAATAATTATTTGTTAATTCTGTTATTAACCATAATTTCAGTTTTCTAAACGAATAAAACACAGTTTCGTTGTTACATTAGGTTAGGTTAAATTAGGTCACGTTTGGTACATTAGGTTTGGTTAGGTTAGTATGATATCCAGGCGCGAAGCGCCCAAGCAACGCAGAATAGGAGGTCCGCTAAGTGGACCTCCGTCGACTCGCCTTAGTTCCTAAATGTATATAAACACTAAACTAACCTTTTCTCGTAGTACGTCTACGAATTTCGCTAAAGCAATGTTATTGCTATGTTCCATTTGTACATGGCTATGTATTCTGTAATGATGCCAATTTATTATTATGACTTTTTGTATTTATGCTATTTGACGTTAGTCTTCATGACGATTATGCTTTCTGTATTTATGCTTTTTAATGTTATGCGTAAAAATATATGCGTAAAGATGATTATGCACATCGCTATTTCGGCTAAAAGCAATTATGCGTAACAATATTATTCCAAATAATTTTATGCCATCCAATAGAGAACCTTATTAAATAAGCTTCGAATTCGAGCCACTACGTGATTTATTTCACGTACCTTTAAGCATTATCTCTATAGCATACGCCTTTCACAGCCTGGATCCTGGCAGATTATATCAGTTCACCTCGCCCTACGACGTGTTTTATTTTCCACAGGCCATTTTGCATCCGGGAGTTAAAAATATGACCAGCACATCCTCATGAAATGAGATAGTTTATCATTTAAGCGAGTGCTTTATTTATTAATAAAGCAGGAAAATGTACCATAAATATGCCGGGACTGCCCCGTGAACCACTTTGTTTATAGTTCAAGGACACCGGCGTAGGCGCATCGCACCCGCTCTCACTTCCACTCCACTTTGTCGAAGAAGCAGGGCGTCGGTGATCCTGCAATACCGCGTAAGTAACAAATTCAATAAGTTTAAAAATGTACCTTACTGGTTTACGTGCTAAGGTGTATTTTGCAACGTATTTAATTTGTTCGTTACGCGATATTGCAGAATCACCGACGAGGGGCTTTACCGGTCACCTACTGTATTTTTATTTATTTAAGGATCACTAACAAGATGCAATGCTTACAGTTACTTACATATATGTTACAGTTGATTGTTGTTAATTTATACAACTGGATAGTGCTTAGAGGCCGGATATTCGGGGCTAATTTACCTAAAGTTTGCGTAATCTCATGATAAGCTAAGTTATTGTGGAGGCGGCTTCTTTTTTTTCTACTTAATAGACCTGGATTTTTATTCATTTATATACGACGGCATTCGGAAGTGCTTAATAAAAACCAGGTGTTAAGGAGTTTGTTAATTTGAAGAATTTTGAAATGTTTAATATTATACAAGTTTAAATCGAAGTTACCTACATAATAAATCTAAATAGTCTGCGTTCTATAAATATTGGAAACCAGCAGGCCTTTCGCGTAACTCACTCGCAATCGCGATCGGCTTCAAAACAAAACAATTGGTTTCATTTTGTATGCAGACAAACCTTCGATTTTCAAAATGAGAACGATTGTGATTGCGAATGTGTTTACGCGAAAGGCCTGCAGAATGTAACGGCATTAAATAGATAGATAGATCAAGACGAGAGAAAAATCATAAAAAAATTAAATTAATATTTGATTTACCGAACCTAGACATCCTGAATTAATCAGGTCCCTTGAAAGTAATCATTGCATAGAAAAATTTGTTTTTTTGTAATCTGTCATCTTATTATCATTTGAACAACCCAAACAATCCATTTCATTCCATTTTAAAGACATGTAGGTATATGTATAATAATAAACTTGCAAAAATATCAGGTACCATTTAATTGACAGTTGAAAATTGTATGACGGGCTAACGTCAATTATGCACATGTCATTTGTGCTTGTGCAGGGGTAATGGGGGGCTTTCAGCCAATTTAAATTGTCAGGCAACTGTCAGGTCAGTGGCAGACGCTGATTATCGTATATTAACAGACCCGGTGCCGAGGTCTGGCCACGCGTCAAATATGCATCTTTGCTAACATATAAACAAATAATTTAGAGACTGGTGTCGGGAGATAAATTTACATTTTGATTACTAAATGGATCGGGAGAAATAACCGTAGAAAAATGTACACGGTAGTTCATTTAGATATTTTTGGGAATTTAAAAAAATACCTAAATAAGTTTGTCGAATCCGATCCGAAGATAAAGTTCAGCTAAGTTAGTTGGGTTACAAAATTCTGTAACCTACATACTTTAATTATATTTGTACTCGTATTTGTTGCCCAAAACTAATTAAATATAAGTTTGACGATTTTACTTTACGTTTAATTTACATTTTCGTGATTCTTTCTTAATTTTTGAAATTCCTCGAATCGATCCGGGAATTATCGGGAATGGTTAGTCTAGACTACTCGTGCTAAAAAACAATTGTCGACAAATCAGAAACCCTAATATGTATATATTTACACTAGAAAATACCTAACCTTACTTGTTAGTTAATCAGCTAAAACAAAACTGCCCCTTAGGGCCTGTTGTTTGATCACCTAACTAATTGTTAAAATTCGAAAAATTATCGAAAATTTGACATATTTCCTTGAGATTTAACCATTAGTTACGGTTTTTAACAATTAGTTAGTTTAACTACCGATCAAACAAGAGGCCCTTAACCATTCCCGTGTTTCGGCCTTGCATGCTCCGAGCAATTACCCGAGATAACGTACTTATTCAGATGATATTGACCCTATTCGACCTAGAATCGGTCTAAACACACATCCAGCGGCTAGCACGCACATGCATTACCTGTCAGTTTTACACAGCCTGTGATTTGCCGTTTCAGTGCCCGATTCGTCGATTAACTTTGATAATAGACACGATGTGGAGGTCGGGGCTCTGGTAATTGTAGACCAATGCTTGAAGCGTTAATTGCTGGTCACACTAATCTAATGTCAGTGTCTAATGAGGCGGTGCGTAGTCAAACACTATCGTTTACCCCGGTTCGAGGTTGATTCTAAAGTGTTAAGTATTAAAAGTGGTCGAATAAACACTAAAACAGTTTAGTTATTTACGAGGGGCGGCTGAAAAGTTCTAAGCCTAAGGTATTTTGAGGTTGCATATGCGTTAGCGATACTGGCCACTAAAAAGACCATTTAAAAAGTTAATAAATAAAAGAAAAAAATGTCGTCTTTTGTTTATTACATCTCGAGATATCCGACGCTAAAGGCCATCATGTGTGAATTATCAACGCATATCACGAAAATTGAGCACCGTGCAGTCATTAAGTTCCTCACGAAAAGTGACAAATCGCCGAAAAGAATTTTTGAAGAAATGTCTAGTATTTACGGTGAATCTGGCCCTTCTCATGCCACTGTTAAAGAATGGAGTCGACTTTTTAAACTTGGACGGGAGTCGATCGAAGACGATCCTCGCTCAGGAAGGCCAATATCGGTTGTGACTGAAGAAAATACTGAAAAAGTCAAAAAGTTAGTATTAGAGGATCGGAGAATTAAGGTTTGGCAAATAGCTGAAGCCTTAGGTATTAGTAAGGAAAGAGTTGGAGAGATTTTGCATCAACATTTGCATATGACAAAAGTAAGTGCTCGTTGGGTGCCGAAAATGCTCACAGCTTTCGATAGAGAACGTCGTGTTCAAACTTCTCAGGCATTTTTAGAATTATGTGAAGAAGGTTTAGATGAAGTTTGTTCCCGAATAGTAACTGTTGATGAAACATGGATCAGACAGTATGATCCAGAGTCGAAGTCTGAATCTATGCAGTGGATCGAAAAGGGTGAAAGGCCGCCCAAGAAATTCAAGGTTCAAAGATCGGCGTCTAAGCTAATGGCCACCGTGTTCTGGGATTGCGATGGCATTCTTTTAATAGACTATTTGGCGAAAGGCTCTACAATAAATGCAGTTTATTATGCTGAGCTATTAAGAAAAGTGCGACAAGCCATAGTCGAGAAACGAAGGGGCAAACTGAGCAAAGGCATTTTGTTTTTGCAAGACAACGCCCCCGTTCACACCGCTCGTGTTGCCAAGCTTGCTCTGAAGGAAACTGGCTTCGAGGAAATTGATCATCCACCTTACAGTCCAGATCTGGCCCCTAGTGATTATTTTCTATTCAGCAATTTGAAGAAAGATTTAAGGGGAAAGCGATTTGGCAGTGATGAAGAGATGAAGGCGGCTGTACAGGAACATTTCGACAGCCAAAATAAAACTTATTTTTTTAACGGTCTAAAAGCATTATTTAAAAAATGTAATAAATGCATTGAATTAAAGGGAGATTATATTGAAAAATAAAAATAGTAAAAAAAATCTGAACATTTTTTTTCTACCTTAGGCTTAAAACTTTTCAGCCGCCCCTCGTAGTTATGTTAATTGACGACGCATTTTCGTACCAGCAAGGGATCTAGTAGCTGCCCTTACTGCCCCATCTCAACTTTCCACCCTGTGTAGTTGGTATTGAAGGAAGCTAGATAAAAAAGATAAAATAAATTTATTCAGTAAGTAGGCCGCACGGGCACTTTTACACGTCAAGAATCTACCAGCGCTTCCCAAGAGAAGACCACTGCCGAGAAGAAACGCCGCAAGAAACTCGGCAGTCAGTCATTGTTTAAACATATTTCTTATTACAATCTCTAGCATTATATAAAGCTATAAATATTAAATTAAATATACCTAGTATCAAATAACATGCGTAGTTCAGTAGGAAATCATGCCAATTAAGAATCTTACGGGGGAGATAGAGAAAAAAAAACACATACTTATGTGTATATAAGATGGTGCGAGACGACCACATAAAAGTTTCGATATGTTTTCCTACATCAACGGTGTCCCCTAGACAAGATAAAGATTTTGCATTTGAATAAATTATTATTATGTTAGATAGTCCTCGATCCTATAATACGCTTTAGACATTAACGACCTAGGGATTCCGGGTTCGGTTCTCGGTATGGGCAAATATTTGTGTGATGAGCTGAGTGTTTTTTTATATGTTCAAGTATTGTATTTCTCTATGTAAGTATGTTTATATTTGTCTACTACCTATAGTACAAGCGTAGAGCTTACTTTGGGACTAGGTCAAATTGTGTGAGGTTGTCCCAGATATTTATTTATTTGTAATAATGAAATTCACAATGTAAGCAGTCGATTCGGATAATTTAAATTCATGTATAAATAATACAAGTCTGTCCGCTTTCATACGATCGCTTTTGGGTTCATATTATTGAGTGTTTTACTTAAATCATAATTGCTTCTTAAAACACACTTGATAAGATAACTGTTGGCACGATATGAAGCTCAAATAAATAAAAGTTTTTTTAGAATACTAGTTTTGGCTCGCGAGTCTGTCCGTGCACTTTCCAATTTTACGGGGTAAGAGTACAGTCAAGGACTTTAATTGTTATGCCACTATGGAACCCTGTCATAATGACAGCGTCAAACCACATGACAGAAATTACGCTTAAATGAATGATTAACGTTATGCGACAGGGGTCCATAGTGGCATTACAATTAAACTCCTTGACTGTACGCTTAGATCTTTTAAACTACGCAATGGATTTTCATGCGGTTCATCAATAGGTAGAGTGATTCAAGAGGAAGGTTTTTATGTACAATAAATTCTAGATTATGTACTGGTGTTACAGAAAATTCACATAAACCGAAGCGTAGCGAGGGCGGGTCAACTAGTAAAATAATACTAGTTTGTCTGCTTTCATACTATCGCGTTTGGGTTCATGATATTGAGTGTTTTACTTAGGCACGATGTGAAGAAGCTCACATTTTTTTTTTAGAATACTAGTATTTGTTCGCGAGTCTGTCCGTGCACTGTCCAATTTTACGGGATAAAAGAACTCTTTGACCGTCCATGCTATAAACTCAATCATTCAATAATTATGCATATTTACAACTTTTTTTTAAAGTTATTTCCATACTAAACAATATTTTCGCGATAAGCTCGCCGCGCGCCCGTTGAAGTCGTTTGTTCGCTACGCGCGACCTCCGCTACGCCTCACGCTCCGTATTCACCACCGTGAAGATCATATCTACGCTGCAGCCTCTACGGCGGTAATTATTTCTGCCGTGCTAAGGCAAATGGCAGTATATCAGACAAAGCTTCTGTAGCAAGTGGAACCTTATTACTAACTGAAAAGAAATGATTCTGCTTTGGCTGTTGACTTGGAGATACCGCCTTAAAGCTTATGAGGGCAGATTTGATGGCCTTGTCTGTACTGTACACTTATAAATTATTAAAGTAGGTTTGTAAGGGCTTTTGATGTATACTTTAAGGTTATTTTCTCTCATAACTACAAGGCTTGGTATAATTTAATAAGTTGGTTAATTTGACCTTATTAATAACTAGCGGCTCGACCTCGATTCACTTCAATTTATGTGGGTCTATAACATCCGTATATAATGCAGAATTTGTTAAACATAAGAACCTTCCTCTTGAGTCACGCTATCTATTGATTAACTCCGCATTAAAATCCGTTGCGTAGTTTGAAACATCTAACTAAAGCAGGAATGTACTTTTTATAATATTAAAATAAAAAATAATACATACATACATAAATAATCTCACGCATTCGTTCCCAGAGTGGGGTAGGCAGAGCTACAGAATTACAAACATCTCTAAAAACTTGTTGATAATTCTATAACCACAATTTGCACAATTAGGCTAAGATGTTTACCAGCGTATTAGTGACAGGTTGCAAGCCCATCGCCTAACAGTACTACAAGCCTTTATTCCCTTAGTCGTCTCTTACGACATCCACGGGAAGACATGGAGTGGCACTATTCTAACTCGGCAACCACACGAGGCCCGAGGCACGAGGATTAAAAAATAATAAGCCCTTTTAAATGGTTTATCTGAAAGACAACAAGTGCTTTTTTTTTCAAGCAAAAAGCAGTTAAGGATTTTTCAGAATTAGATTTAATCTTCCTAACACACAAACGTCACCTCTTTATAATATTGAAACATAGACTAAAAGAAACGCCTCTATCTACACGTAATTCTAAAAATAATATCATCGGAATGTCAACCATACTGATGAGATCAAGATCCTTAAATTAAAATGTTGAACAGTTGACGTCATATATAAATTTGCCGAGTCATTCCTCCCCGACGTGTTATGAAGTAATACGTGGCTTATCTATGAAAAGGGACCTTATTGTGGATGGCGCTTCCGCCATTATTAGAGATGCTCCGATATAAATACAATGTCGCATGACGCAGTGCGGCGTAAGCGCCATCGACAATAAGGTTCCTTTTCATAGATAACGTCTGGAAATATATAACACGACAAATTTGCATTTTCATTAAATTGCTAAACATTTAAATTCCTCAATTTTACGTCTCAGTGACGTCTTTAGGAATGTTGGATATGGTTTTTAGAAATTGTAGTTGATTTTAAGAGTGTTTTTAAATTTTCATCTTCAAAATATATTGCTATAGAATTGGGAGAGACCTAGTTTTTTTAATTAATTAAATCTCATGGAGCTATGTATACTCGAAAATCTAATTTAAGACCAAAATCTGACAGTTCCCATGTTGATTATTTCGTAATTTTGACATTATTTCATAAAAATATGAATGAAAACTCGAGTAATCAGTAATATAGTGTCAGTTTTATTGATAAAAATACCTACACTTAAACCAAAATGCAGTAATCACAGGGAATGTGCGCCGGTTGAGGTTAGGATTTTGGTCTTGAATTAGATTTTCGAGTATAAGTAATTATAAGTTTCACTTGAAACTGACAGTATATCAGTAGTAGTATATCAGTAGTTTTCGTGTGTCATTGAAAAACGAAGATCGCTATTAAGAAAATGATTGCACTGTACTGGATGCGGTATTACCTACTGTAAAATATACATAATATATATATTAAGAAATCAGTTTCAACACTATCGACATTGTACACTTCGGCACATTATTAAAACCGTCAATAGTGACTAATAATCGGTCATCATCATAATAATTTCCGGTTCTAATTATTAATTAATCCACAAACCCAATTGTGAAAATGCAGTAACCGTTAATTGTAATAGGTACATTATTTTATAACATACATAGATAATCTCACGCCTTCGTTCCCAGAGTGGGGTTGGCAGAGCTACAGAATTACAAACATCTCTAAAAACTTGTTGATAATTCTATAACCACAATTTGCACAATTAGGCTAAGATGTTTACCAGCGTATTAGTGACAGGTTGCAAGCCCATCGCCTAACAGTACTACAAGCCTTTATTCCCTTAGTCGTCTCTTACGACATCCACATTTTATAACAGTTATCAGTTTATAACTATGATGCCTCCGCTGTCCTTCCGCCTGTCTGTCTGTCTGTCAGTGGGTTGTATCCCATGTGGTTGTATTGAGTTAGACGGGTTAAATTCTCACAGAGTGTGTATTTCTATTGCCGCTATAACAACAAAATATGCTAAAAAATAAAATTCAATAAAATTTAAAATACAGGGACAAATTATACGGATACAAGAAACATGATTATTTTGGCGTTTATTGCTCTACTCCGACAAGTGGCTGTATCCCTTAAACTGTAACATAGCCAGCTGAAATTTTCTAAAAGTTATTTAAGAATTATTGCCGCAATAAAACAAATAGTGAAAATAGGATAAAATTAAAAATTAAAGGTACGGAACCCTTGGTGTGAAAATACGACTCGCTCTTGGCTGGTTTTCTACACACTTTACCTATACTCTGATTATTGTAAGATGATGCCCGTGACAGCTCATATAAACAATTATTACACTTATTTCTTGAACATTACATAAACACTACATCGGTACAAACCTAGCGACGCCGTTCAGGAATTTAAATAATTAGTCGTCTTTTTTTAAACACACCGCTCGTGAGTATAATAACTAAGTGATTGAAAATTACGAAAAGGCGTCATCTTAGAATAATCAGAGTAAAAAGCTTTGTATTTCAAGATATTTCTTTCCCAATTCACACTTTTCCTGTACATTCTTATTAAAAAAAGAATAATTCAACATGGTTGGGGTCGCCTTTTTATTTCTAGTTTGTATGAATCGGATGTGTTTGGCCTAAAAATAAAACCGGCTCTTAAGGTAGCACCGGTTTAAGATTCACATACAATTTGCGCATGTTTACGTCTTGAGAATGTGCTTTGATGATGAAGTTGATTGCGAAATATCAATAGTTACATACTTTTATTAATTTAAATAATATTTTTTTAATTAATCTTTAAATCATATTTAATGAATTAATCTTTATTTGTTTTATTAAACTTTCGTTAATATTAGTTTCATTAATTTTTAATTTATATTTGTGTCATTAATTTTTGATTAATATTCGTTCAATTAATATTCAATTAATATTTGTTTAATTAATATTTTTTCATCAATCTTTAATATAATTATGCGTGCATTAAACGCCGCAGTTTATCGCAATAATTTTAATTAACTTGTGATCGAGTCTCGAACGGCCAGCACTTAAATTAATTATAATGTTTGTATATGTATACATTATACAAACATTGACATGACAACTTCGATTCACATATTTTTTATACACTATTGGATAAGACATACATTAGGAGTTTTGCTAATACTTTTAACCTAACACATAATAGAAGTCAGTTAGATTTTATAATGAGCGTTAAAAAAGATATAAATATAAATTACTAGATCTCCATGTCTCCCCGCCCTTTCTATGCCTCTTTCGGCCAGTTACTGAGGAATGCAGCCAAGTCCAGGATTTACTTAAATACATCATTGAATTAATTAAATATGCTTATTAATGTCGGTTCGAAATTGCGTCTACAGGAAATTCTTAAACATTAACTAATGTATTTTACCCAATTATAATGGTTTCGTAATACCTGCGGTTATCTCCACTATTTAATTTATTTTACACAATGATGTGCCGTTTTGATTAAAAGTTAATTAATTTCTCGACCTTGATTTAAATATCTAGTACTTACTACATTATTTTGATAGCATGCTCGGCATTATTGACTTAAGACCTATGCTCTTTTCGGTTCTAGATTGGTCCAGATATCGCACCTTCAAAACAATAATGACGTAATTCAGAAATTTTAAATTTCGAATTGTGTCTCTATAATAATAAATTTATGACTTGAAGTTTGAAAGCAGAAATTTTGAATTAGGTCACTATTGTTCTGAAGGTGCGATATGTTCTTAGTCTCCTATTTACTTTTTCCTTCCATTATCATCTTTATGTACTCGTCGTGGTGATCAACCATGTTCTATTATTATCATCTAGTGTCTGTGTGATAGCATGATACTATACACTCATACTTCTACCGATAGGTACACATTAGTCATACTTTATTAATAGCCCGTTACTATTTTTTACTGCCCTACTAAACTAATAAGTAGTATCTCAAATTTAATAACCAAAGCAGTATTAATTCTCTTCTGTTAGTAATAAGGTTGATATTGCTACACGAGTTTTATCTGACATACTGCGTATTGGATTACCAGGGCAGTTTAGTGGTGGTAGGACCTTGTGCACGGTCCGTCTGTCCCTCCGGACAGTTCCTACAATATTATGCTTTACCCTACCGAGAAGCAACAGTGTTTGCAGTGTTTAGATCAAAACAGTCGTAAGTTAAAATACAACTGTATTTTAAAATCAACTTTAATTCAACTTCTATCAACTTGAAACAACACTAGCAAGGATTTTGATTTGATACTGTTTTGATTTAGCAGTGCGATTTGTTTTCCGGTGTGGGGATAAGAGAACCGGTGAAATTATTAGCATAGAGGCATTCCATCTTAGTTCTCAGGGTTGGAAACGCATTATAGTCTTGAGAATGTAAATGTGTGCTTGTCTTCTGGGTCATACACAGATTTAGGTTACCGTCATTCCTGTGGACATACCCAAAGTTAACGTTTTCAAGGCCTAATTTTCTGGCTGAACCCACATGAATGGCGTCAGGGGTCGATTTTTGACTTTCGAGCGCTCCGAACCGACCGTTTTTTGAAATACGAGCGGTAGTATTGAAAACGAATGGCGTGGACCACTCGTCTTTAAATTTTCTATCGCTCGTAATTTAAAAAATACGGTTTCACAGATTTTGCTCACTTTCGAGTGAAACTTTCGAGCGCTCGATTGTCAAAAATCGGCTCCCAGGTCTACTTTAGTCCTATCAAATAAAAACATAACTTATATGCACACAAGCCTTTATTGACCACAGGAGAGACTACTTTTTTTTTTGTAATGTGTACGGTCCTTTTATCCTTTAAAAAAGCAACTCGCCAATCACCGACCGTCGTAATAAGTTCCTGACATCCATAATGAAATTAATCAGTGTAATATTTAATTCCCTCGTGCCTAAAGTACCTGCGCACGGGCAGCATCACATTGTTATGCAACGGCGGCATCTGCTCGCGACCCGGGCCACGTCCCACCAATCCGTCATCTACTGGACGTGTCAATCGCAGCTCGCCTCTATTTAAAGAGCCGCCCGACCGATGCGCAAGAGTCGAAACGCTCACTTTCTATCGGGTTTTAATTGTTATGTGCGCGGCGGACACATGCAATTTTACGTGCGGCTATGTTGTTAATCATTTACATTGCACACGGTTTTTTATTGGCTAGGGTTGTCTGTTTGATTGATTGATGATTTGTTTCAAGGTTACATTTTGGCTTTTACAACATAGAAATATTTCTAAATCATATAAGAATACTAGCGACCCGCCCTCACTTCGCTTCGGTTTGTTTGATTTCTCTCTAACACCCGTAGAATCAAAATTGTTACTTTATTTACATCCAACTAAGTGTAGAATTCAACATTAATACAATTAAAAATTAAAACTAAACGTATTTAAATTAAAATTAAACTAAGCTACTTAAATATTAAAGATATAAATAATAATCACCACTATAAAAAGAACACCCCCTCTAGCAGATCCGCTCCCCATGAAAAAAAAAAAACAAAATTGATTCTACATAAAAACCTTCCTCTTAAATTACACTATATCTTGATGAAAAGCACATTGAAATCCGTTGCGTACTTTAAAACATATAAGCGTGCATACAGACGGACAGGCAGAAGTTATATTGTTTTATATTATGTAGAGATTCATGTTTTTTTGTGTCTCGACTGATATGGTATGTTGTGGTGATATTGATTAAAATAAATTGAATTAATTATTTAAATTTATTCTTTTCTGTCTATTTGACTCGTAAAGTTACGAAACTAGCTTATAAATAAAATAAATTGTTTATTTTATTTGGATTGGTTTTATAATATTACATAGTTTTAAAGTCTTAATTTAGTTTATTTATTTATCAAAGTAATGTTACAATATAGTCAATTAGTGTGGTAATTTTTTTTAAATTACCGCGAATTATTTTGGTCCGTGAATTGTATTGTCCAATCGGAATATAATCCGATCAGGATATCATCTTAAATTCATCTATGCTATTAATGTCACGGAAAACCCCATAGCGATAAATTTTCATTGTATATTTTATTAACGAAATGCGTCATAGGTCAAATATCTTTAGAGTATATACCTATACCTGTTTTATGTCGAATAAAAGTTAATAAGAATCAACGATTTTTATCCGTTGGAGTTTAGCAAAAAAGGCATAAAAAAAAAAAAATATGACTGACTGCTGAGTTTCTTGCGGCGTTTCTTCTCAGCAGTGGTCTCCTCTTGGGATGCGCTGGTAGATTCTTGACGTGTAAAAGTACCCGTGCGGCCTACTTACTGAATAAATGTCTTTTTCACAACACTGCTCGGAAATATGGCCATAGATGGTCTTGTTTGGGGTCACAAAACGTCACTTATAGGGACAGACCAAGAATGTTTGGCGTGTTTGATGATTGGTCCAACTTTAAGAACCAATGAAAATCAATGAATAAATTTTTGTGTCATAGCTTCTTAAAATGAAAAATTCAAATCGACCAATCAGAACACACCATTTTGTGTCGTAAAATATTAGGTGTATTTTTGCTAAAAGATACACAGAGTAAAAACAATTTCACTGCTTTTTTTTTAAATGTAATTCGAACTTGGCCCCTAATCTCGAACCACTAGAGATAAAATTACATGGGAGATATAGCGAAACAAATACAATTTTATATGGAGTTGACATCTTCATCTCGCATGTTAGTTTATTAATCTCGAGAGCCACGAGAATAGGGGTCCCGATTAAAAAAAAAGTTATCTATGGTAAAATTGGCGGTGATGTCACATTAACATGAATTAAAATTTGAGTTTTGAATATGAATTCTTATTTTATTTCCTCTCAGTAGTTGTGAAAAGCACTATGTCTGCCTCGGTAGAAAGTGCAATTTATGGAATCTTACACTACACTCGTACACTCGTACACTATATGACTCGTCCAAAAATCGCGTACTTTCTATCCTCTGCAACAATGTACTATTATCTTTTAGGGCGCTGTTAGGACTGAAAACTGCAACATGATAATTTCTTTCCAAAAAACTGCCACCAAAACTACCATGTTGTGCTTAGTTTAATGTTATTTCGTATTTCTCGCAACCCTAAACCCTAAACACCTGCTTCTTTCTCATTACCAACCCTAGATCTACAAAGTCTGCACGTGTGCTCGTGTACTATACCACAACGTGCGTGATACGTTCCTAGGATGTATTAATACGTCGATTAACATTTTCGATTGATATTCTTCGGACTGCTTCGGTTTGAGCGACAATTCATTTATTCATTAGTGAAGAGCATCATGTTTCGTACCAAGTTGGATAACTGCGCGTAACTTACTGGCTGCGTTTCATTTTGTTACGTTATATCTGTTATAGAATGCAGCTGTCAGTGACTCCTACAGTCTGTTCGTATTCAGACTGCCAATGACAATAACCAGTATACCTGCCTGTAATTGTCTTTAGATTGAGGATGAAATAGCGATGAGAATAATGTTACTTCTAATCAGAAAATAAAAAAGGTTGAATATATATTCATTATCATCATCGTGTTATTATGCTGGGTGCGACAGCGACGAAAACTTCTCTTATCTAATTAATCAATCAAATCAATCAAAACATCACTACATTTTCATGTCAAATATATTTTTAAAAACAAAATGTATATGACAAGCGTTAGTCAGTCTAACTGAAGGGTCCACGGAAAGAACATGTCTAGTCACTTTTTTTAAAAAATGAGTTTTGATTCTCAAAAGCTAGAGGACGAAATGAACTATTACCTACCTTTCAGTTTAAGATATAAATCTTCATTTGTCTTGTATTTTTTCACTCTTAAAAAAACCTCTACACGAAAATTACGTACAAAATAAGATGTTTCCTAACTTTCAAATCACGATATATCAAAAAGTTACTAATGTGACTAGACATAAGAAGTGGTCTCTGCCTACCCCTCTGGGAAACAGGCGTGATTTAATGTATGTGACTAGACATGTTCTTTCCGTGGACCCTTCAACTGTATTCTCACCGAAAGTGCTTTTCATAAAAAAAAACAATATTAAATATAGATTACTACCTCAAAATAAACATGAAGACAATGATTAAGTGTATAAATAAATAATATGACCACGCTCAACATTCAAAAATACGCGAATACTCGTATTTAGTAAAATAATTTGTTTATATGAGCTTTGCCCATAATGTTCAAATATCATATATTATTGGTTGCAGAACTTCCATTCCCATTTTTTCCCGATCTTAATTTTTTCCAATCACATATTTTCCTATCCGAATTTCTCCCAATTGCAATTTTTTCTACTTATAATTAGGTCAAAAAAGGAAGATAGGTTTAGGTTATGTTAGTTTTGCAGTAGCCCCTAAGGGCCAAACCGCATAGAAATCGATACTATCAAATTCATTTCTGGAATGGTAAAATGCGTCAGAGAAAAACAAGTCAGCGAAAACACACGACTGTAAAAATAAGATCGGGAAAAAAAATGGGAATAGAAATGCTACTACCAATTAAATTTGATTTTCGGAAATTATGAGCCACACTCGTTTATATGAGTGACGGAATGAAAAGGTCCCGATAGTACAGTCACGAGATTAAATTTGGTACCCACCTTAGGTCCAAAATCAATCTGACATTCTACAATAATAAGGTTGAGTTTCCTAAAAGTTACAAATGACTTGACATCTCTGATGACATTGACGACTTCAAGCATATTTTTCTTGAAATGGGTCCCAAATTAACGCTCGTGTCCGTACTTCGTAGTTTAGCTACCATTTTACCTACTACGGGTTCCAATGTTCAATTCATCTCTTGTTTAGAGTTACAATTAACATAGCTATAGTTCATTTTCGTTTCAAGGACGACGACAATGACTATGTGTTTAAACTTGTGATAAGAGATAGATTCAATATTGGACGATGAGACTGCAAAAACTTCGTGGTTTAAAATAGCCTCGAATCGGCAACATCAACTGCCCACCCGGGATTTAGTGACATCAATCGATACATTATTGATTTTTAGCAAATTAGTCAGCCTCTAGGCGCTAATTAGGATTCGAATTTGTATTTAACTTCGTGAGGTCTATACCATACCATACCACAAACAGGGAGACTTTTGTTGGAATTTGAATCTTCCATAACGGAAATAAAGTTCAATTACTTTTGCCCTAAATGCCATTTTCATTTTGAAACAAATGTAAATGAGCTTTCTTGAACTTAAAACTAAATTGCCTTGATTATGGACCTCCTATGGAACACCTGGTCTCACAAGGGCAAAGTTGATTTTGCAATCTCCAAATAACACTAACGGATAAATCGTAACTGTGTCCTTTACTTTCATATGACAAAGAAAAGAAAAATCATAACTCGACCTGATTATTGTATCTGGGGATTGGAGAAATTGACCCTTAGTTATAGAACATCTAATTTCAATTTTTTTCTAGGAAATCCATTTACACTCTTTCATCCATTAAGAACCTTTTTAAAGTGTTAAACCTTATTTTATTTATCTTTAACTTCTTTCCTTTATCTGCTTTCGTCGTCTGTCTGTCTGTATGTCTGCTAACTCCTCCAAAACCACGCAACGGATTTTGATGCGATCAGCGGTATTCACCACCAGTTAGGTAGATATTTTTACAGAAGGTTTGTATGTATAATAAATTCTGGTTTATGTACTTTTGTTACGAAAAACTCATATAAATGCTCAGAATACATTTTAAATAAATCTGACGAATAAATTAAATATTCACGCTAATTTCACTATGCAATGAAATGGAAGTGATTTAATCATTCTTCCATTCTCTTAATATATTCATACGTTCCATAGCATTAAGGATGCTCTCAAATATTCAACAGCCTTATTAACATAATAACACCTACACGGCGACGTTACCGTTTCGCATATTGTTAAAGTATAAAATCTTGTTCTAATTTATTTAGCCATGAACTAGGTGTAAATTTTCGCAACTCGAAACGGTTTTTACCATTATGTCATCAATAGATTTTGCTCATGTCGAATGCCCATGTCGTGTCAACTCCCGTATTGATCAGACAGAATACATTCGAATTTTTTGACGAATATGTATACCTGGGACAAACTGTCCGGTTAGGCAGGTCCGGATTCGAGAAAGAGGTCACTCGTCGAATCCGACTCGGCTGGGCAGCGTTTGAGGTCCAACATACCGCAGTGTCTGAAGACGAAAGTCTTCGATCAGTGTGTGCTGTTTACAATGGGCCTCATAAGAAAGCTCAAGGTCACTCAAAGGGTGACGGAGAGGGCTATGCTCGGAGTATCTCTGCGTGATAGAATCAGGAATGAGGAAATCCGCAGAAGAACGCGGTCACCGACATAGCCCGAAGAATTGCCAAACTGAAGTGGCAGTGGACGGGGCGCATTGTTCGTAGAACTGATGGCCGATGGGGTCACAAGCTTCTCGAATGGCGACCACGTATCGGAAGACGCAGCGTGGGTAGACATCCTACGAGATGGTCCGACGACCTCGTGAAGGTTGCGGGAACCCGGTGGATGCAGGTAGCACGTGAGCGGTCGTTGTGGCGATCCTTGGGGGAGGCCTATGTCCTGCAGTGGACTTTCGTTTGGTTGAAATGATGAATGATGAGATTTTGTGTCTAGTTAAGGTATCAGTTGTCATCAAAATTCCACTTTTTGCCCGACTTCCGAAGGAGGAGGGTAATGTGTTTATTACCCTGTTTGTATGTATGTTTTTTTCTTTGCGGTGATCTAGAAACTAAACGCGTGGACCGATTTTGATGATTCTTATGTCAATCGTTTCGTCTTAACCGTGTGAATATCATTAAAGATATGACAGTAATCAAAATTCAATATGGCGGCAACCAGGCGGTAAAACAGAAAAAAAATAAAAATAACGAACTATGACAAGCGGGGTGTCATTGAATAGGTATTTTAAAATCATCTCTAGGTTTCTTTCACTATTTTTCATTTTGAATGATCATTTAGGATTTATAACGATTTAAAGTTGGTTAGAAACAGTCGGGTTTTTTAAAGCTTGCTTTATGTTCTTAATTGATATTTTAAACTAGACTAGACGATGGTCGCTACTAACTATACATATTTATTTCTGTTATGTTGAATTTCGAGATATGATTTTTATTGCGATAATTTACCTACATTATATTTATAATCTCACATTTCTACTTTATACATTTAGGCTACGGTAAAATGGGGTGAGTAGGGACACAACCTAAAATGAAGCATATGTTACTAATTATAGGACTGAAATTATTTCCAATAGACGTAACGTTATTGTTTATTTAATAATTGTTCTTATTTGTAACAAGTTATGACTTATTTTAGGTTGTGTCCCTACTCTCCTCTTAATCCCTACTCACCCCGTTTTACGGTACGTGTTGTCACTCACAATCAGTTTTTACCCGACCGCCGAAGGAGGTAGTGTATAGTTATTTTTTCCCTTGTAAAGGTTGAACGGATGGCCCGATTTCGATAAAGCGAGGTGTCGTTAGATTCGTCATAGCGTCGCGGGTATTTTTTTTAAACGTGGAATTGACGAAATACAAAATATATACATGATTATACATTATATTGACGACATCCAAATAACAGATGGGTTTTTAAAAGTTTGCTTTGTGTCAGACTTGTAACCATATCATTGTCATTTTTACTAAGGTTATGGTAGCTTATATTTCCTTGACAGTAAAGGCGGCCACATAATAAAAACAAAATTTGAAAATGAAATGGGTAAAATCAGAGTGTAATTATAGCATTAACAATTTCCAAAATTTCATAACACGAAGTTGACCACGATCGTAATATGTTAATCAAATGGCAATCAAATTTAGAAAGCTAGATAATTAAGTCTGTTAGTTAGTGCACATATATTTGATCGCTCGTAACAAACGGATTACTATGAAACTGCGAGGTGCAGTATAATTACGAGCAAGGACGACCGGTCCTGCGCCCGCGCTCGCGTGCGGGAATAACTGCGTGATTCGGTTACGGGTAATGCGTGACGTCGACGTAACGGTTCCTATTTACCTCACTACAAACAGGTTGAAAACGTTATAGACATCTGTGTGTTAGTGTCTTAAATAACACTTCGTCAGCCAGTGACAGCTCTAGTTTTTTTTGTTGTGAGGAACGCATTTATTTGTTCCTGTCTTGGGTGTTAGTCTAAAGCGTAGTTTGGGGCTAGCTCAATTTGTTTTGAGATTTTCCCTCTGTTCTTATATATTATTTTTCTAGCGCTTCTCTTCCAAGGTCACTATAAATACTTTATTGTAACAACAAAAACGATGTCGAAATGATTGACGATTTTTCCTTAGGAAATAACGTAGCTGTTGCCATGTCGCTAAACGATTAATATACTAATTTTATTGCTACTAACTGAGATCTTTCCATATCGTTTAAGGCGAGCCATTATATTTGTTAATTGAGCTATAGTCATATCTCACGCGGTAAGTTTCCATGGATTTTCAATCTCGATTTGACCTTATCATTTCCTGAGGGAATCCCATGTTAGCCACTGTGGATTTTGCGTCACCACTGTTAAACAGTGGAATCATTAACGGCGAACTCTGTGTATAGCGTTCAGTGTGATGAGCAGTAATTGATTTTTCTCGTAGGAAACTTGTTTGTTTACGCTTTAAGCGGTGCATGTATGCGCGTGTCGGTTTTGCAACGGCCGGTCGGGGCCCATCGGGTGCGGACTGCACTCGCCTGCAGTTGCATAAACTGAATTGCGAAATGCGTATCGCGGTCACTGCCGCCGCCGCATAGCTAAGGGCACTCGCCGCACCCTTCCCCACTTGCACTAAACACTACTACTTGACGCTCTTGCGGTTGTGATGTCATCTGATCAATATTAAAACTATATCATTCGCTTATTGGTTTTTTTATTCAGCGTACTTAATGTCGCTTTGTCTGTTCGCCTTGACATTGTGCGTGAATGTCGCGTATTTTGCACGTATTAGGTCTGTTTGGCAGCCTTTTGTGCTTGCAGGTTTTAATGTTTGTAGTTAACTGTACGTACGGTCACGGAAGTTAATTTGCTACCCATTTCAAAGAAAATCTGCTTGAAGATGTCATTGTCAATAGAGATGTCAAGTCATTTGTAATTGATAGGAGACTCAACCTTATTGCTGTAGAATGTCAGATTGACTTTGGACCTAAGGTGGGTCACAAATTAAATTCCTTGACTGTACGTAGTAGTATCTGGAATTGTTACCCTTTAGAGGTAGTAATTGTTAATAAAAATTGCTCGTTTGTTGCGGACTCTCTAGCGTTGTTTTTTCTATTAAGGCCGCATTTCACCAAACTTGGAATAAGACTTACTCCGAGATTAGTCTATAGAAATTCGGCGTTTAATCTAGGTATAAGACCTTATTCCAGTTTGTAAAATGTAATGTAATGTGAAATGCGGCCTAAGAGTAGGCTCTTAGGCCGCATTTCACCAAACTGGAGTAAGGTAAAGTACCTATACTTTTTTGTGTAACAAAAATTTGTCATGTCTGTGGTTAATTTTCTTACACAACGGAAAAAACGTTTTCTAATGGAGTCCTCAAATACGCTGAATATATCTGAAATTCACCCAGTTGCACTCGACATAGAGTAACTGAGTGAGCGTTATATGGATTTGCTATGAGCTCACAAGAAGTCTTAACACTGGTAGCCTATTCACAGTTAACGATTGCTTTAAAAGGCCAACAACTATTAGTTAAAAGAGTAATTAGCTGTCTTAACCGCTCGTTCTTTAGTTTATGTCACTCATTACAACATGACGCGTGTTTTAACACGCTCCTTGTATCTGCAACCAGAATTTGAAACCGTCGGCAATTCTAATGGTAATGTTGCTACCGCGTTTCGTGGCATGAGCACTATTAGTGTTTCTTTTATGCTCCGAGATTTTGCGTGCCGTATGAATGCAAACACACAAATAGTCTTTGCATAACACCGATGCGTGGGTATTGAATTTAATATGTTTAAGAACATGGTTCGCAGTAAACATAATATTGAAACACTCGGTGCTAACTAATTTCCCAATTAAGTAGGAATTGTAATCTTGATTAGTCAAAACCATTGTTCTATTATTTATAACCCATTTTGCTTCTATTTTGTAATAATACTGTTGACCTAATTGTACCTAACTCTTTATGTTAAATAAGTAAAGCTTGTCAGATGAGCTAAAAAAAAGTGGAATACCAGGTTCTATAGTGTCGCTAGCGCTGAATATGTTTATGAAGTTACCAACATTCCTAATTAATCTAACTTCTAAGTTTCCTTTATGCGTAACGAAAGTTTTTTTTTTTTTAGTGTTTTGTTCTTTATCATACCGGTGGAAATCAACGGTCTTAAAACGAACGGATACGGATATTTTTTTCTGTATGTAGGCCCCGAGGCCATATTATGAATTGTCAAATCCTATTTATAGGCCAACACCTATAAGGGATAAAGCTATTTTGATTACTCTTGCCATCCTTTTGCTGCCAGTTTCGGGTTTATTAGTTTGTAATAATATTTCTCTTTAGGGAATTAAACATGTCTTCAAGCGCTTCCTTATACTATTAAAATATTTGACTATGTTGAGACAAAGTGTACAACGTATTATTGTTTGTTCCAGCGTGTGGCCACATGCGGGCCCGCGTGCGGCTCGGCAGGCGCCAGCGCGGCCGGCGTCGCGCGCCGCCTTGCTTCCAGCCTCCAGAGCACTTCCACGGGCTCGCTGCCCGACTACGGCACACAGATCGTCGACCCCTACCGCCTGCTGGAGGACGACCTTAACGGCATATACGAAGACATACGATCGGTAAGTTAGCCAGCTTAGCATAGTGCAAGATCGCGGCTTGACTAATGCAGGCACATCGTGGAGAGTAACCTACCTGTGCTCCAGATGTATGTTTTCCAAACTGTTTTTTAATTGTTCAGTACAGTAAAATATATCAACTGAACTTAACCTTTATAATAGTTTATAATCAAGACTCTAAAAGATACAATGCCCTGAAATGAAATGTTACTTATGTTACATTATAAACTCAAAAGTTATGTAAAGAAATGTAACCAAAAGGCAAAACTGAATTTGTTAACCTCTATAACTTTAAGCAAATGATCTCAAGGGCGTATACGTAAGAAGAAACACGATCTGTACACTGTTGAGGAATTCGGTTCGTCTGAATCATCTTGCGACCTATTGACGAAACCACAAACTAGAGGCTAAGGGTGAGTATCCACCAGAGCTGTACGAGGCAGCGGAGCGGTGTGCGAGGAACTGTGGATATTCACCTAAATATAGTCGCCATGCGTCTTTTGTAATGTTTAAACTATGATCCTAGTGGATAATAAGGTAAAAGTTATAAAGGACTAGAGTAATCAGGTTCCAGCGACAAAAAATCCAGAAAATTAGTCGGCATCTACTTACATAAAAATGCAACAGTATAATAAAACCCTTAAATAACTGCTGTGTTAAATCGTTTCTGGGTTTTTTTGTTTAAATTACACTTCTGCAACGGTCGTTAAAAAAGTTGTCCCAATCACGTTATGAATTGATGAGTAAAAAGTTGTCCCAATTATATTATGAATTGATGAGTCAGTAATCGGTTCATGCATGACGGAGTGCGGATATCGTATGAACTATCTTTTTAACTGCATTCCGCATTAAATGGCAGTTGGTGATTCCTGCTCAAGTTTTTGTTCGTTTTTACTTGTAAATACACGCTTCGTCCTCTACTTAACGTCGTCAACTTCGACAGAAGTTGGTACGTGACTGACTGACTGTCCTAGACGTCGCTATCGTTTAAAAAGAAATGTTTTTTTTTCTTATACTCATATAGAGCTACAAAACTAGTAACAGTACTCTTTGACATTTTATCCGAAAAAATAACGAACCCCTTCACTTAATTGTAATACTCACTCACCACGTGCGCGCGCGCTTAACTCTTTAAAAGGCGATATAAAGTAATCAAATTTAATAATCGATTGTCCAATTACCATATTAAAATCGATCACAACAAGACCAACACGTAAATAGTTTAAAAGGCGCATTTCATGAAATGATTGTTGTGAGCGGTGTCCATTGATCGGCAAGTGTGTCAAAGTCACGACGTGTTAGCACGCGGGCGGCCGTGTATTGTGCAATTCGCACATCCTCGATAATTATTTAGATTTACGACAACTCCCTTTTACATTTTATCTATTTCTTGCATTTTGCATACGTAAGTTCTGTCAACTAATTTGATTCCTAGGCCACTATGGGCTATGTCAACGTGACGTTGTCAACCAAATCATAAGAAGTTTCTTACGTTTGGTTTACAACCGTCACTTTAACATAGTCCATAGTGACCTATAGGAATCATATTGGTTTACTGTACGTACAGTCGAGTTCATAAATATGTGTACACTTTAGTGGCAGTTTAAACATTAAATAGACAAGGTACTAAAGTGTACACATATTTATGAACTCGACTGTACATAAATCGGGTGACATGATAATGTATGTAATGTGACGCAATAATATCGATACCTTAGCGCACAATTGTACTAAATGATTTTTTTTTGCCAGTAAAATTACGAACTTATTGTTTGTGCACAAACAAACTAATTACAATAACTTTTCAAATGTAATTAGTACAAGTGTGAACTAAGGTATCGATATGGTGTCATGTAGCTGCCGTCGTGTCGTTGATCTCGATAAGAAGTTAAGACAAAGTAATAACAATTTAATTAACACCACCGTCTCTTCATCACCAACTAAATTTTATCAATCCACAAATAACAAGCTTTCAAAACCCGACTGTTGCTAACCAACTTTAAATCGTTATAAATCCTAAATGATCATTCAAAATGAAAAATGATGAAAGAAACTTAAAGATGATTTCATTTTTAAAGCCCTATTCAATGATACCCCACTTGTCATACTTGGTCGACTTTTTTATTTTATTTGCACAATATGGCGTCTGGTTGACGCCATATTGAATTTTGATTACTGTCATATCTTCAGTGACACTCACCAGATTAAGACAAATCGATTGACATAAGAATCATCTAAATCGGACAACGGGTTTAGTTTTTATAGTGACACAAAGGAACAAACATATATATATATAGGCTGTGAAACACATTACCCTCCTCCTTCGGCAGTTGGGTAAAAAATAAACACCCTATTTTATAGATAGTACAGATATTATTATATTTGGTAGTACAAATAGGTACTTATTTATGACGTGACGTCTCTTGGTTGTGTTGTGTACGACGATCTCTGTAAAACTAGGCAAATTGTATTCGGTGATGTTGAAAATGGCAGACGTCTAAAGATTTATACTTGTTCAGTTGTTCATTTTTGCCACGGCATTTTGGTCAGCTCTACTGGGCCTCAATTTAATATAGTCTATGAATAATAACGGCCTACAAATAGATGGCACACCTATCACTAAAATATTCGGTATAAATTGCAATTTTATGTGCGGTATGGACCTGTTTTAGTTTTTTTTTGTGGTATTTTTGTCTGTTACTTCAAAATACCAAACTAGTTTGAAGAGTCGCTTCAAATGTATGGTTTTTTACATAACATCTTTAGATAGAGGATGCTCTTGTTTTTTTGCAGTTTCCATAACCCGTTCAAATAATGCGCAGGCGATTTTGGCAGCAATCTAATTATCATAATACCTACAGTCGACTACAAAGATATCTATCCAGTAGCCCTTATTACAGTACAATAAAGTGAAAGTTTCTGTAAAAAAATATATTTTTGGGACAAACTTTTTTGCCGACTGCATCATTAGATCACCTCTTAGATAACATAATATTGCATTGTCATCGGGTTTTTACATATGTGGTCCAAATTTCAGCCCATTCCGCTATCGGGAAATGGGTCAAATTTAACTTGCAAGTTTTGACCCGTACATAAATACATACATAGGTACATATAGGTAGTGTAGCTCCTCTTGCATGTAGTAACACATCTGTATACGCGTTCGACATTCTATATTTGAAATTTGACGTAAATTCCATATAAGTTTTGTACACAACTAGATGCAAGAGGAGCTTTACTTAAGTTTTTTACCTATACACATTGCAAGTTAAAAGCTTGTAAAAGTGGATACATCTCTTTGAAGTCGACTGTACGAGGTGTTCAAAATATACATCCCATAAATAAAGCTGTAAAACCATATAAAAGCTAGTAACAATTGCGTTATTGATTAATTACATAAAACGTGAATGGCAGGTGTCACCATTCCCGTCGTGTCATCATTGCGCCTAAGCAGGCTGTTCGCCTACTTTCGGTTTGGAAAACCCGTCTGTATCTAGGCGCGCGCGCCGTTTCTAAACGTTTCCTAGGAGCTGCCTCACCGCAAACGCTTGTCTCCAGTAAAAGTGTCATTATTGTGACAGGTAATTCAAGGTTGGCGAGCTGTTAAATTACACGCTCAACGGATGATGCCCATTCATTTTGGTTTTTAAGGTTCCGTAGCCGAAGGGTAGCCCAAAAAGACCCTATTATTATGACTACGCTGTCCGTCCGTCCGTCCGTTCTAACTTTAAAAAGCTGTGTCTTTTGAACCGTAATAGATAGCGGGTTGTTTTTTTTTTGCATTACGGTGGATTTACCTACTAACTTTTTTTTAAAATCAAATAACAAAGTAGGTCCCCATAAGTACTATCGCGATCGTTAATTTGTGACCCATTTCAAGAAAAATAGGCTTAAAGTCGTCAATGTCATTAGAGATGCCAAATCATTTGTAACTTATAGGAGACTCAAACTTATTGTTGTATAATGTCAGAATGACTTTGGACCTAAGGTGGGTCCCAAATTTAAGTTCGTGACTGTACATTTTAAGTTTATGTTTCAACGTATTTTTATTTTACTTTTATCGGTAAACGGTAAAAAATACAAGCGTCGGATTCAGTATGATTATATTACAGTCAGAAAAAAAAAACAACAGATAAAAAAAAATGGTCAAGTGTGAGATGGGCTCGCGCTGATACGATTCGAAATAGAATTCAAATTGGTATATTGCGCGGAAACGGAACCCTCGGTGCGCGAGTCCGACTCACGTGACCGGTTTTACTATCTCTTTAAGAATGCAACTGAGTTGTATTGAGTATGGGAGATTTCGTAATCAATCTTCGGCGTGATAGATGTCGTTGCTGCACGTGTAACTAAAGATTCACTTCTTCATATGTTTAATTAAGCTATTTTCTACTTTAATTACAGTGCGGTAAGGAACTTTTGATGGACGTCTGTAGCACGTGAATTTTCGGTACCAATGCCAAGATTCTAAAAAGTGAATGCGGTAAAAATAATATCAAGGTCATGCTTGCGGAAAGTTGGCCGCGGAAGCAGTCTTCGCAAGTGGGTCTTATGGATTCTTGAAATCCGGTCTGTTATCTTTAGGGATCCGTACCTAAAGAGTGCCAAACGGGACCCTAAAACTAAGACTTCATTGTCCGTCCCTCATAACTTTAAACAGTAATACATAGGCGACTTTTATTACTTACCTAATGTGTTTTAACGGCGGTTTACCTAACAAATAATAAATACGTTTCTTTTACATTTTTGATTTTGCTCAATCGTAAAAACAAACGAGCGTCACATTTGGTGTAACGATAGCGCTAACCCTAAAGAAAAACAACAAATACTCATTTTTTTCATGTTTATAAAATTTATGAATGGCACATACTTAGAATAAAATGTGTATACAACAGGTGGGTATGTGTGTAGTATTAGCATAAATATGAATCGTATTTTGGTGACATAACCTTTGCTCGTTGGGCATGACAGGGCGCTTCGCTAACCTTCCTGTATAATTTGCAAACCACTGCGATGCCTCCGCTCGCGGGCTGGGTTGCGTGCTCAGACAACAACAGTGGCGAAACCTGACATTGAACAGCGCACTCATAGAAAATGACACAAACGTTTTGAAGATGAGATGTTTGTTTATTGGTTTCTCGAAACGGTTATTTGCTTAGAAATGCGTCATGGCGTATTTTCCTGACAATGTTTGAAATTGTTAGGTGTTAGTGTTTATAATTACACGGTAATGTTGGTTATTGTGCGTCATAGTGTTCGGAGTTTATCTAGAATCAATTTGTGGTCATAAACCCAAAATCCGCCTTTCGTTGTTGACCACGTGATCAGGTCTCGTGGGTCTTTCTTACAAAATATATTTGAATTGGTAATTATTGTGTCGACCGAGTCTTCGGACAACGCCGATATTAACTAACATCAAAAGGTACAAGCATTTCAAGATTGACCTCGAGCATACGTAGTTTAGTTGATGTATTTTTTATATAATATAATTATTAGTCAACTTTGATTATACGTGTCAGTTCGTTTGACCTATTTCCATAATTTAAATAAAAATTGATTGGAGTTGAGAAGCCCGCGAGGGACGATTGTGCCAATCGTTGCAAAAGGATTCAAATTATTAGACACGTTTACAAATTTGCTTGAGCACCATTAGCAACCGCTTCACATTAACTACGGTAAAATATTTACGTGTCGCAAGCAACTTCAACTGATGGACATGTGCTTATGTTTTATTTAATTCTGCGTCAGCGTTTATATTAACACAAAGCACATTAAGATGCAATTTAATATTGTTGCTCCCATAGCCTTCTACGGTGCTTGAGCACAATACAATTGGTATGCATGTACAATAGAGATTTAGTCAATTGTCGCAATAACCGCGGGCTGGGCTGGCCAAGGTCGGAAGACAGGTGCGTTGGGTTGCATCGGGTTGCAACACTAGCTGAAAATATTCATCATATGCACCGTTGCAACGTGCAACGCTACAGCGTGGCCGATACGTCTTAGGATGCATGAGGTGAATTTCAACAAGTTATTTGAAATTTGTTTTTTTTTCACGATGTTTTAGAAGGTACTACAATGTAAACAGTTTATGCCTGATGAGTTGCAACTTTTCAGTACAAGTTATTTTACGTTTTTTTTAATATATACGTTTTTTTTTTAATTTATTATGCCAAGGATTCACATGCAAAGCAGTTCAGTTCCCTTTTGCTTTGCTTAATTCCATCTAAACAAATTTATTTATGTTGTATGTGTTTGGTGTTTTTACTTGTTAAGCTATAAAAATAATTTATACCAACTTAGAGAGCTGTTTTCAAAATGTTAATAGATTTCGATTATGTCAAATTAATATTATGTAACCCATCGATCGTAAATGTTTTGTGTAACCTTCACACGTGAGATCGAAAGTCGTCCCTCTCGTTAACAGAGCTATTCATTTCGTTGTTTTCGATTTTGTTGACATTTAGCACACATGTTTTACAAGGGCAAACGGAAAAAAAACAAAAGCAAATTATGCGGTCACTCAAATGATCGTATCACACAAAGCTGTTTCGCCTGAACCTTCCTTTCAACAGCGATTAAAATGTATAGGTGAAAAACTTAAGTAAATGACCTGTTGCATGTAGTTGTAGCACATCTGTATAGACCGTTCGACATTCTATATTTGAAATTTGACGTAAATTCCATATTAGTTTTGTACACAACTACATGCAAGAGGTCACTTACTTAAGTAAAGATAAAAGATTTAAAAAAAGATAATAAGCGTGAGCACTTTTGCCGCTTCTCAGTTAAGATATACTTCGATGGAAGCTGGGTCGCTTAAAGTCGTCGGTCGTGGTGGAGACACCAGGATCTTGGGGTTCAGAAGCCAAGGAGCTTTAGGAGTTGTTCTGTCGTCAGCGAGGCAGAGGGTGATCCTGGTTGGTTCAGCAGGTTTCCATTGCAGTCCAACGAGGCATTGCAGCCGGTGTTATTGGATTATATGAGTCAGCCACGATGCAGGGTCGGGGTTAATTAGGATAAGCCCGTAATGTGGAATTTGTTATGTTTTTAAGAGAATGTGATGAAGTTGTTTGCCGATGATCATTGATCATTCATATGTAAAACGTCATGACGAAGCCTGTTGCTAACAAGATAATAATAATGTTAATGTGCTTAAAATGTTAAACATTATTAATTTATCCTCTCTTGCCAAAAGGCATTTTAACAACTAATGTAGTAGAAATAGTTATCGTATATAATTCATAAAATATTGTTCTGCTACGCGTTGCAAGCGTAGCAAGGTCTACGAAACCGTAGCACTTCGTGTACGCCGATACAAAAGTCGTGAGAATTGAACTTTAAATAATATATTATTATAAGCGAAGGTCTAAATGCATCAAAAAGCTTTAGAGTATTCGTTAAAGATCACGGTCGTGTTTGTTGATTAGATTTATTATTAGATACTTGTATACAATGTACATTTATTATCTATCTACACGTCAATGGAAAACTTACAATGAACACAACACATACACTTCACACTTCAATAACTTTAATTACACGTGTTTCGTGCATCTGTCATGCATTTTGTTAATTGTCCAAACGTGACCACATTCACATTCGTTAATTGGTAGAGATGAAATGTTGAGAATGTTTCATACATTTTAATTGTTCGCCTTGAGTATTATTTACACCATAACAAATACTTAAAAGTCTTAAAAGTAATTGATGATTTGATGACTATTATGTTGTCGCCGCCCTTTTGTACATCAAAAGACAAACTACCTGATGGAAAGTTATTTTTTGTAATTTGGACTAAAATCTCAGCAGGAGGGACATTCCAAATCTTTAGGTTACGGGTAATGTCTACAGAAAGCTCCCCAATAGGTGGTACGAGCCTGAGTGGATACCACTTCCGCAGCACTGTTGTTAAACTTGCAAAGATTAGTAAAGAATAATCGATGTCGACGCTGGGTGCCTATCTCTGTCCTATTATTCCACGGGCGTGCCTCACCTGACCGTGCGAAAACTTCCATTGTGTGATTTTTTTATCGACCGTGAACTTTTCAACACGCCACCATTGTTGTATGTATGTAAACAACTGTAGGAATTCGGGTAATTACTTTTGTTTGACGTATCCATTTTGTTGTTCTAATTCTGTCTATTGTTTGAAAGTGTGTTTATTCGTTTGTTTTGCAACTAATTTGATGAAGACATTGTTGTGATTATTAATTTTAGATTTTAGACAGAGAGAATATAAATGAAATATGAGGATGGATTCATCGGGACAAGCTGTTTTGTTATCTTTGTAACATCGTACAGACGAACTCGGAAATAGTTGTACATTTAGGACATTGTCACAGTAAAGTTTTAGTGAGAGTGGTTTTACTTTATATCAATAACAGTGACAATATTATAAAACATACAGTTAGAAGGTTCTGTTGACCAACCAAATTTTTTTGAAACTTGTTTTGACCAACTTGCTGCTTTAAAGATATTTCAAACGTCTACAATAACGATTTGGAATGACCTGCTGAGATTTTCGCCCTGCTTTACTATATGGGGTTTTTTTGATTACTAAAAGGTGTTGCTAAAGTCGATCGTCGCGCTATCCACTTTCCATCAGATGGTTTGTCTACCTACTCGTATTTGCCTATTAGCAATAAAGAAGTTTATGTAAAAAATACATTTGGGTCGAGTTTTTTCGCCGGCTGCCATTTTTTTGCTGGTTATTAAAACGAGCGTAATGCTAATGAGTCTTAAAGTTCTAAACTAACTAGGTCTACGTCAAGTACAGCGGAAGTACTGATGCCACCTTCCGACTCCATCATCAAATCAGCTCCTCGCACATATGTGACGTTATTTATGAAAAGGGACCTTATTGTCGATGGCGCTTCCGCCATTATTAAAGATGCTCCGATATAAATACAACGTCGCGTGACGCAGTGCGCCGTAAGCGTCATCGACAATAAGGTCCCTTTACATTAATAATGCCACATATAAGTGAAGTTATATATCGAAGCAAATATAAACTATCTTTTTTTTGTAGGAACTGGAACGGAACACAAACCAGAGCGAACTGAACACCATAGCCACGTACTACTTCGACGGACAGGGCAAGGCGCTCCGGCCGATGGTCGCCATCCTCATGGCGCGCGCCGTCAACTACCACCTTTACGGTGAGAACAGGTGAGTCGAGCCTTTACCTAACCATTCCTTTACCTAGGTAACACTGGGTATAATTTCAAAAAATCTAATATAGGGGAAAAAAAAGGAATGTGATGCCACTGGCTACTCTTCATAATTTAGCCGAATAATACATACTTGTATAAGTACACCGACTAAACCCGATTTGTATTACACGGCCAAAATACGAACAGTGGCAAGGGGCTCAACAAACCCGTGTTGTGATTGCACTTTACGCCATAAGAAGCCTACCTTACCTTGGTTTACGTTACCTTTTAACGAATCATCATCATGGGCCTTCCCCAAGGATCTTTACGACGGTCGGCTTCCTGCTAATTGTGCTTAGCAGTTAACACTTTTTTTGGCAGATGGTTTTTGATTAACCATATATGTTCAGTTACAATTTCAACCTTGGTACCTTGTTTTAGGGTTCAAATGTTATTGAATTCATGAAAATGTTATGGGTATTTTTTCCCGATATGTAAATAACTAGGATATTTTTATCTATTTTATTTTTTGTTAAACCAAGATTGTTGCGGCATAAAAAAGGGTTAATGAATATAACTACATAATCCCGTTTTTGTACAATATTTTTTTCACATCGTCACATTTACTGATATTTCTTGTTTTATTTACGTGCGCGTAGACGTGACGTGCACGTTCGCTTTCCACTGCGGTGTATAGTATGAATCCTCATAGGACATGTCACTATACAACGCAGGGGAAAGCGAACGCGCACGTCACGTCTACGCGCATGCATCCGGTGTGGCTCGGTCTTAAAATGACAACAGTTAACATTTCATCAATGTCAAGTAAATAAGAGTGTACTTACAAAGATAACAACTAGTAAGGGGTTCCATTCTATTCCGTAAACCAACGTTACGATAACGTTACGACACGATAGCTCTTATTACACGACTGCCCAAAAAAGGAGTGTTATGTTTTCAGGGTTCATGTATATGTATGTATGATTTTTCATTCCACCACAACTTCTAAACGCCCGAGCCGATTTAGATGTGTGTGGTATCGTTAGAATCCTTTCACCATCCCGGGTGACATAGGATACCTAAACTGTTAAAATTGATATAACAACAATGGCAAAATGACAATTATTAACATAGTTATATCGGCTCAGGATGACTTCGGCCATAGTTCCATCTCGTCACCTTCTTAAGTCGTTCTCGTTCGCATATGGTCTACTGTTTCGATTCGCCAACATTCCTATATCGTCACTTCCCTATCTCGTCCGCTTTCTTACATGGGCCACTGTACCAACTCGTTTACATTCGTAATTAGACTACAGTGCCAATTCGTCAACATCCCTTATTAGTCTACAATGTCAACTCTTCAACTATATAGTAAAAATATTGAACACCCAAGACTCGAGTACAAATATGCGGACGAGTTGACACTGAGGTCGATACAGGAATGCGGACGAGTTGGCACTGCTGACCAAGGAGTACTGAGGTCGATAAAAGAAAGTGGACGAGTTAGGAAGGTGACGATTTAGGAATTACATGCTGACGACATGCTATTGTGGACGAGTTAAGAAGGTGACGAAATAGGACTGTGGACAAAGTCGCCCTGAGCCGTTATATCGACGACCATATAAAAAATTCAGTCGGAGTTTTAAAGCTTTCTTTTCATTTAGTAATTGAGCTCAAACTACAGCGCAACGTCTCTAAATTTGCTAGGTTCTATTATTCTACTTTTTAGTTTTTATTTGTTAAATGTTTGTGTACTTGACCGTAATGGCGGATGAGTTAAAACAAATGCCTAACGCTTTATGGCTGTTCCTAGTTGAACAGTACCCCAGATCAATTCCTTGTTCATATTTAGGTGGGTACCTAGCATTGTGTCATTAGATAAATGATGACTTCAGTTCCTTGATTAATAGCTATCATTAAATCTGACTTCATGGTAGCTAAGCTGCATGCTAACTAGCGGGTTCGATCTCGATCGCAGCCGGAGATGACCACATTGCATTCCATTCATAGTGGTTAGAATAAATATTGAACAGACTAAAACAGATAGTAAATAAGGTTTTTCCGGTTTTCGCACCACAATACACGTATTTAAGGTCTGTTCATCCTTGTCTTATATAGTAAACAACGTTCTAACCTCAAAATGAACCTTTTTTGGCTAAAACAGCTCTTTTATCGTAAATAAAGTAAACCGAGTTAACATTTTGGACATCACTTGGCCAATGTACTGTCTGAGGTTGCTTTTTTTTTTTTAAATTGCTGTTTTAGCCAAAAAAGGTTCATTTTGAGGTTAGAAAGTTGTTTACTATATAAGACAAGTAAGGATGAACAGACCTTAGAATTCAACTATACCTAGTTTTGTGTACAAATTGACATAAAAAGACAAGTTCTAAGCTCATAAAAAATATGTACCTTATGGTTTTGTTCGTATTACCTTTGCCGGCATTAATTTTAGGCCTTGTGAATGTAATGAATCATTGGCATAAGTTTTTTGGAATTTTATTTAATGTAGACCGTTTGACCGCAGTAGCTGAAGTATGCTTAAAATATGCTTTGGCCGTATCTGTCATTGTGAAGTTGAATTTTACAGAAAAAGACAAAACATGCTTTAACTAAAATAGTTTTACAGTGCGTTTTTGAAAAAGGGGGTAAGGTAACTTTACATTCAATGCTGGAAAGTGTCATATCTTTTACATAGTATGAAACAAAGTCGCTCCCGCCGTCTGTTCGCTTAGATCTTTTAAACTCCGCAACGGATTTCAATGTCGTTTTCATCTATCGATAGAGTGATTCAAGAGGAAGGTTTTTATGTAGTTATAATAAATTCTGGATTATGTACGAGTGTTACAAAAAACTCACACAAACCGAAGCGAAGCGAGGGCGGGTCCCTAGTTACACATATTTAAATAGATATTACACATATTTACCCTTGGCTGTACAAGTGTTTAGTTAACTACTACCGTGAATTCGTGTCTATTAACACGGAGCTACGGCTCACCGCTGCGAGGGAAGCGCCGAAGGTCCACTTAACCACCACAACTTGACACTGGACTTAATGACTGCTGAATGCAAGTCGCGCTCAAGGCCACACATTTTTTAAATATTAGATAAATAGTGCGGGATTACCTTCATAATTGTTATTTTTAAGGTGACTCTAATGATCAAATGATGCTGTAGGTTAAAATCGTATAATTACGGGTAATGCTGTCATTGTATTATGGACATTATGGTATTATATTAGTATCTTTTTAGGGTTCCGTAACCTAAGGAAACCCAACGGGACCCTATTAATACCTTTGAACCGTAATAGATAGTATTTTTTTTTATAGAATGTGTTTTTAAGATGGATATACTTACCTTTTTTTGAAGAAACTGAATGTCACACAATTGACCTAGTCCCAAACTAACCTCTAGGCTTGTACAGTCGCCATCAGATATATTGTAGCGGGCGAGGTACTCAAATATTTCGGAGCAGCATTACTTTTCAATGAATTCGTTACACTAGTTATGGTCAATAATTATAGTAACGAATTTAAACTGTGTGATACAGACTTAAGGTATATTTTCCATAAATGTTCCGATCTTTATGATCACCCTGAGTGCGTAGATACCTTTGACGTTCTGTGCATTCTTATATTTTTACCTCGTTATATGTTCCGAATTTATTGAAAAGTCGCTGCTCTTATATTTATGACAAATTGCATGTTCTGGTGTTATTGACCATAACTAGTGTAACGAATTCATTGAAAAGTAATGCTGCTCCGAAATATATTTGAGTACTTCGCCCGCTACAATATATCTGATGGCGACTGTACTATGGGTGCCAGACAACGATATAAATACTTATACAGAGAAATATATATGCTTAAATAAATAGAAAACATCCATGATTCAGAAACAAATATTTGTGCTCATAACACATATATCTGCCAATACCGGGATTTGAACCCAGGACCGCTAGATTCGTAGGCAGGCTCACTACCAACTAGGCCAGCGCGTCGTCATGAAGGTGTCCCCCATACATACGTTTTTTTTCCAAAGTATTTTTGATCATCATCATACTCTACATAAGTATTTATATCGTTGTCTAGTACTCATAGTACAAGCCTAGAGCTTAGTTTGGGATTAGGGCAATTCGTGTGACATTGTCCCCTGATATTTATTATTTATTATTATTATAACTGTGCGGTACGGAACCCTCGGTGCGCGAATACAACTCGCGCTTGGCTGGTTTTTAATGCTTAATCTATCCAAGTTTTATTGTATTGCTGCGTGAGACTCAGGACCCGTACCAAGAGTTACAATTACCGCACTCGCTAGCGAGTCGAATGCTCTGTCCCGCACTCTATAAAAATACTTGCGAGGTCTGCGAGGGACAGAGATTCCACTCGCTAGCGAGAACGTTAATTGCAACTCATGGTAAGGGTACTGTTCACTCAACTCAAGTGCTATTACAAATGTTCCGATCGTCACGATCACAGATAATTACGATAAAATTGGTTTCAAAGTTAGGCTTAGCTCGCGGCGAGCAGTTGAACTTTACCGGGAGCCTAACATTAAGGTTTGATACAGAATAATTCAACGGAGAATTATCGGTGTGGCCGGCCTGGTCCGTTACGCCATCTTGCAGTTGCCTAACCGTTTGCCAATACTTTAGAGTTGCATTCGGTCATCTGACCTCACCGTCGGCGTTCAAGGCCTGCAGCCGTCCTTGAAACGGTCTTTCTTCATCAATGGAAAAGCTATAATAAATCAGTTTAGCCAATTCATATTTACACAATGACGTGTTGATATAGCTTTATGGTTTATTTATTTAATTTATTTATTCCTTGATAAAACAAGAGTTTTACATGTCAAAACACAATAATTCTATACAAATTTCTAAGATCTTAAATTAAATGTATCTATACAAAGTATGTCAATATATGTAATTGAGTATTTGGGGTCAATTGTTTGGGCAGCGAACCAGTAACTAGTCGGTTTAGCCGTTGAGAAATTCGTCAATAGTGTAATATGCGTCAGATACTAGTTTAGCCTTTAATTTATTAACAAAACGCCTCATGCTTGGTGCATTTCTGATTTCTGGGGGTATCTTGTTGTATATCCGGGCCTATTGAGTGCAGACATTTTTTTGGCTTAGCGAGACGTGTGGCGGGTGGGCGCAGCTCGCCTCGCCGCCTGGTGTTATAGTTGTGCGAGTCACCGCGCGTCGGGAATTGTTCAAGGTTACCCCTCGCGTACTTGGCTACTTCAAGGACATAAAGGCTCGGGAGCGTGAGAATTTTGGTTTCCCTGAACAATTCACGAGCTGGATGATCCCAGGCGAGACCACATATACAGCGAATCGCTCGTTTTTGAAGCCTAAAAGGTCTCTCACGATTGGATTTGGATTGGTTCTTTGGATACTGGTACAACCAAGGGTCTTGTTCTTCTTTTCATAATAGCGGTCCACCGCGGTATTTCGCAGTGATTTCGCCAGTGTCAAGTGAGTAGAGTAAATCAGAAAATATAATATATGAAAAGTACAAAGCTGGACATCTCTCAATCAGCTATCTTCCCTCCCCGAAGGGTCAAACTTTTGGAGCCAAAGACGTTCAACTGACGCAATTTTACTCACACGGTGCTCTCATTTAACAGGTATTTAGGTATTAACTGGTACAAGAAAATAAACATTGTAAAAAAAAACGGTAAAATTATCTGAGTTAAATACAGCGTCAACGCAATCAAAATACGGATACGCGGACGCAGTAGCAGCATTTTTTCCACCATTTATTATTGAGTCAATTTCCCTTTTATATATAAATGTCAATTAGGCGAATATTGTTTAAAATAATGCCAGAGTAGTATTTAATCATAAAATTATTTGTAACTCGTAGAACATAAGAACAGTTTTTTATGATAATGTTACTCGATGATTTTTGCTACTGTCCCTCTCAAGATCGGTATCGATGAACTCGGAAAGTTTAATAAGGGTTTATGCGGAACTGGTTCCTCGATACCCGGACGAAATTTTAATCTTTCATTACTAACCTTTAATTATTAATGAGTTGATCGGCGTTTGACGTCATCGGCACCACAAATAAATAATAAATAAATATCAAGGGACAATCTCACACAAATTGACCTAGTCCCAAACTAAGCTCTAGGCTTGTACTATGGGTACTAGACAACGCTATAAATACTTACATAGAGAAATATATACTTAAATACAAAGAAAACATCCAAGACTCAGAAACAAATACTCGTGCTCATCACACAAATATCTGCCCTTACTGGGATTTGAACCCAGGACCGCTAGCTTCATAGGCAGGGTCACTACCAATTAGGCTAGCGCGTCGTCAAAATGACACGTTAAAAGTTCTTATGATTTATTTTCTTCATCAATAAAGTGTCATCAATTACAAGACGACCTTGTCCTACTGTAGACCAACTTGAATGCGGTTTATCGATCAATTTACCAGTTTAGACGTTTTGTTAAATTATTGATTATTTATTGCATGGTGTAACTACGAAATGAATGCGAACACGAAACAAATGCTTTAATTACTTACCATTTTAATGCAACATGCGCATATTTGTGCGGTTACAAATCGTGTAGTTTCCAAATCTAATTAATTAATTAAGGTACTTCCATTTCATAAACCACTCAGTTTTGCGCCCGGCGTCGCCCGGGTGATTTTTTTTCTGTCATACAAAAATACAGCCAAATCGGTAGAGCCGGTCTCAAGTAATACCTCGTACATGTAGGTATTGATTTTTATTTATACAGGGTGGAAAGTTGAGATGGGGCAGTAAGGGCAGCTACTAGATCCCTTGTTGATACGCGAAAATGCTCTTAAGGATCTGGTACACGATCAACTTTTTACGGCAATGTATGGCTGGCAACTATTGCTGTCTTACTCTTATTTCGTATGTTAGAGCAAGATGCGTATAGTTGCCGGCCACACATTGCTGTGAAAATATTGCTCGTCTAACCGGCCCTTTAGGAGACCTTTTATAACTTTTTAAGTGATGACAATCGACATTCACAGATTTTTGATAAAATGTACAGTCAGCGAGAAAATCGGCAGATTTGAGTTTTTTTTAATGCCATTTCTATCAAAGATCTTTGAGACCAACTTAAGGTTACAGTACTAGAACACCCACAAAGCAAAGAAAACTTTTTCGATACAGTTCTTAGCGTTATTACAAAGTGAAATTTACCAATGCATTAAAAAAATACTCAGATCTGTCGACTTTCTCGCTGACTGTACATTTTTTCAAAAATCAATCAATGTCGATTGTCATCACTTAAAAAGTTAGTAAAGGTCTCCTTAGACCATTTTCGCGTAGCAGCAAGGGATCTAGTAGCTGCCCTGACTGCCCCATCTCACCTTTTCACCCTGTATAGATTATGCGTGTATAATAAATCGTAGGTTCTCAACCTGTGCGAAAGCCAAAACTATCTCAGTCTAGGTTGCGTAAACTGCGCATGCGGCTGTACCAAGGTCGTAACATAATCTGCTGATGTAACATTGACCTAAGGATTTATATCTTTCTATAGAATTGTGTAATTAATTTATGCTAACAATGTCCAAGTTATCGACAACAACATTCGCATAAACGGTAATAAAAAAAAACTACCCTCGTGAAGCCCAGTGTGCAATAGGATATACAAAGGCAATTTAATTTGAACTGTGTCTCAATAAGTAAAAGGTTTATTTTCGTATGTTCATAAACTAAAAATGATTTTATCGAACAAACGTAATTGAACTTTAGTAACTTGATGGTAGATTCAAAGTCCCAATTACAAAAAACTGCCTGTTTGTAGTATGGTGGGCCTTACAAGGATACGGAGACTCCGTTTACGTCAGTCATGCCTGCCTTCCACTGCGAGCGGAGCGGCCTCCGTACGGACTCCGTTTAGCATACATCGGTGACTTCAAGAGGTTTGCTCGCGGTGGAAACACTTGAAAGTCACCGTTGTAAGCTAAAACGAGTCCGTCCGGAGCCCGCTCCGCTCGCAGTGGAAGGCGGGCATTATAAGTAGCTGTAAGTACACTTCAGTGTTTTGTCAACTTTTGTCTCCTCTTAAGTGTTTTGTCTCTTTAACGTCATATAAGAACTGCTGCACTAACCTGTTAAAGGCGTTAAAGCGACAAGGTATTAAAATGTACAGCTTAAAAGTGGTTTTAATTTTCATATCAGTCTCGTAAACATACTGTGCGTAACACTTAAGCATGGTAAGACTTTAAATTGCCGCAATTTGCGGTTATTTTAATATTTTACCCAGCTACCTTGTATACGTACATGACTGAATGTATACAAGGTAATGTCCTGGTCAGCTGACTGACTGACACATTTAAAATACACGAGTAATCATTTCTAGACAAATTGTTTGCTTTTGTAAGCACTTGCAGCAAAAACACTAATATACTTTCTATTGACAGAATAACTTACCTTTAAATAGAATCTGCGAAATTTAACGCTGCGATGCGAGTCACAAAAAAACAATTGACACCTAAACGTACATCTCGTATTGTACGTTACACAAAATATTATCAAAAACAGAATGTTCTAAAATCAACGAACCGTTAGCACACAAATTAAATATGTCCAGCCTGGCAGAATAGAACTTGCAGGCAACCTGGCGGGACAAAATGTAATCTTTTTACTAACATAAAAATGGTACAAGGATTAACATTGGACATTATTAGGACTTAAAAAATATATCTTTCTATGAGGAATACTTGATCCTAGTTTCCTAGTGGATAGTCAAATAATACCGTAGACTGTTGTGAAAGCAATAAAATACATTAGTTGCAAAATTAATGTTATGTCCATGGAATCGGTTAAATTTATAAAGATTTACTGTTAGAACTCTACTTTACATTATATTTTTATATTTTTTATTATATTTAATCAATACCTTGTCAATCAACACTTTGAGAACCTTGGGTGTCGGAATCAGTAATGGACACTTGATTCTTATTTTACAGAAGATAAGGGTTATTCATTTGTTTTGCAACAATCAATTTAGGACCATATGAAATTGGAATTAAGAGTGAAGTGTCCATTACTGGTGCCTGTCAACTTAAAGTGTCCATCATTGGTGCCGTCACCCCATGAGCTAAACTATACATCGTCAATGTCATTGTGATAGTAACGCTTTGTCCCCAGTGCACTCCTGGCATCACAGCGGCAAGTGGCAATGATCAGCGAGATGATCCACTCCGCGTCGCTGATCCACGATGACGTCATCGACCAGAGCGACTTCCGGCGCGGCAAGCCTTCAGTCAATGTGTTATGGAACCACAAGAAGGTAAGCTTACTGCTAATGCTGCTAAAAAAACAGTTGTGTAACGGACGTATTAATAAACTCATCCTGGTTGAGATGCCCGTTACGAGATACTTCAAAGTAAACCTCAACCCATAGAACACTGTAATTTTTGACGCATCTTGAGACGAGCATTTCAGTCGAGATCAGTTTCGCTCAGGTTCACTTTGTCCATATTCCCATTTCGTCTACTTCCTCATCTCGGCCACATTCCCAACTCGTCCACATGCAAATCCCAAATTGTCCACTTCCTGTCTCGTCCATATTCCCAAGTCGTCCGCATTCCCAACTCGTCCGCATTCCCAAAAAGTCCACATTCCCAACTCATCCTCATTCCTAAATCGTCTACAATGTAACTTAGGACTGTAGGGCTGTTCGCTATCAATTCGATCACTCGGTTGTTCACTAGTTGTTGGGAATGTGAACGAAATGGGAATGTGGACGAGATAAGAATGTGGACGAGATGGGAATGTCGAAGTCATTCATATATTTACGTTCCCGAGACGTCAAATATATATATACGCCCCTTATACTACTAATATGAGGTCTCTTTATATATATATATACATATTTGGCGCGTTGGCCGTATAGATATTAATGCCTGTACACAAATGGACGCCATATGTTGATTAGATTATAATTTTGTGTGTATAGTTTAGTGATTCTTAACCACAACCTTTATGATAAGTATCCCGCCAACGCGCACTTACACGAAAATGGTACTCGCATCGCATATTAGATTATAGCTATTAAACCTCGTATTAAAACCTGCCAAGATTTACGTCCAAAACGTCTTACGAAGTGAAATATGTCTTTTTTATATTTATTTAAATTATCCAAAGGTTTTCTGAGTCGTAGTAGCTTCCCAAGCATATTTATTTCAGTGCAGTAGCCGTGTGCATTTTAATTCTGCATTATTCAAATTAGTATCGCACGCCGATGGAATGCTATTCAGATAAGTATCTGCCTGGGAATTGAATGGACAAGTAGAAATATGATGCTTTTCAGGCGGATTTTCCTCCCTTACTTGTCAAGATTCAAGATGCACCTTTAGTTCATTCTATGCGCCGTTCTAGTGGTTATCTATTATATTATTAATCAGGTCTATATGACAAACACGCTCGATGTATTCGCAGTGGAATTTATAAATGCCTTTATCATTTTATGACGTGTTTAGTAGGCTCAGGGCAGAGTGGGGTATTGAATACGAATAGGCAGTTATTTATGGATGTGACGGGAGTTATCACATTATAGCATCTCATGTAGATTGACGTAAATCCCGCCTTGGGGCCTACGTGAATGTTCGGCTTAATGCGGACTTAGTAACGACGGCGGTGCCGGCGATAATATATGCTCGGTCTCGACGTGGCTGAATCATAGTTTATATGAATAATTAGTAGCTTACGCATTACTTCCTTATTAATGTCTGAGAACTAAAGCTCGGCAAGTGCTTTTATTATTGGTCGAGCTTTCACTGGATGGCATTTTAAAGAGGTATTGCCTCAGGCCTCTGAACCTTTTTTTGGGCCGTCTACTATACGTAACATCATTATAGATAAAGATTTCAGCATTTCTTTATAGATAAATATAAATATCGATGATGAATGATAATGATAATGACCCGGTCGTGCATTGCCCATCGACATATTGAATAGATTCCTTATTTTCAACCATTCATTCACGTAAAATAATTTTCAAGATGATGAGTTTGTATGACCTTATTTTAAATAAAGTATGTCTGTCACTTGAAGCACGTTGATTGAAATGTATTGTACGGCTTAAGTGAGTTGCCAATGAGATTGATGTCGTATAGTTTCGGGGCAGCCCAAGTTGGTATCTCGTTAGTATGATCGGCGCGTCGCTATCATTGATGAATCGCGCAGCCGATGTCTGCAAATATGCCGATCTGTTGCTAAGGCTTCTGCCAACACACCTACACATGGAATATTAACGGTTGAAATTATAATGCGCGTACCATTAATTATATTTAAATATGACCTATATTTTAATTCTAATGTTGAGGACAAGGCAAGGGGCACTGGACCATAAGCCACATGTCCGAATAAACAGCACGACAAGAGATCGCTGCCGTAACTATAATTTAGGTCGCGATCGTGAAAAATCTGGGTTAAGATCGCGCCATTCAAAACGCGCCTCAATGAGTTCGCTCTCCGCCGCCTGCGCCTGCGCAGCCCGGCTCCGGCAGCCATAAACAGAACTTTCTAAATTACTACTAATTACGTTATTTAACATCACAGTTTCACTACCTCCTTTTAAAACCATAAAAAGGCAATAAAACAAAAATGATATCACAACGCTCAAATACGTTGGCCTTAGCGTTATTGATTTAAGGCCTAGGATCGGTACCACACATATTTACCCATTTGTTATCTAAATATTGGACTTAGCGGACCTATGTAAGGCGTATTCAATTTCGTTTTCATTCGCCATAGAAAGCTTTTTTGCACTGACGTATTTTACGAGGCCGAATTCGCCAAATGACACCGCTATTGAATATTTAATAGCTGTGCTAATAATGATAAACTTTTACTTTCTCGTTAGAGGTAATATTTGAGTGCACAAATCTGCCCTCATTTAATTTGAAAAGAAAGTAAGTTAACGTGATGGCGGCAGTTTCTTAGGTCACAGGTTGTTGCCCCAACCTGGAGGAAACAAGAATGGTCCATCTGTGGGAAGTGGGCCGCCGCGTCACCGGCGCGAGCTATCTCGTATTTATAATCGACTTACGAGACTGCCATTTCTTTCTCTCCCGCCGAGGTACGAGCGAGACGGAAGAGGAGCTCGGGCCGCGTGATAATGTTTATAGCCCGTAGTGTAACCTTCTAAGAGCGGAGCCGGCTCTCAGACGGTCCCCACATACGAAAGCCGGACGACCCCGGTGAAAGTGCCTCGCGGCCACGCGTCTCTACAGTTTTGGTGCTGCCGCACCCTACAATAAACTTGTAAAAGTATAGGTACAAATGATTACTTAAACTCAAGCGTTTAATGTTTTCCTTATTCAATCCGCTGTTGTATATTTGGGTGATGAATGTCAAATTTTGTCAAATCCACATGAATCGGCCTTGAAACCATTTTAGATATGTTTTCAAAATCTCTGTCTGCATTTGCTAAATTAGCTATTTCTACAGTAAGTTTTGTAACAGTGCCAGGCGCAGGGGCTCCATTGCAACTTGCTGTAATTAACAAAGATCAACAACCGTTAAGAACTTGCGCCAGATACTATATTGTTTCAGATCTCCCATTTATGTCTTTGGAAATAAACATAATGGCGTTTGTAATAAAACGTGCAGTTTATATGTCACCAAAACAGAAGTCTTGGGTACATTTACGTTTGAGACACGATCGTTATGCAACGTGTCGTTCAAAGGAATATATTTGTTGAAGCTATTATGGCCATTAGTTTCGTCAAGGCGATTTTCGTAAGCATCCGCGGCGCTGGCGCGCTTGTCATTCATATCATGGTTAGTGTGGCAGAGCAAATGTTGGATTAGGAAGAAAATGTGAATCCAATGATTTTGCTCCCACTACGAGTGATGCAAACAAAGGAACGCGCCGGTCGGCATACAGATGAATTAACAAACAAAGTCCAAGCTAGTTTTTAAAGCTATAAAGGTTAATTTATTCAACTTGTACGCGCGCCGCGTCCCTATTCGTCCTTCACGAATAAAATGCCAAGTAATGTCCAGCAGTTATGTGTTCCGGTGATCTGGTCTGCACCGTAAAACGGTTTCAGATGCTACTCGATACTCCCCACGGACAACACTCGAGATGAAAATGAGCGAGTCCAATAAATTACCATGTAAACTCACTTCGCCGCTTATGTGGGTTAAATGTTAAGCAATTTGACTCGACCTTTGCTATTGAGTCAAACGACCCGTATGTGTTTATCATAGATATGGCACGTTATTTGTTCACGTGTCGAAAATTGTCTTTCAAAGCGTATTATGCTGTATATTGAACTTAGGAATCATCACATCACAATTCAGCCTAGTACATAGATAACGATCGAAAGTAGGACCTTTTTGATACTACCTTACCTTTATAATTAGGCATATTTTTTGTAAACTACAGTCCATAAATCATTTGGTTCTCATGGTCGTCTGTTTGTCTATCTCATACGTGTCGTAACATTAGTGTGCACTACCAAATTCGTACTAGCGGATGTTGTATCAGTTCGGTCACACCAGTTCGCCCAATAATCGTGTTTGAGTTATGTCATCCAAATACGCAAATGTTGACCCTGTTAGCAGTTCCTCCCCTGTATTTACACCTTCAAGTAGTGTTGGACATTAATTAGTTTATTGATTAAATATGTACACTATTATTTGGTCACTATACTCATTATACTCACTGATAGTACAAGAGACACCAATAAGGAGATAGCGGGACAGCCTTGACGGGTTTCAGTAAGACTGGCAGGAGACTGCCAAGAACCGTGATGAAGTGGGAATAGCAAATGGAGGCCGTTGACCAGTAATGGAGATAAGCTTTAAAAAGTACAACAAAAAATTGCAGAATACAAGAATGCTATTATCATTTAAATTAATTATTTTTGCTTTAAGCAAATGTAATTTGAAATAACAGTTTTTACGTAACACCTGGCCATAATGTGAGTTTTATCGCACGCTGCGCGCACGGTAAAACTCGCATTGTGGCCAAGTGAAGACGTAAAATTGTGTACTCATCACGGGCAGTAAAAAAGAAAGCCCTCTATCGCATATTTACAACCCTCGCCTACGGCTCGGGTCTCGTATACCTGCGATTTCGGGCTTTCTTTCTTTTACAGCCCTTGTTAAGTAATGTACTATAATAAAGGTTGTCCAGTGGAAAAATGCTGTTTTTGACCCATTTCTTGTATTTAGTTAGATTCTGAGCACTGCTCACTAGATTATATTTTGCTTCTCTATAAACACGTGCTCTGTATTTCTGTATCAAGTATTCTTTAAAATCTTAAGAGGATTGTGAAGCTAATGATTTCCATACAAAATTTTGAGTTGATAATTTGCGAACAAAAACTACTTTTATACTTCTCAATACCGTTACAAGTTTATATAAATTTAAGTTGAAATGAAGATTGTGCCCATCACTACCTGTACATGTATGTCATATATGGATATTATATCTTCGTTTAAGGTATTTCGGGGCCTAGGCGCGTCTGTTTGTCGTCGACATATTCGTATACGAGCTTGTTACTATGCCCGGATGCGAGACTGTTTGCTCCACTCGTTATGTCATACACAAAGTAATAATTGTGTTAATACTCGCACCCAATTCAAGGGCATGTGTGGGTAAGGACCAAAAAGTTGGGCACGCTAACTCACTCAATTACATTTTCTATGAAACTTTTCCGTTGTGAAACGAAAATCAGCCATACAATTGTAGGGATACTTTTCGTCGCACAACGGAACTTTTTTCGACTTCGTTGTTTGTATGGTTAACTGTGTTTAACTGTGGTTCAAATTTTTGACCTCACCCGTGTTCGTTTGCTACACTTAAATAATATTATTAACAAGGCAATGATGAATTTCTTTTTGAAGTCATCATCTGCATATAAACCGCAAAATAACGGATCCAGATTTTATTATAATGGAGATCCTGTAGGCGGCAATCTTACGACTCCATCATGCATTGTCATCGGATTATATATAAAAAACCCATTCCAATAACGGGAACAGGTTCAAAATGGACTTTCATTTCAACTTAACTTACCAAACAGACAGGCAAATAAGAAAACTAACATGTGCCATTAACTAAAATCGTTAATTGCATTGCAAAATGCTGTGAACAGTCATTGACCTCTAGGTTTTCCTTTTCAAATCATATGCATAATGAGCATGCTCTATATAAGATGCGTGTGCGCTGTCCGCGACAATAGGCAAGGTTGTCGAAGATAAAACGACGTCAGCGTCGAATTGGCGATTCGTATCGTATCTGAGGCCATTGTTCAGAATATGTCGCGATACTTATTGTTCCCGGCAGCTATGCGACCAGTGGAATAGCGTGTTCAAATGAGCCGTATATATACGCGGCTTGAATTTTTATACATTTTTGCATTTGTCCATGCGCAGTAACGCGATACATTGTAGCCGGTCGCGGTGGTTGTGGATGGAAAGTGCGGATCTCTCTGCGATTTCTAGATGTATCTCGTTTCGACCTCTGCAGACACGAGCTTCTTTGAATCTGAAAATTTTCGACTATCCTCCATCTCTTTTCCCGCGTTAGTCTTAAATGACGATTGAACAGGTAGGGCATAAGTTGCGAATTTAGTGCTTCGTATTTTAGTACCATCTAGGTTCACTATTTCCCACATCGCACTCACGTCTGACGCAAGCGTCTGCTGGGCTGAATAAGACCGCTGCCCGCGCCCTTTTTCATTTTCGACGGACATCCGTATGCATTTTAAATAGCGCTTACATAATACGCGAGTGTTCTCATATTTTCATTGATTACTCAACATTACATGGCCTATTGCACAGACGAACCGGCTGATTTCATCTTAAAGATTTATTACTCATTAACTAATTAGAAATACTTTTGTTTTATTGATATTGTAAGAGCAATGAAACATTTTCTAAGTTTCCACATAGTTAGTAGGAATTTGACGTTGTCTAATTATTAACGCTTTCGGTTTCGTTGATTTTCTTTGCGTGAAGGTTTCAGTAGGCGATATGAATAGGCCTATTCTGCCGCCCAAAAATAGGAGTATATGAGTATGAAATGAGTACTCCTGCATTGTTTTCGTCGGTATTACAGTGCGACAGTTTTTAATGAGCCTTCGGGTTTGTATTTCTATTTCACTTACTTTCATACGACCTTAAGCGAACGTAACCGATGTTACCCGAACCTGAATGTCTTGAAGACCTCTTGCACTATATTTCCCCTGCGCATTAGCAACGAAGATGATGCAAAACAAACGACGATCGTTTTTTGTCGAGTCGAGTATTGAGATTATATTCCGATTGAGTCAACGTCCGCGTCTCGATCGGAAGGACACGTAACCGAGCTCGGCAGCCACGGTGGCAGCTTTCTCCGCGTTTCGGGGCAGAGCGTCATCTATCAAGCTGCGCGATGCGTCAGGTGCTGCCCAGGGTCACTGAACCCCACGATCCGGCTTAAGACCTCTTGCGTAATCCTTGCCTTGGTATTCTAATTGGTTGGATCCGTTATTTGGGTCACGGGGCCGGACGTCTTGTAACCGTAACCTTATTTACCCGAATGCCTTTTGGAGTTTGGTATACTGTTGGAGTATCACAGGGTACATATTTAGGCTTAAGGTCCTTAAATTTTGATGATGTAGAGGTTAAAGCCGATTTGAAGCGCGGTGTTTTGTGTCAAGTTTTTTTTTTGAGAATTCCAATTTACTATTCCTCAGCGTAGGTTTATTCTACTCGGTAAAGCCATTTTGCCTTTGACATGTTATCGTATTAAATTGTGACGTTATCTATGTAAAGGAACCTTATGGTGGATGACGCTTACGGCGCACTGCGTCACGCGACGTTGTATTTATATCGGAGCATCTTTAATAATGGCGGAAGCGCCATCCTCCATAAGGTCCCTTTACATAGATAATGCCACAATTGTCAACGTTACGATAGCTCTTATTTACTTGATAATGATGGCTTCTGAGTTAAAAACGATACGTTAACACGTCAAACGCAATATCCCTTTACCAAGTAGAAAAAAAGGCCAGTTCTGATGCTGCCAGGGGTCAATATCCTTATTCTATAGAGGCAGTCAGATTTTAAAATCTAAATTAATACTTCCATTATGTTTCGTTTTTGGGCTATCATTAACGGGACTTTAAAATTTCACGTAAAATTCACTTACACCGTTTTGATTGACAAACAACCACGACATTTTTAACTTTGAAAGTAGTTACATGTAATGCGTGTATTTAAATGTCGCTGTCAAAATTACATGCAAGTTTTCAGCATGTGCCAAGATGTCGAATGAAGTTGTCACCGGACAGTTCATTATATCTCGCGCCCGTACATTATTCCAGCCGAAAAGGGTGTAGCTTATTATCGAAAATAATTAGCAGTTGTTCGGATCGATTCCAAGAATAATTCTGCATTCTTAAAATGTCAACTGCGCTGCGTAACCTCTGGCCGGCGCCGACGCATCGTTTTGAGACTCGCAAGTATTTTAAGCGCACCTAATATCTTATTTTTAAGCTACAAAAAGAAGATTTAAACACAGGTGACACAATGATGAATTTACTGCATGAATCATTCATAAACTAAATTACCATAATACCCAATTTCGATAAGTGAGTAAAATTGCTTTTTACACTTGCCTGGCGACATGACGAATGGTCCTGCATTCTCCGGCCGTTGCTAAAGCCCATTTCAGGGAACTCGTCCGAGGCATGCGGCCCTTTTCTCGCGCGCGACGAGTTTTTTTTTAATAGTTAATAATTCCGACTTTTCCCCAGACCTTCATTATAGTGATTACTAATTATACGAGTCGGGCCATTTACGTAAAAATCACGTTTTATTACCTGACTAATTTGACTCGCGGAATTTTGTGTCGTTGTTCATTTATAAGTGTCATAATAACAATGTACTTTTCCTTATATTTATTTACGTCTCCTTTCTATCTTGTTACACTTAGTTACATAAGTCTAAAATGGAAAGCATTTCGACTTATATGTATTAAAAATGTCTCTGTGACAGTAATATATGTACATAGTATAAATGTTGGTATATTTTACTAGACTCATAAGTACTTTAAATAATTTATTATTTTAATAAGTCGTATTAAAATGCCTCGAGCCGTTCCCACGTCGGTGTCCTTAGGTGGACGGTTGCAAGCTTAAGAAATGGCGACAGAAGCCACGCAATTTCATTAACATGTCTTGCATCATCCTCTTCTATTCGGTTAATTCGTGTTAATAAATGAACGAAAAGAGAACCATTACTTTCCTTTATTTACCGTCATTGTGCGACTAGTCGCGCCGTCGAAAGCAAAATTCGATCAACACTTTCCTCGAGTGACCCACCAAAGCTTATGTTAAGAGTGCGAGGCAAAAACTGGTCGCAGTATACCTAACTGTACAAGCGGGGGAAGTGGGTCGGACATGGCGGCCGCGACAGCCGCAACCTCGTAACTTGTTATCATATCCTAAACTAATATTCGGACGTTGTCTATAATTTAAGAATTGGCTGCTTCAAAGTTAGACTCAAATGAGTGCCGCACCTGTACACTGTCGACCAAAGCAAAAAGGTAGTATGCGCATGTGAACTTCATACTCTTAGAGTGCCTTTTGCTTTTGGATGACAATACAGAGCTACGAGCTGGATGCTGTATTTTGTCTAGTTTCAAAACCTCATCTTGTTATGACACAATTTTCATTCTTTCCTTTTTAAATGGTTAAAAATTCTTGCTTTTTTTATTCGATCGCCGTTTAATTGTGTAACTGTCAATTTTTGAGCATCGTCGTCATTTAGTTTAAGCTTCCTTTATTAAGAACAGATAGTTTTGTAGCTTTCCACTGGGTTAATTGTACTTTCTTATAAATTAACCAATTTCTCTGTATAAGTATATCTCCCCTATTTCGTATTTTCAAACTGAGTATTAGTCCCATACTCATGTCCGAATAGATGGAAATTAATTACTCTCACCGCGTCAGTCGGCTTTTGGTCAATGATCTGTAACTTTCACCAAACTTTAAGCATGCGCCGAATCAATTTAAAACTCGTAACTAATTGCAGTGTGATAAACAACGCACGTATTGAAAAATATAGTGTTGTGAAAGTCGAATATCGTGTCGCATAGCTCACCGTTGTTCTTAACCAACAAAAATCTTCGATCGGCGTGAACGACTCCATGTCAAGGTCACTGCTCGTCTTCGCGGCTTACTTTCACTGCTCTAGCAGCTCTGCCTCGTATTAGTCCTCCTCGCTTCGCAGACTGTACACATGCGATCAGTATTCAAATGTATAATGCAATTGATTCAGACTTAGATTCTCATCTAACCGGTAACGGCAAACCGGTCACTGGATTTTTACCGGCACGTGTGCATGCCCCTACGTTTAGCCAGGTGTGTCGAAACGATGCCCCACTCGATCATTAATCGCCACTAGAGGTAGATACCGAGTTTCGCAACCAATTGGCCGGGCCACTCACTCCGTACGAAATACTTGGATAAAACGATCAACAACGCATCTACGCTTATCGATTGCGAGGTTTAAATTGTATTTGTAACATTCCACGCCGCTTAAAGTTTACTTGAAGTTATAGTATTGAATTATATACATTGATACGTATCGCAAATAGGTTTGCCAATTTTTTACCGATCTCAGCTAATTGATTGTTTTAAATATGTAGTATATTTGGGCTTGATGGTTAAAAAACGTCTACTTAAAATGTTAAATTCGGACTTCGAATTAGGACACGAATTCCTCAGCAGCAGTGAATTCAAATGATATGTAAACAAACTACATATTTCGCCGTCTCGGCGGGTCAAGGTAGATCGGTCCCTACTCACAAATTTAACATTCTTTTTCGGGCTCGTTTTGACTTGACTACGCGACTAAAGGCAGGTGCAATTAATATGTTAAGACAGAGATTCGATTGTTTTCATTTAATCGGTTGCATTGGCTTCAGGAAATAAGTAATAAAGCGTGTCTTTACAGGTTAATTTCAGGATACCTTTTTGCCAAATTTTGTCTAGTTATTCAAATTAAAAATACGGAAATAACCTAACATCTTGCATTTTTATTTCTAGATTTAGAGGGATCAATAATTTTCCAAAAAAGGACATTAAACGACCACTCCTATATTTTTACAATTTAAGACAAGCTAACCAGTTGTGACTCTTAGGCGTTAAGGCGTAGAATGCGTCGGCAGGTGATAAGGGAGGGGATGAGGGGAGTCAAGGCCGACCGGGTGACACACATCCCGAGCCACATTCACCTTCCGACCACCTGCCAAACACCACTGTCAAGGCTGCTTGCGCCACCGCTGCGCCCGATGATGGACCGGACCGCGACCACTCTTTAATATCAGAACCCACTCGACACTTATTTCGAAACCCCACTCTAAATAACCTTGCAGAAAAATAGTAAAACAAAAATGCAGAAGTAGAATGCCGCACTGTTTTGCTGCACCGACGACTACCGGGGTGACTGCCACCGCGTCGCCTTGAAGCACAAATCGCGCTTGCTCAACGCTCATTATACGGCCCTTACGGAATTACGAATATAATTTAACCGTACAAAAATGTAATGGGAAGTTCAAGTTTATTTTATGCAATTATAACTAGCTGTACATGTAATGGTGTTGGATTGAATTACCGAGTAGAAACTTCAACGCGTTCGGAATTAAGTCCGTGTGAAATCGTAGAGATTTTTCTGGTAAATTATTCATGTGGCTCGCGTTGGGCTGACTTTCGACGCGTTCTTGAGAAAGCCTTTCACTCTTATCTTGGGAGGCACACTTTTATCACAATCGGCTGATTAAGATTAACAATGATATGATTTATTTAGTAATTAATTGCCCTTCCGTTTTCACTTTAACTGAAAGCAAAATGCTGTGAATGTTTTTGACTGCAGTTTTCCTGGCATAATTAGCTGTAATTCATTATATACCACAACAAAAAGTTTGCATTCAGTCAATTTTCCGCACCGATGTAGCTCCGCTCGACTGAGTGTTGTACTGCTATTAAAATGCTTCATGGTTAACTGTTAAATATTTCTATTATTAGACTTGACTGATACTAGGTCTTTCTTATGTACCAAGGGAGATGTCACCGCCAATACTCGTACAAATTGACTTGGCTTTAAGGCTTTTGTATGAGCTTTTGGAGTTTCCACTATTTTGTGCACTCTTAACCTTCTTCATAAATGGACAATAATAAAAATACGCTAAAATCTGTTATGGCCTTATCTATTATTTCAATAAAGGGGTTTGGATAAAAGTGTTGTCATTTGTAAAATTCATACATTTTGAAGGTGAGCGGCCATTCGAAAAATTGGTAATCTATGATAGAATTATTAAAAATAAACATATTTTGTTATGTAATGTAATACTCTTAAGTGCATCGGAGCCGAGATATTTAAATATTCATACTTGGGCGTACTTTTGTACTAAAAACTTAATACTTAAATCTTTAAAATCTCCGCTCCGATATTATTTAACGCCATAAATTATATATATCTATGTGTATTTAGAGGTCCTCTAAATAACTATGTAAAAATCATCCGTGGCCGCTGAAAAAAAAATTACAATATTCTTCAAACAAATTTACCCAATGCCCTTTGTACCGTGGGATGTAGAGTTAGGGGTTTAGTTATTTACATTATTTCAATTCGGGCCACAGAAAATTTGCGCAGTAGCCACGGCGCCCGTCAAGGCATTTTGTTAAGTGACTGCAACTTGATTGACAGATTGGAATTCAATCGTTTCGTGAGTTTCAACTGTTCAAATCAGGGATCGTATACCGGTATTATTTTCATACAAAAATACCGGTATTAAATTTCGGTATCTCGCTTATTATTGAATATTTTTGCTGTTCAATGAATTTATATAATAGAATAGTGTTATTGCCTAAATTACAGTCGAAAACATCGAGGAAATAATGCAAATTAAGGAAGATATTTCAATTTTAATTAATACCGGTATTGATACCTGGTTCAAATGAATATATCCTAGTGTGGGATTGTCCCTTGATATTTATTTATGTATGTCTATATTCCGTCGTCTATCCAAGATGGTCTTTCTTTGAAATGATAGCAAAACTCCTAGAAGCGCTTTGCATCATGCTTCATAATGTGTACTGCAAAAGAGTGGAATGCTCGTATTTCCGAGTGCATACAATCTAACCCTATTTAAATCTAGGGTGAATAGCCATCTTCTGGGTGAGCTCGCTTCATCGTCGACAAAATCTTCATCCTCCAAGGGCAAGAGATACTCAAGAGCAAACCCATTATCAAAAAACAAAGAATTCTGCTGACCAAAGCCGACCCGTATGGACATTATAATATTTTCTTCTTTTGTCAAATGGTAATCATGGGGACCGGGATAGTGTTGGCGGTGCGCGTTTCCCTAGCCGTTGGCGGATACGTTTTCAGCCCGGATAGTCGTCGGCGGCAGAAAGTGTGTTAATGCGTGCGCGATTTGCGCAACCAAGCGCGCACGATGCGCATGCGCCACTACCTGCTCCCGTGAGCGAATCCGTTAAACCGGCGGTACCGTAACGACTACGATTTATGATTACTTTAATTAGTGGTAATGTCTCGTCATTATTGAGGAGTGGGGAAAGCACTTCGGTTGATACATTTTTTTAAATTAAAAACTGAAGCTATTGCCAACTTCTAATTTCATAGCTGATAACTCCAGAACGGCCCAAAATATTTCCAACCACACATAGGTTAAAATCATCAAGGTTTTAACTTGTTTTCGCAAGCGGTCACTCCTTTTACAATATATTAAGCGATAGATAGGTCTCTATTCAAAAAGGTAAAACCATATTGTCTTTGACGTGTTGTGGTATTGTTTTTAACTCCGCCACCATTACTGCCACGTAAATAAGAGCTATCAAAACGTTAACGTTACTATATCTGGTCAAAGACAATATGGTTTTTACCGCCTATAATCCAGACCATCGAGTTCTGGTAATATCGGTGAGGTTCTACTCTCGAGCTCTTCCTCCCGCTTTTCCCTTTCAGTTCTCCCGTTGGATTTTAAACCACAACAGCCATCTTAAACCGGGCATTCTTTGATCTCACAATTCTGGGTTCCTAGTGAAAAAGGGCACAAGTCTTCTAAAGATCAAGTGAAAAAGGGATTAGTATACTCCGTCCATGTATATAACCTTTTTATTACGAGTTAAGTCCCTTTTTCACTACGACTCCAGAATTTTCTTACCACTTCAAAAGCCCTAGGCAAGATCCTTTCGGCGTTCGTTATCGTAATTCTAAATGTATAGAATTGAGACAAGCTGTCGCGGTCGGTAAACGGTCGCGTCGAGCGCCTACGTCAATTCTATACATTTTGTCAGATTTCGAAAATCGTTTATATTATTGTTAATCAACTTGTCTAGCCTCACCGATTCGAGATAAAATGTCACCTTCATATATTTTTACATATCACGCTTGTGACTTTATTTCGATTGGCAACTAAGTTTAAATAACATTTGAAGGACGTTAGCCAATTAACCCGATTATAGCTAAAGCGTGGGCTGTACTTTCTGCGCGGAATCTATGCCCAATGCGTCCGCGCCTGTCATTCCGTCCGGCGCGCGCGCAGATTGTGAGACAAATTAGTATTTACAACGGCTCGTTTTACGGTCTACATTGCACGCGGCGGTCGATCGGTTTCGAATGTCTAATGGGATCGATCTAGTCCATCGTGTCCTTTCGTATCACGTCTCAACTGTCGAGTCCCATTCGAAACTAAAATAATTCAATTTTAAATTAAAATATTACATTTAGGATCGTCACTCTTTTCTTAGAGAATTGAAGTTGCTGTTTGTAAATGTTCAATAAATTCAAAATTCAAAACATTTATTGAGTAAATTGGCCACATGAGGGCTCTTTCACACGTCGGTAATATGGAACAGGCATATGTTTAGCTGTGGACGAGTAAGTAGGTATATACTGAGAAGAAGAAGATAATATGGATTGAATCTACTAGCGCTTCGGACAAGACCGTCATTGCGCAGAAGAAGCGTCGCAAGAAACTCGATGTATTTTTGACATGTCTAAATTCTCTGTCTAGCTTCTCCACAGCCGTTTAATTTAACCAATTATATAGTAATCGGCCAGTCTAAGATACTTCTGGGCACTATTTCCAATTTATCAGATCATAATACAGCGTGTGTATTCCATACGATCCTATATTTTAAGGGCAGTTAGATAAGACCCTAATTAACGTAAATTGGTACATTAAGTTAACAAAAGAAACCCTTTTTTTTATACAAATTAATTCGGCACGCAATGTATTCAAATAACCAAGTCGACTACGTAAGCACTTTGTGTTCATTGATTTATTGACGACGTTATTGTCAACTCAATATTTGCATTACATTGCTGGCCGGCAAAACTTAAAAAAAATCATTACGCTTAATTATAGAGAGTATTTGTTAAAATTTATTACTGTACCTCTTAATACTGCTTAAATCTATCGTATGTTAAAGGAGTTTGGGAAAAAGTGTTGTCCTTTGTAAAATTCTTACATTTTCAAGATGAGCGGCCATTCGTAAAAGTGGTAAATTATGATATCATTATTAAAAATAAACATATTTTGTTATGTAATATAATACTCTTAAGTGCATCGGAGCCGAGATAATTAAATATGCATACTTGGGCGTACTTTTGTACTAAAAACTGAATACTTAAATCTTTAAAATCTCCGCTCCGATATTATTTAACGCCATAAATTATATATATCTTTGTGTATTCAGAGGTCCTCTAAATAACTACGTAAAAATCATTCGTGGCCGCTGAAAAAAATAATGACAATATTCTTCAAACAAATTTACCCAATGCCCTTTAGGATCGTATGGAATACACACACACAATTTTAATTGTTTTACTTGCATAGCAGCGAAGAAAGGGAAATTTGATTACTATAACGGTCCGAACTAAACTATATATCGCTATGTAATACTATTATGTTGATTACAAAACTACATTGAACTATTCATTCCTTATTGTCTGACCTAAGTGTCGATTACGACTGCCTTTTATTATTATTATGTCACCACACATACTAGTAGTACAGTTTTCATAACGATCATAAATATAGTCTACTGGCTGTTGCCCGCGACTCCGTCCGCGTCGCAAAATAAAATATAGCCTATGTTACTTGGCGATAATATAACATTCTATTTGTGACCTTATTTTCAAATTTGGTCCGGGAGTTTTTAAGTTCATTCATTAATTAGTGAATTACATACGTATTCTCAACCCAAACGTCCTTGTACATTCCCGCTTTCAAGCAAAATTGAATAAGTGGTGGGGCGCGGCTTCGTTAGAAGTAGATGTGCATTTAACGCCATGGAAGGCAACCACATGGAATTAGTGCGAATCAGTGAACACTGTCATTGACACCAATGGCCACCAATTATTCATTATGCTCATTACGAGAAGCACTTTCAAAATAATCAACTATTTACAGCGAGCTTGTTAGTGGGAAAGTGACGTACTTTGCCATGACATCGTTTTAATAGTGATTATTTGACTCCCATACAAATTGTGTATACTTAATGGCTGATTTACATTGGTCCAGCAAAAGCATGCCAGTAGAAGTACATTGACGAGTTGGTTTCCACGTTTGAGGCGAGAGCTATTGTAACGACGCAATGTACTTCTACTGGTATGGTTTTGCTGATCAATGTAAATCAGCCATAAGTCGATTTTTTGGTGTAGGTTATTAATGTAGCATTTCCCTCTGAGATTGACTGCGTTAAAATAAAATGCGTTTTCCCATAAACCTTATGTGTACTTTAAAATTAAACGTGACCTGTATTTTGAACCGTCGTTGTCTTAGGAAAGAAAACTTATTTTAATTATAATGCATCAAAGCACTTCACATTTACTCGTTATTATATTGGTAGAATCATTAATGTTAGAAGTCGTAATTAATATACTGACATTGAATAAGATTCCCGTCTCCGAGAGGCGTTGCGGTTGAGAGTTTATTTTCGATGTCTTGAGATGGAAACTCCAGACTCAAGTTAAGTTCATTTTTACACGCTTTAAATAAACTTCACTTACTCGTATAACTAATAAAACAAAAATGTAATCAAATCTTGGAAGTAAATTTTAACCTACTTCTAAGTGTCGGGTTGACTTGAAAGGCATACTTATGCTATTCCGATGACAATACAATCATTGAGCTGGTATGATGATGGAGACGGAAGGTGGCCATAGGAACTCTTCAATCTATCATAGTAGATCCGCGGAGTTTGGAGTAATTGGACTCATCTTTTGATAGCGATTTTATAATCAGTACAGTCAGCGATAAAGCGTGTGTTTTTTTTAGGTTAGGTTATTTTTCTAATATAAAGGTTTTAATTCACGAGAACTCGCCCCGCCCCTCATATTGACGCTTATAGCAAACTAAGCAGTGAACGGGACTTGATTTAAAACTCTATAACAGCTGCCGGGAAAACAATAGGTGATATAATATAAATGTAGAATTTTATGCCCCAAAGTTGTGGCATGGCTCACAATTTCGGTCATTCACGTGACCCTCACCAACTAATCCAGTGTTTGTTTGATCGTAAAAGCTGGTCGTGGCGGGCGTGGGCGCGGCAGCCGTCCTCGATGTAGGCTAACAAGTGTCCAGTGAGCTAATGAGTCCCGCGACGGAACCAGGCGAAACGTCCGCGACATTAGTATGCCGCCGCATCGCCGACTTTCACGACATTCCTGATACGACCGGAGAAATGAGCGCCCACGAAACGCGCGGGCAACGCGCGCGTCTAGCGTTTTATTGTCTCTGTGATCTTAAAAAAAGTGCTGGACGTTTGTCCAAAATATGTAAACTTGATAAAAAAAGTAACGTCCAATCGGCTAAATAACTAGTCTTTCCATTTTGAGACAACTTCCTATGAGAATAAAATGTCGCTAAAGTCGACCCTTCAAATCGATAGAAGTTCGATGGACGCATCTTATTGACCTTAAAGATTTATGACGTGGCAACGGAATTACTTGGTTACAGTTACAGGAATCTACCTACCGGCCCACCTAACATATGTAATTATATTCCAAATAGGTAGGTAAAGTTAATTGCTCTTTTTCCTGGTCGCCAATTGTTGGTTCTCACCACCGCTATATGGTCATTAATAAAATTATTGAAATTTTTCCCTTTTTTTAAATTGGATGCGATTCTTTAAAGGCTAAAATTATAATAATAATTGTACCTTCTGGAGATGAAACTGGAAGTCGAAATAAAAAAGAATAATTTTTTTATTATTGTGACCGCTACCATGTAATTGCCCTTGACTGATCTTGAATATAATCCCCATTGAAAAGCTTATTCTGATACATAAAATAGCCCGTGTTCGGCTTACATGCACTTTTTTTTCCATTTTGTCATGAAGCTCGATCTCCAGGACAAGCTACAATTCTTATTGTTATTTTACCCTTTAAACATCGCATCCAATTTGAAAGGGGGATATTTCATTAATTTTATTGATGACCATATAGCGATGGTGAGACCAAACAATCGGCGACCAGGAAAAAGAGCAATTAATTATACTTAAGCTTACAAATTGCTGGACTTGCTATTTTATTTATACTCGTAACATCTTTAAAGTAATGGCTGTCATGTCTGTGTAACTTATTAACATATATTAACAGGCAGATCCTGCTGGTAATGTGTGTAATTACAAAAATAGTTTAGTATTTTTATTGATAAATGTTTCCTCGCCATGAAATTACATAAAATAATAGTAGTATTGTACTCAATTTGTGTTAATACTTTGACATTTGTAAACGTTTACTCTATCCTTGAGGTCTGATCCGACCGATACCTTAATTGGCGTAGGCAGTTGGTAATGTAGATCCTGGTTTGGAGTTTTTCAGTAAGTTTTTCTGTTTTTATTTTGCTATTCTTATGCTGCTTTTGTTTTTATCTGACATTGCAGTCAGCTAAAAGATTAAAAGTGCCAGTTTATATTTATTTTCATTAATTAGTCGATCGTATTGAAGTTGGCATTGAAAAATCCGGAGATCACAGGTTGGTCGTTCTGAGAGGGCCGATTTGACAGCTGTCAACGCAGTCTAAAATATAACCTCAAACACATATTTTGTACTGAGTTGACATCTGTCAAATCGGCCCTCTTAGAACGACCAAACTGTAAGCTTATTATTTGCGTGTAATAAATTTAGTAACGGACTTGACAGAAGCGCGTGAAGCTAACCCCATGTGCTTCTGTTTAGTCCATTTGAGATAATTCTCTTTTACCGAACAATTGTCTTCGCGTGTGATATCCATGGACTTATTTCTCTAATAAGCCCATGGGAGTGTCTATAAATAACTCGACATTGGCGAAATACACCTTAACAGGAGTGTAAGCCAATAATTTAGAAAAAAAAAAAGTAACCCAACTGCATTCAAGTGCATTTCAATGTTATTATCTATTAAAAAAACATTGTACATTATAAAACAAAGGAAGTTGTAATAATCTAGACACGCTATAATAACGCCTAATTTAACTTTAACTAAGCATTAGTTTAGGTGTCCGGCACTTGAATGTCAGTTAATACGAGTCGTGCCAGTGACACGCGTGGCGTGTTCGAATTACGTACTACTGCTAGTTTGTGGCAGTGAACGTGTTAATAAACAAAGGATTGTCTAAGGTCAGGTGTAACATGTTTTGACGGTTAGAAAAAAATACAGATATCTAGATTAAGATATCCTAATGATTACGTTGGAGAATCATTATCAATCATGAGTTTACATTGTGATGTTTTTTATATAAGGAAGGTTAAAATTTAATACTGTTTATTTTTGTCACGTTCTTGCATTTATTTAATAGTGCATCCATACTGAGTTACTTTCTGTGTTGAAACGTTTCCTTGTATCAGGTAATTGCCGATAGAGTATAGAGGTAACGTGACACGTTAAAGAAAGTTAAAGTTATCTATAATGTTGCTCAACGTTTTTTCACAAAAAGTAACATGTGGTTGCATAATAGGAAAAATAAAGAGCAAGCAGACAGACGGACGGTCCGCACCTCCATAATACAAAAGTCTTCACCTTTTAAACGCCGTCAACTGAAAGTCGTGCCACTGACGCCGCCGTCGGTCACAGCCGACACAAGTTGAAGATTAAAATAGACTTTGTTTCGTATGAATAAAGTTCTTTTTCGCGGTGGACCGCCATCAATAAAAAAGAAGAAGAAAATGTTTTGCGTGGGGTCAATATTCATGACTTATTTTCACAGCTTCAATAAAAGCTGATTCATGTAACAAACAGTTGAGAAAAATCACTTTTTGAATAGCTATATTTAACCAAGATATAAGCCAACAAAGATTTGTTTCTATCTTTTTCTAGCAAAACAGAATTTTAACATGGAGTGTATATGGCTGACCTGTTTCATGACGTCACAGTGCATATCGGATCTCTGTCTAATCGCCGTCTTATTAGCAGTTCAAAATGCTTGTATCATCCGTATTTCTTGGCCGATTTTAATTTAAATTTCAGTTTTGGTGATCTCTTTTACGGTATTTTCATATTTTGTTGAGAAATGCGATTAAAAAAAATCCATGCATATTCCCTATTACGTTATTATACTCGTAATATTTTTAATTAAATTAAGTACATCATGTGAACTTAATGGTAAATGATGTGCGTAACGTTTGATGTTGTTTCGTTCCAGGTGGCGATGGCCGGCGACTTCATCCTCGCCGTGGCGTCGATGATGATAGCTCGCCTGCGCAGCGATGAAGTCACACTCGTGCTCAGTCAGGTACGGTGCATATCAATACACACACACAAATACACACTCTTGCTGAGTCAGATATGCGGCACAGTAGATACACTCTCTCAATCGATCTATTAACAAGTCCGTTCAAAATAGGTGGAAAGTTAAGAAGTAGGGGTTTTGGTCGAACGCCTAACGAATAATTGTAAGAAATACAATGTAAGGTAAAAAGTATATTGGTAAAGGTAAAGGGTATGCTGAGATAGTTTTGTCATTTAGAAAGGATGGATGAAAGAAGAGTTACTAAAGAGGTATGGCGAGCGAGAGTGAGTGGAGATGTCGGTAGAGGACGCCCAAGACGCACATACAGTGATCATATTTAAGATGTACTGAATAAGGGCCAATTCAAAAGCACCCGAAACCGACGTACGTGCATGAAGAGGGTGATGAATGTAGAGGAAGCGGAAGTTGTATGTTTAGACCGGGGCATCTGGCGTTCCAAAGTCTCTGCCTACCCCATTGGGAGACAGGCGTGAAGACATGTATGTACAGACAGATGGATAAAAATCTTTATTTAATTATTACACCAAGACAAAATGAAACTCGTCAATACACATATCTTATAAAGGAAAATAAAACGTTAAAGCCTAAAATATATACACATACAGTAAACAGTGTCTACTACATAATTATACAGTGGTGGTTACATAATTAGGGACACTTGTTTTTTTTCCACACAATGGCCCACAAATATGACTTTTAAATTTTGACCACCATTCAAAAAGTTCTTGACCAATTTTATTGCTAAATACAATTTACTTTAGATCATTAACTAAGGTTTAAATGTATGTACAATGAACTACTGTTAAAAACGAACCTTATATTTTATAGGGATTTAAAAACTTAGTGCTGACCCGTCCATACAAAGTTTTACAACTTTGTATGAACGCGAGGTTTTTATTTTTTTAAATCCTTATAAAATGAAAGATCCATTTGCAACAGTGATGAATTGTACATATATTTAAACCTTAGTTCATTAATGAACGATGAGTGTAACCAAATATTAAATTAGTTTAGAACTTTTTGAATGGTGGTCAAAATTGAAAAATCTTATTTGTAGGCAATTGTATGGGAAAAAAACAAGTGTCCCTAATTATGTGACCACCACTGTATGTATGTAGTACAAGGCACATAAGTTGTTATGCGAGCTCGCTCATAGATCTAGAAAACTTCACCGTAAGCGGCGTGATATTACGGTGTTAATGAATTTCCTACTCTATAAAGCACGCATTTAATTTACACTGGCGGGCAAAAATAACGGGTCACTTTGTACAGAATTTCAGTACTACGCGATCCCGTTATTTTGCTCTAGAATAGGAGTGATTCAATTATAAATTATACAAAATAGACAGACATATGGAAAAATATTGAAACCTGATCACTATTACTAAAACTCCTCTATGTGACTGTAGAAGATTTTTTTTCCAAATGTCGTTTTTGAAAAAATATACACATTTTTTGAATATACAGAGTCACTTGACGTTAAAATTAATAATTTGAGTTCTGGTTTAGTTTAGTTTAATCTAGAGCAGGGCAGTATTGAGGCAATGCTAATTAAGGAACGTATATTTTTCTAATGACGGATAAATAGGTACCTCTTGCTCGGTAAAAGAGTTTCACTTGTGTTACCACTACAATATTCGAAGGTTATGGTAACGTAAATAATAAATGTATATTATTTCCAAAGTTTGAACTGCTTTATTGCCACTACTTCTTTTTCAAGAAGATAAATTTACGCGGTCTTCCAAATTAAAATAAGATTTCGTGGTTTTCAAATACGTTACTAAAGAAAATCTAAAGATTTGTATAACACAGTTATTTCACATGTTTATTGCAGTGATAACTTATCGTTTCCATACACGAACCAATAGTCGAGCGAGGTTAAAAAAACTTCATTAATCGGTTTAATTGTGCTCGTATCCTGTACAATTACGAATATTCCAGTCCCTGATTTTTGCTACACAATAATGTATTGTATTACAATTAAGTAAGATTAAAATTCGACGCAGCAACCTTAGCGAGCTGCGAGCAGAACAAAAGAATTCAACTGCAGATTGTTTTAGTTTACAAATTTAACGTTGTAAATTGGCATTTATAAATAATTTATTGGTTTTAAAGCGCTTTGTTTATTTCATATTTACTCATCGAGACTTTAATGATTAAATTCAGGACGTGGACTATTTGTCTCTTAAATCGGAATATTTTGTTTAGAATTTACCATTGGTTACAATTCTTAACTTAACTAAAACGTCCTAAATCTATGACTATTAAATAGACTAAAACCCCCAATTTCATTGCGACTCAAAACGTGTCAGAATCTGTTTGGGAGCTACGATACCACAGACAGACACACAGATACACACTTTAACCTTATAACAGCCCTCTTACGTCGGAGGTTAAAAAACTTTTTACCATTCTACAGAATTTTCTATACTGCTTTTATTTTATGGACTATTTTGCTATTTAATTCCAGGTGGTAACAGACCTGGTGCAGGGCGAGTTCATGCAGCTCGGCAGCAAGGAGACGGAGAACGAGCGGTTCGCGCACTACCTCACCAAGACCTACCGGAAGACCGCCTCGCTCATCGCCAACTCGGTCAAAGCGGTGAGCACTCTCATAATGTACAGTAGTATTAGGTAGTAGAGCAACAAAGTTGTAAAAATCCTCCGACCAGCTCAGTTTAGAGATGGAAACCAATTGCTTTTCTCAGCCGATCATCACCTCCATAATACAAAAGTCTTCACCTTTTAAATGCCGTCAACTGAAAGTCGTGCTACTGACGCCACCGTCGGTGACAGCCGACACAAGTTGAAGATTAAAATAGACTTTGTTTCGTATGAATAAAGCTGTTTTTCGCGGTGGACCGCCATCAATAAAAAAAGAAGAAAATGTTTTGCGTGTGAAATTTTGTATTTGACGTAATCCCAGCGTCTTAAAAAGTGTAAATGACTTCAAATGGAGTTAAGTGTACATTAAAGCCCACTCGACTCCATTAATGGATTTTAATGTACAAAAACTCCACTTGACCTGGGGTCATTAATGGTTAATGGATCCTGTCAATGGATCCTAGTGGACGGAGGGGTTTTCTATAACCTGACGTTTGGTTTCACGTGTGTTGAGACGGACATCTCGGTAATGCTATATGCATAGAGGTTATAATCGTCTATCAATGAAGAATTAAATAAAAAGTATTACACATTAGGTGTTTATAACGGGCTGCCATGGAAATCATCTTACATTGACCCAAGTAATCTGGTCTGGTCTATATGGAATATAAGCCCTGCTTGTCTCAAACAGAAATAACCTTCATTCCACGGGTACTCAACATAGATTCTATATAGGTTGCATTGCTAAGCGGCGCGGACGAGGGCACGAGCGAGCTCGCGTTCCAGTACGGGCGCAACCTGGGGCTGTCCTTCCAGCTGGTGGACGACATGCTGGACTTCGTGTCCTCGGCGCAGGCCATGGGCAAGCCCACCGCCGCCGACCTCAAGCTGGGGCTCGCCACCGCGCCCGTGCTCTTCGCCTGCGAAAAGGTAAATACTAAACTTCTTTTTTTTATATTCCAATACAAACTTTATTTGTTAAAGTATATGTTATCACTTTCTGTGGAAGGAATGAAAAGGTCAAAACATAATTTAGGCAGACTTCAGCTATTGTGTATGTCTGTGAGCGTTAGTCTTGTAAGATCATTTATGTAAAGTAGCAATAACAATGGCCCAAGGTTTCTACCCTGAGGCACCCCTGTCTGAAATTGAGATTTTGTAGGTCTATAAAGAGACTTATTTTTTGGCACAATTGTAGCTATTTGGTGCACTGTTTCCTATCTTTCTTACAGCCTTTTAGTCATAGTAGGAAATTCCAAGAATGGTCTAGGCTTTGAGATTATTTTGTGATCGCAAGTTCCTTTACCAATGTGATATTTAAATATTTCCTCTCGTATTTTTCAGAAAATTCCCTATTTTAAAGCAGCGTTATAAAGATTGTTTTATATTTCAGTACCCAGAGCTTAACCCGATGATAATGCGGCGGTTCCAAGAAGCCGGCGACGTGGAGAAGGCCTTCGAGCTGGTGCACCAGTCCCGCGGCCTGGAGCAGACGCGCTTCCTGGCGCGCAAGCACGGGCTCGAGGCGCAGCGCCTCGCCACGCAGCTGGCCGACTCGCCCTACCAGAAGGGGCTCCTCGTCACCACCGACCTCGTGCTCAACCGGATCAAATAGCACCCAGGCTAGCCTTTCAGACTACTTCTTAGCATTAGGATGGAGATTCCAGGAGAGAGGGATCGAAGTATGTACGAGGGCGGGCGAAACGCTCCGCCGAATATGGATGCCTCCTCGCGGGCGCGTACGCAGGAAGCCTTATGAAGTGTGCGGACTGTGAGTGCGAGCGCGACGCGCCGAGCCGACGTACGGCTAGATATTATCGAAGATATTTTTAACGTCAAGCAAAATGTGCCCTGATAAATTATTCAATATAGCGAATCATATTCAGTATACATTACCTATATAAAAAGTATTTAGGATGTATTGTTATACTAGAACGATCGGTCGGACCGACCCCTTATTGACGCCGGCGCGGCGATTCAGATATTTATTATTTTATACTCGATGTGTATATATTTTATACTTTTTCTGTACGTAAGAGTACCTATGTATCTCCAACTTGTGTGACCTGATTTATTTTAAGATAGTTTTCTATGAAAATATTTTAACACCGTAAACTATCTGAGACGATGAACTAGCGATAGGACGGATGCGTGTGTGTGACTACTTGTTACCAAATACAGCTGTACATAATCGTACGATAGTAGTAAATGCTCAAATACATTTGTATTCAACGCTTGACACTAAGTTGATAGAGTATTCGTACTTCTATATTGTTGCGTCCGTTTTAGCACACGTGTAAGAATATGCTTCACTCCCTTGCTTCTTTATTGTTAAATTTTCGTTGTTGTGCAATTTCTTCCCAAAGGTGTAAAGTGAAGGCCAGTGCAGCCGCAGGCGGTGGCCCGCCCGCGGCGGTGCGCCCGCCGGCCGCTGCTGCGTATTGCTGTGTAAATACTGAGAGTCATTGGATAAGTTACCCGTTTTTGTCTTCAAAACCAATTACCTCAATCTCTATAGTGTGCGCATACTAGAGTACTAGAGTGTCCACTGTATGTTTGATTTAGTATTAAATTGTAAGCTTCGCATCAGGCCGCACAATAATATTTAGACGAATTGTCTCGTAAATTCTATTCGCTAACTAGTATAAATATGTTGTAAATAATGCAATTAAATGTTAATCAGTGTAACTGGGGTCCTGAGGCACCGGGCAGCCCTCGAAGTGCACCCGGAGCGCAGTATTTTATAAATTGTCTGTAGTCTTGTTAGTTAACAAAATATTAGTCACTTAAAGAGGTAACATAGAGTAAGGCCGACATGATGACTTAAATCTCCGGCGGCGCCGCGGCCCCGCCGCCCCGCCCCGCGGCCCCGCCCCGCGCGAGTTTTTACTAAAACTGTACCTTTTACTTATATTTTCAAATATTTTTTAACATTGGGCGTCTTAGGAATGAACAGTACTGTGAGAAAATTTTAGATTTTGTGCTAAAATACAAGAATCGCGAACCAAGCCGGGAAGTTATAAAAATTGCATTAGTATTGAAAAATATGTAACCATACCTTCCCCGTGAATTTTCTGGGTCCAATATTACAAATACCCTTAAATGTCTCCGGTAATTCCTAATAATTCCCCCACGCAGCTTAAACTGTATTAAAAAAGGTACAGGTACACTGTTTTGTAATAATTCCCGCGGCAATGAGTGGACCATAGTATGTCTATTTGATACACTTACGTTACGTATGTATAGTTGTTCAAACTTTGATGTTTCGAATGTATAATGTAATCGTAAGCGATAAATTAGCCAATATACGCCCCGACCAGAAATATAATGAAAGTCAAATATATGAAATCCGAAATCAATCTAAGATGCAGGATGTACGAGGCGCCCCATGACAGAACTCATGTATTTCTGGTCGCGCTTTTGTGTTTAAAGGTAAAATTATATTAGTTATGCAATTTTGGTCATTATGTCAGCGAATACAATAAATGATTTTGGAGTTGTATGTTTTTTGTACATTTACGTTAAACATGGGAGTCAATGATTTTTATTTATATGTAGACGTGTACGTAGATAATACTGTTTGTAAATATGAATACTCCGTCAAATGAAAATCATGAATAATTTTTATTATAAATATTAGTTACAGAATATTGTTTTATTTATTGCGGTGTTAGTGTTAGTGCTGCAGTCACTATAATACATTATATCTAACATTGGGTTCAAAAATATCTTAGGTACACGTCTCGTGCAACAAGAATAAAAACGTGAGTGAATGAATGAATGAATGGTTTATTTTGCTAGATCACGTCAGATCTTTTTGAGCTCTATGTCGGATAGGTAATAATATTATTGCCCAGTGACTGTAGCTTTCGTAAATACGCTCTATTACGACGACCGAATAAGATACTTTAAAAAACGGAAGCCCTTGTGATACACTCGCACTATACTCGCAGCTAACGAGATTCGAAAGATCTCGGTGATATTCCCTCCTTCCCCACGGCACTACTAAGCCGCACTACTGCTACTGACCAATGATTTCTATTTCTAATTCAAATTTAACGGAGTCGAGGGAGCTCCGCTGTCCCGGAGGTCCTTCTTATGGGTGGTTTGGCCCTTCGGGCCTGCTGAATAGAACATAACCTAAACCGACCTCATATTTATGATGCTAGTTTTGGTCAGTAGTGCGGTTTAGTAGTGCCGTGGGGCAGTCTCCGTGATGTTGGCTTCAAAATCCGCAGCTATTATTGGGGCAAGTGTTATAAAAAGGCCACAAATTTGTATAGGACAGCTGTAGACAATGTTGTCTGTTAGATAGAGTGATGTTAGTAGACGGGATGCACCTATGGCCAAACCCTATATTATTCAAACCGCAGATAGATAGGCTTATTTTGGATTAAAAGGACAATGCCAGATCTTTGCTTAAAACACTTAAAAAAAAGCGTGGATACGAAGGATGTTGATATGACCTGTTTTGTGTGAGATTTAAGTTCAGTATTTCATTCCTTGCACATTTAGGGAACTTATACGAAAAATAGAGCCATCTATTAAGATGCTTTATAAATAAGACATCTTGCGAGTAATGTATGTAATGTAAAGTAAAGTAAAGTTCTTCAGAAAAACTAGCACCACAGCATTGTTTTAAATATTTTTCTACATCAAATAAACTCAATTCTAAAATTATCCGTCACAATTTTTTCTTAGGCCAAAGCTTCTATGGAGACCTGGCATTGTCCTTTGACGCATTTTGTATGGGCAAATGTCCTACATAATGATGTATTCATTTGTTTTTAAAGAGCAATACAATAAGAATTGCAAGGGGTATAGGTAAAAAACTTAAGTAAAGCTTCTCTTGCATGTAGTTCTAACACATCTGTATAGACCGTTCGACACTATACTGGGTGTCCCTAAAACCAACGTCAAAACTGAAAGGGCTGATAGAGCAGCAAAAATCTATCGATTTAACCCCTCGTATGCGGGACGTCAAAAAAGTAAGTTCTAGTCTCTTCTGATTATGATATAGTCCATAAAATTAAGCTTAAAAAAATACAAAAAGATATCCAAATTTTGAGCACGGATCCGTGCCCTAAGCATACAAGGTGTCCCCTATGTATGTTCAGCGATTGTTACTAGTTTCGGAGATATTGATCAATTTAATCTGAGTTTTTGTAATTTTCCCTTATGTCCATGTCACAAAAAAACATTAATTTCATATTTTATTTCATATTTGCCCGTTTTTTTTCAGTTTTTTTTTAAATAATCGCATAAAGTTTGTTTCTCCGTACTAGGTGTCCCAGTGTTTGCTTTTCACTTTGTATGGAAAAAACAACTATATGTGATTACTTAAAAAAAATACTGGAAAAAAAACGGGAAAATAGGTTTAAAAACTTCGCTGATTCGTAATGATTCTAATTATTTATGATACCACTGAAAAACTTATGAAATAAAACATGAAATTAATGATTTTTCGTGACATGGACGTAAGGGAAAATTACAAAAATTCTGATTAAAATGATCAATATCTCCGAAACTAGTAACAATCGCTGAACATACATAGGGGTTAAATCGATAGCTTTTTAGCTGCTGTATCAGCCCTCTCAGTTTTAGCGTTGCTTTTAGGAACACCCTGTATATTTGAAATTTGACGTAAATTCCATATAAGTTTTTTACACAACTACATGCAAGAAATGCTTTACTTAAGTTTTTTACCTATAGAACAGTTATACGCGCGACACGTGCTGGGCACTTTTATTTTGTTGTTACCTCCCAGGTCGCAACTACTACAAAACCAACCAGCTACACTATTTCTTGTGCGGCGACCTAGCGACATCTAGCGCACACTTGTATCAACCGACTCGGCAGAGCCGCCAGCGTCAGGCAGCACGTGGTCTACATCGTGCTAACGAAGTTTGTACAGTCAGATAATACAACTTAAAACTTCATCCCCATGGACCTCGGTCCCCAGGCATAACACCCGCCTGGAGAGAGATCTCTCTATTGCCCTCTTTTCCTACATTTTTGACCCCGACGTGATCGTCATCGTACATTGGTGACCCCGACTTCCTACACTTGCATTTATTTGCCATTTTGGGGTGTTCGTTGACTGAGCTATCAACCGAAGCGGAGCGAGGGTGGGAAGCTAGTAATAAATAAATGTGTTATGTAGTAGTAGTAATGATCGAGTATGTATAGTCGACGACAAAGATGTATTTATATTTTTCCACCTTACTTCAATGGAATAAGGTAAACAAAACATTATCTTTGACGTTTCGACATTTATTGTAAAAGAAGTCACAGGAAGTCGAGGGTCAAGCATGTTTTGCTGCTTAAAAACAGTGAGCAAAATTCGATTTAGCTGCGAGCGTGAGACAAAGCAACTTTAATTTGTTTTTTAATGCCCTGAGCAGTGCTGGGGCTACTCACAACATTCGAAAGAATTGAACTTCACTTTGTTCTGTCAGTTTTACTTCAATACGAAAAAAGCGAGAGATAGAGACAAGTTGATTCCAAGTTCGATTTTCAAATTCCATACCTAGTAGGCCCAAAAAGAAACAAACAATAAAACGTTCGGATACACGTATAACCGTAAAATTGCAAATTATCTGTTAAAAGTTTTAAATGTGATTATTAATATATTTTTATTAAATATAATCGAATAATATTTCTTTATAATGAAATAAAGAGAATATTTATAAAAAGTTTATCTAAAAGCGTATATGATATTTTTAAGCAATGGAGACTTGCAAAGGGTGCAAACAGTTTTTCGGAGACTGTACTGTTAGCGTACTTCATAAAATTATCACAAACGAAGCGACCATCTACAATGTGGAGTATTTACTCAATGTTGAAAAACACAATAAAGACAAAAGATGACGTGAAAGTTGAAACCTATCCCAAACTTATTGCATTTTTTAAGAGAAAGTCCAAATTTTTTTCGGCCGCTAACATTAAAAAGTTTCTTTATTAAGCTCCGGACTGCAATTTTCTCGCTGCAAAAGTAAGTATTTATCCATCATTAGTAAAAAAAAAATAATTTAATATGTTTTCGCTACTGAGGTGAAAAGGTTTGTGTCAAACGAGACCAAAGTTATTTACATCTCGTGTCTTTGAATCCCTCGCTACACTCAGGATTCTAACCTAGAATCACTCGCTACGCTCGTGATTCAATTATAGAATCCTTCGCTTACTCGGGATTCAAAATCAACACTCGCAGCAAAAAACAACTTTGCTCTCTTGTTGCACAAAATAACTATTACTAGAATAATTATCAGTCTTTAGCAGTACACGGCTGCACAAAGCCTCAATACCGCACGATGGGTAGTGACATATTTTAATCGCTATAGCTCTACCTTCAGGTTTTTTTCTAAGAAACTAAGTATTTGAGATATTCACGGAAAAAAGGTTTTAAGCTAGCGTAGCACCCCGTGTCGCCAAAAGCGGGGTGCTACGCTAGGGACTGTTAAGCCCGTATTAATAAACTCGCCTAGGCTGAGATGCTAGTCACGAGACTGAGATTAATATACTTATCTCAACCTACCTTGTGAAACGTTATCCTGAGATCGGATGAGACGGTTAGTTGTATGAGGATCTAAACCTGATCCTGATCGCGGACTAGTGTCGTATTACAGTCGAGTTCATAAATATGTATACACTTTAGTACCTTGTCACTTTAATCGTTGTGACAATTTCATATATGGCAGTTTAACATGACATTAAATAGACAAGGTACTAAAGTGTACACATATTTATGAACGCGACTGTACCTGGGGGTCACCCTTACCACATACTTATAACAAAAACCTAGACTACTCGATTACTTGCATTTATTTTTGCTTCGTTGACTGAGGTATGTGTATGTAACAAATGAAAAATAGCCAATGTCTATTCGAATAATGAAGGTACCTTAAAAGGCTGATAGACGTAGGTACGATATATAAAATCGAGATCTTAAAGTTCGCGAACTTATTCGGCTCGCGTCAGTGACAGACGCAAGAGCTATAAAATCACGGACATAAAGTTCGCGAACTTGCTCGGTTCGATACGGTGACACGTACGTTGAAGCTTGCTGACACTTCAAACGCAAAATGTCGTCGACAGAGGAAACTTTGAGTTATTAAGAATAACACGGGCGAGTAAGCTCGCCGAGCCGCAAGTACGCGAACTCACCGTGAAAATCATTTTCGAATCTATGTGTTTCGTAGTTTCGAAGATTACTTGTTGGATACAAAGTCGTTACCCGCACTCTCTCTTCATAATATTAGTAAATATATATAAAAACCAGTCCTTAAATACTTACATGTATAACTTTTCCTTGCATTCTAGAACAATAGAAAGTACCTACTTTATTGCAAGCCTTTATAGATTCAAATCCTCAAGAGATTAAAAAAAACATATAAGACATTTATTCAGTAAGTAGGCCGCACGGGCACCACCGCTTCCCAAGAGATGACCACTGCTGAGAAGAAACGCCGCAAGAAATTCAGCAGTCAGTCATTTTTTAATCATATTTCATACTAGATTAGAAGTCATTAACAAGACTGCTTAACTGCCTTAAAACCCCTAACAAATTGCGCGTTTATGATTAATCCAAAAATAAATTTCTTAATTCATATTTAAGACCTTAGATAAGTACATCAGTAAAGTTCTAAATAAAATATAATTTTACTTAGATGGGTTCCCTTACATTAAACAAAAACTGGCAACATGCCAAGGACCTACTTTACTTCGTTTATATGAACCCATACGTTTAACTCTGCCAATCGTCCAGGATGGTTACCACAAAACACAAAATGCGAAACTTCGGCTACCGAGTCCCTGTTACTCATCACTCAAGACTAAATCGAGAGAAAGGGATGGAACTAACGTAACTTAGAACTTCATTTTTTAAGGTAGGGCCCCAGGATTCCGAATGCAAGGCAGTTAATGCGCACGATCGATGCGGCGCCCGGTACCGCCGGCGCGGGCCTAAAGCCTGAAAAATGACATGAAGGCTCACAAACACGCTTCACTGACATTCTGTGTGTACTTTTACACCAGTACTACGAGTAGGAACCACGAAACTAACCTTTAGCACGGAGAGTTAGAATCACATTTCCGCTGGGTCAGGTCTGGTGATAAAGGCGGCCACGATGAACTATCTCATAAACTCATAATAAGTGTAGCGCCTACGTGTATTTTGTTGGCGAACTGTCCGTTTAGTCTATTTGCTCTATGGCTTTAAGTTATGCTGTTAGTGGGAGGCGTTATGGACGACTCAACGATTAATCTACGTGTAAATTTGTAGTAAAATATGCAGCTACGGCATGTTTTAATATAAATCAAATGGTCTTTGACCTAAAAGAGATCAAGCGAACACCTTAAATAAATAAAAGCACTTAGGGTGATGGATAAGGGTGGAGGTAAAAAACAAGGAGAAGGACCAATGATAAACACTGAATTTTTATTTGAGGAAGACAAGGGTTTTTAATTTATTTCGCAAGAAAATAAATAGCGTAGAAGTAGGAAATCACTACCCGCGATAAAAAGGACCCTATATAAGTACCCTAAGTACTCTATGTACCTCGAGGTTCGTACTATCTCGAGACAAAGTTACTTTTCCATTTATAATATTAGTACTTACCTATAGATGATTTTTGAATTAAGAGTTAAGTGTCCATTGTTAGTGCTTGCCAGGTAAAACTGTCCACCGGTGCCATCTCCCTAATTGTAACAGAACAATGTACCAAACTATATGACCAGGGGCTCTAATATGGCTGCGTTTATCGCGTGACAAAGTTTGGATAAGGCATCCGTCACCTTCTGACATGTAAATAAGTACGAGAGTGACGGATGCTTTATCCACATTTGACACGCGATATAGACGCAGCCAAAAAAAAACAACTTCTGATCTGAGATTCTAGACGGTAAAACCATAAAACCTTATTGGTATGTTTCCGTATTGTCAACGTTTTGATAGCTCTTAATCATCTCTTAACGGTTCTTATTTACTTGACAGTAATGGCGGCCTAGTTACGAACAATACAATACTACGATAACATATCAAGGGCATAATGGTTTTAACAAGTTGAATTGAGGCCCTTATTGTTTGCCAATCACCTACCTACTTTATACTTTTGCATTTTTAAGAGTCAAGATACTCGCCTGGGCCTTTACGTATTCCACTTTGTCTTTCCCCCTATAGGTACCGCTCTATAGCAATCGTATTGTTAACATTCTGATAATTCTTATTATTTTAAAAGTAAAGGCGACCGTGTCATACATAATAATACGTTAGAAGAGAATAGAGGACCTGCTATTTCAGAACGAAGCCTAGGTACTAAGCAACTTGTAAATTTACCGAAATCATATATTTGAAACAATATAAAAGCGGAAAAAAAAACGTCTGTCTTAGACAGGATTCGAACCTACATCTCCTCTGGATCTACGGGCCGATGCAGGCGCATTACCAATTTTGCCACCAAGTTTAGAATTTCGTAACGGACGTTTCTGTTAAATTTAAAAATCTTTATCATATATTTGGTAAATCAATTCACGGCACGTTATCATAAATATTCATTTAAGCACAATTTCGTTTAATTAAATTATAATGGTTTAATACCTAGGTTTACAGATATTTAAAATATAGAGAACACTGGTCCGAATTTACCCCATGACCCATAATTTAGCTATTAATAACTTAGGGAGTTTTGCTCTACATAGACTACCTGACTAATAATATTATAGGTGTGCATAAACGAAGATATCAAAACAGTCGCAGTGTGGCTCGCAGTGCAGTCGAGTTTTCAAAGCTTGCTTTTTGTTGATTTGTGTATTCAAGTCTTCAACAAAATATAGAGCTCATGTTATGCCAGAAGCATAAATTTAAGTTGTATTGCATCATGAACCTACTCAGTGTAATAAAATTATAGCACAGAATAAAAGTCTGATACGAAGCGCGCCATCGCCGTATGTTAATTCGCTGTACGAGATATATTAGCCCAGAAGGTTTGATTACTTATCGATTATCGATTAACCATAAAGAATCTGACCTTGCTTGCTTTTTACCAGCCATTTTTCTTTAATCATGTAACTTAATTCATGCACGCAAGGGATGCACGCGTATCTGAACTATCTAAACTAATACATATCTATAATGTATAATAATATAAGAGGTAAAGTTAGCTTTTGTTTATTTGTAGGGGGAAGTCTCCAGAGCAGGTTTTTAAAATTCATTTACTAATGGAAGGTTACATTATTCTTAACTAATATAGGCGTTTTATTTTGTTCGGGAAGCGAGGGTGGGTCGATAGTTATCGCTTAAATTCATGTATGAAAAGGTAGTTACCGTAAAAAGTTATATATTAATAAGTGGATAAGTCTGACCTCTTTTTCACTCGACTGCCCATGAAGAAGGTCAAAGTTTTTGACCTGTATGTATGATCAAGGGCGTCGCCAGCCGATAATCAAGGGAGCTAGTAGAAGTATAGAGGATGGCAGAGTATGGCGGCACTTGAATGCCAACATTGACATAAAATAAAGGCTACATCGTGACATGGACATAAGGGAAAATTACAAAAATGAAGATTAAAATGATCATATCTCCGAAACTAGTAAAAATCGCTGAACATACGTTAAGTCGATAGCTATTCAGCTCTATCAGCCCTAAAAAAAAAGTTTCTGGGACACCCTGTATATATTTGTATAGACTAACAAGGTGGAATAGGAGCCCTGGTAAAAAATTGATCACTTACTTCACTCAACGTTGAAATACAATGAATAGAATAGAAACCCGGTCAAGAAAAATGCAAACAAGGAAAATTTGCGCGATGTATTTTATTTGTTAAACAAATCTAACAAAAAGCAAGCTTTTAAAACCGGACTGCTTGGTTCAACATTGTCGTCTATATATATTAGGTAATAACCGCATAGGTACTTAAAATAGGTACTTTAGGCCTTTTTTTTAAATGAAACTACCAAGAGACACTAGCCACGCTAACGACACCTCGTTTGTCGATATCAGGCCATCCGTTTAGCCTTTACAAGAGACAAAAACCATACATAAATACCCACATATGAATGTGGTTGTTGAATGTATGAACATACATACAAGTCATAAACAATACCATCCTTCTTCGGCAATTGGGTAAAAAGACCATCATCCTGAAGGGACCGCACATCACAAATAGTAGGTAAGCAGAAGTTATTAGTTGAGTACCCACTACCACGCCGCCGTGACACGTAATCCAGCAATCAGAGTCAGTGAATCCAATTGATATCTCTTGTAACACTAAGCCCTTAATTAATTTGATAATAAATACACACAACACAACCCAACTAAAATCAACCCAACTAAAATCCTTACAGGGATAAGTCAGAAATATCTCGACATGTTCAGTGGCGGATCCACGGGGGTGGTCAAGTACGTCATGACCACCCCCTTCGGCGCTCGTAGATACGGGTCAGAAAGTAAATAGTCATGTGGCATTATCTCGCACTTGACCGAACTTCTGCGTTCAGCAGTTAATGACCACCCCCTAATCTGAAAGCTGGATCCGCGCCTGGACATGTTGTTCAGGACATGACAGGAGCCGTCTCGGCTGTATTACTACTCTGGGGCTCATGCTCATTCCAATATGGTTTATCCCAAAAACCAATTTCTTTATCGTAAACAAATTGGTGTCCATAAGGTAAACAGTCGATATAAACGCAAGTTGGGATAAAACAAAATTTAATGGAGCGCCTGATGATGAACTGATAAAAGAATCCGCATAATTTTGAGGTGTTTCGTGACTAGGTTATTAATTACCGTAAGTATGCCGTGTTTTTTTCAACGTTCCAAGTTTACTTAAAATTATAAAAGAAACTTGTGTTAATTATTGAAAAGTATAGCGACATTTAAAAGCTGAAGGCACAACAATCGTAGTTCAAGGGTCACATATCGATTGCTAAACAATTTGTATTATTATCAAGTCAACAAAGCGTTGTGTAGACTCTCCTTTAGCAAGAACCGCCTATACGCCCCCGTCTGATCGTTGATCGAATGACCTACTTGTTTCTTTTTCTGTGGACTCTTTCAATTCTGGTATCTGAAAGACACGCTAAGGTTGGTGTGCGGGTCTCTTTGTTGGCAATGACTGGCAAAAACTAATTTAGGGTTTTTTAAATCAGTTCGTGAAGTTTCTTGTTAGGGCTTGAACGTTTCTGAAGTGCCAAGTGTGGAAAGATTAATTAAGTGCCTGCTTAGGTACTGTTTATAAGGAACTGAACGTGTTATATTAATGAAACCATTAAATAACCTGTAAGAAAAGGTAAGCTAGTGGTGTATTGCGCAGGCTTTGAATAAATAATAACTGAATTCAATTTTTAAACGATAGAGCTGAAGGAAAAGTATCCTTTGGCCTCTTCTAGTATTTTACTCAACGTATAATAAATTACTTAAAGTAGGTGTTATGGCAGACGAGTTGTAAAACTGGAGTCCAATTAGTGGATAGTTTTATGGCACTAGGAAGGTAAAGCGACCACCAGATAGTTTACCTTATTACCTTATCATTACTTAATGTAATTTACTTTTAAGTATTGTTGTTGTATGTTTTATGATTGAAAAAATGACCTTCTGCTGGAGTTTCTTGCGGCGCTTCTTCTCCGCAAAGATGGTCTTGTCCGAAGCGCTGGTAGATTCACTCTATATTACCGACGTGTAAAAGAGCCCTCATGTGGCCTATTTGCTGAATAAATAATTTGAATTTTTTGAATGTTGTCAGTCACATAATCACAAATTCACAATCAATTAACAACAATCACATGTTGGCAAACTCTGTGGGCTGTGATGATTTAATGCTATTAAATTTACTGTCTTTCCCCCATACCGTAACACAATAGCGTGAACACTGCTTCTTCGCGGCAGTTTAGTGGGTGATTATTGTATTGCCTGTATAAGTAATGGTGTATTTTGATCCCCGAGAACAGTGCACAAATAAAGAGTGCTCTTGCTGTATTTTAGGGTACGTTTGTGGTGAACTCATTTTCTATGAGGTCGAGTGGTTTGCGCCAAATCGTGCACCATTTATTATATGCGGTCAGGTTAAGGTTAGCCAGAGGGTAAATTTAGTTAAACTGCGGCGGTTGGAGCATCATAATCATCATCATAATAACCAGCCTATAGGCCTTCCAGCAGCGAGTACGACCTTTTACTAAGCAGAACCACGCTGTTTGGTCACCTAAATAGATAGTTCTAAATATGGGCCTTGTTGATTTAAACGTAAAACTTTTCATTCCTATCAATTTCATGCAAAGTCATTCGATATATCATGTCGTGTCTGAATCAATTCAGCAATGGAAACAGTCCTAGGAGCGTGCAAGCCTTTGAATTCAGCGGCATGTCGTTTCAACGTCCCGTTCAGCGCAGTTGAACGCGAAAGCCCGGCCGCGACCAACCTCGCCATATAACCACTAAACTCCGACTATATCCACGTTGTCTATCGGGTTCCGTGGAAGATGAGTGGGTCTTCATAATGTTTGGTTTGCGCACTCAGCGGTTGCGTAGGTAGGTAACGCATAATATCGCGGTGTCATCTGTGAACACGTTTCAAACACTTCCTGGTTACAAAGGTGTTAAGCGATTTTATTATTGACACGAAAGTCATTAATGTTTGAACGCGTATAGCAGTCCTGTCTAATGGGTTACAATTTACTGCAATGATTAATCATAGATAGCAACAATGGTTTTACAGTTGGAATAATGTTAAGAATTTGATTGAGGTTATTTAGTTTGTTATTTACCTTGTCATTAAGTTTGATGTCATAGGTCTAAAAATATTACAAAAATATAATATTTTCAACTGGCAACCACTACAATAAGTTAGGATTGGGTAAAAATACGACATTGTTGCCTGTACTCTCCGAAAAGCGCCAAGCTATATCGACAGAGGTCTTTGATGGATCTCAGCTTCCACTCAATCTCAGGAGGCCTGTGTGAGTGCTGCTTTGCCTACCTCTCAATATTAAAAAATGGCCAAGGTACAGCGGCGGTGACAAGGAGCGAGCGGCAACAAACAAATGCTTAACGAGACGAGACGTAAAGAGACGTTTGAGTCATGCTACGAGTCACCATCGCCATAGCCGCGGCGATGAGACGATTTCTATGCGTTTGCTCCCGCCCGTCGGTCACCGCCGTCGCAATTGCCGCCGCATAAAGTCGTAGCCAGACCGTAGGCTCGATTTGGTAACTGTAATATTATACTAAATATAAGTATGTTTGCCAAAAGGGCTGATTTAGATTTGTAACATTGTGTTTTGGATTATATATAGATGACAATATCATAAAATGTAGTCAGAGGGGCTATTGCCTAACGCACTCGCAATCGCAATTGTTTTCATTTTGAATATCGAAGGCTTGTCTGCATACAAAATGAAAACAATTGTCCCGCTTTGAAACCGATTGCGATTGCGAGTGCGTTAGGCAATAGCGACGCTTGGTTTTTAAAGCTTGCTTGCCTTTGTTAGACTTGTTACAATGTATGTTCTTGTCAAATCATGCAACTCAAATTTCTACCACACCCATTGAAATGGGCTGCAATATGGAATACTGATGGGATCCCAAACACACTGCACTTTTGATTTGGTCTCGATAAGTAGATGATGATCGTCCAATTAAATTCTAATTGCTAAAATTATTTTGAATCAGGAGGCTAAGTGCCCCTTCGTCGGGATCTGCGCGTCGGCGGGCGCGGGAGCGACGACAAGCACAGCGCACGCGCGTCGAGGGCGAGCTCCTGGCGGCCGAGCGACGCGAGCGACGCGCACGGGAGAAGGGCGAGCAGCAGAGACGGGTGAGGAGGGCAAGGGGCAGCTGGGACCCTGGTTGCAAGGGTGAGAGCAGCAGCAGGGCGGTAGCAGCACGCCAGGGAGAAGAGCTAGCAGCACTAAACAGTGAGCAAGGGGAGGCACAGATAGGGGCAGGCAGCGATGAGTGGCCAGCATGAGTAAGCAAATTCAAGACAGTGTAAGACACTGCTTAGCACCGCTATTTGGACCAGCAAGCTCAAGAGCATCAGCGAAGGAAGAGCGGGTAACAACGATGGGTGAGGAGAGAGCGGGTTTCAACCAGCTTCGTTCTCAGGCTTGTGTGCTGCCGTACTGATGAATGAGCAGGTTTGGGGTAGGACTGTCTCTGGTTGATGCAGATTCCGAGGAGGTGAGTACTGGTTCAATAGTTCGATGGTATAGACGATAGAAGTGCAGGCAGTGTGGTAGGAAATTGGTATAGTTTCAACGCAGCTCCCGTCGCGGGCGAGTGTACTTATTCTAGAAGTTATACCTATGATTTTTGCTTAGCGCAGTCTTTAGGGATTCAGTGACTTATTCAACGTTAATGTGGTGGCAGGCCCGCGCCGAGCTGGCGTCGTATGACCCGTGGGGTCGCGTAGGCGGCGGTGCGCCCAACCCGCGCAGCCTGCGCCGCACCGACCTGCGCGCCGGAGGCATCTTCCCGGAAGACGAGCTCAAGGTAATCCTCGTACTTTATACCTCGACTATAATTGCTTGGGCACAAGTGTTAAAGAAGGTTGGTTCCTTCTTCGCCGGATTCCAAGCCCGTCGGTCTAAACTAGTTGGATTCCTAGCTCCTCGGATTCCAATCTTATCAGATTCCAAGGTCGTCGGATTCCAAACGCTGCAGTACACTCATGTTCGCAATCGGTAAATTTATTAGTCACATTTTTACCCATACCAAAAATAAAATTTGTCAGCGTCGTAGAAAGGTTAGGTTAGGTTCGTCTTTATATCAGGCCCGGAGGGCCAAAACAACACAGAAATAGGAGTACCGCGTTCGCGGAGCTCCATCGAATCTATCAAATTAGATTTTTGGAATGGGAAAAAATGCGACTCGGAAAACAGGACAAGTTTGGAATTCGACGACCTTGAAGTCCGACAAGATTGAAATCCGACGAGCTAGGAATCCGAGCAGTTTGGAGTCCGACGAGATTGGAATCCGTCGAAAAAATAACCAATCGACATGGTGTCATATTTAATAGTGTCTTTCATAAATTAATTAAATTAATATCAGAGATCTCTCACAAATTGACCTAGTCCCAAATTAAGCTCAAGGCTTGTACTATGGGTACTAGGCAACGATAAACATACTTACTTAGAGGAATACATACTTAAATACATAGAAATCATCCAAGACTCAGGAACAAATACTCCCACTCATCACACAATTATCTGCCCTTACCGGGATTTGAACCCGGGACCGTTAGTTTCGTATGCAAGATCACTCACTACCAACTACGCTAACATGCCGTCAACCCAACTCGTCTTGAAATGCCCCGTAAACGACCATACCTACCATTGAAGCGGTACCGCCATATACCATAACCTACGTGTTATCTTCTACGTAACAAGCACAACTTGCAACGAAGAGAACCGATTTATCGTAAATTCTTATGTAATACAAAATTATTTATGTACGCGCAGGGACGAGTCGGGCAGGTTTCGTGACCCTTAACGAGTTTTCCACGAAAAGGGTTTCCATTTACATTCGATGATTGACGTGTGAGACGGCTGCCGAATTGGGTCATTTATTCAGTGGTTATTTTCACTTCTAACTACCTAACATGTGTAGGTGAACCATCACGGATTCGTTCAAACATCATAGAAGCTATAATGACACCTTCAAGTTACGAAAAAGTAATGAAGACGAAATATTTATATACCTATTTTTAATTATGCTGTTAGCGACGGGCTTTTATTTACTCCTTAAAGTAATTTGGTTTTGTATAACAAAAGGTTCCTTTTTAGGGTTCCGTTCCCGAAGGGAGCCTAACGGGACACTATTAATATGGCTACGCTGTCCGTCCGTCCGTCCTATCTTTAAAGAGCTGTATCTTTTGAACCGTAATAGATAGCGAGTTTTTTTCAGAATATGTGTTATTACAGTGGATGGTTGGGCAGTATTTGAATTACTTGTAATTAATATACGTAATTGAAATACAAATACGTATTTGGTATTTGTATTTCAATTACTTGCTTAAAATGTAATTTCTAATTCGTATTTCAAATACTTAAAGTTGAGGTATTTCGTAGTTAGTATTTCAAATACTTATGGCTTCAAAATACATTTTAACATAAATACATTTAACGTTCATTTAGCGATCTTATTAATGGGTGCGTTCTGGAGAAAATAAATAGTGCTCGATAGCTTTCGTAAGCAAAATGACGACCGCTAAATATGTCGATCTTTGGAGTTGAGTTGGCAACACTGCACCTGTCACTGTACGTCAATCTTCTTTTACTTTGCTTTTTAGCCTATGCTGGGCTGGATTACTTTTTATTCTCAATAGTATTTTGTAATTTGCATTTTGTATTTCAACTAAAAATAGCTAAAATACTGTATTTTGTATTTTATATTTCAAATACATTACTTAAAGATATTTTGTAATTCGAATTTTAAATACTTGCGAGATAGTATTTTGTTATTTGTATTTAAATTAAAGCAAAGCAGGTATTTTGCCCAGCCCTGGTGGTCCCCATACAAGAAACGTTTCGTTTCAAAGTATTTTTTTTTGTATCGTAAAAACGGTATAACATGCAAGCGTTAGATTTGTAATGATTATATTACAAGCTCTGTAGAAAAATAACAAATACAAAAAAATGCCCGAGTGCGAGTTGAGCTCGTGCTGATTCGATCCTCAATCGCAATATAATAATACCTACTGTGCGGCGGTACAGAACCCTCGGTGCGTGAGTCCGAGTCGCAACTTTTTTTTTTTACTTTTCTTAGACCGTATTTCTACCATGTTTTTGAATGCTTTCACGTCACCTTTATGCTAAGTTATTTAACGACTATTTTAAACTCTTTCCCATGGGAATGCAGGTAATAAATTACCAGCTTGTACAGTTGTACAGCGTAAACGGAGACCGATAAAAATAGCCGTAATTTAAAAAGTACCAATAGAAACGTGTTATTTCAAATTAGGTTCATAAAACTGTTTCGTAGGAGTCATTTAATATCTTAATACATACTTTAATATGTTTTTATCATCGTTGAACCGGTGGATGGATATTAGCGATATTTATTATGTAAGGCGTGACCGATGGCCATAAATCTATATAAGGTAAGGGGTCATTCATATTGCGCAGTGTAAATCAACCGAGAGCGTGGCGCAACCCAGTTGTGATGGGTAAAACCAGTCAGCCGATTTCCCCAAAGACTGAACTTGCTAATCTATCTGCCGATCGATATGGCATCTCTTAAACGCTAAGGTTAATCAAGCCAACCTTACCTCCATTAATCGCGATGTATTTGGAATCACAATATTTCGCATGAATAACTATTATTATTTAATAAATCAATCAAAGACTAATGGAGGGTATAAACTATTTTAATTGTTGAGCGACTATAGAAGTCTGTTGCAGAAAAGCAATGTTCAATTTTGACGTGATTTCTTCCTCGTGATTATACGCTTCGACGATGACGACAACGACGACATGATAGAGTTTTTTTAAATTAAGAGTCCACATTATTAACTAATACCTAAGTAATAAGTAAGTAACTAGAGTCAGACTTGGCTCATTTTTACATGAAATGTATTTGATAGTAGCCACTTGACAGGTAAAGTGAACCCCCCCCCCCTATCATTACTTTCATTAAAGTATAGCCTATGTCACTCTTCCAACAAAGACGAATCTAATGACATTTCATAAACAGTACATTAAAAAAAACATGAAAAAATCATAAGCCGAGAACTGTCACAATTAAGATGCTGATACTCAGCATAAATATTCTGCACTATAAGAGGTACTCACAAAAAAAACCCGAGCCCATTGGATGTACGGGCCGACTTACTATGCAAACCCGACTATGGCCTTTCGGGAATAATTTTTCCCTCCATATCTCCTTAAATATTGATCCCAGCAAAAAAGAGTATTGATTTTTTTTTGTAGGATATTTTATGTAGATTAATTATGTAATCGAACATTTTTTGCTATGGGCCACCGTTTACTAGTAATTTACGAAAAACTAAAAAAACGGACCATTACACCTCCTTCCACCCGTTAGCTCCACCCCCACCCATTAGTGCTTTTAGTGTGTGGTTTAAAACACGATTCCCTACAACTATGCCAAAATTCGCTTATACACGAGATTTTTCCCCTGAGGGCAGTTTTTGGTCTTCGTTGCTTAGGCTATTAGACTGCAGAGCAGCGTGCCAAAGATATAAACATACATACATACATACATACATGGGTCTATATTGACTGACCTAATTATTTTTAGTCATAATGTGCTAGTTCATAATCATCGCAAGTCATAACGTGTTTTTTTAAACAAACTGTAACTTTTTCAGGATTTTTATAAATCAAACCCAACCTAACCTAGACTTGTCTACACGTTAGATATTTCAGAACTTCTGAAAAGTTTACAGTTTCAGCGATATAAAAAATTATGACTATCAAAAATTAAGTCAACAATTACATTATAACCCATAAAATTATGGGAAACAAAGGGCTCCCTACATACATACATACATACATAGACACACTGAAAACCCACAACCTTCCTCACGCAGTCACGTAAAAACTGGAACTGGTGGTTATGTATTAAGGTAGTCACCGATGCCCTTTGTCTGTTTTGTAATGTTCGATAGGGCGTGAATGAATGAGGTACAATTAATATTCGCTTGTTATTTCAAAAGAACGTAATAACAATTAACTATAGCTCGTGGCCCAATTGATTATCAAAGCTAACACATATTATGGCTTATCGTTATAAACCCCCAAAACAAGAAGAGGGGTGTTATGTACTTATTTGTAAGACCTTGATTGACTTTCCGCCTGTTTCACAATCGACAAGTAAAGCATATTTTTCGGATAAATTTAGCTCTTTCTCCTTCTTACGCTTGAAAACAGACAAACAAGGAGAGAGCCAACTTTAAATGGCAGATAAATTTACTTTGGGACATACCAACCATTTTTTTATTGCGAGATGTCACTTACAGTAAGTAATTAAAATTTTAAGAAATAATTTAATAATTATTTAAGTTGTAATTTAATATATTATTTGTACAGTCGACTACAAAGAGATGAATCCACTGTGTCACCTTATTGCACTGTAATAAATAATGTTCAAAAGTGGACATAATCTCTTTCTAGTCGAGTGTACCGAGTGTACGTTAACTTTTCCATCAATGTTTGAAGTAATTTTTATGTATATAAGATTGGGTACGTATCAAAATATATAGATTTCAAAATATATAATGGTTCATAATTCATAATATATAATGTTCATAATACATAATGGTTATTTTTTCTGAAACCGTAAGCTTTTTCAGGATTGTTATAAAACTAACGTAACCTAGCCTAATGGGTTCTATAAAATTATCTTTTAAAAAATTCAGAAATATTTTATTTAGCGTTTAAGTTATGTATTTTGAACTTTATATATTATGGTAGGATCCCATAAGATAGCTTAAAAAAGACGACCTTACTCATAAATTCGAAGGGCATATCTCTGCACGAAGCGTGCCGCCGCTGGTCGGGGCGGCGCCGTCGCCGGCGCACGCCGCTGCGGCTGCGCGAGGACCCGCAGCTCTGCTTCGCCGACAGCCTGCGCCGGAGCGTCGACAACGACATTCGCTACCGGCAGACGCCTGACCAGCATAACTCTTATCGGCAGATATTAGGTGCGTGTGTAGTTATATGACTAGTCTATATCCGCGTTAATTAGAGTTCCATACCCAAAGGGATCCTATTTCTAAGCATCCCCTGTTCGTCTCTCTGTACGGCGGGCTGTAGCTATCATTCAGCGGGCGGTTCATGAAACCGTAATAGGTGAACACTTGATTTTCATAGATTGTGTATTTCTATTGCCGTTTTAACAACAAAAAGCGGGCCCCCGTACAAAAAGCGGCTTTTTTCGCGTGTTTGCTCGATTTTAATCGCTGTATTTCTTGAACCGTAATAGTTAGACACGTGGAATTTACAAAAACGTCTCTGAGTACGGCGGCAAATCATCAATATCTCTGCTTGTACAAACATGGTTTTATTTCTTAACGATTTATCTATTCTACTATAAAAACATAATGCAATACAATACCTAATCAAAGTATCCAAAATATGCAACGAACCGCGTTTAAAAGTTGATCTTTTCAGTCGTCTGGCGTTACTCAAGATTTATTGTTTGCGAAAATTTTGACAGCGAAATGCTGATGATGATAAATAGATAATCTTTACAAGGACAAATGATTATAAATCCAGCGCTTATGGGCATGGTTTAATTGCGTTAGAGACACCAACACTTGCGCTGGTGTTTTCTATCGGACCGGAATGCGAGCCGTAGGCTCATAATGAGCCTAATTGACGGGTATAAAATTGTGCATACGATTATTGCGCTGGCCTGATTACGGTGACCTTTCAATTATTTATTATTTTGCTTATGTGCTCTTCGAATTTGGATCGAAGCAGGCTACATCCCTATCTCTATGATCTAAATACATTAAAATTGGTTGCTTCTCTAGTCGACTGGACTCATGACAAAATTCGGAACATTTTATGATTTTTCTAATAAGTTATAAGATGCCCCTAGTTTTTTTTATTGTATATAACTAGTCTTTAGTTGAAGTTAAGTTTATAATGAAGTCACAATCCACAGCGGAAGATTTTAAAGAAGATTTTGGGCCTAGATAGGCAAGTGGTTGGCGATTTTAGATGGTTGAAGAGTAGGTCTGAGTATCTAATTCTTAATCCATACTTATAAGGCGACTGGCTGACTGACTGACAGAGAGACAGACGACGCATCAACGCACAGCCTAACCACTGATCATAGGGATTTGAAATTTAAACAGAATATTCCTTTAGGGGTGCACTCAAAAAGGATTTTTAAAATTTACCCCCAACGGAAAGAAATAGGGAGAGAAGCGGAAAACTAACTCTCCGCGTCCGAAGTTGCGGGGATCCTCTAATGTCATATAAAAGACAAATAATTATTGGTATCTTCAAACAGTTTTGTAATTGTTTCAGACGATATGGTTGACAAACGGAAACGAGCCATGAAAGACGAAATACGACGAAACTTGGAGTACGACCGGAAAATGGTACGGCTGTCTTGCTCATAATGCTCCTTCGCTCAATGTAAAGTGTATCAATTAAATATTTGCAGCAAACCCTGGACGGTCCCTGGGGAAAACCTGGACCGGGCGGGACCATGTGGAGGAACCCTCGAAATATTGGACAAAATTTCTCTAATTCTATGGTAAGTGATAAAATTCCTTTTTGCTACCAATTTTTTATGACGAGTTTGGGACTACATCAATTTGTGTTCAATTGTTCCCTAATTTATTTATTTTAATGATAATGGGTGTTGCTCTGCTATAATATCCATTACTGACAGGGTTGGACCGACAACGATATATTTACCAAGCTGCATTTAGAACACAAACGTTTCAAGCGATCTTCGCTGACTTTGCCTAATGTAAAGAAAGATGATGATTCAAAACAAAAGACAGCTGACAAAGAAAATACAAAGCCCAACGAGTTAAAATTACCTAACATTAAACAGACGAACAGTCCCAAATTAGATCAAGAAAAACATAAAGAAAGGAATGTCCACAATAAAGAAAGTAACATTGGCAACGATAAAGAGAGTAATAGTGTCAACATTCAAGACAATAACAGGGTCAATGCTAAAGAAAGTAATAATGTCAATGGTAAGGAAGATGACTCTCCAACGGTGAAAGGGAAGGATAAAACTAAGAAGAAGAAGTTTGTGAAGAGACTGCCCAATGGTGAAGCGATTAGGCGGGTGGTTCCTGAGGAGGATGGGAGTGGGACGCAGTTGACGCCGGAGGAGCGGATCCTGCGCGCCACGGGCGGCGTGGAGCTGGTGCCGCTGCTGGCGCGGCGCAGGCGCACCGGCGCGCGCACGCTGCACTCCAGTGACGTCACGCGCGTCCCCGACGAGTTCCCGCAGTATGTATCACCCGGTGGGCCTGTTAAGGTCGGGATTATCCCTATGGTTGATGGATAAAGCATTCCTCACTCCCGTACTTACAAATGTGGGTACTTTCGTAGAAAGTGACGGATGTTTTATCCACAGCGATAAACGCGACCTCAAGATTCAATTAGTTTACTTAATAATTTTTAAAAACGGATTATTCTTGAATCCTATTAAATATTTTGCAAGATCTGTTTGTTCTAAAACCTGAATTTCGAACAAATGTCAGACTTAACAAATTAATGAACTTCCCGAAAACACATATCATCATCATCATCATATTTAAAAAATCTTACAATTGAGTGCTTTTTTAAACTTATTCCTTAAAATGGTTGTTTAATGACCATACATTACAAAAATATGATGTATCAAAAGAAATCCTTTTCTTTGCTTAATCCCTATAAAGGTTTTAATAAAAAAAGACTTAGATAACCATAATCATTACGGTGACAAATGACCAAGTCGTCGCCACCGTGAGAGTGCCTAACCAACAAACCCTTCGACCAGCGCGCGCGCAGCCTCGGGCCATTCTTATCAGCCAAAGGTCAAACAACAAAAGACGCTTACCTTTTGTCAAACTCTTTAATAAATCTATACATGCTACTTATTTGCATGCATCCCATTGTAGTTTCACAATACCTTCCATTATTCAGATGCCATCTTATGTAACAAAAAACAGATGGGCATTATTCCGAATAATCGGTATGTCCAAGGTTCGTTAGAATAATAGATTTTTAATTCCAAGAGGTCGTGGTACTGACCCTCTGCTAAGTATTAAATTTGCCGTGACACCTTCAGAGAATTCCTGTTAATGTATAGCGCATTTTCTTCGCTAATTCATTAGCCTGAGGCCATCGAAGCCGCTGTTGTGGCTTCGATCGAAAGGCCAATACATGTTGAAATAAGGAGTAGCTACGTTAAGAGAAAACAATCAGCCTGGTTGCAAACTTTGTGTTCAAATCATCCAACTATCGGAACGCTTCGATCATTCTAACTAGGGCGTGCGAATGACTTAATGCTTACGCACCTTGTTTGAAGAAACTTTATTAATTAGCGCTTCGGATTAATGAATACATTATAAAGATGTAAATAATTTATTTTATGACAATCTTGCCAAATCTGCAGGCTGTATAGCCAGGTTGTATCATTATGGAATATTTATAATGCGTTGTGCAATTCGGTTGAAAAATATCGGGCTTGGCGGCGGGCGGGCTGTAGCTTCATATTTCTTCCGAACGCTCGCAGAGATCTTTATCTTATTTTTGGTATAAACTGTTGCAAAAATGACGTGAATAGGTAAAAGGTTATTCTTATTTGCATACAATATCCATTAACAAGCAACAATACGATGTTAAGACGAATTACCCTAATAAAACAAGTAGTGAACTGCGAAAACAAGAGTTAAAGTTGGGTTTATTGGTTTTGACATATTTGGGTGGTCGACACCCATTCGGTGTAACGATCAGCCGCGTGTGATCACACGAGGATCGTGCGGCGCGGTTGCGTCACGGCTTTCTACCGCGCTGCGCCCGCGTCGCCGTGATGTACGGATCGACGAAAGATTTACGGTTTTCATTAAGCCTTTTAATAAAGCGTTTGCCACCGCTCGTCACATTGTGATCTTTGACTCTGTTGCACGTCGATAATAGTTTTTAATTAACTTATGGTGTAGTGATCACGGACCCATATTTCAAAACGTAAGGCTTAGTTTCTCCACTGGTGTATTTACATACCTAAAGTTTCTAATCTTTTGTCATAGGTGGCGTGAAATGCTAAACGATGATTACTTGAGAGAATTAAAACATCAAATGACGGTGAAATTTCAACGGAAAGAGGTATGTCAAAATTAAGGAGAGTACAGTAGAGTCGATATCTTACCGCCCTTCTTTGCAAATATTGCTTAAACTTGTCGGTTTTCTGGCATATTTTACAATTGTAACTGGTAATTTATTTGATTATTTCTCGCTTTTCAAATTTCTGCAAGCAGGTCACGTCTTGGTGCTGGTTATCAAGTTCCACCTAGCGGCTCAGTTACGAGTATGCCAGATACCCCAAATAAAACAAGTTTTTCAAAACATTTGCACGTGCATTACGCCTGCAGTTCTGGTCAAAAATCTCTGCGATTTTGTGAAACACATTTGAATGTAAATATTCTATCTACCTATATTATCGACACGCCTGCACACTTCTGCTTCTTTCTCCGACACTGTCTCCTTTTATGAGTTAAGGGACTGGTGGCGTCACGTTGGTTGGTTGAATTGAAACGTCTAATTTCCTTGTATCTGATGCAGGAGACGCGACTAAACTCCGCGGAGAGCGTTCGGCAGCACCACGAGACGTGGGCCTCGCTGTGGGGCCGGCCGGGGCACGGCGCGCCGCAGCGAGGCCGCTACGCACGCAGCAATCTCGCGCGTCTGCTCTACGTCACGCCACTTACCAACAAATAACTTCAATTGAAGTCGACATGGAACATCCAACAGCCGTGGCCTAGTGGGCCGGCCCAAGCTCACTCACAAACAAATAACTACAGTTGAACTCGACATGGAACATCCAACAGCCGTGGCCCTGCGGGCCAGCTCAGGCTCACTTACAAACAAATAACTCCAGTTGAACTCGACATTGAACAGCCAACAGCCGTGCCCTGTCTGCCCAGGCTCACTCACCAACAAATAACTACAGTTGAATTCGACATGGAACAGCCAATAGCCGCGACCCTGTGGGCAGGCCCAAGCTCACTCACAAACAAATAACTATGGTTCACTTCGACCGGAACAGCCAACAGCAGCGTCACTAAGGGCTCACTTACCAACAAAGAACTACAGCTTAGGCCGTAAGCTATTTAAACCTAGGCTGTCAAGTTCCACACAATGGAAAGTTTAGAGTAATAGGACTTATTGCTTTTCTTTTTCACTGCCTAGAACTTATCAGATTCTCGTAGCATATAATACGGCATCAGTTACACCTAATTTAATCCTCGACGTAAAACCGGAGCGGGCACGAAGAGCCGCAGCAGGCCACTACGCGACGCTCTATCGTCCCGCTCACCGACCAACTATAAAGGCCTCTACAACAATGAACTATTGTAATACCTACTTATTCATCTAATTCAATCATGTAGTTGTAATTGGGAACCGAAATTTCGTTGTCTCACGCTGAGATACGCAACGTGCGAGTGACCGCGGCCGGTGTACCTCTGTAGGCAGGCAAACGGCTGTAGTGGCCACAATAACTAAGCCTAGGTATAGTCGACTTATATTGTTTACAATGGTTTTGTAACATTGATCAAATTCTTGTTTTACCTAGCAATAAATAAAAAGGAAAAGGAAAATATTGCAGAAAGGAACGTATCGCCAAAAAAAAGTAGATGATGGTACAAGTAATATTTTGATACAACTAAGACAGACCGACAAGCATTTGAAATTAAAGCATTGCAACGATTTTCTGAATGTGTAATTTTGTAAAATGCTCAGAGTTAACCGCATTTAAAATTAAGATACTTGTATTATAATCACTTGCAATTAAAATTATTTCATTAAAGTGGAAAAGCATTTTGTGACTTAATTTAATGTTGAAATTCCGTAGTTCGGTAGGTAGGCGGAGCCATTGCGCAAGTAAAGATGGAGGCGGTATATCAACTTAAATAGAATTTCACTGTTATTCATTTTATCGGGACCCAACTATGTAAATTAAAGTGCGTTGAATGAATCATTAGGTGTCGTATAGATAATCCCCTCGTAGAATTGATAGCGGTTGTATTTAAACCGTTCTTTGACTTTTGGATAACCAAACATTTATTGGAGCTGTCTCTTGGTAATATTATTCATAGATTTTTAAGGTTAAGAAGTAATAGACTTAGTGAACACTTTATTTGATCTTTAACACTTTCGTAAGAGTTTAAGAACGTTGCATTTTTTTCGATTAGGTATATTTTATATAGACGACATCCTATAATGTGTTTGAATGTTGTCTTCGTCGTACATATTCCATATTAAATAACCGTATTGTATTGTATTTACGACGTGATATCAATATATTAAGCATAGACTTAAATATATTTCATAGAAAAGTGTATGGTATTGTATACAACTAATGTATATTTAGTGCAATAATAGTTTTAATAGACCTTCGGAATGTTAGGAGAAAGCAGTACAAAGCTATACATGCCATAATATGTATCGTTACGTACCTACTAAACGTTCTGCATGTATGTACCCGGGAGTGACTAAAAATGTTTTAAGTTATTAATCTAATATATGTATGCTATGTTACAAAATAAATGTTTTTAATAGATTTTCGGTAAATTATATACCTCCTATTCCGAAGTTCGTAAACATCATTGGGTGATGGAACCAGTAATGGACAAGGCACCAATAATGAACACTTGATTCTTATTTTACAAAAGATAAGGGTTATTCATTTGTTTTGCAACACATGAATAACAATCAATTTTGGTCCGTATACAATTTGAATTAAGAGTGAAGTGTCCATTACTGGTGCCTGTCAGCTAAAAGTGTCCATCATTGGAGCCGTTACCCTATGCGATTATAATTAATTTTCGAAAACTGGAAAACAAACCTACCTTATATTTTTACTACCCCACTAGGTATCCCAGTAATATTATAAATGTGTATGTTTGTGAAGAAAGTTGAATGTTTAGATATGTGGGTTTGTCTTACAATAACAATATATGAACATTATTTTGCTATCTGACCATGTTTCCATAAGAAACGTACCTACTTGAAGCGATTTTACACCGTGCGCGATCCTGATACGAGAAAATTGGTCATAAAATATTATACGGTAATGGGGTAACATACCAAGGTCGCAAATTTGGGGAAATAAAGATAAATACTACGTTTAACTTAACTACTTCGGATACGAATGCTTTCCTGACCATAATTTCCCGGACGCAATACGACAACGCCTTTATAATAACTATAATGTTACACTTACACTTTCTCACTTTTATATTAATATAAAGAAAACACAACAATTAATTAGTAACACATTTATTTACAACGGCATATTCCGGCGGGAAAACGAACGACGACGCCATAACTAAACAACAACTGTCAATGTGAAAAAACGTTCAGAAATCTTAAACATCTTTTCGTTATGAATTAAATAAAGATATCCATACACTACTTTTAATATTTGAAACATTTTATATAATATTGATTCTTACACAATGTAACATTACGACAATTGAAAACGTTTATCTAAAGCCTGTTTATTTCCATAATGCAGATTTAAATATGAAGAGATCGGGCTCGTCAGATGTCACGTCGCGTCGTTTTGAATATTCATTATGCGCTTGCCGATACAACCTTTTAATTTGACGGAGCCATCGGCTAATAGTTGAGCATGAATATGTATAAACATCAAATCACAGTAACGGAAACGACCACGCCAGTAAGTCTCGCTAGCCTAGATTGGAATTCGGGCAACGCATATCCATCCAAAAATGCTTAAGTTAATTAAACTTTCCAAAAGTTTACAGCGTAAACACTTCGACAACACCTTATGATTGACTAAAGTCTAAGTGTGGTTAAAATCACGTGGTGTTTATTGCCCTTCTTTGGGTTTCAGTTAGGTAAAAAAGAGGCTGATGCGCAAGCAGGTCAGTTACAGAATTCAAAATTAAAACTAAACGTATTTAAATTAAAATTAAACTGAGCTACTCAAATATTAAAGATATACATTGTAATCACCACTATAAAAAGAACACCCCCTCTAGCAGGTCCGCTCGGGGCATGGTCCCCATGACCCTGGCTGCATTACCTCTCTGGATAGCTAGCCCAGTCCTTTGGGAGAGGTAAGCACCAAGCTCTAGGATCTCCAGAGGAGTCTATGAGCCGGGATAACAGGGCCTTAATAAAGCTTTTGGTCCCATGGTCTCCACTGGAAGCGCCACAAATTCGTAATTATTTAATAATGATGAATATTTGCGGCGCTTGAGGGTTTGGGCCTGATCAGCTGCTGCACCGGCCCGATTACGGGTTGACTGGACGTGGGAAAGGGCGAATGTGTCAACACACGTCGCGTCCCACACCAGTGCCCTACCCAGTTTCCACGGCACCAATATACCATTCAATTCGATGTTGGATTATGCACATTGCCGGTATGTAATAAAACACTTCTGCCGTGTTTCTGTCGCTTAAAACAACTCAGGAAAATAGCTGCAGGTCTAAAGGCCGAAGGGCTAAGTGGGAATTGGATGAGGTATACGGAACCTATGTCCAGCGGAGTACTAACGCGGCTCATATTATCGTGTCTTAGCTCCAACACAATTCTTATAAATAGAACCTTATAATCTTCTGAAACATTCAATTTGAATATGGCAGCATGTACTTAATCATTAATGTTATAGACGATTTTGATTGCCCCGTGCATCCGGGCCACCGGAGTCAGCGTTGCACAACAGTGCACCGATCGGACCCACCCGGAGGAAAAATTTCACCCGGTCGCCGGCGGAGCATAAGTACCCACCGAGACAATGACCTAAACCTTACCGCGGCATGCAGTAAATTCCACCGGCCGTCGCAGCGAAATTGTGCAACCTAATGTTTTCCTCTCCCGCCGACTCTGTTATGTAAATAAGACTGACAATGAAAGCAAACGATAATTATGCGTAATTTTATTTTCATATTAAGGTTCAACCACGAAGTTGCCTAATATTAGCGTAGCAAGCAGCCTTTTTACAATGAGCCGTCCAAATTAAAAACAAAGACCGTGGGAACCGAGGCTTATGATTGCACAAAAATCTAAATAGATTATTCACACATAATTAAATTAAGACTAATTCATGTTCACAATTCTGTTGAATAGACGTCTAATGAGGGTGCAATCAGATATTTCGCGGTAGGTAACAAAGGTACTGGCTGGAGGTGATGAAATGCAACGGCCATAAAACGCGTTTATGAGCACAATACCAGCCACCTTTCGGCTCGCGAGCATATCAATAGGTACTTGGAGTAAGATTAGCCTACCGTTGCGTGTAACACTCGTTAATTAATAGTTAAATTTATGTATTTGTTTGCGACACCGCAACGCATGTGCTTTTAAGCTCGATTGACAAATCATGCGCATGCCCACGCGTAATACTATTATCCAGCAGTACTCAATTTTATTTGCAACAGAGCCCTTCTGAAGAAGTAAGTATTTCACGGAGCCCCATAATAGGCAAAACGTTTATATGTTTGAAATAACAACAATATTTTACATAACAATGATCTTTGTTTGATTTTATGGCGGAGTTCATGTAGAGGCGTTACGAAGGTGCAGAGCTGAGGCACAGCGCAGTTTGAGAATAGCTGTTGTAGGCAGAGACAATGCAAATACTCGCCACTCGGATCTACTCAAGCATCCGTAAACATTTCATTATTCTATAATTAAGCTGCGCGGACACTAGCCTGCGCGTGGGCACTGCGCATGGTGAAATTCGTAGAGCAAACAAAGATGTGCGTATGTAAATGACGCGCCGGAGAAAGCCACGTATTATGACGAAATGACGATAAAGCAGTAAAAAACTGTCATTTCTGCCGAGGTGTGGATCTTTTCTTATTTAATAATTTCTTAGGTCGTGCTTATGTCTGTTGAAATCCGTTATTGCATTATCTTGTCAATGCGAAGATTACAAAATTGGTATTATGTTACAACTCGAAAATAAAGAAAGTAGAAAAGATGATTTGATTGACCTGTCACGGGGTCGCCTTATGACAAGATCGTTACTTATATATTTTGGCATTCAAATTGCGACTCTTCTCTAATTACCAAAAACCAAAATCACTACTTCTTGAATTTACGAAGGCCTAGGGCCTATATTGGATACTTGAGAACGCCCGCGACTTTGTACGTTCTTTCCATTGGGGTGAAGATTTTGGAAAAATCCCTTTGTAGTGTACTCGAGTATGGTACCCAAGGAATATTCCTGCCAAATTTCAACTCCCAAGGTTTAGTGGTTTAATGTGTATAGAAGATAGATTATTATCTGATTTTGTGTTACCGGGTAATTTTTATCATAGCAAAAATTAAGGAAAACTTAAAATATATGTTCAGAACGGTAAACGTTAGATACGGAGCTGAAAAGCTATGCCGCAGTTAGTAAAACATGGGTTACCTTTGTTTCGGCGAAATATGTTTGCCAAATGTATCGTTTCCCAACCGTTTCATTTGCAAACCCGCTTTGTTTTCTGTAACCGTAAATATTTCTGGATTTTAAAAACTAACGTACAGGGTTCTACAAATCGTACGGAAGTAAATCCTGAAATATTTACAGTTACAGGAAAAATATTGGGTTGGCAAATGAAAAGTTTGAGATACGATACATTTGGCAAACATATTTCGGCCAAACGGCCGGCTCTCATATTTATCACACTCTTAACATTTCTTAATCCTTCCGGGGATCGAACCTGAGATCGCTACAGAGCTCAGCCACTATCAAGTTAATCTTATCACGTCATCTACGTAAATTCGTTTTTATAAATTAAGTGCATTTATCTACCTGTACACTAGTGATTACAGCGGTAAGGTAGTATGCCGGTTTGCGCGACCCTAGGCAGCGGGGACATGCGGCGAACGACAGCAAACAAATGTATAGAAACTTATAAAGCATGCCACACCTCACGCGGCGAGGATGATTTCACGTAAAACGACACCATCTGCACGAAACAAGATAAAATATAAAGAAGTTTTGGATGTTACTTAGTTTTTTTTGACATACGAAAGGCAAACGAGCACTCAGGCTAGTGTGTGTGTGTGTATGTGTGGACTGTGAAGCCCATAGACATTTGCAATCCTACAATGACCATCTCAAGACAGCAAATGCGTTGCCAACCTTGGGGATTTAGATGGAAAGCGTAACGTATGTGCAGTCTTGTCTTGTCACCTGTTGTCCCACTCCGGCACACCGGAACACAGCAACGCGGACATTGGTGGTTAGTCAAAACCATCTACCATCGGCGTCCTGGCGGTGAAGAAAATACTTATCAAGGAATTCTTCAAAAAATCAAAATATTTATTAAATAAATTTGCCATAAGTAGCTCACATGCAGCTCTTTTACAGAGTAGTTACATACATACATACATTAACCCATTCATTGCCGAAGACGCGAATTCGCGTCCCATGCATGTGTAATCGTAATGCGGAGGACGCGATTTCACGTACTTGAGTTATTTGTTTTTTTTTTGCTATAAAACAACTGTACTTAAATGCTGATACCAAAATGTTACTGTCGCGTGGAAGGCGGCGGCACTGCGTGATGAGTAAAAATATGAGGCGTCGGCAATGAATGGGTAACACGCCTAGTAAAGCAGTACTAGTGAATCTAGAGCTTCGGACAAGACCATCATTGCGGAGAAACGCAAGAAACTCACCTTCAATGAATCTCATTGAATGGTTCCAAGTGTTTCCAACACAACTCCATCCGCACTCGATGATTGTACTTAAAAGAGAAATAAAACCAATCAGCATTTTACTTAGTTAGTTAGTCGATTATCATTTTAATTAAGCTAGACAACATCTACAAAGAACACCGGCAAAGAATTTAGGGAAGCTCATCTAGCGGTGATGAAATGTATCCAAAAATGACCGATAACATCTGATTAACGGCCCCGGCCTGACCCCGGTTAACCCCCGCGCGGCAACCGCGCGTTTAGATCACTGCGATAGATATTGATGGATCCCAGAATACCATTCATTAGACATATGCATCAATGGCGTTCTGTAAGGGAAGATGTGAGATCGCTTTGAGTAATGGTACAATAAATTAAATAATTGGTTAGCATCAATCTGAAATCTTAGGAAATTTTGAGTGGGAAGGTAATGAGGCAAATTTTTCATTAATATTAGATAAGTACCGCAGGAGGTGGAAGGTGGGTGGAAAAATAAATAAATCAAACATATTATGTGTCTTGATACTTTTTGAACTAATAGACGACCTTTATCATGGTTAGCCAAGATGCAAACAACTGTAGCCGCATGAGCTTATGGACTCGGTGTCGCTCCGCAATAACGAAAGTATGGAGCCTTGCCAACACGTCAACCACAGACGCGTTGTTGGAGAATTGTTACGCCTTTATTGCACACTAGCGACCCGCCCTCGCTTCGCTTCGGTTTATCTGACTTTTCTGTAACACCCGTGCACAAACCAGAATTTATTATATATAAAAACTTGAATCACTCTATCTAGTGAAGAAAACCGCTTCAAAATCCGTTGCGTAGGTATATTGAAATATATAAGAGTACATACAGAGGGACAGACTGTGGGAAGCTACTTTGTTTTTAGCCCCCTTATTCATTAACGCAAATTAAACCTATTTCAGCTAAAGTATTCTTTGTCTCTTTATATTTCCGTATGAACCGTATGTACTAAGCTGCATCCCGTCGTCTGTTTGTATCTACCCTTAGATCTTTCAAGCTACGGAACGGACTTTAAAGGCTCAGCCACACCGCTTGCGTGACGTGCACGTGCACTTGCGCGTTCGCTTTCCACTGCGTTGTATAGTGACATGTCGTAATGAGAATTCATACTGTACACCGCAGTGGAAAGCGAACGCGCACGTGCACGTGCACGCCACGCATCCGGTGTGGCTCGGCCTTTATGCCGTTTTCATCAATAGATACTTAGAGTAATTCAAGAGAAAGGTTTTTATGTACATATGTAGAAAACATTCTGGATTATGTGCGGTCGTTACAGAAAACTCACATAAACCCAAGCGAAGCGAGGGCGGGTCCCAAATATAAACTATTTTTCATCTCATAAGAATAGAGCTTGACGTTGATATACAGATATTAAAAATTGTCGAATACTGTTAAGAATTGACCCCAATGACCCAAAAATTACGGTATCATGAAATGAATGAAAATCAACATTGTAGCTCTTCCGTATACATTTCTGTTTGTTATGTTATTTGCTTTTCCCCCTTTTGTGTGACGGCAATATCACCATTGTTGGTTACCAACTAAGCTGGCGATTCACGGAAAAGAAAGTCATAATATCGCATAGAGCGGCGCGGGCGCAGCGCCCCGGCCGCCGCGCGGCGCTTTGACCCGCGCCGAATACTATTAGCGTATTCATTCAAGTTTTGTACATTTTTTTTAATGATGTTAAGTGCCACCGGCTATAATTTTCTGGTGCTAGATTTTTCATTGTCAGTTTTTGCGTAAGTATACTAAATATAAGTCTAGCTAGCGTATTTGACGTCTTTACTACGAAGGGTTCCGTACTATTGTTGTATGAAGTTCCTTTTTGATGTTTAATTTAATTTAATTTATATTATTTGTTGTTTATAGCGGCAATACAAATGCACAAAATAAATAACAATCTACCTAAGGTTCATGAGGTATAGCCCGTTGACAGACGGACGGACGGACGGACGGACAGCGGAGGGATAGTAATAAGTACTAGATCGGAAATTTCAAAGCTAATTTACCTAAAGTTCGCGTAAACTCGACAAAAGCTAAGTAAATGTGGAGACGGCTTCTTAAGATAATTCGTATTATATTTATCAATCCCGAATGTTATTTAATCTTCACGGTCATGTCAAACTAAGTACATTATGTAACTTAAAATTATAGAGATGGTTTAACTTTTTACATGCTTTTCTTATGTTTATTGTATTATACTTTTTATATGTTTCTGATCCGATGACGTTGATGTAACAAACCCTTATACTAGTATTGATTTCTTTTATACTTACTTCTATAAAATAAGAAGCCTTTTAAATACCCAGTGCTACTCCACGCAGTAAATCATTTAAAAAATCCGCTTCCTATTATTTTGTGTGCTTTTTTTTTAATAACCCTTTCAATGAAATTACTCGTGCGACACGGTATGCTTACGAAGTTACTGTTCCTGGGTTCGGTCGCCCCCAAGGATTATATACATATATATATATATATATATATATATATCGTATATAAGTATTTTATGCCGCACTTAAATAAACACCATTTAGCACAGACCTGTTATTTAGTCCGAGACAAGATTAATTTGTGTTTTTTTTAAGATACGGGGAAGGAAATCCACGCAGGCCACCAGACGGTAAGTGGTCTCTGAGACCCACATTTGCAATCTCGTAACTGTAATCCTAAGACATCGCTGCCATACTGAAAAATAATAATTGGTCGCTTGTAACAAGAGTGTGATTGTTGTGCATAAGCGTCTTGATCCCATACGAGCCTGACAAGACGGTAGATACATCAACTAAGACGTTAGATACATCAACTAAGATGTTAGTTGAATCACTATAGAAATTGCTGTTGTTACTATCAGCTTTGGTTTATATAACTAATATCTTAACTATTGTATTCATTTTACGTCAACTAAGAGAAAATCTCTCTTTGTTGGCTCTCATTTTTTTGAGTGCAAACTTTGCGACGATGGGATGCTGGTTATTTCACCGGTTTATTTCCCACACCGGAACATAAATAACAACGCGAACATCGCTATTCGGTAGCAAAAAAAAAAAAAAAAAGTAAATTGAGACTATATGCGTAAATAGGTAAGTGATTTAATTTATTAAGGCCCGACAAAAAAAAGGGTGCTGAAACAAGGTTAACGTGTGTATCTTGTGTGTGTCTGTGTTGCTGTGTGTTTGTCTATGGCATTGTGTCCAAACGGATGGACCGATTTAGACGCGGCTTATTTTCTAAGCTCGGTTTCATGAAAATCAGTTAGGCCGTTTTAGAGATATATCAGCTTTCAAAGAATTGGTCGTCATTTTACCTATTTAATAGTTGTTATAACAGTGACTACTAATATTATAAATGTGAAAGTTTGTGTGTTAATTTTTTACTCCTTCACGCTGCAACGGCTGAACGGTTTAAGGCCCAGCCACACCGCTTGCGTGACGTGCACGAGCACGTGCGAGTTCGCTTTTCACTGTGTTGTATAGTATGAATTCTCATTACGACATGTCACTAAGCAACGCAGTGGAAAGCGAACGCGCACGTGCACGTGCACGTCACGCAGGCGGTGCGGCTGGGCCTTTAGATAACATTTGAAATAAAGATAGCTGGATTAACACAAAAGCTACTTTTCATCCCGAAGAATTTCAAAGATTCCGAGGGAATAACGATAACGATGTAAGCGGACGGAGTCGCGGGCAGAAGCTAGTGAAGAATAACAGCGATGGCATTCTTTAAAACTGAACATCACCCAAAGATCATAATTGCTGACGATTTGGAATCAAACAATACGGAAACATCAAACGGAAACAAATTGTTGCGTACATTACTTTCGTCTCGCAATTCGTCTTCGGTCATACTGATTTCGGAAGTCTCAGGTAGTGATGGGCAATTTTTAAAACATTTCAAAAGTTTCCATTTAATTGAAACTTATTCTTTTGGACAAGTTTATAAAATAATTATTCCATTTTAAATTTGTGTTACGATTCAATCAAGGAGCCATCAAGAAAAGAGCTTTCATTTGCCTCAAAGACCGACCACCCACCAACCACCCTTTGTGAGCTGGTTGTCATTATGGTGGTGATTTATTGGTCGTTAATCGCATGCTCGTTCGCCTTCCTCTTTTTATAAAAAGTTACCCCTTGTGGTACTGATTTTCTGACCATCGATGATGATAGATATAGAATACTCGACAAATCAAAGCCTCGTTGCCAAGAGGCTATCGTGGCCGGTTGGTTAACCGAGTTCAAAACAATTTTATCACAATTAATGAATTCATTCATCGAAATTAAAAGATAAATTTTCTTCACACAAATTTCACTTTAACAGTTTAGTGATGGTATCACCTTTTATAAGTTTTGTCCGGATCATTTCCCTAGGTAAGGTAAGGTCTTAAGGTAGCAGTCTTGAGATTAAAAATCGCTATAGTATCAGAGTCTTAGCATTAGATGGTCTGTGAGCTGAGTTGTCTAACCATTAAAAAATATTTAAGAAATCGATGCCAACTTAACAGTTGCCCATCACTAGTTTCGGTTTATTTTTAACGCACAAGGTTCCACGGGAAACTTCGTCCGTTACGCGTTCAGCAAATATTACGGCTCACGTAATACGATTGCCTCGGTTCCACAGCCGAGTCGATTATCGTTATGGGCGCTAACCGAATATTCCATAACAATTGGCAGGACGTTTACAACGCTGGTTGGCAAGGAGAAATCTATTGCAAACATTACCTAAGGTTTTTTAAATAACTTTATGACCCGTTGTTTACCAAGTGTTCTTGTACTCGTGTAGTTAAAGTTTCAACTATGTACATAGATGATTACTTTTGTACGTTGCCAGGTTTACTCGTTGGATAATTTGGTATGTAGCAGTTCAAACCTAACGTTAAAGTGACAAAGTACTAAAGTATATTTTTTATGGCAAGGCATACGACCCAGGCACATGGGGCACGTTTTATAAAGCTACAAGTTACAATTTTACAGGTCTAAACTGGCAACACTGCTCAAATGGCTGGTCTTCATTGGTCGAGGTTGTGTCAAATGGAAACTTGTAACCTGTAAATTGTATTTGTAGCTTTATAAAACAGGCCCCTGATAGTAAGTGGGATCTGATCTGAGGATCATAGATCAGGATTAGTTCCTCATACAAATTACCGTCTCATCTGATCCGAGGATTACGTTCCACGTGTTGAGATACTTTTATTAATTAAAGCTCAGTCTTGTGACGCATCTTGTGACGGGTATCTCAGCTGCGACGAGTTTATTAATACGGGCCACAGACATTGACATTTTCAAGACTACAATATTAACACTGCAAATGCGTTGACAACCCTGAGAACTAAGGTGGAATGTGTCTATGCTAATTTCACTGGTTTTCTTATCCCCACGACAGAACACAAAAATACGTACACTACTGCTTGGCGGTAGGTTAAAGGATAAGATAAGATAAAGAAGATAAATATCAAGGGACAATCTCACACAAATTGACCTAGTCTCAAACTAAGCTCTAGGCTTGTACCATGGTTACTAAACAACGATGGCATATTTCATACTTAAATACACACAAAAAATCCACGTCTCAAGTACAAATACTTGCGCTCATCATGCAAAAATTTGCCCTCACCGGGAATCGAGGCTGGCAGCGCTAGCTTCGTAGGCAGGATCACTTCTTCCAAGGCGAACCGCCGCTTTGAAGTTAATGAATAATCTGTCAGTTGCAGTCGGTGAAAACTGAATTCACGAAGTCCATGTTTAACCATATTTAATCAAACTCGGTCCGCATGTTTAAGAAATTATTACAGTTCGCTTAGTTATAGATCGGTTTCCAATAATTTGAATCTGGTGTCAAATTCATCCCTCGTTTGTAAACATATTCCTTCAAATGTTTGATGAACGATGTCATTGAGTTTTATTTACACGTTATATCTTTGCCCGCAATGAAAGAAAATGTATAAACTTTACGTAACTGTTCAACTATTTAATTACTTTACGTTTGACAGGCAGGGGCTTTGTTATGCTCGGGCTTAGCCTAATTGCTTTTGACATGTTATTGTATTTTTAATGTTTTAACACTTTGTTATAACTCTTATTTACTTGACAGTCATTGCGGCCAAGTTAAAAACGTGTACACTACACACATAGTAAGGGCCCAGACTTGTAGAAGCATTTGTCAACATTCCCAGTCAGATTTTTAGTACGCACAGGTGCCCTAGCTACGGAAAATTGACTTTGATGTATATATACTTACGTCGTTGATATTCCTCTCAAACGTGAACTGTTTAGCACGACAAACATCCCCTGTCAACTCCCAATAATTACAAAGGTTATAAGGAAAAGAATGCGTATTGACATTCGCCTACGATATCATGTCTTTGTCGGTTGACATTTGCTGGTTTACACAACGGCGTTGTTTTGGGCGGCGGGCGGCGCGGGCGCGCTCGCACGGCAGTGCACTCTGACGGACCGCCGCGAGCGCAAGTGAGCACGCGCCCGTGCCAATACCGGTGATCGTTAACTTGTATCTGACTGTGAAGTGGGACCGGACACCATGCGAGCAGTGAGTACCGGTGTTTATACTATTATTATGATGCTATAAGAGCCTGAATAATGGTGGCGTGTGACCTGAAATGATTTTCAGGAGTTTTCAGTCGGAGTCATTCGAGCTTTTTTTGTTGATCTACGTTTTGTTTGATTGTTAAAGCTCTCATAGGCTAAAGTTATACTCGTAAGTGAAAATAAGGATGATCATATTTCAAGTATAGTTATAAATGCGAAAAAGTGTTTGTTTGTTTCTTTCTTCCGTAATTGACGGTTCAACATCTGAACCGACTGATGTGAAATTCGGTACGAAGATAGTTTAAGCCCCGGAGACGGACATAGGGTATCTTAAACCGAAAAAAATAACAGTTCCAGAAGGAATATTTAAATTTGCGCAGACGACGGAGTTGCGGGCAAAAGCTAGTCTCAAATAAGATCTCGATTACGTGAGGTTAACTACCAGTGAAGTTGTTCAGTGGTTAATGAATTAATAATTACTAAGCTGAAATGCATGATCAAGTATGCAGATACAAGCTTATGTAAACAAGATGTCGATAAATTTCGATGTGCCGGATACTATGAACTCTTGCGTTGTTTGAAAATGTTACTATCCTTCCTGTGCACGTTATGTATTCGACGTAAACATGTCATAATTTATAATAGATCCAAGTAATCATGTAATGTTGATATAATACACTTTTTTGAGTTTTATAATAATAGGCTAATAAAATGCACATTAGTCAACTTTACATGAGTCATTAAGCGTAAGTTTTCCAGTCCGTAAGTTTTCTTTTTCACTAAGTGCTGCAGTTTTCGTATTTCCTTTTTCTTTTTAAATTGCCATAGTTTAAGTTCATGCTCCAATCTTAATTATGTAACCCGTCACTCATTTGTAAAGACCTAACGTCTTCGATGTAGAAACGCATAATCCCTTGAACATTATTTGACTAATGAATTTTCCCACGCGTTCGTTTCCTTACCGATTCATTATAATTGCTAGCTGAAGATTATTCTTGCCTTTCTAGTGAATTGTCGGTCGTAATCAACTTTTTAACAGTCACTTAGAAGCTGTAGACTATGTTATTGTGCTTACATTATTTTTGAATGGAATTCTTAGGAAACGGTGGATTCCATCCTGTTATCATAATTGAAGTTGCTTTATCCGTTATAAAAAGGTACGAACAATGCCATGTGTTATTTAAGCATTTAGTGTGGTTTCAATTTATATTAATTATGTTACGTAAAATCTTTTTTCTACTCTTGTATTATAAACCGCTAATATTGATATCGTTACCGATATCGGAATACCTTATACTACCTATAGCGTAACTGAAGCGTTAAACAGTTCTATAATGAGCGTTTCCATGGTAATAACAGTTCTTTTATAATTATTATAGCATTGTTAAAACCATAGTTACTCGCATGAAAAATGTCATTGATGGTGTTTGGTGATCAACTGACATCTCAATTTTTATTATTATATTTGTCAAAAATCGTTTTCACAACAATTCGAATGTGTAAAAATACGTTATTTTTAAATTAATACGATAATAAATAAAACTAATAGGTACCTACCTCCTTATTCGTATTGTCCGACCAAGTATCAATAACATGCCATAGTGATGTAAAGCATGTAAACAAAACCGGGTATCACAGATAGTTGAAACATGCATAGCTTTGAACCCGTGTCACAGTGATCTTGACGAACAATGACCTTATTGACATTATTTCATGATTACAACTGCCTTTTTAGTAGGTTTTTAAGACCTATAATCCTGTAATGTAATATATAAATAGGGCTTCTTCTTTGAATTAATTGTATATTATTTCACATTCTAATCCTATCCTATCATATTATTATATTTTTCTTTAAATCTAACAAAACTTTTTCTGGTCTTGATGACTGCAAAAAAGGTGTAAGGTCTCGATACTTATTAGAGGCTTACAGAGGGCCCTGCAAAGATGCACTACGCTAACTAACGTTTCTATTCGATTCGTTTTTAAACCAATCGCGTCACTGGGAGGTGACGTGATACGAAAAGTCACGTGGTCTACCAGTGACGCCGTTCATTTCAGCACAACACCTCACACGAAATCTTCGTCAATTTCCGTAGTACATCTGGCGAACGAACCGTTTGTTTACTATTACATAATCGATCAAGGGTTGAATCCGTGTTAATGGTCTCGCGGGCACAATAAAATAATCGATGCACTTTCCCCCTTCGGTGACGCAACGCGCATGCGCGATGATGCGATCTACTCGTTTACTTAAGAAGCCGCTGTTTAAGGATTCCGCCGTTGCGCCTGCGGTGCACGGAATGAGACTACATTACGGTTTTCAAGGAAATCTTGATATAGTAGACAAGTAAATTGGAATTCGCTTACGTGATTTATTTGCTAGACTTCCGGAAAGTTAGTTTGGTTTTTTAAAAGCAAGATAACATGAATTAACATGATGCCATTTTGACGGTTGCCCAATCAGCTACGGTAAATAGATTTCTAGAAACTACGGAACTAGATTGTGCAGCTCTCTTTTGGTCCCTAGAAACTTCCATAGGTACCTAGTCAATTTATGCTGTAAACATTCGCGTACACTGAGCCACGACAGCATTTTTTATAATTATTGCGTAGGGTTTTGAGCTTGTCATTATTTTAAATGAATTATATAGACTTCCCTCTTTCTTATATCGTATATCTTAAGATCTGTTTACTCTATGCTCTTGTACCTTAAGTAATCACTACCACATTTCGGCTTACCATACTAGAGTAAATAGGTTGCTTATTGCTATCGAACCGGAAAAAAAATCATCCTAGGTCTCATCAGGTGAAATAGGAATCAAGCGATCACACTAAGACTATGCATTCCATTTTTCTTAAAGTTGGCAACGTTTCAATTTCTTGTGTGCTCGTTCGCATTCTCCTTGCCTGCAAAAAACCTTTATAAAACGTGAACGTTAGAAGTTCGAAGCTTGCGCAGCGTAACTCCTTTATCGATCGATGGTGAAATCCATGTATAAGGGCATCATTAGCCCTAACCCAGCGAAGAGAAAGATATTTACTGTAAACCTACTCGCAGCTCTCGTCGGCTTACTGTTCCGCAAATAAATAACAAATGAGTGTAATGATGTCAGCCATTTACGCAAGCCGTGTGCTATGCAGTCACGAGAAGAATCGCTGTCTTACGGTAGAAGACGGTAAAAAAGCTTCAAGTTACTAAATGCGTCAAAACGTATTAATTAATCTATAGAAAATTAGGGAAAAATCAGGTCACAGGCCTTATCAGTGCTGTCAAAACCTGATAAGTTCTAGGTACTTAGTGATAGAATCATAAAGCTGTATCGCTTTTGCTGACTGGAACTTGGCAGGTTACATAAGCTCAAAATAAAGCTTTAGATTAGACAAAATACTGCTAAAGTAAAAACTAAAACTTTTTTCTTTTCAAAAATTAGCCTATTCCGTAGTGATCCTGTCTACAAAGCTACCGGTCCAAAAATGGAATATTAATACGGTATTATTTTCTTAATCCTAGATAATATCGTTGGTGTACTTGCAAAGAAATCGGGAATATTATTTTTTCAATTAGTATAAAAATATACCGTGAAGAAATGGGATTTTGCGCTACAAAATTGAGAAAGTATTACAATCAAAGAAAAAATTCATTTTAAATATATAATATGGGTTTAATTTTGAAGCATAAGATCTCATTTAAGTTATTAAAAATGTGTCCAAATGTGTGTCAAATAAACTATATTTCTTTCTTTCATTTCCTTACTCTAATATTTTAACTACTCCGAATTATCGTAACTGTCCATTTTCATTGCAAACACTTACAGAACTTATACTTCATAGAGTCAACAGGTCCAAAATATAATGTAAAAAAATTACACCTATTTGTGGGTCAGTGTCGTTACCCCTATTTCTCGAAATGGTTTTTGAATGACCATTACAATACTCCGAAAATAGTGCATCGGACAGAAGAATGCCTCGGCATTCTATGTATACAATACCAGGCCAAATGTAATTATTGAATTGGTAAAAAGACTAAGAATGCTTTAAGTAGCTTTGCAAGTACCACGTACAAAACATACAGGTTATGTCAACAAATTTGAATAGAATACAAAATAATACGGTATAATAGTATTTTTATTTAAACGTGGGGCATATGATATTGAATATATTATACATACATGAACTCACGCCTTCATTCCCAGACTGAGGTAGGCTGAGCTACAGAATTACCAACAACTCTAAATAAAAACTTGTTGATAATTCTGTAACCACATTTTGCACAATTAGGCTAAGATGTTTACCAGCGTATTAGTGACAGGTTGCAAGCCCATCGCCTAACAGGACTACAAGCCTTTATTCCCTTAAGGTGCTTTTCCACCGGCGGCGCGAGACGAGACGAAGCGGGACGAGAATTGAAATTTGTATTGAAAAATCGCGCACGATCAACGCGCGCGCGCGGCGGAAATGGGTGTTTTAATACAAATAAAAATTCTGTCTTACGACATCCACGGTAAGACATGGAGTAGCACTATTCTAACCCGGCAACCACCCGGGTAAAGTAAAATATATTTGTAGATTACCATGCAACCTTCTTGTACTAACGTTATAAATAAAATCATAATGAAGTCTCTTCCATTTTATTTGGCACGTGATGTAGTTTAGTATACGAGTAGTTTCATTATGGTCTGGCAATCAAATTTGTCGACCGTATAAACAGAAAATATATTTATTTGATTATGCATGAATAAATTCAAAAACAACTGAACCGATTTTGAAAATTCTTTCACCAGTAGAATGGCAAATGATCTTACTTATTAAATATCGCTTACTCAGTGCAAGTGATATTTAATTTTTCTACGTGGATGGAGTTGCGGAATAAGCTAATGAAATAGTGCCGCGCATTAGAAGCCTTGATACTCACGTTACCGCACCGTCCATCTTTAGGTTGATCATTACAAGTCTAACAAAACCAGGGCCGTCTTAAACTATACTGGGGCCCTAGGGCACACAAGAATTTGGGGCCCTTTTTGGAAAGTAAAAAAAAATAAGAATTACTACTAACATTTTTCTACTATGATCTTCTATTTATTATGGGTAATAAATTGGCGGTCCTTCGGGGCCCCTTGTGGACGGGGGCGCTGGGCACGGGCCCCGTGTGCCCTTATGGTAAAGACGGAATTGAACAAAACGCAAGCTTTAGAAATAAATATCCAACTGCTGTTTGGATATGTCGTCAATATAATGTTAGTAATCATCTATATATTGTTTTAAATGACGCTAAGATGAATCTATCGACACATCGCTTGTCGAAATCGGGCCATCCGTTCAGCCTTTACAAAGGAACAAAGAACCATACATACATACAGGCAAAAAAATTACCCCCTCCTTCGGCAGTCGGGTAAAAAAATAAGTAGGTAACTATCAGTTTACCATGGAGATGCTGCAGTGTGAAATCGATTAAATTGGATTAGTTTTTTTTATTCCCCAAAATAAAATTACGTTATAGATTACACATAATAAAAAAAAGGATAATAAGAGGTAATGCAGCCAGTGTCATGGGGACCATGCCGCGAGCGGACCTGCTAGAGGGGTGTTCTTTTTATAGTGATGATTATTATTTACATCTTTAATATTTGAGAAGCTTAGTTTAATTTTAATTTAAATACGTTTAGTTTTAATTTTTAATTGTATTAATGTTGAATTCTGTAATTAGTTGGATGTAAATTAAGTCTTTGTTCCACCAAATAAAAAAAATAGAAAGAACATAATCAAAAACCATTTTAACCATTTCACATAAGAACAAAAGTGTCAAAGTTTATAGAATTAATTAAAATGAAATAAGTTGTCTACCATTTTTTTTTCAAGCCTATTTATTTCCTTGACTACCTAAATTATTAGCACGAGTCTTCAGAGAGGATAAGATGCTTTGCGAGAAAATTATCAAGTTATTATTAAAGAAAATGTATAGGATTTAATTATATAGTTTTCGGATGGTCGCGTCGAGTGCCAATTCCATAACGTCAGTTTTCAACAATCGTTTGCGTTAGCTTTAAGATTCTTGTCTAACTGTCGTATTTACTGTCTAAGCTAGTAGAAAATAGAAATTCACTGCCTAAGGGACTGGGTCATTACCGTTTGTTCCCACTCCGGCCCATGCTGATTGGAGACGCACGGCGCACATCAATATATTGCTTTGCAGATATATATACACCTTTGATTATGTCGTTTTTCTTTAATACATTCTTGAAGTTTACGTTCGACAACTTAAAAGTACCGTGAGAAAATAAGTTTTTAGGGTTCCGAAGTCACACTAGGTACCAATATAGTTTGACCGTCCGTCCGTCCGTCTGTGCGTCTGGCCGCGGTCTAACTCAGAGACTCTTGGTACTATAAAACTGTAATTTGGCATTTAAGTCACGCCGACAAAGTTGTAAAATAAAATCTGTTTTCTTTTCAGCCGCCACCATTTGATAACTCTTAAAAAACGTCATAATGTTATTATGGTCATGTTATTATGAATTCTTAGATTTGGGGGACCGTTTAGGGAATATTGAACTCGTTATGTGTCACTTTTCCTACCCCAAACCAAAACTTCTAGTAATAAAATACTGAAAAATATTTTAAATGAAAGCACATGTAACGAATTTAATGTCCCTGTTTTCACTGCCTTCCTGTGTTTAATTCTATACGTTGGGCGTCTCTTCTTCAAAGGTTGTCTGGAAGAGATCGCTAATAGCGATAAGATCGCCCGTATAAGAGTTTCATGTTCTTGTCTTTCTTTGTTTATTTTTTGTGTGGTGTTCAATAAAGTGTATATGTATTATATTGTATTGTATCGAAAAACTGAGAGATACGAGCCCGGCTTGAACCCATGACCCTCTGATTGTGGGGCGTGTCCAATTACTCTATACTACTGTAATACTAAATGTTAGAACCAGACAAGTGCTTATTGGGCGTGCAAAAACGTAGCGTTCTCTACCACTCAATGTTTTATAAACAGTTTTAGCTAAGAAAGAAAGAAAGGAAGAAAGAAAAACATTTATTCACTGTACAAAAGACACTGAGAAAATTAGTAGGAGGGTGTATCCTCGCGGTAGTGAATCGTACACGGCTCAGAATTATGCCGAGATGGCAGACACCGACAGACAGAGCTGATTTTCAGCCAGTACCGTTTTGGTGACTCACGAAACGCTGTAGTTGCGTTCAAATTGAGAATGATTATTTGCACAGATTAAATAAATAGCCAGCAGAAGCTATTAACTACGAGAAAGACTTTACGGCTCGCGGTGAACTTGCGTCCACGCACGAGGAGGCTTCGCTTTATTTATTGTCTACCTCTGACCTTAGTTAGCACGCGTCCGGACCGGCCATTAAATATATAATATCGCACATAACCACTCAGAACTCATCTACAGTTAAGTATTATTACCTGTGAAAAACAATAACCGGCCAAGTGCAAGTCGGGTTATTCCTTAGTACATGTACATTTTTGTGATTTTCGTTCTGAAATAAACCCCTTTATGTGCAAGGGACAACGTTTCACGTTAATTACCCAAATATATAAAAAAAACAATTGCAAAATCGAAATACTTGATTACCCTTTTTAGCTTAAAAGCTTTCAAATGATAATAATATATGACATGATAGGCACAATATTCTTTTTTGGTCTCTCGGTTTTTATAAATAGTTACAAATTTCAAATCTATAATGATACTGACTTTGTTTGGACCACTAAATATACTATAGCGGCCTTTACACGTGAAGTTCGGACCGCGGGAAACGCCACGCGCCATTCCACGCGCCAGTCCGAACCGTACATTTTTACTATTTTACTATTACAGTTGCATTTACACCTACGGTTCGGAGCGAAGATTGGAATGGCACGTGGCGTTTCCTGCGGTCCGAACTTGTGTGCAGGCCGCTTATGAATGTTCCAAATTTGAGTCCGATAACTTTAGCGTTTCAGTGAAAAAGCATCTTGACAGACAAAAGGACAGACGGACGGACGGACGGACAATAAAGTACATCTTATAAGCATCCCGTTTTAGTATTTGGCCACTGAAACCTAAAAAGGAAATCTACTAATACTTACGAGTGTTTGATGTTTTTCAAAGAGTTACGCTTAAACGGCTGAATTTTTGGATACAATTTAGCACACGTACCTACTTATGTGTATAGTTCTTGTCTTGAATAATTATTGTCCCGGATTTTTTAATATTCCCAAAAGAATGATGGATCGCAATCGCAATCGGTTTCAAAGCGGAACAATTGTTTTCATTTTGTATGCAGAGACAAGCCTTCGATTTTCAAAATGAAAACGATGGCGATTGCGAGTGCGTTAGGCAATAGCCCCTCTGTTTGAACTAAACTTGCGCGCAACAAAATACTAAACCGGTATCTAGGTCGCAATAAACATCTGGTTGATGAATTAAAATCAATATTTGTGTTTTATTTTAATATTTGTATAAAATTATGCAAAAAAGCAAATTGTGTCTCCAAATTACGAAACTAATGCAAAATATATGCGCAAGCTTACGGCGCGGCGCAGCAGGTCGCATTGACATCGCGCATTGCGCAACGGACTCTCTATCTAATGACTACTCTGTGACCTATGCTCTCGGCAAGGAGTCTAAGCTAATAAAAAACTATGTTTGTCTTTCTTTCCAATGTTATACGACCATATAAAATATTTATGTCACATATATCATTACAATCTTTTATTCATTTTAGTTTATTCCCTTTAATAGTGAATTGAAAAGTTTTTACACTAGAAAACAAATGAACGTATTTCAGAATGTTTCAATTGTTTAAATATGTCATAACTACCGGTTATTCTAATCGTTGATTGTTTATTTTTTAATTTGCGTAGTGTGTTGAAGGTCATAATTATGCATGTTATTTTATCCACTTTTTATAAGCTACTCTATTATAATAACTACTACTCTACGAGTAATCTAATCTGAGTTTCTTCAATTTTATCGTGATTTAATCCCACAACGTTTCAAATTTAATGGTGTACACTTCAATTATTGATAAAGTTACAAGAATGAGTCACAGATTTCTGCTAGGTTAGACTCGTAATAACCACAAAAGTAAAACCTACGATCATTTTAGGAACGAAGTATGGTGGCATGCGCGCCTACACCTCCAAATATAAATTGTGATCAGCACACTCAAAAAAATGAGAGCCAACAAAGAGAGATTTTCACTTAGTTGACATAAAATGAATACAATAGTTAAGATATTAGTTATATAAACCGAAACTGATAGTAACAAACAGCAAGTTCTCTAGTGATTCAACTAACATCTTAGTTGATGTATCTAACGTCTTAGTTGGTGTATCTATCGTCTTGTTAGGCTCGTAGTTAGTCTTGTTAGGGATCAAGACGCTTATGTACAACAATCACAATCTTGTTACAAGCGACCAATTATTTTTTTCAGTGCACATACATTCTGTCCGGTTTTCTCCACCCAATATGGTTTCCCTAACATTGTATTGTTTTCTTTCACACAGTAAATATTAGATGGCATAACAAATGACACAATCTGCACAAATCTTGCTCGTCAGTATCAATTATGCGTAATACTTTGTCAAGAGATTTTCAATTAACTCTTGGCCACCATAAGAGGCGACGAGTGCCGCGGGGAAGGATGGCGCCGTGACTAGGGTTGCCACCTTTTTTTTTGCAGAATAAAGTATTACTTACCAAAGAGGAATAAAAATAAAGTACGCAGCATAAATGAAAAGTATTTTTTTCATTATTTTTAAATACATATTTCTTATCAAGTTATTACTCATCAGACCTTGCTTATTCTAACGGCGTATTTCGAACATGGCAAAACAAAGTTTTTGTCGAGGGTCTTTGACGGTTGCGTTGAGGTAAAATTTCGTTTAAATTTATGAATTATTAGAAAAAATTACCATTAAAAACCGAATGTCATAAATAAAGTACTTTGCCGTACTTTATGTGTTGCGTAAAATATAACTTACGGGAAGCTAAAATAGAGTACAATACTTTATAATAAAGTACGGGTGGCAACCCTAGCCGTGACATAATAACAAAATTCCTCAATAAGTAGGATGAAAGTAAAAGCGCGTATTGCGGCATTGATCACGATGGCACATTTGTCTTTACATCTTTACCTTTTGCTTTTGCCGACCGTCATTCCCACACCATACCTTGTTTTCGCATTGTTAATGAATATTCATCGGCAATTGATTTTTCACACCGCGTCAGATATTTTTTATAGCCGTATCTAAAGTAACCATTCGGATGAGTAATTGGGATTCGAAATTCGAAACACCATAATTTTGCAATGTACGGTCATTCAAAATATAATTTGGAATATGATTACTGACCCACTTTCCATTCACAAAATAAGTGAATCGCATTAACGCAAAACCATCAGTATACTCGTATTACCCTTAATACCTTAGAATATTTAACTTAAGAAATTTTATTTAAAACTAGATCCGTTATTTCCGTATATCAAAACATACGAAATACACGAACTTTTTTTATTTGGTCCCAAATGGTATGTAGTATAGTAGGAGATCCGAATAGGAGACGATTTGCACCGGGCTGTTTATTCGATAAAAAGTATTTTATACCAAATTTAATATGCTAAGTAATATATGGCGAATAGGTAGGCTGAAAAATTTCAGTCCAGTATATAATAAATTAAAAATTTAAAAATTAACTTTGTTTAAAAAAATTACCATAGGTAGCTTGTTTAATAGATAAATTACATACCAATCGAAAGTATGAAGCCTATAGAATATGCAAACGTTAGTTTGACAATTTTTTTCCCATCAAACTATTGGGTAGGCAGGTATAAACAGGTAAATCGGTTCTAATAATTTGCACCAAACCTAACGTTTGCGTATTCTATAGACGTCATACTTTCGATTAGTATGTAATTTGTCTATTAAACAAACATTTGCAATTTTAAAAAAAAGTTTTTTTTTTTTAATCATATAAGTACTGGACTGAATTTTTTCAGCCTACCTATTCGCCACATATTATTTAGCGTATTAAATTTGATATAAAATACTTTTCATCGAATAAACAGCCCGGTGCAAATCCTCTCCTATTCGGATCTTAGACCAGTATAGGACACCTTAAAATTTCGAATATACCTTTTTACAAGATAATTAAAATAATGATAATAAACGTCTTTGAACTACAAAGCAGTACCTACTATCATTACATATCATATTAGATTATTTACCGCGAGCGTGCACCATTACTTCGTACTATTGATTTTCTGCCGATGATCATGAGTGCATGCTACATGATGATGATTGAATGAGTTCAAAGTATCAATTCCAAATGCATTCGTCAATCCATCAATTATTCATCAGTACCTATGCCTTTATTTCATTAAGGTTCTAAGGGTTCATTAGGGCTCTAATCTAACCAATTGGGATACGCTTACAGAGAACGGCCGTTAAAAAACCATTTCGAGGAATTTATCTATAATCAATTGTAGGATCATTTTAGCTTTTTTGCTTCAAAATGTATCTATCAACTTTACCAACAACGAATACAATGTTTTTGATAGCTAAGCATTAAATAAAAATTGGTTTAAATGTAAATAATTGTTCCACCAATTAATTTGTCCTTTCCGTCTAAGAAAACACATCAACACGCTCGAACTGACTTTGTAAAACATTTACAAGAAAAGTAAATTAAACACAAATGTGCTCCTTAAAACGGTTTAATTTCAAATAATTTCATGAAATACTGGGGCCATTTTTATTGATCAGGTATGTCGCATTTCATTTAAGTGACCAGTCTTGTAGTCCTGCAGCTAGTTCAAATGTGCTACTGTGTTACTTAACACAGTGTACAACCTGTTTTGGTGTGAACTATTAATATGATGGTATCAACGCTGATGTATGGCCGCTTGTACATTTGACAGTTCGGAAGATGTTTGAGATGACAGCTTCTCGCACTTAACGTTTTCTTTGATTGATGATGCGCTAGAACTATCTTCAGATGGAGCAACACTTAATAGCGCTCAAGTACCAAACTATCTTAATACCTTACTACATGTAACATAATGTCGGATACATTTCTGAGTTTTTTTTTATTCGTGCAAGGCAGCGCTTACTTAAGTCGTCACGCAAACAAAAGGTTTTTAGGAAGATAGTGTTATTTTAGCTAAGGAATTAAAGTAATCTAAGATTCAATTATCTCTACTGACCATGGCCAAAGTACACATAAAGAAGTAAAACCTAAAACTCACATTGAAAAGGCAGATCAACTTTTGTCTTGATAGAGACGTGATAGCTCACCAAAGAGTGTTATAATTTTGGAGGAAACTCAAAAGCAAATCACTTTATGACTGCGCTCCTTGTGTAATAGTAAATCGCCACACAACAATGATTCTATACCCCTAGAACGAAGTTTTACCTTAATGAAATAAGTAATCAACGGTGAGAAAATGTGTATATCGATTGGTTAAAGCGCGCCGTGTCCGTATTTAGTACTAAAACTTAATAGGAACATTCACATTGATGTTGACTTTAGGCCCTAAAATAGGGGTTCGTTCTTTTGAATGTCAGTTGCGATTGACATCTATTCGGAAACTGTCTTACGCATACGAGGGACCATTTTCCATCAGGACCTCTATTCTAGGCGGTACATACCATATCGTCTTTAACTGTTATGGTATTGTTTTCAATTCGACCGCCATTGCTTTCAAGTAAATAAGAGCTACCTATCAAAACGTTGACCATACGATTATAGGTCAAAGACGATATGGTTCTTACCGCCTAGAACACAGGCCAATCATATAAGTGCGAGAGTGATGGGTGCTTTGTCTACCATGATAAAAACGACCATAATACGGGCCCAGGTGACCGGATAGCTCCTTTGTCTCTAGCATAAAAAACGCAAGGCTGAACTAAGCGACAATTGAGTCATAACATAACATATGTCAGTTTCTTCCAGCTTCACATAATTTACACTGTGTTTTCTTATTATCTTGAAAGATAAAAGGTAATATGTATTTGTCACAGCAGATCTGATAGCTCACAGTTTTATAATGGGTTCCGTCGCGCCGTGGGACGGTGAAAGCCGGCGCGCGCGCAGATTTTGGACATCTCGTGTTCCCACGATCTTGCCACTGATTACAGGACATTTCCATTGTTTACTTGTTTGAAGCTAATCTTACAAATGTTCGTTATTTTACTTATTCAATTAATGATTTACACAGTGGGATTGTATTTTATTGTGAGTAATATTAACTGTCGTCTGGAAATATTTTTTGTGTTAATATTTGTGACTCTCTAACTCTTTCTAATTCTTATAGTTCGCTCAGCTTCACAATTTAATTTTTCTGTAAAAATTAGAAATAAAAATAGAAAATATTCACGTCGTTTAACTTTTACATGTTTTTACATTAATCGTCTAGTAGGTTACGTTAAGTGCCTATTATAGCGACGAGCTTTGTTAGATTGAACATAGTCGTAAATACGTCGTAAAGTCGTAAACTTCTAAGGACTTGAGATTCCACTTACCATCCAGGCCTGTGTGCTTGTTTTCCTTCTCCATGTCATAAACAACAAATCGCTGCGTATTGTTTACGGGGAGAAGGTGTGTTTTTGTTGTATTATAGTGTCCCTCATCCCTGAAGCTGCAAGCGGTGGAGGGGGTTACTAAAGCTTCAGGAAGAAAACGTCACTTAGGGATTGGTATTAAAGGTTAGAGTAGGTTAACGATTTAACAATAACAGGGAATATACTTTTTTTTTTCCCAGCTTCAATAACAGCTGATTCATGTAACAAATAGTTGAGAAAAATCATTTTTTGAATAGATATAAAAATATCCGAGATATAACTCAACAAAGATTTGTTCTTATCTCTTTATAGCAAAACTTTTTTTTTTTTTATGGAATAGAGAAGCCAAACGAGCACACAGGCCACCTGTTAAGTGGAAACTGTGGCCCATAGACATTCGCATTCACGAGACTGCAAACGCGTTGCCAACCCCGAGGACTAAGATGGAATGCCTCTATGCTAGTCATTTCACCGGCTGTAACATGGAGTTTATATGTTACATGACGTCACAGTACTTATCGGATCTCTCTGTCTAACTAATTAGCAGTTTAAATGCTTGTATCATCCGTATTTCTCGGCCGATTTTAATTTTAATTTCACGTTTGGTAATCTCTTTCACGGTATTTTCATATTTTGTTGAGAAATGCGATTTAAAAAGTCCATGCATATTTCCTATTACGGAAGCGTCCAGCCAATCAATACACTCTACCCCCCTTACTAATAAACGTTGAGTAACGGTGGTATAGCTATACAATGTTTTGTCCTTATCTGTCAAATTCAAATGCCACAATGACAGATAAGGACAAAACATTGTATAGCTATACCACCGTTACTCAACGTATATTAGTAAGGGGGTACTTGACATAACATGACGTCTGCGGTAATCAAAGCAGTAATAAAACATTCTCTCATGTTCTCGGCTTGCATGACCTGCGAACTGTGCATAGGTAAAGGTATCACTCTTTGCCATCGTGTAATTTATATCCTTTTCACACTGTACTCTGATTACAAATGGCCCCATCGTCAGATACCTTCGAGCGACTTGCGTCTTCATCTTCTGCTAAAGCTGATTTATAGGGCAGACAAAGGTTATGCCGCGGTTGTGTAAGCCCGTCCATCTTGTCCGATGAACAATAAGATCAATACCAACATACGTCTAAATCTACATCATTTTTCATCAAATCTGAGCGATTGGTATAGGTACATTGACTAGGTTGGTTATTCAACACGAGGATTTTGTAACAATCCTAACTTGTTATTAAATTACTTCAACTATTAGCACAATATTAGGGATGTTGTTTACTATTATATTAGCTACAATGTGACATGTTTGTTACAAAGAACATGTTTTGATATTTGTTTATTTGTAATATTTAGCGGTAAGTTATTGATATCTGATGCAATATTGTGTTAACCACCATGTTGTAAAACAGTAAACAACACCCTAGGCCTCTATTCTACATTGCCGAAAAGCAAATATTTTCCTATGACATGATAGTTCTTTATTAACCTGCGGGCCTAGTATGGCTGCGTCTATATCGCGTGTCAAATGTGGATAAAAAGCATCCGTCACTCTCGTACTTATTTACGTGTCAGAAGGTGACGGATGCCTTATCCAAACTTTGTCAAGCGATAAACACAGCCAAATTAGGGCCCTAGATAGCAAAGGCGGTCCTCGTAAGAACGCCATACGCGAAAGACAGTAACACCTCAGTAGAATAACATGAAAAACAAGAGGGCATCAGTAGAATACATGCCCTATAATTAAGTGCTGAATGGATCTGTTACAAATAAACCAATGCATGTGCAACACGATGACAATGCGTGGACAAGCATGAGTAATGTGGAGCATTACTCGTCGCCGTGTCTAGACCAGCTGACAACGCATTTCTTCATCACCCTCTAGGAATTTGCGCAACTCTTCAGTAAATCATCGATTAAGATCACGGATTAAGATCCTTTTATTCTAGTTATGCGTTTTTAGAAGAGGCGTGAGAACAAACATAATCGGGTTTGTAAGTTGTAACATCGTTAGAACCACCCACGTAATGTCTCGAAGATAAATATTGTCTTTCGATATTCTCTTTCTACGACAGGCAATTTCATTCTCAGGAAATTATCGATCAAGATCACGGATTAAGATCCTTTTATTCTAGTTATGCGTTTTTAAAAGAAGCGTGAGAACAAACATAATCGGGTTTGTAAGTTGTAACATCGTTAAGAACCACCTTCGAAACGTCACGAAGATAAAATATTCTCTTTCTACAACATAGGCATTTCATTTTATGTAAATTGCCGTCATTAAATACAATATCCAAATGGAGATTTTACATGGAAATTCAATTTTTACTTAAATGACAATCTAAACATGTAAAGTCTGCAACTTACAACTGTTTAAACTTTTACGTCATATTTGAACCACCATACAAATTTAACAACGGTGTTCAAACTAAACGACAAGTTGCCTCTATTAGTGTCTAGCTATTTATTATGCTGACCGTACACGACTTCGATTCTCTTGCCACATACGAATCTATGAAAATGGACCTTATCGTCGATGGCGCTTCCGCCATTATTAACGATGCTCCGATATAAATACAACGTCGCATGACGCAGTGCGGCGTAAGCGCCATCGGCAATAAGGTCCCTTTTCATAGGTAATGCCACATATGATTATCTAATCCTGAGGCGGGGTGGGAGTAATGCACCTTTCCTAGTTCCTGCAGTGATATCATTATAATTCCTAACCAGACCTAGGAATATACGGAGCAAAATTAAAAGACAGCTAGGATTACCCATATCGATAAACTCAATTATCGATGCTTTTCCCATATACTAGAGATCGCTCCAAGTTTAGTTTGTAAAAATATTTTTTTATTCAAAATATGCAAATGAAACAAAATAGCAACATAATTCTGGTTATTCTTTATCCTTCACTAATCATCATCATTTTTTTTCCTTATTGTGTATTTCAGAATGACTGTCCCATTTACTATTTTTGAAAAAACGATCAGAATTTGTTAGGAGTAAAAAAAATATGAAGATGAGTGCAGGTTAAAAAATCCTTTTAAAATAAAGAATAACCAGAATTATGTTGCTATTTTGTTTCATTTGCATACTTTCAATAAAATTTTATTTTGACAAACAAAACTTGGAGCGATCACTAGTATTACGGAAAAGCATCGTTAATTGAGTTTATCGATATGCGCAATCCCTAGCTGTCATTTAATTTTGCCCCGTATATTCCTAGGTCTGTTCATAACGTTGAGTGCTTAATAGGCCTTAGTCATATAAGTGATTAATTGAAGCGTAGGTGTGTCATAAGTCATAAGAATTAGTGGCTTTTCTCTAAGACAATAACCAATTAACACATCATATTGTCAACAAATCATAGACCTATTATTATAATTTGGACAATACTCAGACAAGCACTCATAAGTTCATAACATAACTGTATACGCGCAATTGCCGTACTCGTGATTGTATCAAATTAGTATGTTGAATTGAATTAGAGTTGCTGCATATTGTTACAAACGATAATTGCTGCTTGTTCGCTGATAAATTACTTTGTTGTACCAGGCTGTATAACATGACTGAGATTAGTTTTAACATCGTTAATCTTACATGTCCTACTTTATGTGCAAGTATAACGATATTGAAACAAGTTTACGAAACTACATCGATTTGACTGCTGTTGCAAAAGAGTTTTCTAATTGTTTCTACAAGAGACACACAAGATACCTCTATGGTTCTCAACTCAAGTACCCGCGTTACCACTCGACCCTACGCGGATGTACACTCTCGTATATTGAATTCATAAATCATTATTTTGTATGAATTCTCGCATCGGTTATGTATGCCTATCTGTAAGTCATAATGGTTGTATCATTAAATATGATTACGGACAAATAAAGTACGTAAGGTGTCTGCATTGTGTTGGTCGCGGGTAGAGTTATCGTTCGATCAGCACTAATTAGGTCGTTACATTGAAGGTAGAGGCGGATGAAACACTAAGAGAACTGATATCGTAGACCGGCCGATGCCATTCAGCTAACAATGTGCACTAATCAGGACAAATACAATGCTCCACATCTACACCATCATGATCTAAACCGCTGTCGCAACGCATGGGATTTATGTCGTTTACCGCAGATTAACAATTGCAATAGTTTAAATTCTCAGAATTAAACACAATTGAATTTCTCACACACGGCGAAAAAACATTAGTTTTAATAACGATGGCAGTCATGAGTCTGTAATTTTTAGTGAATTATGGTTTATTGTATTACTGTTGAAGGTAAAATTTCGGATTCTTGCACTTTCGTCTGATTTTCATGTTGTTTCTCGGTATTTTATTGTAGGACCCTGATTTTGTAAATCAAAATAATGATTGCTGTCATTTAATTAGTTACTGTAGTGTTAACTCTCTGTTTTATATCTTGAATTTGTAACAGATATATCTCTATCCGAGAATAAAACAATGAGTCGCATCGCTTGTCGAATCATCGCTCCGACGAGCCGGCTGTCTTTGTTCCGAAGATTAAATCGTGTAAGTGCTAATCGATTAAAATCTAGGAAGAAACTAATTACAAAGTGATTGGAATACTGAAGAAGAGCGTCGTTTGCTTACAATGGCGTTGATTGCTTTCCAATTTGCATAGACTAAAGCATGAGGAAGCACTATATACTTAATACAGGCTAAAACCATATTGCGTTTGACGTGTTATCGTATTGTTAACGTTTTGATAGCTTTTATTTACTTGGCAGTAATGGCAGACGAGTTAAAAACAATAGCATAACACGTCAAAGATAACATTGTTTTACATGTTTTTGATGCGGTTTCCCGTATGGCGGACGACCGTCCGGTTGACCGCGAGCGTTTTACACACATTTTGTTGCTTTGGGTCATCTGGATGGGCCTTGGGGCTAGGCGCAATGCGGGAAACCGCACATCTGCATTATCCATAGGTACTTATAAAAGTAAGTAGACTTAGGCTCTCGAAATTTGGAGGGAATATTCCTTTGGTACCTACCCTAAGAATACTTATAGGTTCACTAAAAATATTATTTCTTAAATCGCCCCCCAGCGGGAAGTAATAGGGAAAGTAGCAGGTAACTAAAAACGATACCTTGTGATAACGACTTGGGTCTCTAGTCAAATTTGTTTTAACCCATCTTGCTTTCGAAGCCATATCATATTTTTACGATATATTTAATAACGATATCGGTTCCATTAAATAGATTAAATTCCGACCTCTCAGAGCTCATATATAACACAGTATGAAGAGTGATCATTATGATGTAAAATGGTATGAGAAAAAAAATCGGACTTCCGATATTAGGACTTAAAAAGTTATGTGAAAAAATGCGCTCCCATGAATTGTGCCAGCGATTAAAGTGACAAGGTACTAAAGTGTACACATATTTATCAACTCGACTGTATAACAATTGTGGTACTAAAAATGTAAAAGAGTAGCCCTAAATCAAAAACTGCCTCTTTGCTTCAGTCCTCCGGATGCTCCTGAGCCATCAACCGCTTACCGAAGTTTTCTGATTTTTCAAGATATGTCAATTTAACGGCCAAGCCGATTTTCTATAAAACATGGTACCCTTAAGACGCGGCAAGGTCTTTGTATGAGGAATAAAATCTAAATTAACATCGATCTAAAAAGATGTCCGTTGCGAATACAAATGACGAATTAATCAAATTACAATGTCCATAACTCTCTGTAGAGTTAATTTGCTTCCTCGACGAAAGCACCTCTTGAAAGAAAAACCATTTGCGATTTCTGCTCGTTGGGATGACGTAAACTTTCACTGGCGACGTGACGCGTGTACTCTGACTGACGTAGGACATAAGTACTTTTCTATATTAGAGTTTAACATATTTATTATAGCCTCGAGCTCCACGCACGGATAATGTTACAAATCACCTTCCATTACGGTTAATGCTTGATCGTTTTTTATTACGGGTTATGATTTATTTCAGTTCAAAGTTCACACTTTGCTGATCGTTACCTAATTTACGCTCAGGGTTCGTATAGTTTCGCAGCCCTGCTTAGGTAATATTAAATGGCGAAGTTTGAAGCTGGTGAAATAATCGCTTTGTGATGCGTAGGCTGAGGTCACCCGGAAAAGAGCTGGGTGGTGATTCTCTCAACAAGCGAAGTTGATCGTTCGCTCGAGTGAAGGTCCAAGCGGCGAGTTTAAGTAGTCCCGACAGAGCGAACAAAACACATTTTAGCGCGTGTATTCAATTTGGCAGCATGACTTCACCAACGTATAAGGCTCCCTAATTGACAATGCACGCGCTAAAATGTGTTTTGTTCGGTCGGACGGGACTACTTAAACTCGCCGCTTTTAGTCGCTCGTCCGTTCGACCGGCCGCCGTTTTTTGAGAGAATAACACACCTGGAATCATTGACATAAATACGAGTATCTTGCAAAATCAGCAAACTTCGGTAAGCGGTTGATGGCTCAGGAGCACCCGGAGGATAAAAAAAAAAACCTTGTCACTTTAATCGCTGTCACAATTCATGGGTGCGCATTTTTTCACATAACTTTTTAAGTCCTGCTATAGGAAGATTTTTCTCATACCAATTTACATCATAATGATCACTCTTCATACTCGTCATATTTTTTTAATACTGACGATCGGAGCTCTTTATCATCTGCATTCATAACGCCAATATTCATGGAACAGTACACTTTTCAAAATTTCTTAAATATCTTACGTGTAGATAGGGTTAGGTTAGGTTAGGTTAGATTTATAAAAATCCTCAAAAGTAACAGTTTCTTAAAAAAATGCATTATGAATTGCGATAATTATGACTTAAAAAGTATGAGCAAAAAAATTATGAGGAAAATAATTATGAAGAGTGATTATTATGATTACAAATCGGTAGGAAAACAAAAAATAGGAATAAGAATTTTATGTGACCCAATATGGACCCATATTTCATATACTTTTGGCAGTTTAAACATGGCACTAAGGTACTAAAGTGTACACATAAATATTATGAACTCGACTGTATTGTTAACGTTATGACAGTTCTTATTAACTTGATAGTAAAGGCGGCCGAGTCATAAACAATACGAATGCAATAGGGGTAAATACTAAAGACCTGCCTAGACCTGAGGTCCCCAAACTTTTTTGACTCACCACTTGGCATTTGTTTCGGTTTTGGGTGGACCCCGTGCTTACCTAATATTTATTTACGTTTTCACGTAAAAACTAAGTAAAAAATCTTCGGGATTTTTTGCACGGATAACGTTGGATATCTAGCCGGCTAAAAATTGACACCTACAGGCTACAATGAAAATTTACCGCGGAAAAATAGAAACATAATGTATATATGTAGTGTAGATAGACATTTGTTTATTTATATATTTAGAAGAATGTATTACGTAGGTAAGTAGGTACTATCTGTGTATGAATATAATCCATATTCATATATTTCAATAATGGAAAGCCAAAATTAAAGTCACGACCTGTTTAAATTATCGTGGACCCCCATTTTCATCTCATGGACCCCTATTTATTTTTTCCGCTCAAATGGACCCCTTGCAGGTCGTCGTAGACCCCTGGGGGTCGATATAGATCACTTTGGGGATCACTGGCCTAGACCGATGACCTAGGCCTGTATTCTACTAGGTAAAAACTATTGCCTTTGACAAGTTATCGTATGGTTTTTATCTTGGCCACCACTACTGTCAAGTAAATAAGAGGTATGGTAACGTGAAAAATATGTTAAAATGTGACATTTTGTGGCATTATCGATTTAAAGGGACCTTATTGTCGATGGCGCTTCCGCCGTTATTAAAGATGCTCCGATATAAATACAACATTGCGTGACGCAGTGCGGCGTAAGCGCCATCGAAAATAAGGTCCCTTTAAATGGATAATGCCACAAAATGTCGACGGCAATACGGTTTTACCCAATAGAATAGAGGCCCAGCTTCGCTATTGCCTAACGCACTCGCAAACGCAATCGGCTTCAAAGTGGTTCCACTATTTTCATTTTGTATGCAGACTTTCAAAATTGAAAAACGATTGCGATTGCGATAGGCAATACCCCTCAGAGGGCCCTACCAAGATGCATTGCGCTAACTAGCGTTTCTATTCGTTTCGTTTTTAAACCAATCGCGTCACTGGTAGATCACGTGACTTTTCGTATCACGTCACCTACCAGTGACGCGATTGGTTTAAAAATGAATCGAATAGAAACGCTAGTTAGCGGAATGCATCTTGGCAGGGCCCTCAGGTCATCGGTTCTTCTATAAACACTCGTAGTGTGGCCGTATCACCTAAGTTTTTAAAATATGTATAACGTTTTGTTTTTAAACTCTGTTCATTCTTCAGCTGTAATTATCTAATAATTGTTATTAACGTCATAACGTCATTAGTTAAGCTGTTGGAGGGGATTTTAATGTTATGGTAGATTAATAGATAATAGTGTTAAGCTTTGTTTTTTATAATCATGCTGTGTTCACATCTAGTAGAGCGTACACCATTTTGCACCCAATGTATAATAACGAATCTATAAGTATGCTTGAGTATCGTTCAGTTTTGTGATCAAATAAAAAAAAAACATCAAACATTAGGCCTCTGGTAATATTGGTAATAGAGGCGGGTTCAATTTTGACTAGGATATTACTACTGCTGACTACGAAGAAACAATTGTAATTTAACTCTATTTCTTTGAATCGTCTATGTGTTGTTGACATTTCGCTTGACTAAAATTGTTTCCCATTTTTATGCTGTCTTTAGACCTAACACTAAAGAGCGTCGGTGGCCTAAGTGGCTTATGGGGTCGACTCGTGATCGTAAGGTACCGAATTAGAACCCCCGCGGTCACCATGTACCAATGAGTTTTTCAGTAAGTGCGTTATCCGATGCTCTTACGGTGAAGGAAAAGCATCGTGAGGAAACCTGCACATTCGAACAGCTGAGTGTGTAAGACGGTAATTGCACAAAAGATCCTAAAGAGTCGAAATGTATCCGAAAGGGCCCGCCCATCTATAAGATAAGATAAGATAAGACCTAACACTAAAACGCGGAAAACAAAATCGCGTGTGTTCGACGTCGTAATGTAACTGATTCTAAGCTACTTAGCACTCGTGACAGACTTAGCATCGTGTATTGTATCTAGTGTAATTTAGATAATGCTCCGTGATTTATATCGGTAATCGTACCACACGTGATCAAAGTGAGCTCTAAGACAACTTTAATTGCTGAGCCACTATAGAAACCTGTCATAATGACAATGACGAATCACGAGAATGAAATTACGTCTTAAATAATTATTGGATTTCTGCGACAGGGTTCTTGAGTGACTCAACAATTAAAGTCGACTGCAGATTTTAAATGTATATGCAGCATGATGAAGCCTAATGAATTATCAATTATTTTGAAAAAGTGAGAGGTATGATGATGGCTGTTACAAAAGTTTTAGATACAGTGGCAAGTGAAGTAAATCCTTCGTTTCGATTATGTGTTGGTTGCACAATCCGCTCTACCGAGATGTCTGCATGCTCAGCCAGCGTTATTTAATCGGAAGAAAGTAGCCGCGCCATCAATTATTCATAGTTCACACGGCCACACGGCCTCACCGCTAGATTTTATTTTATATTCAAAGCCACCTCGACAAATTAGACAAGCGGAGATTCGACATAACGACCATTTTTAAAGCATAGTTTGTGATACAGTGTGAAATATAATTTTGATATTAAAAGTAACTTTTCATTCATAAAAGTTTTTGACGCCTGTACTAAATTGCTATGTAAATAGTTTTATGGTAATAGTATATTCGTAACGTAACATAGTTTCGGGTAGAAAAATAAAAAGATAATTTTAATAAATAGTTTTTGTAAAATGCTATTTCTGTCCGTCTGTATGCGAAAGGTTTAGGTAAATATGCGTATAATGTATAGATCCCACTCGGGCGAATAATAGATGGTTTTACCCGACTGCCGAAAGAGGAGGGTAATGTTTTTGATATGTATATATGTATGTATGCATGCATGTATAGTTCGTTGTTTCTTTGTAAATTCTGAACGGATGGTCCGATTTCGACAAGCGAGATGTCGTTAGACTCGTCTTAGGGTCGCTGGTATCACTGGGTACTTTATTTTTTTTAAATGTGTAAGTGGTGACATAAAAATATTACATGATAACTAAAATATATTGAAGACATTATGCAAACAGCAGTTGGCTTTTTAAAGCTTGCTTTTTGTTATTTACTTCGTATTAAACCTTACTAACCTTAATAGGTAAAATAAGCGATGTTTATCGTTCATGCAAGCTCATCGTCTACATCACTAGCACGTACTTGAATGCAGTGATTGCAGTGCGCAGGCGCATGCATATCGGCCCCGGCGCATCGCGAACAGACCCGAAGGGAGAGCCGAGAGCCTCTCGAACTATGAACTGTACAGCTACAGGGCGATTCGAAGCGATAAGGCGGCTTATTTGTGTTCAGGTTAAACTTGTTGTTTCTGTTATTTAGAAAAATGGAAACGACTTGGAATACTGAGGCAAATGTAAAACGGCGATCGCACTCCAGTATCGAAATTCTGGATTTCTATAAAACCTTATTGTAAGGTATTGATTGCGATTCGTCAATACTAGGAGTAGGATAAAATATCATGCTTTATTTTTATTTTTTCACGATAAATATTGTACATGTAGGGCTCGCCTAATCCGGTGACACCAATGCCATTCAACAGCACACGTTTGACGGCGCGACCTTTTACATAAGACAGGCTTCGCTAAACCGATGATTAAAGCCATTTTTCGTTAATTAAACAATCAATCGACAGCTGGAGATATTTGACTAACTTTCGCTTTTATAATCATTTGCGCAAGGAAGTTTGAAGAGTCACCTCCATATCGTAGTCTAACGTGTAATAATACAGTAGGAACATTACCGCGGAGTGGCTCTCTCAGCGGCGCCGGAGTGGACACGGCCCGTACACAAACTAAACACATGTAGAGCGTTAGTTCCGTCAAAAATGCTTTATAAATTATGGAGAAACTACAAAATGTGTTATTTAAGTGATTTTGCATAATGATTAACTACAAGTTTTGCCGTGGCTTATTGTGGTTTATTGAATTTAACACTGATGTAGGTATATAGTAAAATCTTTACCTAGTCTATTTGTTAGTCTCACCTTCAAAGGTCACACAAATTCTTACAATAAATTATAGGTAACCTCATTTCTCCTCGCTCATCTGCGACGAAGATAAAAACGATGTACCTAAATTCCTTTCCAATTGACTTGTCTTATTTAGTAAACCATTTTATAACCTCAAAATACATCACTTTTGGCTAAAATGGCCGTTTTCTGCTGAATAAAGCAATTAGAGACCATATTTTGCACACCATTTTCCTGATTTTACATCATGGATGGTTTATTTTATGACAAAATTGTTATTTTAGGCGAAAAAGGAGCATTTTGAGGTTATAAAAGTGTTTACTAAATAAGACAAGTCTATTGGAGTGGACCCTACCTAAATCACAAGTGCGTCATAAGTGGCTAACGTACCTAAACGTCACGTCAAGTAAATTGAACCAAAAGGTAAATAACTGGATATTACCTCAGATTCACTAGACTCTTGTCCGATTGTGGGTAGCCTTGCATTTTAGTTACACATGTAAATAATTATTACACATTCAATTCGTGTCAGTAATTACATATGCAATTCAAGTCGCGACCTGATTGAATACAGTAGCAAAAAACCTAATGCGACTTCTGCTGTATGTCTTTGTCAGTGTGGTAGCCATTTATAAACTAGAGTCTAGAGCGTTGATTACTCGTACAAACCGCGACGAACCAAAAAACATCAAAATTTAACCTGAAGTGTCACGCAACGCCGCTCTAACAGAGTTTATAAACAAAAAGCCGCGGCAGATCAACGTAACGGTGAGGAGCACGCGCAAGCGCAACTTAATGTGTATTTGGAAAATTGTGTAATAGCTAGCGGACATTTTAACGGTCCATCAGACTAAGGTCAACCTAATGTTTCACATGATAATAAATGGTAAACAGATGCTTTTCAACATCATTACGCAGTTCATTTCTCCGTGTCAAATGTACACATCGAATTGGTTAAATTGGTTTATATGAATAATGCTGGCACTATTCCATATGTCTTATGAAATGACGTTTAACGACTAGTGCTGAGCGTTTGTTTTGTAACACGTCAGTTCCATTTAGCGGCTTTCCCGGAAAACCGTGGGGACAACCGCAAACGTCCGGCAAAGTGCGGACATTTTCAAACAGCCGTACTTTGTTTAAATTGCATAAAGAGACATCACATCATAATAATGGCAGCAGTTGCAGACTGCCGTGTTGCGGACATGCGTTCAAATTATAGCTTCCAAAAAAGAAACAGAATTATTACCCATGCTGTTTTCGGAAGGCACCTAAAATTAAATCATGGTCCTACTGGAGTATAAAGGCCTTCTCGTTTTAACTCTAATCTGTTACGTCTGAGCCTGTTACAATATGTTAGTTCTTCCCAACAGATGGGCCGATGATCTGCCTAGTCTGCTTTCTCTTGCGAAGAGTAGCTTATGTTATCCTGTACCTACTATTCGCCAAATTCCTTGAGCAATTCAACTCAAGACGTGTTCGTGCAACCATATAATTAGATTCATATTTGAGCGTCCATGTTTATAACCTGTGGGTCAGTACGTGAGAACGGAAATGACACATGTCCTATACTATTTCTAGCTTGTATAATCGGCGGCTTCCCCTATACTAATGGAATACTTAATTATGCTTCTCAGTTTATTTGGCTTATTTACGAGTTACGTAGGACTATCCGTGTCTGAAATATAACTATTATCATAGGCTAGCACAACTTATTTCGAGAACACCCTTAGATTTAATTTCCGCTTCAACTACGTCTAAACGCTGAACGACTTAATGTCTTGAAATTTGCGACGAACACATCAAATTACTCATAAGAGCACCCATTGTTGCAAATTGCGGGGAGGGCATAGCCAAGATGTAAATGCTTCTAAAGTTTCTATTTTCTATCGACGGAGTTGACATAGCGGTCGTCGCGATCTGTCATCAGCTTACGGCAACCCTACATATACATTAATGTCGATTTTCGAAAATTGCTAACTTAGCGATATGCATCTCGACTAGGCCCCTGGAAAGTTTAAACTTACGGGCATCGGAGGGGTCAGGGCTGGGCTTAGTCTGGCTGACCGCAGGCTGTTTCGTACTACTCCTATAGAAAGTAACATTCCTACCCGCTGTTTACCGAACCGCGCTCAGTTTTATGACTCATAAAATCTCATAAGCATGTGAAGAAAACGCTTCCTCTTGGTGTTTCCCAAGTCTGCGGTGAATACATCGTTCGCGTAGTTTTGTTTCCGTTTACGAGTCTTAAACGACTTGTTAGGAAATACCTCGCATTTTTAGGAGCTGTATCGCCATACTATATTAATAAGTGAAGTTTTAGAATACTGCTTTTTTGTGAGTTTTCTTTTAATTTTACAAAATTTTATTCAGTTAGTGCGTGCGAAACGATAATAACTGTCTTTTCTAATTAAAATAGGAATAATTGCATATTTTATAATTGCACTATAGATTAAAGCCTAACCTGACTCTGAATTTCGACAAACTATGTAGCAACTTGTAATAAAACTAAATTAATGTCGTATATTTGGGTGCCCATGAAATTAATAAGAAACCTCGTTACAATACGCATGCGTGTACGTTGTTGCGCAAAGGACAGGAACGTGGCTTGTTAGGTACCGTACGAGAGGTTTCAGTGACGGATTGTTGGATAATGGAGGAGGAGCGTGTCGGGTGCTCGCGGCGGTCGCAGTAATTGCGCCCACTCCGAGCTTTGACCGTATTAAGCGCTTGCCCAACCCGCGCCGGCGCCGCGCGTAACGCCGCGGCCGTCGCAGGCGCAGCCCATCAAATTGTTGAATAATGTCTTTACAGTCAACCAATTTGTTATTACTTAGTTTGTTTGTCAATTAGTATTGACAAGGTTTATGTCGATGCAGATATCAATATATTTTTTGGAATACCTACCAACCAAATGATTTAATTGCCTTCGTTTGGGGTCTTCTAGCGACCAAAATGTTATATTGATCATCTATAAATAGTTTTTTGATGTATTATTTACTGGTCCTATAAAAAGTAGGAAAATCTTACATTAACTCGTCCTCAGGAATACCTAATATAAGTTTTTTACTTAGTGTCCTTGACCTTGTACCCTAATTGTCATCTTACTTAATACAACTAACAGTAATACTATTCTTACACATCAACACAATTACCCATTAACCTGCAGTAAAGTTAATTAAAGTCCACGCTCGCATCATTACTACTTAATATCCAAATTAAGTTTTAAAGCTTCATTAGGGCACGTTAACACGATGCTAATTGCTGCGTGTGAAGCCTCCTTCTCTCACATAAGTAACGATTAGTGTCGGCATGATGAGCTCCAGCCATCGGCAGTCAAAGGCTCAACAAATTAACTATTCATACAAGCCACGATCGGATGAATATCTCCGTCAATAAACCTCAATTGTTAGTCCCAGATTGAATCGTGCGCCGCATGCGAAATCCCTTTGAACTAACAAAAGTATTTGTTCACCATTGAAAGCCATTTGCTTTCTTTGTTGACAACTTATGCAACGCTTGTGTGAGGCGTTAATAACTTTGATTATCTTTGGAAATTGGTTGTGAATAAAAAGTGACAGCCGACGATGTGTGCAACGTTTTGGACAACCAAAATAGACGTTCACATATAAAATCCAGTCGTTCCCAAAAAGATAAGCGTTGGATAGGTTGTGATTTGTGATCGAAGCAAGTTCGAAAACATTTCTCAATGCGATCCGCTTTGAACAGGTTACTCGACGAATAAGGAGGGCCTTTTAAAACAAAGTTAAAGAAGTGAAGATTCTCGGTTGCATGAGAGCCCGGTCGTGGGTCAACCTCACGACTTCAAACTGGTATTCCCTTGCTGCCTACCTCTAATAAGAAATAGCTAAGCCATTTCTATTACGTAGATGTTTGCACTTTGACTTTTAGTTATACATGGAGAAAATCGCATTGCTCATAGCGTTTGTATTAAGTCATTTTATTATCTCAGGAAATTGCATTCTATTTTATTTAAGGAGGAAGTTTTGTTTGCATGATGCCAACCATTGTCTGTATGATGTCACGCTGAGGCACTTTTTTGAAGAGGTGCAGTACTTTCTGGTACCTAATAAAATTGCGCAATGCTACTTTATTACCTACCTACGATACCAAAACCATAATTTTATCGACGATCTAGTCAAGAAAGGGTGCTTTGTTCGACAATCGTGTCACAATGTCACATGACACGGGATGATACTTTGATAACAAAACGGAATTCCACAGAGGTTAATGTCACTCAAGCGTCGCAACCTGTAACAATGCAGGCGCAATGCAGACAAACAGACACAATTGTGCAACGAAACAAGTCTTTATCCAGATGAAAAGGCTAATCGGGACGATTAGGCTGGCCATTTACAAAACAATATTGCGAAAATTCTTATGTGGGAGGTTTGCTACGTTACGTGCTGCTAAATTAAGGCCCGGTGTCTTTGCAAGATCATTTCATTGCACTTTTGGCTATCTGAAATCTTAGATAGTCATCCTTAGTTCTGTGTACGAAACTAACTTCCTCATGTATGGGGTTACCTCATAGGCATATGGAAAGTGAGGTAAGTATTCGTCGTAATGTTTACGTTTTCATCTCGTTAATTTGTTTAACCGCATTGCGCAGGATGCGAGTCCGACGATCACTCCCGTGACCAGTTTTGCAGTAGGATGGAAGAGTCATTGAATAATTAGTGTTAAACCACATTCTTTAAGGTCCAAATTGCACCGGAAAAGAGATTATGATTACGTGTGCTCGAACTAATTTACTTAACGGACGTTATTTTGCATCAACAATGACCTCATCCATGAAAACTGTAAATAGTTGTTCTTATTGATCTCGGTTTCGTACAAGAGTACTGCTATTCAAGGTACCAAACTAAATACAGAAAACACAAAATGTATAAACTGACTTTGCTGTTCGTTCGTTGTTCAAGACCCCTTTTCTCGGAATGGGCTAAAGTTATCGGGCTGAATTTTGGAAGAGTGTATTTAGTCTTGTTGGACCTTTTGTTGAGCACCGATGTCTGAAATACAGGTTCCACTTCCTAGTGAGACTCGGTCGATCGAACAATGTATTAGAGCTAACCAAAACATTAACATTAAGGCACTGTCATCCTGGCTCATAGACTCCTCTGGAGATCCTAGAGCTGGTGCTTATCTTTCCCAAAGGATTGGGCTAGCTATCCAGAGAGGTAATGCAGCCAGTGTCATAGGGACCATGCCGCGAGCGGACCTGCTAGCCTGCGGGCCTGCGGGTGTTCTTTTTATAGTAATGATTATTATTTATATCTTTAATATTTGAGTAGCTTAGTTTTATTTTAATTAAATCTCGAAGATACTTTAAAAAAAATTGCGCGTTGCTAACACGATAATATAAACACTGTAAATTCAACTACTACTTATATGACACCAGTATAATTTTATATGTAGCTTCGAGAGACCCAAACCCAAAAAATACAATATTTCCGAAGAAAGTGATAATTTACAAAAGTGCAGGCCACGTGGTTAGTTTTAATTTAGCATGAAATTAGGAACTCGACAATTCAGTTCCTTATTCAGATACCTCGTTAAACAAACTTGGTGGCCTTTTTGTGGCCTAAAAAGTTTACCTACTTACCGGTATATCAATTTATATCGATGAAAAAACTAAATCCCGCATTCTTATATACATATAGTACGTTTGCACGTCACGTGCTGCGTAACTAATGGCCTATGTCACTTCAAATTCATAAAATTTTCGGCTACATCAAATTTGACATGATCGAGTTCACATTAAGGGTGTTTTCCGGTTAGGGGACGTACTCGCACAACTAACTAGCACATAGACATTAGGCGGCTAAGCATCTACTGTCTCTTTTAGTGTCCAGTCTAAGCGGTGCGTCCAGCGACAGGTTATTATTAGCCTATTATGGTGGTGTTTATAAATCAATGTCGATAAACGTGGATAAAACATCTGTCACTTTTTAACTAAATAAATATCAGGGGACCATCTCACACCAAGTGAACCAGTCCCAAACTATATAAGCTCTAGGTTTGTACTATGGGAACTAGACCACAATGTAAATACTTAAACAGAGAAATAAATAGTTAAATGCATAGAAACCATCCAAGACTCAGAAACAAATACACGCTCATCAGACAAATATTTGCTTATACCGGGAATCGAACCCGTGACTACTACCTTCGAAGGCAGGGTCACTACTTACTAGGCCAACGCGTCGGGGAGTAGTACCTAGAAGTAAAGTGTCAGAATGATGGTTGCTTATCCACAGTTATTTAGCGTGATAAATGCGACCATAATACGGGGACACGGATGCCGTAGTGCGACTAACGATAATCGCACACCGATCCGCACCGGACGCATGACGCATCGCATAAAATCGCATTGTTTGCATTGTGTAAACTCCTGCAAATCGCCTTATGTGAAAGCGCTCTTATACGTATTAGTGTTTGAATTTGACACGCATTGTCACGTTGACAAACATAATTACATCATTGTTAATCAACGCCGTGACATTTGTCGCCGGCCACCCCGAGATGCGCAGGGCGTAACGCTGTCGCGCGTGGGTGCGCCCGCGTCGATTGCTGTTGACATTTGCCGCCCCGTGTCGCCGTGCGCGGTGAAAGCGTCGCGCAATGACCACTTGATGCCTAATCGAATGCACGTAGAACTAATTTGATATTAATATTTGATGGTAATACGTTCATTACATCCTTACGTGGTTGATTATGTTTATCGTATTTATAGATGTTTGTCTGTATGTTCCATCATAAGGCTTCGGCTCCACTGAGGCGGAGATGAGCGGAGTGGAGCAGAGCTGTGCCAATATTAACCAATAGAATCTAAACTAACGGGCGCAAGGCGCGCTCGACGTGACCGCATGCGCCTTCTATTGGTTAATATTGGCTCAGTGGAGCCGCAGCCTAATGCCCGCCTTCCACTGCGAGCGGAGCGGGCACCGTACGGACTCCGTTTAGCATACAACAGTGACTTCAAGAGGTTAGCTTGCGGTGGAAACACTTGAAAGTCACCGTTGTAAAGCTAAAACGAGTCCGTACGGAGCCCGCTCCGCTCGCAGTGGAAGGCGGGCATAACGTTTAACGCCTCAAGCGTTCGATGTGAAATTTGGTACCGGAATAGATTATAGCCTGGAAATGGACAAAGGGTACCTTTAACCTGGAAAATAGTAGTTTCCGAGGAAAGGCAATAAACATAATAATATTCTAATTTGGCGGATTTTAGTCGTGGCGAAAGCTTGTTGGTAATTGAATTGTAGATAATATGTAGGTACCATGTTTTTTTCTTAGGTGTTTAATAAAGAGCATTTGTATTGTATGTATTATATTGATAGTTCCCCATAGCGTCTGTCTGTATGTTACCGCCTTTAAATTTTTGCCGTTGAGTTATTTATCTTAATTATCCTGCTCATGAAGCCATGAACATGACTCTAAACAAGTAGTATACAGGGTGTCCAAGAACATGTCGTAAATATTACTTCATTAAAAAGTCCCAACTAAATTAAAACTATATCCTGGCCCGGTATGGAAGGGGCTTACATACACCGTAGTATTTACGTGTAGTTCTAGAACACCCTCAGCCAAGTCACTATATTTACTTATATCTGTTTTGCGCTTAGCTATTTTATTTATATACTTTTTTAATGATTTTTGTGTATAACATTGATAAAGGCAGAGCCGCTAGTATTTACACCATAAACAAGCATAAAAGAAGAAATTTGATTTTAGCATTATACTTATATAATTTTATATCTCATCGAAAGATAATGAAGCCCATTATTATAAAAGCTTCGATCATTTCCCAAGATAAACCCTGGCTCTCGGTCGCTGAAGAAACTATATTGATACCGTTGAAGTTTCGCCGCCGTATTGCAATAGACCAGTGGTTCCCAACCGGTGGGCCACGGGCCACAGGTGTTCCGCGAGAGTCTAGTGAGAGGTCCGCGGCATGGTCCAAACAAAATTACGCATTTAATAAGTTCTAAAGGCGACTTTGAAAACAATATGCTATAAATAGGGTGATTATAATTTTTTGGTCATTGGATCGTTCTAGCTTTAAATCAAAGGGGGAGGCATATGTTCAGCAGTTGACGACTACTGGAAATGATGACGATGACGATGATGATGATGATAATTTTTAATATAAAAAAGCGACTTCTTATACTAATATAGGGAAATCGCCTTTCGCTTTCTTATGCTCTTCTTCACAACTCAATTAGGCGAGCAAGGGCGGCTTTCTGATTTACTAATAAGTAACAATACTATTAGATTAGGCCACAATGGAACTGTGACAAATTGACGTAATGGTTCAAAACGTAACAGACTTCTTAAGAATTGAAACAGACTTTGAAGGAATTATTAAGAAAGGACTATGGGCAAAAATGTATCCAATGGAACGTGGTACCCGCGCCAATGGACATGATGTATATATCATTGGAAAGCTATTTTTATATTGGGCAAAGATAACCATATCGCTTATCTCTATTTGCTGTCGGAACTGAGTTATTTTATTTTGAATATACGTTGTTATCAATCAATTTCCTTTAGGGATACCATTATGAAAGAAAATAAATCATGTAATACATAACAAGAAATATCTAACTTCTTATCGGCCGGGCACTATATTTATACTACTTACTATTAGGTGCCTACATTACTAGTCAAGGGTACACTTCAGTGTTTCCGGTTCATAAATAAAATGGATTTTTTTCTCATTAGAAAAGTGACAACATGAGGTGATTTTTGTGACATTCGTTTTTTTTTTACAAATACCTAACTGTCCATGAGGCTGAAGATGGAGCTCTCTGGTGCAGTAGCAGCCTATTCACTTTTGCTTAAGTTGTATTTTTAAGGAAATAAAGATGCCGGCAGCAGATTTTATTTCGCATATGAATATCTCCGAATGGACAGGGATTTGAGACAAACCACCATAGTCAATGTTGTTCCTATTGGTATGACCTATTCAATGATACTACCATTATTGCTATTGGAGCGGGTACCAAAATGCCCATTGTCCTTTAAAGAATTGAAAGTGACTATGACAGAGTTCCATTGTGGCTTGTGGCCTTTGAATCAAATTGTTCGAGTGTACATTCAAGGTAACAATTACAGTTTTTTTTTTAAACTCACAAGGTCCTGCTAACAAAAAACCATCAAAATAGTGTTGTATTTTTAAATCTTGTGGTCCCTGTTGCTTTCAAAAAAGCAATCGAAACGGTCCTTGTTCGCTAAAAGGTTGAGAACCACTGCTATAGACAATAGCATAGAGCACACAAATAACTTTCTTCACCCTCTCGTTTGGGAAAGTGATTACGATCTGCCACCGACAGTCATCGCAAATTGATTAACCGTTTAACCACAGACCGGACTATGGAATCTGCTGACTCATTTCATTAACATTTGAATAAAAAAGCCTCACTCAGGCGCACATATTGAACTTTATTGAACTTTCATTGGTAAGGACAATTATTGAACTTTCATTGTTAAGGAGCTTGCGCTTACCTACGAGTACCCAACCCACCCACACCCACTTTGTTCACAGTACCCTTACCATGAGTTACAATTACCGTACTCGCTGGCGAGTCGAATGCTCTGTCCCTCGCACTCTATAAGAATACTATGAGGGACAGAGGGCTCAGACAAGATGCACTACGCTTACTAACGTTTCTATTCGATTCGTTTTTAAACCAATCGCGTCACTGGTAGATGACGTGATACGAAAAGTCACGTGGTCTACCAGTGACGCGATTGGTTTAAAAACGAAACGAATAGAAACGTTAGTAAGCGTAGTGCATCTTGTCTGAGCCCTCAGAGCATTCGACTCTCTAGCGAGTACGGTAATTGTAACTCATGGTAAGGGCACTGATGTGCCGCTGACACTTGCCTATCCGCCGCGTAATCATCACACGCTCACGGTGGAAATACATAAGGCTTTTCAATCTTTATCTTAATTTGTACTAGCGATACACCCTCGCTTTGCTTCGGTTTATTTTTTCTGTATCACCCATACATAAACCAGAATTTATTATAGACAAATCCATCCTCTTAAATCTATCGATTGATGAAAACCGTATTAAAATCAGTTGCGTACTTTGAAAGATCTAAACGTACATACAGAGGGACAGTCGGTCCATTACTGGTGCCTGTCAGCTAAAAGTGTCCCTTATTGGTGCCGTCACCCTACCTTGTTCCTAGTCAGGAAATATAATTACCAGACATAGGATTCACTGAGGCTAATTTTCTGCACAGATAGGGACTTCCTATATCGATAAACTGAATCATCGATAGTAGTTTCTATATACTATTGATCGCCCCTAATATTGTGTGTTTTTGTAACTATTGTTCAACATAGCTTTTTTTAAATAATAAAAGGTTATTATAAAGGTAGGGAGTAATACCCATTGCACTATAAAATTTAGTCACCTGAAATGGATTTATCAGCCAAGACGGAGATGTTTAACGCACGAAAATATGAAACAACTTCGTCGTTTACTTTAACAATAGTAGATGGGACATTCATGAAGAACAAAATTTTAACGAGTAATATTTTAAAATCGTTTTGAAAAAAGAAGAAGAGTGTTAGTTATTATTTAATTGGATTTTTACACTTTTAATAAAGACATATTTTTACAAGCAAACTTTTGAGTGATCACTAGTATATAGAACTACTATCGATGATTCAGTTTATCGATATAGGAAGTCCCTATCTGTGAAGAAAATTTTCCTAAATGAATCCTATGTCTGGTAATTACCTAGCATCGATTTAACAAATCTATAATTATCTACAGTTGACTTGTAAATCGCAGACTGCATTGATTCGACTAGATTAAGTTGTAGATGCGACCTGTTTCCCTTATGTCATCCGGAAACCGGAGGTGCGTAGGGTAATGAGGTGTGAATGTATTACGAGAGCTGACGTGGTGTTATTGTTATCTCACACCTACGGCGAATAAGCGTTACTTGCGAGTTATGACACCGTAAGGCCCAAAAGGTCGCCCTGCCAGGCCCGCGGCTAGGGTGACCAGATTCAACAAAAAAAAACTGAAGAACGATCAAAAGTTTACAAATATATAGTTAAAATTACCAGGGATTAAAAATATACGCCGGCTTGCCTGCCTCGCGATATGTCATGTAGGTACTTATATCAAAATAATGAAAGGATTTTTTTGGTGTGATTAGAATAATATTCGCGCGACTGCAAGCAGGTTAACACACCAAAGTATCTAGATTGATATAATACTATGTCCTAATTTATGATTTTTGATGATTATGAAAAATTTAGATGGTTTTACACAGATTTATAAGGGTCCTAATTAAAACTGTGGAATATTAAAAGTAGTAACATTTATTTGAAAAAAAAAAATTAAAGTAAAGTTTGTATAAATACAGACGTTTTTGAATGTCTCGTATTCTGGAGTAGGCCTAATCCGGAGTAAGTCGGACAAATGGCCAAATTACTCGACACTTCCGGAAAACTCCGAACGTATTGTAACATTCGTATGGCAACACTGTAGACGCGGGCACACGTGCCCGCGCAACAATAGCCCACTAACAATTGATCAACATCCCGAATATTGATAAATGATGCTTACACCCAGAGAAATCTATGCGTAATTAATGATGTTTGAAATTGTCCCGCAGCAGTCGTGCTTATTAATAAATAAATTATACATTGTAGTAGGCACAATGTGCCGTGACCTAATTATCCTATTTACGAAATTGTTACGAATCTTGAACTGGAGATCTGACACGGGTAACTTGTGAGATAATGGAAATTGTCATACATTCACATTAACGCGCGACAGGCGGGTCCCATCGTTGTGTAACCCGCAAGAAAACGCCTATTGTTTCACATTACACGAACAATGTAACCAAACACATCTAAAAACATTAAGATCGTGGAAACGTGGAAGTAGGTAGGTATCATAATCGCGGCACACCGACGCGAATAGCTTCGTTGACTTACTGACTATGTTGTTTCTAATAGCACTCTAGAATAGGTAGTTCTAGTGAAAATGCTAATATTTAAAGCCCCACAAAAAAATATTAAAATGACCGATTTTATTATAATAGTTACTAAGCGACCCGCCCTCGCTTCGCTTTGGTTTATGGGAGTTTTCTGTAACACCCGTACATAATTCAGAACTTATTATACATAAAAACCTTCCTCTTGAATTACTCTATCAATTGCTGAAAACTGCATTAAAATTAGTTGAGTCGTTTAAATAAAGATCTAAGCGAACAGACAGCGGAAGCGACTTCATTTTATACTATGTTAAGATGTCTTACAGGGTGTTTTTAATGAATATCTTGAATTTGGCGCATGTATAGCAAGATAATGTTAGGCGTAATTTCAGGGATAAAAAAACACTCTTGGGCCCTAACCTTCACTAACTCTGTCCAACGTCACAGTGTCACAGCTTTGTTGCCGTATTAAAGAAGTACAAACCGACAAAACACTTTCGCATCTAAGTAAGGATAAGGTTTTAGAGTATCAATATCTAAACATATATTTTATTTTTTCCAGGTGCCGGCGTTTATACTCGCTGCCCTATGTGCAATAGTGGCAGCGCAGGAGGTGACCACCGACATCAGCGACAGCTCCAACAGCATCGAGACGAAACCCTCCGTGCGCCTGGACCCCTACATAAGGAAGGCTCTGCTGAAAGCTCTCAGCGACCTCGAAGAAAACGACAATTTCACTACAGATACCGATGACACCGAAACCCCTTCGACTGTTGACTCCGAACTGCTGCAAAACGGTGAACAAATCACAGAAAATTCACCAACACAGACTCCAGGAATCCAAATACATTCCTTTGTAGTAAACGGTCAGTCAGCGTTCGCAAATAGCACAAACGTTACGCCTACGTTTATTGACAATACATTTTCAATTTTAAGCACGACCGCAGGGAACGTTGAGAACCAAGTAACCGCAACACTCCCCACCCAGGCGCCGCAAAATGAGATAATTCAAACAAGAGAATCTGGCATTAATGTGCAGCAAGTGAGGAGTATACCAGTTTCTGCCTTGTTGCAAAATGTTATCAACAGTACCGCAAACGCCAAGCCGGCTATCTCAACGACGACGACGACGACAACGACCACAACGACCACCACGACCCCCAAACCGACGCACAACGACGACGGAGAGAACATCGAAGACGTCAACAGAAAGGACGTTCAAGTATTCCAAGCGCCGTTAGTGGCAGCGTTCACAGTCCATCAAGACGCTCGAGGTTTACCGAAAAAGGTTGTCCCTATTTACCAACAGCAGAATATTGCCAACGTTGCGACGCCACTGTCAGCTCTGCCCACTGTTGACCTGCCACCGCTGGTCCTAAGACAGCAAAACTTTAACGAAAACAAAATAATTCAACCAGATTTCATGACCCAACAATTAGCATTGCAAAGGCAACTCGAAGAAAAACAGCGAGTCCTTGAAGAACAACTTCGATTGTTACAATTACAACAGAGACAACAGGAAGAAGCGCTTAGGAAACAACAGTTCTTTTTTCAGCAAAAACAACAGCAACAAGATGTTCAAAGACAGCAAATTCTGTTCGAACAACAGCGAATTCAGGCTATTCCGTCTGTAAATAGCTTCCAGTTCCAGGGACTGCCAAAGAACAATTCTCCCAATCAGTTTATAAATCCAAACAACGGCCCCCGCCCCCAGAGCTCTCAAGTGTCGATCCAAGCGAGCGTGCCTCTCGACCACGCCAACGGTCTGACGATCCAACAACAACAGTTGCCGAACCGAGAGGCCGTAGATTTCCTGATTCATTTACGTAATCAGCAACCGGAACAATTTCCTTTGCAAGAAAATCATCTCCCACACGGCATTACCAACTTCTTGCAGCCTTTCAATCAAGGGACCAATTTTAATCAAATAAGAACTGATGACCCGTTTAGACAAAAACAAGGAAACCGCGTGTTCCGACAAGAAAGCGGCGTCGGTAATTTTGGATTTAATAATTTCCAGAATCAAAACCAAAATAGATTTAATCTATTCAGCAATAATAATAACCGTTTGTTTCCAGTCACTAGGCAGAATCAGTTTAGCCCAGACATTGAACTAAAACAGTTGCTAGTTCAAACCGGCTTGAACTCAAGAAATCCTGAGGACTTGAACATTGTCTCAAAAGTGCTTTCTCTGAACCACGGCGTGCCGTTTAACAATAACAACAATAGGTTGACATTCGACAGGAGACAGCAGCTCAGAGCATCGTTATAAGTGGTATAACAAAAAAAAACTTTTCTTTTCTTCCATTTCAGGGTATTCACCGCCACAGAGAGTCCTTACAATATCTTCGACCATGGTCGTTTTTTTAATGGCATCCTGATTAGGAGATTATAATTGTGCTTAAGAAGTTACATAACCACGGTTTTCTTAGGAATTTTCTTTTGAGACTCCTAGGCATCTTAAATCAGTCAATTGCGTGCGTCGAACGTTGTCGACTTGTTAATTATAATGTGAAGTGATTCAGAAAGGGGTTCTTGCATTTGTAGAGGTATGTTGTAAAATTACAGTTTAGTTGAAATTCGCATTATTGTATTTAGTATGGTATACAAACATATACAAAATTATCTTTAACTTAACTAAAACAAATAAGCAAGTTAAAAATTTTTTTATCAGTTGGCGAAATGGCTATACCTATGTAAACATCCATTTATGAATAATCTAGCTAGACTTTTCCGTCATTTTTTCGAAACAGACCAAAGAAGATCTGATTGCATATTTACTTACACCAATCTGTTACAGACGTTATACTCATTTATATTCTATTTAGCGTTAGATAATATACACATTATTTATTGTATTTTAATGTTTGCGAACTGCCATAAGTAGTAAATCATTATGTTTAATTTGCTTTAGAACTAAGACACAAATGAAAACAATGTTACGTATATACCTGAATAAGTTATGTTTTTGCCGTGAATAATTTGCACCGATACATCAGTTTTTCAACTTGAACAATCAACTTAGGATAGTACTGTTAAGTTCAAAAACATTTTATTGTTCGTACAGTCAATGTCATTAAGTACCTACCTACTTAAGTGTTATCATTTTACAAAGTTAACCACTATCCGGCAAGTAGTGCGAATGTGACGGATGCTTTATCCACATTTATCAACACTCCACAGCGATAAAAGCGACCCCAGTTTAAAATGTCATACATAGGTAATTCTAGAATACAAGAATGCAATAGGGTACCTAATACAAAAATCCGTTTATTCGCATTTTATACACTTTCGCAGTTTTTATAATAATGAAACATTTCAATTCTTGAAAAGTCATCCATTAGTATCATAAATATGAGGCAGGTAGGTTATGTTAATTCTTCAGCTGGTCCGCAGGGCCAAACCACTCAGAAATAGGAGCTCCGCGGCATCAGAGCTCCGTTGACTTTCTGCGAAAGTATATAAAATGCGAATAAATCCAAAAATCATCATCTACCTATTAATGATGTGGACTGTACTAGATTCGTTTAAGTATCGCTCAAATTACTCTTATTTTCATTGTTTTGCGTAGTTTTACAAGTAGATATTTGACTTAGTAAATATTTTAACAGGTATTTTAGAAACATATTGTACCTGGTGTTGTTTTTTGTATCTGAGTATATGAATTTGTAAATAATATAAACATAAAAAATAAAAGTTTGTTTGCATATTACATCCTTCTACCGTCTACGGAATCCCTATAGACTACCTACTTCAGTTTCACAAATAGGTAAAGGGCAACACGGTAAGAACCACATCGTTTTTGACCTTATCGTATTGTCAACGTTTTGATAGCTCATTTTACTTGACAGTAATGGCGGCTGAGTTAAAAACAATACCATAACAGGTCAATTCGATATCCTTTTTACCGCCTAGAATAGAGGTCCTGCACCTAGGGCTAGGCAAGTTATTTTGTATGAAAGCTAGAGACTAGAAATCTGGTATTTTTTTGTCAATTTTGTACATTAAGGGTAGGATACACCAGAATATATTTACATAGTCACTTTTTTGAAACTGAGATTTTAATCTCAAAATGTAAAATATTACTCACCTTACCCATCAGTTACAAATAAATAAAAAACGTTATTAATGTTGATACAAGTCTTTATATTTTCACTTTTTAAAATACACGTAGATACACGAAAATAACGTACGAAACTACAAGACAAGACTCCAAACTTTCAAATAGCTATAACTCAACAAAATTCTAAATTCACCCTCAGATATTCTTTGATTTCTGAATTTTCAGTGTACGCTAGCTTTTCTACGTCCACGGAATTTCTACCTATTCCATTTTCCGCTCTGTCTTCTTCAGATATTCTTTGATTTCTGAATTTTCATAGTATACGCTAGCTTTTCTAGGTCCACGGAGTTTCTACCTGAGGGCCCTGCAAAGATGCATTACGCTAACTAACGTTTCTATTCGATTCGTTTTTAAACCAATCGCGCCACTGGTAGACCACGTGACTTTTCGTATCACGTCATCTCCCAGTGACGCGATTGGTTTAAAAACGAATCGAATAGAAACGTTAGTTAGCGTAGTGCATCTTTGCAGGTCCCTCTGTTCGACTTTGCGCTCTGTCTTAAATCATCGTTACCTCTTATTCACTCAACAATTACTGTTGCCGGGTCTTTACTGTAAAGGCCCGGCACCTACTACAATTTGTTTGATTTAAGCCATCTTGCTTTCGAGACCGTTCGAGACCACTGCTTTTGCATTTTACGACCCGCCCGCATTTACTGTCAAGTCAATAAGAGCTTAATAATAGTACATTGTGTATTAAGGGTGGTAAAGACAGAATTACAAACGAGAGTCCGTTAGAAGGCGGAGGGCTTTAATGACTCGAGCTATATATTTCCTTTACCACCCGTGTAACATACAATGTTTTCATCACAATTGCGAGGAAATGAAATAAAATCAGACAAAAGATCATATTTTAACTTACGATTCTCAGTAATAATTTTAGCTGCGTTGGCGATGTCCGGCGGAGTCGCAATATCCATTTCTTCTAATGACCACATGTTTTTTTAATATGTGCACAAAGACACCCTTTTAATTATTATTTTGGAATCACACAGTTTATAATCACTAATCAGTATTTATAAATTAGCGGCAGACTACATCATTGTCTATGACTTACCACTTTTTTATTTCCCAACTCAACGTTTCGCACTGATATCATTTCCCAACGAATGATTTGATAAATTATTGTTACACAAATTATTACCTGGGATTCTTATAAGATGTCAATTATGTTTTCGTCAAATGTATTGATTGGCATACCTTAATTAAAAAATAACCCTAACCTACCTATCTCTGGGAGCAGTTTCGTTTTTAGGGTCATGAAAAATAAAACCCTAGGTAACCTACCTATCACTGGGAGCAGTTTCGTTTTTAGGGTCATAAAAAACCATTACCTACCTATCTCTGGGAGCACCTTGAGGGGCCAGAGGGTGGCCTGCATGGCTATGACAGGGGCGTTCAGAACGACACCGACTGTGGCAATGGAGGTCCTCCTAAACCTCCCACCGCTGCACATCGCCATTCAGTCTGAGGCGTGCAAGTCACTACAGAGGCTGAAAGAGACTGGCCTGTGGAATGACGCCGCGCCTAGAACCAGACACACAAAAATGGCACATAATGTAGTTCTAGAAAGAATACTGACGATGGGCTGCGATAAAATGCAACCCAAGTATGTATTCCGGAGGAATTTCAATATCCACATTCCGACAAGGGATGAATGGAAGGATGGGTTGCACCTAGCGGAGGAAGACAACGCGATATGGTACACGGATGGTTCAAAAATGAGCTCCGGTACGGGGGCGGGTATTTATGCCAATGACTATAACAGTAGTATAAGTATGGGTAACTACGCAACGGTCTTCCAGGTGGAGATGTATGCGATAATTGCCTGCACGCAGGAGAATATTGGTAGGCCTCTACATAAGAGAACTATATATATTCTAAGCGACAGCCAAGCGGCACTTAAGGCGCTGACAGCGCCAAAAGTAGACCCGAAACAAGTCTACAATGGAATCCAAGCCTTAAACAGACTTGGTAGGCACAACAAAGTGAAACTGATGTGGATTCCAGGACACGAGGGCTTTCCCGGTAATGAAGCCGCGGATGAACTGGCAAGGAAAGGGTCCAAGGGCGTATATGTTGGACCTGAACCATTTGTGGCACCCTCACTGGGCACCATAAAAACAGCCCTGAACAATAACACCCTAGAACACCACCAAAAAGAGTGGAAAACTACGGTAGGCTTAGGGCATGCAAAGCTCTTCATAGAAAGAGTGGACCAGTGCTGGACCAAAAAACTTTGGAAACTCAGCAGAAGACAACTCCGATATATTATCGGAGCGTTTACCGGGCACTTTGGGGTTAAAAATCTCCTAGCAAAGATGGGCCTCTACGACAACACAGATTGTAGATTATGCGGCGAAGAGGAGGAAACAATGAAACACTTACTGTGCGAATGTGATGCCCTCGCCGGAGTAAGAATGAAAATCCTCGGTTGTGGTTACCCAGAACCGAACGACTTCAAGGCACTGCCATTGCACTCCACTATCCGCTTTCTGGAAGGGGTGGAGGCTGCATTGGTCTAATTGCTAAAAGAGGGGTAATTACACAAAAGATCCGATAGGGTCGAAGTGTATCCGTAAGGACCCCACCTACAAGATAAGATAAGATAAGATAAGATATCTGGGAGCAGTTTCGTTTTTAGGGTCATGAAAAAAACCCCTAACCTACCTACATCTGGGAGCAGTTTCGTTTTTAGGGTCATAAAAAAACTCTAACCTACCTATCTCTGGGAGCAGTTGCGTTTTTAGGGTCATAAAAAAAATATGTTATTTGCCTTAGCAAATCATTTGCTACACAATTATTTACCAAATAAAATTTAACGTAATAAAATATTGCAATATTAAATTGTAGCGAAATAAAAAAAATAACGAAGTAAAATTATGCCAAGGATTGGTTTGCCAAATAAAACTTCGGCGAAAAGTTGGTTGCCAAATGACATTTGACGAAATATAATTCGGCAAAAAGGCAGTACACCCACTATTTACGAGCAACTGTGATGAAAAAATATACAAACCCAATCCCAATCGCACTGGCTTCATGTCGAATTCGTTTGCCCTTCAGGCAATCCGTCTTTCGAACGCGCTGCCGCTTCGTATAAGGCAAACTCAAAACAAAAAGTCTTTCAAGTGTATGTTGCGCAAGCACTTCTTTAATAATATTATACAGGATTAAGTATCCGCATAATGTTCTTATGGTAGGTAGGTAGGTATGTTTATTGTATGTATTTATTTATATTATACCATTGTATTTATATATGTAAATTAATATTGTTGTATTTTATTGTATATTATTGTATTGTAATAGTACTTATATCCATATGTTTAGCTGATTTCTTAAAGTTAGCACCAACCTTTGACTTGTTGCAGTTTGGCCAGTTAGTTGACTGGTAGAGAATGCCTTAAGGCATTAAGTCCGCCATTTGTACTTTACTTTTATCGTGCAATAAAGTTTAAATAAATAAATATGTATAATAAAATACTTAAATATATAACATCTTCGTAATATTGATGGCTTGCCAAGTATTATCGAAGTATTATAAAGACGTTGACGATGCGTTTAGCTTAGTTGGTTGATACTGACCTTGCTCAGTTAGCGATCCTGGGTTCGATTCCCGGTATGGGCAAATATTTTGTACATAATGATAATGATAATGATAAATTTATTTCGTTTTTTTTATGGCAAGGAGAAGGCACGCGAGCACTCAGGCCGCCTGATGGTAAGTGAGATCTGAGACCCATAGACATTTGAAATCTCAAGACTACAATCCCAAAACTGCAATCCTAAGACTTTAAATGCGTTGCTAACCCTGAGGACTAAGATGGAATGCCTTTATGCTAGTAATTTTACCGGTTGTCTTATCCCCACACCGGAACCCAGCAATGCGATCATGGGCTGATGGATAAGATGGTGGTAGCGACCCGGACAGACCCTGCACAAGGTCCTACCACCACTAAACAGTAGGTGGCCTGTACCTACATTAAGGTTGAGATTTCCTATTAGATATAACAATATCTGTATCAGGAGACCTCGCTCTTCCAAATATAGTAAACGGTAGTGATTTACCTAATTTAAACTACAAATTTTAAATTTAAACTTAGCTTAAAACTACCCCAGTAGAATAAAGACCCAGGTCCCAAATCTTATCTTTTCCTGTAGGTACAAATTGGCCCTTTTAAATACACTTTGATCCTGTGGGATCCTGTGTGTAATTATCCCTTTTCTTACACACTGAGCAGGTTGTCTCACAATTGCTCCATCCCCAGAGCATCGGATACTTAGGTATCGTATATACTTAAGTGGGAAAAACTTATATTGTTCATGACCACCGCTGGGGCTTCATGGTTCATCTTCATGGTTTCAAATAATTAGACCTATAATGGCTTGGCAAATAAGTAGAAGTTAGATTCTATTGTTGGGCCTGCAATATTTTCGAATTTCAAGCAGTTTTTGGGCAAAATTTGGATCATATTGCCAATTTCATTCCGAACAGTCTCGTTTTTCAACTATTTTTTGTAAAGCTATTTAGTGTAGTTATAATTAATGTTGTGCGACCATTGTCCAACCATTATCTAAGTTTACGACAGCTTAATTAATTAAAATACTAATATCTATCCTGATTTTACATCTGTCCGTAGCGGTTTAACTTGTAGCTTAAATAGCTTAGTATTAAACCAGAGATATGACAGATCGTGACGTGACCATCATTCATTTTGACAGATTAAAATGACGGATGTTTGTTTGGAAAGCGTAAACATGGCGTTGAAGCAAGAATAATAATTTAAAAGCATCATACCTTAGAAAACTATATAGTATTCACGTATTAATTATCTATAACAGTCTATAAGCTACAATTTTGATTCAATTCCCTTGTGTTAACCAGTTATGGTTATAATGGATGTAGGAGAAGGAGTCAGTGGTCTTGAGGAACAAGCTCTTAAAAGAAAAGAAAGACTTAAAAACTTGAAACGAAAGAACCAAACTTCTGAAAATGAGTCTACAGACGCACCGTCTGAAAAAGTATCACTTCCTAAGTAAGTATTTTAGGTTATATTTACAGCAGCATTACTAACCTTTTAATCCAATTTTATAATTATATAGCTGTTGCCCGCGACTCCGTACGCACAAAAAAGTAAAACATAGCCTATGTTACTCAGGGTTAATGTATTAGTACTAGTATTAGTTTTCGAGTTTATTCATTACAAACATACACACACACACAAAAATACAAATCTTTCCTTTTTATAATATTAGTATAGATAGGTATTCAACATTTGTATATTATAAGAGTCATGAATTTGTTAGACCAGGGAATAATGTGTTTATGTATCAAACAAATATAAGAAAACAACAACTACATAAAAAAAAAATTGCACTTAGCTCTCAGCTGGGTTCCAAATGTAATTTTTGAATAGTGTTGACATTTTACAAACTCTCACTTTCAGACCAAAGTTCCGGAGCTACAAACCACAGGATGAAACCCTACAGGAAGCCAAACTAGAGGATGCGCAGCCACCGGCGGTGGAGGATGAAGTCAAGGACCTGCTTGAAGCTGGCAAGGAAAAGGTAAAGCATCTTCGCTTTAGTTTATTTCTATTACTTACTGCATATTTTAATTAAAAAACAAGACTGACAATCGTTTCCTGACAAAACTCCTTATGAATCTGTTCCATTAAAATACTTGCACTCTTCGCATAAGTGTTTGACTACCAACTAGCTTAACGGTGTCTTTAAATTAAGCTATTAAGGGGCAAAATATAGAATGTAGAATATGCATTGTTTTCAAGAGAAGGCCACCGTTAAAATGAAGTGAAATAGGTACATATTTAATCTTTAATCTGAGAAATAGAGTCTTTTATTTGTGATTAACAGGATTGTTTCTTAGATTGCATAATTATTATCAGTGATACTGCCATACTGTGTAATTAACAGAGGTCGGAATAGGTAGTGCTTATTAACCTAAACTTGACTCATGTTCATTCATGAGTGAGTGAGATGGAAATACGTTATTGAATGAAGATGCATCAAGTTTAGGTTAATAAGCACTACCTATTCCGACCTCTGGTAATTAACGAATTTAATAAGTTGCTAAGTGTACCTTAGTGACTTACTAAGGTGTATCTTGCACAATAGTTATTTAAGTTGTTTGCACTTTATTTTGTAATTATTATAGCTACTAAATAAATTATTTTCTTTCTTTCTTTCTTTCTTTCTTTCAGTATCATCAACAATATGATTAGAGGTATTTTGATTTATTGGCGATCTCAATGCTTTTCTCATAATTTGATATCTCAAAAGTGTAACTATTTTGAAGAGAAGATTAGGTTAGCAAATGCATAAAACGTTCATGGGTCATAATGACACAACCCCACATCTTCTTTAACTACTCACAGGGAAACCCATCATTTTATCGAATTACATATCATTGATTGTATGATTTCATCAAACATTATTTACTGCTGAAACCATGAAATTTTTCAGGATACCTCAAATACTATTTATGTAGGTTAGGTTAGACTTGTGACTACCCAAAAAAAAATTAGTCATATGGAAAGAATGCCTTTGTATGAAATGAAAATTCTGCGTAAAGATACGTTTGTTGAAAGGTATTTCGATAAAATAATAGGTACCTTCTTCACAGCCAATACAGGTGCACTTATAGTTAAATATGAAATTCATAACAGACGTTTCTATGTTCTTAAAACTTCATCTGTTCTGAGCCTCACACATTAATACAAACTTTTCAGGTCGTGCTTCAAGATTTGGACATATCAAGTTTAGCACCGAGGAAACCTGACTGGGACCTCAAACGAGACGTGTCTAAGAAATTAGAGAAACTTGAAAGAAGAACACAGAAGGCCATAGCAGAGCTCATCTGGGAGAGACTGAAGCAGGGAAAGGAAGATAACTTGGGAGCCATGGTCACTATGACGGACAAACCTAATGCTGATTGATAATATATGCTGTAACTAGTGAGTAAGAAGTAAGTAGTAATTAAATATGTATTTTAAAATATGCTAGACTGTTATCTTTTATGCCCTATTACATTTAGCCTAGCCCTCAAAAGCCACAAGGCAGAATATCCGGATTTCTGTTAGTAAGCTTGCACTTGCGATGGGAGTTTTCTCTGAGATACCGTCATTTTTCTTAGTAAAACAGTATATAATCTGATTAAATTTTAACACACAGAGAGCAGAAGCAGCACAGCGGTATAGATCCTTCACACAATGGTATAGATTTCTTAAGTTAGCTGCCCCAACAGGTATTTTTGCAAAAATACACTTCAATCTATAATCCTTTGCCATGAAAAAGTATAAGTAAACCTACAAACTTTTGTATTCAAAATACTATTACTTGAAATTCCATAAAATGTAATAGCATAGCATTATAAACCTATTTATAAATAGATAAGCCTCGTCTAATCCTCTCTCATTGCTGTGCCCAACAGGTACTCTATGAACTGCAATAAAGTATTGAGTATTGAAAAAAAAAAAAAAAACAAAAGAAATTGTTTATTTGTGACAAACAGGTACTTGATTAAAAATATATTTGTGTAATAATAAATATATTGCTACCATCTGCAACCAAGCTACCTATTTTAGGCATCACACTGAACATTGTTTTCTTATCGTAGTGCATTGTATGCATAGATATTGTGTTCTGAGACTTGCTCTCGATTTTTTTCGATGACTCAGAAACACCTGGTTTTACTTACCTTTTATTTTGAATGCAATGAAAACGGACCCATTGAATATTACGTTGTTTTTTCTGTGCCGTCAATTGAAACAAAAAATACTACGTATTTACCAGTATCGTAAATTTGATTTATCACAATAAAATTATACAAGTTACAAGTTATAATACATACTCAAAACCTATGTTAATTACATCGACTACGCATTAACTACATACGTTGTCGTCGAGTTCATTCACAAAAATACAGACGTAATATTATGTTAACTGTAACTTTCAGTTAATATATATCAAGGGTGGCCATGCATGAGTAACGTATTACAGACAGTGGTCCCAACTGTTTTGTGATATATATTTCACTAGTTGTATCCCAGCGCTCCACCATAATTAGGCCCAAAGAAAATTTAAAGTGCTTAAGTTAAATCAAACTATAATTAAGTAAAACAACATTGGTTTTAATCTCAAAAATATAATTGTAGTACAATATCACAGGAAATTCAATCACACTTATTAATTTACATAGATAATCATTAAAACTAAAGTTTTCTGAATTCAATATTCAATACACATTATCAGTCAGTTGTTTGTAATATTGCAGTGCAGTACTTCTAAAAAATACTTTTAAATAAATAATCTAACCTACTTCTAAATATGGTATGAGTAACAATAATATTACAAAAGCCTAATTTCAAAACTGTTTTGACCCAAAAATGTTGAGCATACTTGTAACCTTGTCATTGTCATGCTTGTCATTTAGTGTTCAGTATTAAGTTTATTATGACAAGGCATTAAAGTGCTCAATATTTTCGTTGACTCCGTACTTCATTCCTGCTTATTCTTAGTTCTTGTGTACAATTAACTACTTAAATAATTTTGGAACATAACACTCTATAAAAAAATACATTTGACCAAATTTAATACTTTTTAAACCTCGAAAATACAGGCGTAATAAGTACCCCTTTGTATATGATATTGCAACGCCGAATCGACTGGACGGATTGTAATGCGTATTTTTTGTAGTTACTATTTACTTCGAAGTCGTTCTTAACCAACTTTGATCAAAATCGGAGTCATCAGCTCTAAAAGCTGATGTTATAATTTTGTCTAACGTTACAATTGTAAAACTTATATAATGCTTTATTTTATTTTATTACTGGCTGTAAATAAAATACAGAAACATACCTATGGCAAAAATGTACAAAAATGGCTCATTGAGGTATTTTAACAATGTGAACGCCACATCCGACAGCTTTATTGGGTGATATCGTGACCTATAATAATCCCGTGTACACTTTCGGCTTTAGCAGCACAAAAATCTTTTGACGTAGTTTGCCGACTGTGGCGATCAAAAGGTTAAAATCTTAATAGAGTAATGTGTTAAAAAGATTTGATGATTAATCCCTTATTCATAAACGCACTATGGCTACAGCTACAAATTATTGTCTATCCTTGTTTTTCGTACTGACATTTGAATTTGTATACTATTTTGTATAATGTTGATGCTGTCAATATCCCTTTAAACCCCAATGTGAAATAATTCAATTTTGCCGGTTTTTGACCAAGGTGACTGCTTAGATATAAGCCAAAGTATTAAGACTGGACTTATTTTTTGTTCTTTATCATGGTTTATGAATAATGGCGCGTTTTCATTATTTGGTTTGGCAGCATTCGACTGCTGCCCGTTTGCAGTTAATAGTTTTTTTATAGCAATCCGGTTGTTCGGTCTTCGACTTAATGTAAACGCGCCCGTAGAAACCTATGAATAGTGTGCTATTTAACAATAGTGACGTCATCATTTACTATTTCATGTCAGTCCTAATAGAAACTATCGTTTTGAAAGTAACTGATTTGACCTTATAGTCAACATCCCTATCGTGCGTTTATAAATATGGGGTAATAAGTCTTTTCATAGACTACTTAGTAGAAAAGTCGCTCACTGCGAACTCGACGCAGCAGCGTGGCGGCACGGTCGGGGCAGGTCTTTTTAAAGATTCGAGGCGCGGGCGGCTATCTATGCTTTATTCCATTCCATTAAACGAAATTATAAAATGGTGGCGGTGTCTCCAACCTCAACTGCTCCGCGCCTTCACCTCGAGTCTGCCTCGACTGCTCGCCTATGAGCGCACTGCCTTATACTGCTTCAAAACATAGATGCGGCGGGCCATTTGTGCGCCCGACCTTTGACTCCGTCTCGACTCTTGAGTGTGTGAGCAACTTCCCTTAGCTGAGCTTTTTACAAAGAATATTGCAAATGGTATCACATAACTACACTGGCCAGCAAGAAAAGGCTAAGAAACAGGTTGGCTGTAAGACTACTGGCCCCGTTCCCCCGGCGCTTGTGTTTGGTGGGTCCGTTCGGCTCGTCCAGCTCGTTGTAGCTGAAGTAATTGGCGTCCACGTTGTAGAACACGGTGCGGTCGCCGATGGGCTGGATCGGACGGAAGTTGTGCGTTATCTTGCCGTGGGATGACTTTAGCTCGCGGAATAACTCAATCTGGAAAATGAAATTGGAATATTGAGTAGACGATGGATTGCATTTGATAGAGCCCCCGAATCCCCCGATCTATCACCCGCTGGCTCGTGGCACCTAAAGCCAGGGATTCACTGGGGGACAAATGTCCCGCGGGCCGCGATACGTGTCGCCAGCGACGTCGGGTGAAGTGGCGCAACGTTGCCAGACTTGGTACTACATATGTGGCGACATCACGCGACAAGTGGCGGCAGCGAGGTCAGGCGAAGTCACGTCATGTGTCACCGTGATGTGTCACACCCGACAACTGTCGCCCGATGTCGCTAGATGAAATTTTGGCGAAGTCTCTTGACGATCGCGCGAGATATGTCAAGGGTAGTCGAGCGTCTGTCGACGAGTGTCGCGGGACGTTTGTCCCCCCTACTGAATCCGAAGCATAACTGACAATAATACCACAAATTACCTGATCGTGGGCCAATCTCACAGGCTGTTCGAAGTCCAGCCAGGTGACGACTTCGGAGCAGGGCGGCGTGGTCAGCGACCCTCTGTAGGTGAAGTACCGACGTAGGTCGTACGGCAAGATGTTCAGGAAGGAGAACGGGTGGCTCATCGCCACGGAGGAGTGGGGTTCGGTCACGTTGAGCAGGGCTGAGGTGAGCTCGTCGTATGCTGGGTGCTGGTGGCGATCCAGCTACAGATATAAAATTCATAAGTTTATTTAAACTGTCAATAGAACAAACCGCTACTTTCCCTTCGCCCAGGTTTTATGCTGTATCTAATAAATAACGCACATACAGTCAGGCACAGGGTGAAAGTCAGGAAAACGCTTATATGCGTTGCCGGCAATGGATGCATTAAAACAATAAACTTATCCCATATTGTGAGATCAGTTTTGTTTTTGCTTTATTTTTCCAATGTTTTTAAGTACTTAACCGTACGTTAGTCAACGAAATATAACAATAAAAAAAATGCGCATTGAAGTGGGATAACACAAAAAGTCTTGCGTGTGCGAGCAGTCAGATGGGTACCGTACCTAAGATGACTGTTATATCTTGGCCTATACGAGATCAACATTAAAAACGTAATGATAAAATAATATGATTAGAATTATAAGGTGTTGAATTATTATAAAAGACTAATGAGCATGTAACGATAAGCATCAAAGAATCTATTGTAGAATTGCGACTACGTAGTTGTGAAGTATGATGCATAGGCTGAATGCATTTGTAAGTGGCACTTAAAGATATATCTCTGTTTAATTGACTATGGTATTTATATATACAGGGTGTTAGGTAATGAGTGGATAATCCTTGAACTACGGATAGAGGGCACTTAGGACGTTATGAAAAAGCTAAAATAGGTCTAGTAAAAGTCGCACGGTTTTCGAGATATTTGGACTTTTAATCGGATTTTTTGTCATTTTTCCTTATGTCCATGTTACGAAAAAACCTTAATTTCATGTATTAGTTCATATTTTTTTCACTTTTTTCTTGCATGGTTAGAATCACTATGAACTAAGGAAGTTTTTAAAGCTACATGCCAAGTTTTTTTCATGACAACTTTTTGAGTAAACTCACTAAGTTACTTTTTCCATACTAAGAAATCCCCGCGTTTGTTTTTCACGTAGTATGGAATAACAAACTTTGTACGTTTACTCAAAAAGTTGTCATGAAAAAAAAACTGGGCATGTAGCTTTAAAAACTTCCTTAGTTCATAGTGATTCCAACCATGCAAGAAACAACGACAAAAAAAATTGAATTAATACATGAACTTAGGGGTTTTTCGTAACACGGACATAAGGAAAAATGACAAAAAATCCGATTAAAATGAACAATATCTCGGAAACTATTAACAATTGCTGAACATACATGGGGGTTAAATCAATAGCTTATGAGCTGCTCTGTCAGCCCTATTCGGGTTATCCACTATTTACCAAACACCCTGTATTATTAAAAAGAGAACCAATGCAGAAATTCACAAATAAAAATGACTGATTCACTTTAGGGGTATGTATAGGTGTTAGTAAATAAAACTTAACATACCTCGTAAAAGAAAGCGAGAACCGCAAGTCCATCCGAATGCTTAACAGACTCCGCAGCATTCTTGTATTCCTCTTTATAGAAAACCATATGAAGCTCCATCGGGAAACTGAAAAAATAAAATAAAACAAATGAGTATCAAGGTACAGTAAAAGCATCATAATTAAAGTATCTACTCGACTGTCTATCTCTGTCACACTTTATGACATCTGTCAGTGTTATTTGTTATGCCTGAGATAGAGCGTGAAAGCTATAGAGAGCTGATTACTCTTAACGCGCTGGTTCTACTGTAAGTTTGTGAAAATACTTTCTACATAAAAGTCGTTATGATGAAGGACTTCTGGTTTCTGTGTAGTTTCAGTCCTGTTATTATTCCATTTTTTCTCATGTTACAAACAACAGATTAGATGAACTGGCGAGTAATGTTCATTATCATCCACCCGTCATAATTATTGTAATTACACCAATGAGCATCCTCGAACAAAGAACGTCAAACCGTGACATAACCAGTCACGACTCCATGCGCCTGTCCAGTTTACTCTTGTACAATACAAATTCCATTAAAACTGGTTCAATTTGCGACATATCCCATTTTACACGGGCCAAATATTGCTAGTGTTGCGACAGGGTATTCGAGTGGGTCCTGACTCCTGAGGGTTTATCAGTATTTAATACAAACACACTAGCTTTCGCCTTGGGCCCATTTCTCGAAACTCACTAGACTAATATTATTAGTCCACGCGGTACATTTCACTAGTCGACATGTAGAAAATTGTACCTATTGAGTGAACTAATATTATTAGTTTAGTGAGTTTCGAGAAATGGGTACCTGCGAGGATTTAGGACTATATCTCCTGCTCCCTTCATCATACCAGTTAGGCGCTAAGTCTAATCGTAAGCTTTTAAACACAAAATGTTTCTAGTTAAAATACAAACGCTACTAACGTTTTTCTTTTCTATCTCAAAATGTATGACATTCTCGTGCGTTGCGACAAACCACTTGGTCAACTGTCATCCCATACATTTTGAGTGATAGAAACGAAAAAAGTTAGTAGCGTTTCCACCTTGGCTACAGCACCTGTAGTGTTGCGTGATCCTCGACCAAACAAACAAACAAAAAAACAAGGACTTTCCATGTGATGGTGACTATTTATTTATTTATTTATTTATTTATTTTCAAACAATATTTTACAGCCTTACAGTTAACACCAAGACGCTGTACAATTCAGTACAACTAGCTTAGAGAAAAAACAAATACAATTTTTTTTTACACAGACTTTCAAAAACAAATGCCACTGCCATCCATCGCCTCGCAATACCTCAGGCACTCACGACATACACTTCGCCATCGACTCGCAAACAAATCGCACTCAGGTGCTGATGACAGAAGTCGCGTGGTCGGGGAATTTTTGTGGGACACGGTTTGTGCTCTAGGAGGTGCTAGGAGATTGGGAGTCCGCGCTCTAAGAAAATTCTTAGGTACAAAAGGGACGGCCAACCTAACAAACTGCGCCACCAGCTCGGAACAATCCGTATCACCGCGCAGTACGCTGCAGGCCGCAATCAGTAGGTTGTTATTTCGCCTCACTTCCAGGGAATTAAAGCCAAGTAGGTATACCTAGCAAAAACTTGGTGGGGTATAAAAAAGGGTAATAACCGTAAATTATTTTATACAAAAACCTTAAAAAAGTTTTCTGAACTTTTTCTATGAGTAAGGGGTTTCTGAACTTTTTCATAGGGGTTCCATATGATCGATGCCGCTTCGAGACTACTTCTTATAAGAGATGTGTAAAGCAATTTAATGGCTCTTTGATCACGAAAACCTCGTGCATTTCTTGTTATAAAACCCAACTTTTTAAAGCATTCAGTGGCTACATTCCTAATATGATCATGAAACGTAAGTCTGGAATCAAAGATAACGCCGAGATCCTTGACGGACGAGACGCGCTTCAAAATTTGCGATCCTAACAAGTACTGGGTATGCATAGGTGTCTCAGCACGACTACATGTCATGACGCAACATTTGTCTACATTAAAATTCAATTTGTTTTCAATACTCCAACGGTAAACAGCATTGATGTCATCCAACTATAGTACAGTCTGACAGTAAAAAGTTGTCCTTAAACTTTGCCATTCTACTTATTTCCAGGATCAAGTTTATAACCAGGCACAAAAGTCCTTTCACACACCTTTTATTACAGTTTTATAACAGTAAAGAAGATGTCTGTCATGATGATGAACAGTGTAAAACCTGACCTCCTGTGGTTGATCTTGTCCTCGGAGCCGAAGGTGTCGTTGTCCCCCCAGTGAAAGTGCATCTGGCTGAACACGTAGTCGCCCTCCAGCGGACCGCCGCGCACGCGCGGGTGCGGTTCGTTGTCCACCTCGATCAGAACTGACAACAAACGTTCATATTGTTATGCTAGAAAAGGTAAACTAGTTTGCGGGTCACCTGATGGATTCACCCCCCCATTGATACCTACCTGTAATACTAAACAGGGGTCGTAGATTCGATCTGGCCTTCTCTCCGGTCTTAGATCTCAAAGCGTAACGAGGTTTTAAGCAACATCACCCGAGCCGACAATAAATTAGCTACCGAGTGCTACGTTACTGCGAGTAAACCGTACAGCGCCGCCAGCTCAACCAATCGCGTCACTGGTAGATGACGTGATACGAAGAGTCACGTGATCTACCAGTGACGCGATGTGGTCAATTTACTGAATAGGTAATTTTTTTTTTATCTATTTAGCGTAATGCATCGTGGATAGGGCATCTGGCACCAACCGTTGAAGCTGGACACTGGCGGCGCCGCACAAACTATAAAACGGTAGTTGCCTAATTTGATCCCTATTCTTAACCAGGTTCTTCGTAAACGCTCGCTCGGAGCGGAATCGGTTCGCGAGCGTTGTGATCGCTAGGATTAACATGGTTAGAATGTTACCTAGTTTGGATGGCGTGGTGACCGGTATTTTAAAATGGTAAGGCCTGCTTGACTTCAAGCTGAGCAAGTTAAAATGCAACTAAAGAGCTAGCTATTAGGGTTGGAAACAAGAGAAAAGGGTGGTCGTGGTGGACGGTGCGAACAAATCAGCGAGCGAAATTAACCATTATTTTGCTCTTTGATCAGACTTGACTACTGGGGAATTTAAAAGAGCTCTCAGCACTGATCAAACAGCACTCAAGTAGGCTTAATCTAAAGTTAAATTTAAGTGGCGATTAGCCTCGAGTGCCTTATAAGTGTAGCGTAGGGTCGTATTGTCTTCAATGTTAAATTTAAAGGTGGAAAAGTACCTAGATATCTACATATGTCATAAAGCTCATTATCGTGGAGATCCTCGGGGAGGCCTATGTCCAGCAGTGGACGTCTTTCGACTACATAATGATGAACCTTTTACCGGTTGTCTATCGTTTGCCCGAATTTCATTTGCCATAATTGTTTCACTTGCCATAATATTCATTTGGAAGGCATTTTTTCTGAAACAGTGAACTATTCAGAATTGTTATAAAACGAACCTAACCTTAACTATTGGGCTCTATACGACGGCATGTAAATATTACCTGGAAGGGTTACGGTTTCAGAAAAAATGCCTTTATGACAAATGATACAATTATGGCAATTGAAATTCGGGCAAACGAAGTGAGACGCCTTTTACCATGTCGGGGTCCATAGATAACTCCTTGTGCTAGATGGTTTCTGACCGTTTTCTATAAGGCTTATTCTTGCCTCTTACAGTTCTGCTGGAAACGCGGCCTTATAACAAGTTTAGTGTAAGACTCCGTAATTTCCACACAAATTGGACCGATATCTAACTCTTAATACTGAATGTCAAGTAACGAGATACTTTTTCATTCGCCTACTCCAGTACAACGTGCCATGTAACACAATCATGATACCGCAAATCGATATCATTTACCCGGCTGCTTCCCTCAGAACTGCTTCAGAACTTACTCGGCAATTTAAAACAACTACCGAAGATTACCAAGACAATACAAGTCGGTAAGTAGATAATGGTGTGTTTAGTTCGAGATGCATGCCAATCATTACTGCATTCAAAGCCAGGTGTTTGGATTTTCAAATGAATTGGACCCGATGGTGGCGTTTTTGGCATTGAACTCCATCTACAATTCTATAACAAGCAATAGCGCACAACGACATTATTGCCTATAGATGTCGGAAATGACTGGAATGCATTCTATGAATATGTACGTGGTAATTAAGTTAAGGTAAAATGTAAATACTACTTGTTGTTTAGATGTAAAGTTATTATTCCGGAAACAGAGTTTGCATGCGTTTATCGATACTTTTCAATTTTACATAAATTAACACACGTTGAAGGGTTCGAGGTGCAGGGTAGGTAACGTTTAGCTTGACGACAATCATAATGTTGAGCTGAACGTTGACTCCCTTAGACTTCGATCAATAATAACTTGATCTGCTTGTCCGTGAGCATTACGCAGGGTTAGTACCGGAGCCTTCTTTTTGGGCGAAATATCCAATTATATCCTAAAAAACCCATTTGTATTATTTGTGGTTTATTTTCAGGATACCAAAACCGCTATTTAGCTACATCTAGGTTAGGTAAGACTACAATGAAATGCGAACCACTGCGGCGGGAAATATTTTTTTGGTAAATGATCTTTCATACAAAAATATTTCGCCCAAATGGTAGATCTGCGATTTCTCTCCTGTGAGTACCCTCACATAAAATTAAAAACCGGGCAAGAGAATGTCGGACCATGCTCAGTGTAGGGTTCCGAAGCCGTTACTAAAAACATAAAAAACTATCTCTAAAAATAACAAGTAGACATGAGAACTAATTTTATATTTAAAGTTGTGCTATCTTATTAGGTGATTTTTAGCAGGTATAAACACTTTAGTCGCCTGTATGAAACAATTTTGTAATAACTATGCCAAACTACAGCTTTGTGCTACCAAGAGTCGGGTTAAACCGCGACCAGACGGACATGGCGAAACGATAAGGGTTCCTTGTTGACTATTACGGAACCCTAAAAACACCGCTGCTGAAAGGCAACTGTTTAGATGATTAGTGTAGGTTGGTAGGCTGATATTACCTTTGTGCCCGTTTTTAGTGACGTGCACCTCGAACCCAGCGAACTGGATGTCGGACAGAGTGACTTTTCACTCAAACAGCACGCCGATGCTCATCCCCTTACCTTAACAGCAGTGTCAGTTCATTTTTGTGGAACCAACTTATTGCGGCGGTAGATTAGGATCACTACGACAAGGACCTTCATGAGCATATATTTATACCTTTAATTTTCTGCAAGACCGGTAATAAAATAACGCCTCTGTCATTTCTCCACTGGTGTTCCTGGCAACTTTTCATCCGGTAGCCCGTTAGTTCGTAAGCCTAGCATAAAAAAACACTGCTGCTGTGGCAGCCTGTTAGATGAAAAGTAGGCTGGTATAGGTTGGTTAGTAAATAAATGAACTGTTACCTGTGTGCCCGTTGTTAGTGACGTGCACATCGTCGATGGAGTCGTCGAACCCGATGAACTGGATGTCAGGCAGCGTGACCTGCTTCACGCGCAGCACGTTGATGTTGATGGGGCTCTGGTGCTTGCCGGCGCACTCGCGGTAGCGCTCGCCCCAGTACGTCGGACCTGAACACCAGTCACTGTTACTCGTACGTTAAGATATTATCTAGTTATCTATATGAATGAAAATCAATGTTCGTATGTTTACCTATGCATTCCTAAATCATTGATCAGATTGTGATGAAACTTTAGCAGGGTTTTTGGCCAAACAATCTATAATTTTTTTGGACTTTACGTGGCATTGCACGCATGCCGGGTACAGCTAGTAATAAATATGTATATTCAAGCTGTGTTATGGCTTATGGCATCGAAAAGGCAAACGAGCACACAGGCCCCCTGATGGTAGTGGGATCTATGATCCATAGACATTTGAATTCTCAAGACTACAATCTTACGAGTACAATCCTAAGACCGCAAATGTGTTCTCTACGTATACATTCGTCTCAATAAAACATCTTAGCTTACCTATTTTTCCATCATAGCCAAAGTCCTCGCCGCGTGTCAGGTCCGGAGCTGGAAAAAAAGAAAAAATACGTAGGTAAGTACTATATCCGCTTTACGCCTTATACCTAAATATAGCACTAGCTCTTAGTAATTACGTAATTAGTCAGTATATCGATAATTTACATGGTTATTAAGGTTATTACTACTGCGGACTTGACTTCCTATGTAGAACCTTGCGAGGACGAGCCTTCGTTATAATAGTCGAGGAGATATATCGGATTATAATTGGATTGAGGCTATTCACACGCGCTGGTTTTTTTTTTCTAGACACGGGCAAGAAAGTTCAAGGCTTGTGCTATCTATATACATATATGTATAGGTATATAAAATGAATCCCTGTTTCCCTTGGTCACTCCATAACACGAGAATGGCTTGATAGATTTAAATAAAAAAAATGTGTTCGTAATCAGGACAAGGTTTGTATGAAAAAAAATACACCCGGGCGGCGCCCGCCACGGTCAGCTCGTTATTCATAAATAATATACATAGATATAAGTAGGCACAGGGTGCTAAAAACTTTTAGATATTTTGCGGGGTGATAGTTCGCACGATACCTAGTGATCACTATGTTGTGGTTAATTTTTGTTTCCTTTAATGTTTTAATCACAACATTCTCTTCACTTGCCGTATTGCAGCCGTTATTTTAACCCTGAACTTTTTGCATGACGTTCATAAACCTAGTATTTAATGACAAATCCCAAGTTCAAGGTCAATGTCAAATAGCCTATTAGATGTGATTTACATGGGAGCCTGCCGTTTGGCAAAAATACGATTATGTTTGCGAAATGTATCGTTTCCCAACTTTTTCATTTATTGCCAACCCGATGTTATATAAATATTTCAGTATTTATTTCAGTACCATTGCCCGGAACCCTATAGGTTAGGCTGGGTTAGTTTTTATAAAATCCTGAAATATTTACGGTTACGGAAAACAAAGCGGATTGGCAAATGAAACGGTTGGGAAACGATACATTTGGCAAGCATATTTCGCCGAAACAAAGGTAACCCGGTTTACATTTAGGTACAAATCCCTACTATCTATGTGAGAAATATGCAACGGAAAAACCACGACTTACTCAAATAATATTAATAATTAAATACTGAAATACATGGAAACACATTTGGTGTTAAGTAGGTATATCTTAAGATCCAGGAACAGAGATTTGTACACATTTCACAATTATTTGTCCTTACCAGGGATCGAACCCAGGACCGCTAGCTTTGTAGAGTTCACTAGTGTCACTACCCATTTATCTAAGACAAAGTATCAAGAAAAAAATCTTTTAATACTTAAGGCGGCTGTAAATATTTAATTCCAAACAAAAACAAAAGCTGGTACTCGTATCTATTCATAAACTAGATAATAATCGCATTTCAACGTCCCCTATAAATTGTTTAATTTGATGTTCGCACGCAATTACTTTATCGTAGGTACAGTCAACAGCATAAATAAGTGATCATTTATGTACCTTGTCGCTTTCAATCGTTTCACAATTTTGTATGACGTTTCAAACACGACGTTAAAGTGACAAGGTACATAAATGATCACTTATTTATGCTGTTGACTGTACCTATTTGCTGAAATGCATGTCGCGCAGTTTCGTGTTACTGGCTAGTACTTCGCTAGTCGCAGTATAGGCCTTTGTATTCGAATGAATGCCGGAAAATGTTTATTAAAGTATCAACCGACCTCATTGTTGTCATATCAGGACAGCGTACGGGACGGACAATATTTGTTTAAGTACGGGTACTATCAATTTTCAGAATAAGGTGAACATTATTGAGTATTCGAGTGCTAAACATTTTTCTTTGCAGGAACAGAGGGCTCAGACAAGATGCACTACGCTAACTAAAGTTTCTATTCGATTCGTTTTTAAACCAATCGCGTCACTGGTAGACCACGTGACTTTTCGTATCACGTCATCTTCCAGTGACGCGATTGGTTTAAAAACGAATCGAATAGAAACGTTAGTTAGCGTAGTGCATCTTGGCAGGGCCCTCTGGTTCATAGACCCATGTTATAATCGTATCGAATTAATATAATAATGAGATAACATACTAAAATAATGATTTTAATATGTAGTAATAATTTATGAATAACCTGATGCCATGTATTTTTTTTCATTTTATCAATAAATGATTGAATTTAATTGAAATAATGGCGGTACTTACTAGGCTTTTTTGTTACTGGTATTAAAGATGCAAAGTGTGTTTGTTTGACCCGTCTTCAGGGTTAAACGCATCAACCAACCTATATGAAACTTGAGACCGAGAAACGGACCAAGGGTAATCGTTGATACGGAAAATCTTACAGTTCCCGTCAGCGATAAACAACTTATGCGACGAACTCGCGGGTAGGGAATGCAAATAACCGGTTTTAACCGATTTTAACCGGTTATTTTCATACAAAAACGGTTAATAACCGGTTAATTTGCATTCCCTACTCGCGGGTAATAGCTTGTGTATGCCTACCTAATAATCTGAATTTTTCAATATATAAACTATTAATAAGAAAAAAGAATGCACATTTTTGTAGAATGGTTTATTTATTATCATCGGTTAAATGCAATTTTCACTGAATACACTAATTGTTGTATCTTATCCGCCTGCGATACGACTAGGTAGGTACATATACTTATTCATTTATTCTCAGAATTTGAATACCTCCGGCAATTCAAGTATATACAATATCTTATCACCACTACACTAGTCCTCTATGCATGTTGCACAATGACCTCTTCATGGTCTAGGTTACCTAGAAGAAACCCTTATCATCTAGTAATAAAATGGTTAACATACAAGATGTACAAAAGTACATCTGAGCTAGGTCTGTGCTATTTTGATGGCAGCACTATAAAGTCGAGTCCAGAATTAGGCGAACAAACTTGACAGCCGAAAATGTTGCCAGACATAGGAAAAAATAAATAGTGATAGGTTTATGTCGACACAAATATGTCGATATAACCTTGTGCCTTCTATAAATCTGATTCTATTTATATTTTATCAAGTAATTGTCGTCGAAAGTTTCACACCCATACATACTCGCCAAATAGGGACGAAATACAGCAATTTTTATGATATATTATGATCTGAAGGATGTACGGTTTAAGCGATAAGTACTTACTCCTCAAATTAGGAATAATATACAAAAATAATGCTATTATTACAACAGGCCATTGTGATCCTTTTAGGTGGTTTCTTTCGGGCTAGTACGGTACATTTCATGTACCATACATATAGCATTCATCCCTTTCTTTCTGGCAAATATGAAAGTGCGTATTTTTAATTCCAACCAATTTTTATTAATATTATTTTGCTTAGTAAAATTATTAGTTTGATTCCAAACACAATAATAATGATTAACTAGACTTTTTAAATATCGATATTATAATAACAACACTAGCCAAACTGTGGCAACATTAGTGTACAATGAACTGTCAAGTTAGTTTGCCTAATTCTGGACTCGACTTTAGAATCGGATTTTCTCAATTAGACCCAACTAGCGTACTTGGTAATGTCCCTGCCTACGAAACTAGCGTCCCTGGTTCGATTTACAAATGAAGTGTCCCTCGCTACTAGGGTTACCAGATGAAAAAATGAAAAGTCCGTAGAAAAGGCGTGATATCTATTGAAAAATCCTGAGATTTTGTTTTAGTTCGAAAATTTTCTCTCAAACGTAATGACAAATTTTAAAATGTCAGTACCAAAATTGATTAATTCAATTATTTACTCTGTTAGGAAGATTATTATAGTTTGTTTTACTTTTTATTAAAGAGATCCTTAAAATGTACTGTATTTTATTGAATATTCTAAAAATCCTGAGATTTCTAAGATTTGCAAAATCCGGCCGCAATCCTGAGAAGAGTCCAAAAATTCTGAAATTTAGGACAAATCCTGAGATATGGTAACCATACTCGCTACAAACTAGAAATCCCGAATTATTCACCAATGATGAAACGAAATATTTGCTCACTGGTCTTTTATATTTTCTATGTACTTCAGTGTTTATTTATACAATATAGCATACCACAAAAAAAAACAATTTCATGTTACACTTCACTTGCCTTATGTGAGTTTTCTGTAATACCCGTACATAACGAATCTAGTACACGTAGAAAACCTTCCGTGAAAAAATACTGCATCAAAATCCGCTCCGTGGTTTAAGAGGAGTTAGCGGATATACGGACAGACAGACAGACGCGGAAAGCGCCTTTGTTTTATACTATGTAAAGATAAAGATGATAAAAAACATCCGGTTTTATCGCTACATAGCGATCTCTTCCATAGATAGAATAGAATAGGTCATGTCGGTTTTCTCTTCTTGCTCCATGTAAGGCTAAGGGACTGTTGCCCTTTCCGCCATCTAAGGACGGGCATGGAGAACTTTTTTTTTTCTTTTTTTTTTCTAGTTTTTAATCATGTTCTTTGTTCATATAATTATGTGTGTGTAACCTTCCGTGGGTCCAACGGAAGACCAGCGCTGACTTTAATGCCAGCATTACGCTGAGTTAAGACCATTTCGTGGATACTTCCTTCTTTTACGTGTTAATCTGTTATTTTTTATGTATGTCACGAATAAATGATTTTTCTTTCTTTCTTTCTTTCTTCCAGACAACCTTGATAATACCTAGAAGAGACTAAGGTAGGTATGTATCTGTACGCCTTTGTTTATTTCGAGCACAATATGTTACATTAAGCAAACGTGTACAGGAAAATGTTCCGTTGTTACTTTACCGCGCTATTATTTTCAAGAGCAGGGATTCTGCCTGTAGTAAGTTGGCAAGCATCTGCGAAATGTCTTTACTGCCGGAACAAACCCTGGCAGCCTTTTAAAGAAATATTAACATCTTTATGTGGATGAAGCCACTCGCCTTGGGCAGTGCAATGTCTTTTCACCTTGTGTCGGCTCAAGGCAGCGATGGATCTTTTTTTTAACAAGTTTTTTGGTGACCTAAGAGTTGGCACTGAATGGTGTTACAATAGCCTTCCAATATGGTATATTTAAATAGAACGAGTATACTTAAATAAGACTATTTCTGGCTCAAGCATCTTATAAAGTACAATACGCTACGTATAAGTTAACGAATTGTCTAGCCAAGATGCTAATGCTACTAACGTTTCTATTTTCTTATGGACTCGAAATGTATGGAATTGACATAAGCGGTCGTCGCGATCCGTCATCAGCTTACGTCAATCCTATACATTTTGTCGATTTTCGAAAGTGCTAAGCGTTATGTATCTTGACTGGGCCTTCTGGTTTGAACAGAGTAAAATAAATTAGGTCAGAAATAATCGACAAGTTAAAGTGAAAAAAAAACAATGAGAACAACAATTACATTGCAAGGGTATTGCACCTAACATAACGCACAAGAAGATAGAGGACATCATCATAGTACCCATAACAGTACTACAAGAAAGAACGGGGCCGATATTTTAGGCGGTAAAAACCATATCGTCTTTGACCTGTTATGTTATTGAAGTTATTGTGTTTAACTCGGCCGACATTACTGTCGAGTAAATAAGAGCTATCAAAACGTTGACAATACGCTAACAGGTCATAGACGATACGATTTTAACGCCTAAAATATTGGCCCTGCGGGCCTAGTATGGCTGCGTCTAAATCGCGTGTCAAATGTGGATAAAGCATCCGTCACTCTCGTGCTTATTTACGTGTCAGAAAGTGACGGTTGCATTATCCAAACTTTATCACGCGATGAACTTAGCCATATTAGGGCCCCTGAACTAGGAATAATGAATGCTAAGCGACTATAACGGTAATTTAAGCGATTATAATAAATAACAAAAACGGTTTAACAACTGGACAATAGAATTCACAAGGTAACCTACCCGTTATCTATAATTGGAATTACTAAAAAACTAATTAGCGCCTATTCGAGTTCACAAAGCGGCGTAAGTACTGGCGCGTGTCAATCTCATTGATAAAAATAATGTAAGGCGCTTAATAATAGCTGACCTTGCGTCATTGCCAATGCCTCGGGTTGGTATGCAGTCATGCAACAACTACTAAATCGCGGACGAGCGGGGAAATTGGAGCACGAAGCACAGCCTAGAACTTAGGGCTTCCAATCCCGCAGTCTATCTTCAATCTCGGTATCTGCGGGATTGAACATTTTCAATACCGCGGGATCCCGGCATTTAAGGGATCCCGCATAGAAATTGATACTATTGATATAAGGTGAATGAAACAAAATAAATAAAGAACAAAAATGTAGAAAAAATAACGAAATCATACATAAAATAAACAAAAATCAAGAAAATTTTCGAGGAAATGTTAAAAACCTAATTAAAACTTTAATTAGTTTGGTGAGCATTCAGATGTTTTTTTTGGGAAGAAAACACAACATATCTAATGTGTCGTCTGCCAAACTATTGCGTCCCACAAATCCGGCGGATCCCGCGTTCGTAATCCCGCAACAGGCGGGACTGGAAAATAGCGCGGGTTATCGGAATACCGGGATCCCGGTATACCGGGATTGGAAGCCCTACTAGAACCTACAGTAACAGTGAATAAACATAGGGCATCGTATTTGGTCGGTAAAGCTCGTATGTGTCTTGCTTTCAAAGTCTCAGTCGTCACAGCAGCGATTCCTAAAGTGGGTTCCGTGGAAGACGCCGGGGTTCCGCGAAATTGACCAAACAACTACACCTAACATTAAAAGGTTAATTGACGAATATGGCGCAAGAGTAAAAATTTTGTAATGAAAGATTTTGTTCTCATTTAAATTGTAGTTAGTGTAAGTATTTCATTTGTAATTTTCGATGTTATTAAGGTTTTAATGATACTGGTGAAGAACTTGCCTGGGCTAAAAATAGCTCTGTAATTTAAGATTCCGTAACTTAATATCTAATCCTTAAGAACGCTCTCATAACTCTTAAACTAATTTCGTTTTTCATAATATTAACGTCAAGTTCTGGGGAAGCCTGTTTAATCATATTGGGCTTAGTAAATAATATTTATTCCATTAAGTAGCTTATAATCTCATTTCCTTACTCTATATTGAGACTAGGTTATCAAAAATATCGTAAGTACCCGTTTTCTTTACAAAGGTATGTGTATGCATTTTTGACGATAGAAAGTCCAGATTCACATGTACCCAAACCCTTAAGAGGATTGTGAACCGACGCTTATCGCGTAGCTGACAAAGTTTTGTCATACAAATTTAGCTCTGGGCGATAACGTTTTTCAAATCTAAATCAAGTCCGATTTCTAAGATTTTTGAATATGTTATAAGTAGTTGTTATGAAAAACTAGGTTTGTACGTTTCCGATTTTTATTTTCTTTATTCGTTTCTTTCCAAATGTTTTGGAAATGAAAACGTACAGACCTAGTTTTTCATAATATCTACAACATATTTAAAAATCGAAAAAATTTGACTAAGTTTAAGGGAAGAAAAACGTTGTCGCATTTTGTATGGAAATTTTTAGCTTTACAATCCTCTTAAGTTTATTAAAAAAAAAAACAGTTCAATGTACTCGTACGTCAACACCTTAATTGTATTTACTCGCCAGCTTGTAAATGTTTACTTTTAATACCACTTTACATAATTTGGTGATCGTATTTTGGAACTACTACCACAAATGAAATATCAGTTGCTACTACATGTTACATGTTTATTTTTGGGCATATTCAATTTATATAAACATGAATAGAATAATATTGTTGTACTATGAACAATTAGAGAGCAAACATTATTCTACGCCAAAAAAAAGCATTACTTTTGAAACGCACAATTCTTCTGATGTGCCATGTTGCTCGTGTTTCATGCTGCAAAGTGAGGACTAACTTTAAAAATGAAACCTTTTTCACATTAACTGTGACACTAAATTAATTATAAGGCAAGGCGAAAAGTTTGTATTTAGATTTCACGTTGCTGAGCAAATGACCTTAGTTGAGTTGAGAGCTGCCAATCAATTACATTTAAGAAGCGACGCCTCCAGCTTTGGCTTTGGCGCTACTATTGTTCAGTTTTCGTAACCGAAACCGAAACCGATTGTATTGAACTCGGTGTATTTCCTAGCATTAAATTTTCTCAGGTTTCTCTCTGACAGTTATATAAACAATTTATTTGTATAAATATTAATGTAATGCTTTGAAGCAAATTCATACATGTGTTATGTAAGGGTTTTACTTAGTGTTATGGTTGACAGATTGTTGTATGATCGATTGTAACCTAACTTTAAGTTTTACCGTTAATAATGTATTTTGTTACAAATACTTCTTCTTCATCATTGAACACTACATAAAAATAAACAAAGAAAAACTACAAAAGAGAATTCAAAACAATCAAATAATTGCGATCACTTTGCCGATCAATCACAAAATATGAATTTATACAGCAAATGATGTAGAATCAAATCAATGTGTCCTTCTGCCGCTTTATGAATTAACTAAGTAAGTGAGGGTGTCACGCGACGCTATCAGTGCAACTCGTAATGAATCGGCGGTTATGTTCAATTATTCACCCCTAATTCTCCTTTGGGGAGGGTGACCTAGTCCGCGCTAGTGCCGAGTAGATCAGCGATGTAATTATTATAAAATTGGTTAGAGTAAAGTTAGAGCGCCATAATATCGTTGTTTCTTTTTATTTTAAATAGTTATTGACGTAGAGTTCACTAAAGACGCACATTTGTTGCGCTAAAGAATCATCATCATCATCATCATCATCATCATCATCATTACATCAGCAGCCAAAAGATGTCCATGATTAATAGACCTCCTCCAATGATCACCGTGCATTATACTACCCTCATTCAGCGGGTTGTCGGTCAAACTTTTAGGGGACCTAACCTACGCTAAAGAACGTCAATCAACCAGGCTTGACTTGGCTTGGATTGAAGCATGTCTTGGCTTCAGAAAACAGGTCACAGTTAATGTACCCTGTAAAACTATTCATTCGTTTAAAGTTTACTTTATTTGTTCTAAAACTAAGTCACCACCACAGCATGCATATAATTGCCCGACATCAGTGAAGTTTTCAATTGAATATAGATGCAAACCACGGTCTACTGCTCTCAATACACGTACTGTAGTTATCTTTTTGTTATGAATGGACATGGCCAGTATTGTCGTGCTCCTAATTGTTGCATTTTTTACATGTGCATGTAGAGTTCGGAAACCCCGTTACTGACCGATTGACAGACCAAATACCTACCGCACGATAATGATTCCTCCTTAAACCAATCCTTAACAGGAAGAAAACTAATGTATACTTTTTAAATAGTAAAAACCCGCGATATTATGAGACCTCTACAGCTAATTTCTCATAAACAACCCAACCGATACTAAATAAATAAATATTAGGGACAATGTCACACAAATTGACTTAATGGACTTTCTCCTCCGAGCCTTTCAGCACTGGCTGGGGTAGTATCCGCGGGAGTCTAAATTCTAGTTGGTAATAGGGGCATTAGGGGCCGGGAGACGAGCTGTAGGTAGGCCTCCAACAAGATGGAGTGACGACCTTGTAAAGATCGCGGGAACGCGGTGGATGCGAAAAGCACAAGATCGGTCTGAGTGGAGAGCCTTGGGGGAGGCCTATGTCCAGCAGTGGACGTCTTTCGGCTGACATGATGATGATGATGATGAATAGGGGCATTGGTGTTTTTAGCCGGTGCGAGCCCGGCAGTACCTGGGCCCTCCATTCCCAGGTCTCCGGAAGGGATTTTCACCTCTGCCCCTTTTTCTTTTTCTAAAGTAATTAATTAATAACAGCAAACAAAAGCAAGGACTTTTGTCTTTGGCCCTTCAGGCAATTACTTGCAACAAAAAACCTTTTACTTTTGCTCCTACCTAACACTGGTATTGATTAAACTTGGCAAATCGAAGGTAATAATTATTACCGAGCCTATAATTGCCAAGCCATGTGACTCACAGACGGCATTCAAAGACAATTTTACATTAATAAGTTCGCTATCTCATTAAAAATGCTGCACCACTTAAAATCATTGATTACAATATTTTTTTTCATAGCATATTGGTGAAGGAACATGAACGCACAGGCCTCCTGATGGTAAGTGGGATTAAGGACCCATAGACATTCTTAAGACTACAATGTCAAGACTAGAATCTTAAGACTGCAAGCCTAAGAGCGCAAACGCGTTGCCAACCTTGAGGACTAAGATGGAAAGCCTATACTTATATACAATGCCTCTCCCAAAATTTTAAGTACTTTAGTCTTAGGTTTTATATTGTTTCAAGTTCACGACGACGCACCCCACCTCCTTTTTAATTTTCCTTTCGTTGACAAGGTTCTATGAGCACTCAACATTGACCTACTGAGATTCAATAGAGCAAGCTGACTCAAGAATTTGTTAGTATATGTATGTTTCCATTAAACAGATTTGGAAGAAAAATAGATGAACACTCTCACACACATTGACTTGGGCCAAACTAAGTTTACGGGTACAACAACGATAAATATTCTTTCAATGATAAATGTACAGAGAAATAAATACTTAAATACAAATATAAACATCCAAGATTCAGGAATAAACTCTTCCTCTTATTAACCAATATTTGTCTATACCGGGAATCGAACCCGGGACTGCTAGCTTCAGAGGCAGGTTCAGGGTTCCAGTAAGGTTAACCGAGTCGTCATAAAAAAAGTCGACGACGCTGCATGTGCATAAATTCGCTATCTCATTGCTGATCGTGAACCGTACCTTTATTCAAAATTTAAAAACATTAAGCCGGAATTCCTCTACGGCTTATGCTACGCAGGCAGTGTACACACGAGAGCCACGTGGCGTGTGTAAACTGTCGTAATTTCATACGCGTGTCGCTGTAGGAGTATCTATACAGATACATACCCTTTGATACGGATCGAATTTATACCCACGTGTTCGTGCGTAGGTTTTTTTAGAGTTCCAAAGTCAAAGGAACCCTTATAGTTCCGGCATGTCCTTATTCTGTGTGTCTGTATGTCACACTCACTTTTTCTCAGAAACTATTCAAGTTACAAAACTTAGGTTTTGTGCACATATACTAGATATTTATACCGCGCACCAAGATCAACGATGAAATAAGAAAAAAATAAAAAAATAAAAAAAATTGATTAGGTACCTACTAAAAATTGTCTAAGACAGCACCAAATAACTTTAAATAGAAAATTATTATATACCGTAAAACGGTGTGAGTAGGGATTAAGGGGTGAGTAGGGACACAATCTAAAATGAAGCATATGTTACTAATTATAAGACTGAAATTATTTCCAATTGACGTAACGTGATTGTTCATTTAATAATTGTTCTTATTTGTAACAAGTTATGAATTATTTTAGGTTGTGTCCCTACTCACCTCTTAATCTCTAATCACACCGTTTTAAGGTATATACTCGTACTAATTTTCTCCGTAACGGCATGGTCCGACATGACATGCTCTTGCCCGGTTTTTTTATCTTCAGTAGGCTAGCCGAAATGCAAACGCTGCTATTATTTCGGTTTTCTCTCGAAATGTGGAATTGACATAATTGGGTTCGATTTTCAAAGTCGCTAACGCTCGCTAACTTACCGTTCTGCATCTTGACTAGTTGTCCTCGTCTCATTGTTTTTAAAACTCTAGATAAGATGTGTATTGCGATACCTGCGTACACTGAACGTAAGTACACCTATTAATGGCTGTTTACGGCGGGAGATTTATGTGAGAACATCTTTTGAATGCAACTACATCCTGCGATCACATGTGCAATGGTTTATGAGATTGCCTTCCTCGTTGCACATCCTGTGCTCAATTACTCCAAGTGCTGCATTACCGGCCACTCCGAGGGCATTTATAAGTAAACTGGCGAGCCGCCCTCACTTCGCTTCGGTTTATGTGAGTTTTCTGTAACACCCGTACATAAACCAGTATATATTATAAATATAAACCTTGCTCTTGAATCACTCTATCTATTGAAAACTGCATGAAAATCCGTGGAGTAGTTTAAAAGACCTAAGCGAACAGACAGCGGAAGCGACTTTATTTTATACTACGAGTATGTAAAGATAGGAGTTTAGTTGTCAAGGGTTTAGTAAAGTATTGATTTTCAGTAATTTACAGGATTTTTAAAATTTTCCTAGTGAATTTGTTTCAATTACTTTAAAAGATTTCAAAGGGTTCTTGCTTTTGCCCGTGACTTCGTCACTGTTTTTTTGTTGTCGAGGAAAAGGCAGACGAGTAATTTTGCATTGTTATTCTATGATTGCAAATTCGATGCCAACTCTAAGGACTAAGATGAAATGCCTAAGATACACGACCCTGACGACCTTAAAAGGAAATTACTAGCATAGGCTAGTATTTTTATTTAAAGTCGTCAATAGCTGTTTTCGTGGGAACTGTGTAATTTCTTGGGATAAAATGTAGCTTATGATTAAAAAAAATGATAAAAGATGTTTATTCAGTAAGTAGGCCGCACGGGCACTTTTACACGTCAAAAATCTACCAGCGCTTCGCAAGAGACCACTGCTGAGAAGAAACGCCGCAAGAAACTCAACAGTCAGTCGATTTTTAAAAATTACTTATACAATTGTAGAACTTAACCTAGCATTATATTATATTTCTCTCTGGCTCTCCAGGTATCTCCAAACATTGGTAATAGGTACGTTAAAACAAAATCATTTATTGACAATTCAACACTAAACAAAAAATATGAAAAATATATAACGTGAAAAGAAAAGAATTGACAGATACCTTCTCATAATCGAAAGCAAGAATTTGACGACCCGCTGGCCTAGCTGGTAGTGACCCTGCGTACGAAGCTTAGCGGTCCTGGGTTCAAATCCCGGTAAGGGTAGATTTTGTACGATGAGCGCGAATATTTGTTTCTGGGTCATAGATGGTTTCTATGTTTTTAAGTATATATTTCTCCTCTTTCATAATAAGCAAGCTTAGTTAAAGCTTAGTTTGGGAATAGGTCAATTGGTGTGACATTGTCCCCTAGGGTGTGATTCTCTCAAAAACGCGCAAGAATCACACCCCTGCTATTAATAAAATCGTAGCGAAACAGTCCCAGCACGGTCAAACCAGCACGGGTCTTAGTTGCTGTGTGAAGGAAGGACAATCCAACAAAGTACTAAAGATAATGATAACATAAATTCATCCGATCTTACAAGATACTCGTACTGGCTTCGCATTGTTTGGGACCTCCGGCGGCGTCTGACATTATTTAATAAAACTGTTATTGTTTAATTTGCATGAATACAGAATAATCGAGGTATCTATTTATTCATTTTCCAAAATCTTTTAATTTTCAATAATTGTATTAGTATCGGATAGTTCGGGTAACGGTCGAATTGATGCAAACAGGAATCCCCATTGTTAATCACGGCACATATCGCACGTCATTGCGTTTCCTTATTTGTGTATTTATTTATGAGTTAATATAGTCATGCGAAGTTTTATTTTAAGTAGGTATGCGGTAAAATCAGTAGCGCAGTACGTGGGCACTGATTCATTAGCACTTATGAATGAATATGACGTTTCCTAAACTGCGAATGCGTTGCCCATCTAAAGGTTTTCCCGTCACTCCAGCCTTAATGATGTTATCCATCGTGCTTTTACCAGCGCCAACTCTGCGGCTATTTTGGAACCGATGATGGTACAATACCTGATTTCGTAGAAGTTGGGGCGGCCGTTGGTTTGGGATGCCTGACCACCCTTGCGTCGTCACACCTTCCCAGAAAGGTTGGTTTTGCCGCGGAATCAGCGGAGAAGGCGCAAATACAGTCAACTTTATTAAAGTTAGGCATTTGAGCCTTTTTGGGTCGAAACTTTAGGACCATGGGGACCAGAGGGCTCAGACAAGATGCACTACGCTAACTAACGTTTCTATTCGATTCGTTTTTAAACCAATCGCGTCACTGGAAGATGACGTGATACGAAAAGTCACGTGGTCTACAAGTGACGCTATTGGTTTAAAAACGAATCGAATAGAAACGTTACTTAGCGTAGTGCATCTTGTCTGAGCCGTCTGGAAGGAGCTCACCGTCGATTTAAAGATCTTTCATTGCGTCTTGTCGACGCAACTCGTGACCAAAATGCATTTGCTTGCCTTGAGCATTTCCATTCAACACGTGGCAATGCTGCCAGCATTCTGGGAACGATGCCCACTGATAGCGGTATGTTAGCTTAGTCTAGTTTAGTTTAGTTTCGGTGTAGTGTATAACTAAGTATTATTGACGCTGGTATTTTTCAACGTATTGGTACTGATAATTTAGTAAAATATTGCAAACAGTTATGCGTCTGCTATCTTGAAACAAAATATTTTCAATTAACCCGTGAGGCCAGCAAGTTTGGAGCAGACCCTTACTTAGGTTCTGAAGGGATACCCTTCATCTGGCATAACTTTTTTTGGCATAATCATCATTTGGCATAATCATTTTTTAGCATACAGTCGTTTTTTTTGAAACCGTGTTTTTTTCAGGATTATTTAAAATATCATTGCATAGAACCCATTAGGTTAGGTTAGGTTTATTTTATAACAATCCTGAAAAGTATACGGTTTCAGAAAAAAATACTGTATGCTAAAAGATGATTATGCCAAATGATCAGTATGCCAAATGATGATTATGCCAAAAAAAGTTATGCCAGATGAATGTAAACCGTTCTGAAGTCCTGAGGGCCCTGCAAAGATGCACTACGCTAACTAACGTTTCTATTCGATTCGTTTTTAAACCAATCGCGTCACTGGTAGACCACGTGACTTTTCGTATCACGTCATCTCCCAGTGACGCGATTGGTTTAAAAACGAATCGAATAGAAACGTTAGTTAGCGTAGTGTATCTTTGCAGGGCCCTCTGGTAATAGGGTGACGAACACTCTCATCTGAATGATAGTCAAATCAGAACAGATTGATGGACTGGATATCTTAGGCAGTCGAGTATATTCTATATTTATAAGATAAAAAATTAAGATAACTTTCAGCGACAACTTTCATTCAAATTTAAATCAGTTGTAAATCCTGAACGAATTGAACGTAGCTGCTGTCCAGTAAGTTGATTGTTACATTGACTTCTAAATAGACTTTCTTCCGAACAGAGGCCAATTTGAATGACAAATTACAACAAAGGAGCGCAACAAAAGGCAATTGAATAGAGAAAAAGCAATTGTACTTCGTTACAAAGTGAGGAAGTCGCTAATCCGCTTAAAGATTTGACCTTTAGTCAAATGTTAATCCTAATCTCACTGGAGGGAGAGCCGCTATTAAATTGAAAAGCGCATTCTACTTTACTTGAGGATTAAGGATGCCTTTGCACTCAAGTGGAGTCGTCAAAGTAGAGCTGGGACAACTACTAATCTCATTGCGCATTGTACCAATCAGATGAGTGTTCAATCACTCTTTATACTAGGAGTTCAGAATCTGAAAAGGATCTTGCTCTCTAAACACGGCGGACTACGGCTATTTAATGGATGTAGAACCTGAAAAGTATCTGCTCCAAACACGGCGGAATACCGCTATTTGATGGATGTAATTCATACTGATGGATGTACAGGTATACATTACACATACATTTCAAAAATTTACATTGGTGTTTTTTCCACTTCGCTCTCTAAGCTGTTTGTCTCCATATTTCAGCTAGAAAAGAAATGACCCCTCTGTAAAGGTGGTATTTATTTATATATTTCAGTACCTAGGTACTTAAAGAAAAAAATGTGTGCAAAAGGTGGACTTACTTTCATTCTCAGGTGAAACAGAAATTAAAAAGTAGTTAGGTGCAATAAAATGATATTACGTTTCCCATTTTTTCCATTTTTTTTAATTATGTTTTCGTTAAGGCATTGACAAGGCAAAACACAGGCCATCTTATAGTAAGTGAGCTTTGAATGCCACGGACATTAACCAATGTTAAGATCTAGGTACTACTAACTGAGCCTCTTACCCGTCGTATAGTCGACGTTATAATAGCTCTTATTTACTTTACAGTAAGTGCGTCTGAGTTTAAAACAAAACGATAACATTTCAAAAGCAATATGGTTTAACCGAGTAGAATGGAGCCCCTGGAAATTATTTGTACCCTTACCACGAGTTACAATTACCGTACTCGCTAGCGAGTCGAATGCTCTGTCGCTCGCATACCTCGCAGTATTCTTATAGAGTGGAAGGGACAGAGCATTCGACTCGCTAGCCAGTACGGTAATTGTAACTCGTGTAAGACATTTCACCGGCAGCCTTACCCCACCGGAACAAAACATTCGTTCATCATTGCTGCTTCTCCACCGCTGATTAATTTCATCCGTAAGCCCGTATCTAATTAAAGTTTCCTTCGAAACAAATGTTGAGCAACCGGTAGTTTCTAATGTAACAAAAAACCAGTAGGTGTTTAACAAACTGAGTGCGAACGTAAAAACCAAACGAAGAGTGAACGGGTGCAAAAAATTAGAACCTGCCAAGAAGGAGTTTTGCAATGTCAACCTAACGTTTTCCCTGGCAATGACCTTTGTAATTGAATTGTTCTATTTGGAGCGGTAGGCCGCTGACCGCAAGCGCAGTACGCTGCATACCAATAACGACAGCCAACTGCAGTCGTCAGTCGTGCAGTCAGATCACATCTGTGACGAAAGCCGACGTAAACACGGCTAACTTTCGAGTAGCTCGACGTGCTCGAGGGTTACTTTGATGAAACGCGATAGGAATATGAGTGAGGTCTAACTTGTTATTTAAAGTTGGTACTTACGTTTACTTGAAATTATTTTACTGGCTCTAATATGCCAAATGACCTTGGGTTTGGACAATCTACATTAATATTATAAAGTAAAGATTTGTATGTTTGTAACGAATAAACTCAAAAACTACTGGACCGATTTCAAACGTTCTTTCACCATTGCAATGCTACATTATTTCTGAGTAGCATAGGCTATGTTTTATTTTTCTACGCGGACGGAGTCGCGAGCAACAGCTAGTACTTAACATGCCTAGCTTCTTAAATGCCCTATAACGCGAAAGTTATTCCTTGAAAAGAAGTAGGCTCTTCTCGCCAATTGCGCAGGGACCGTCAATCGCTAACCACCATCTTGTAAGCTTTACCGCCAAGCAGCAGTGTTCGCATTGATGTGTTCCTGTGCGGGGATAAGACTACCGGTGAAATAAATAGCCCTCGCTTCGCTTCGTAGTGGCAGTAATTTTACCTACAAATATTTATATTCATATGGTATAAGTATCACATCCAATTAAGTACAGAATTCAACATTAATACAATTAAAAATTAAAACTAAACGTATTTAAATTAAAATTAAACTAAGCTACTCAAATATCAAAGATATAAATAATAATCACCACTATAAAAAGAACACCCCATCTAGCAGGTCCGCTCGCGGCATGGTCCCCACGACACTGGCTGCATTACCTCTCTGGATAGCTAGCCCAATCCTTTGGGACATTAAATTGCATTAAAATCCGTTGAGCTATTTTGGAGCCTATTCGAGACAAACTTTCAGACAGACGGAGACAAAAACTTTTAAGAAACGTTTATTTATGGTCTATATGTAGCAGTTTTCATTTAAATTTTGGCATTATTTTGAAATCACAGACATAAGAAACACTTTATTTATATGGTCGGGTTAATATATATATCTAAGCAAACTATCTAGTAAGCCTAGCGGTATTAACTCATCTCCGATCTGACACCCGACGTATTATGGGATCGTTGCCTGGACGCTGTCACAATTAATCAATGGCAATGGACCATTATGCCACCTGCCTTGGCGTTAATTAAAACTTTATGACTTTAATTACATACCTATTATGATGTTTATTTATTATTGTCTTAATTATCACTTATCTGATTGATATATTACTAGTTTTGGTATTATTTCATTTATAATAACAGGTTTTGCAGGCATGTTTTAACAACTAGGTTACGAAATTAAGGTCGTTAAAAATAACTATAAATCAACAAAATTTTGAATTGACGACGCAGTTTAGTTAGTCTGAATACGAAGCTAGCGGTCCCGGGTTCGATTCCCGGTCCGGCCAAATATTTGTGTGATGAGCACGAGTATTTGTTTATCAGTATTGGTGTTTTCTATGAATTTAAGTTTTTATTTCTCTAAATAATTGTATGCTTATCGTTGTCTAGTACCCATAGTACAAGCTTAGAGATTAGTTTGAACCGGTCAGTTTGTGTGAGATTATCTTCCGAAATTTATTTAAAAAGAACCCTAAATTGAATTTAGAACCTCGCATTGGCTCGCTTGTAACCAGTTGATAACTCTTCATTAACCTATCAGATTTTAATAAAACTTATTTGACCACTATCGCTGAGAAACAAGCTTTAAAAAAAGATGTACATTCTTGACATAACAACATAGACAGATAAATATTCGTAATGTAGCCACAAAAAGGTCCCAACTCAGCGTAATGTGTGGTAATACTAGCATTAACGTCAGAGCTAGTCTACCACAAAGTATTTCAGTTTGGGCCCAAGGATAAACAAATCAGATGGAGACAGACAAACAGACTTCAAACACATAACACAATTTTTTTACCCAACTGTAAGAGACCAAAAGAAGGGTAATCAAATCATTGCAGTCACTAGCCGGGTTTTACTTTAGTTTTTATTTTTACCATTTTAATAATTGTGTCTGCGGTTACTAAATCAACACACGTATTAACCGTGAAATAGAATTAATGTTTCAAATGCAGGCAGTGGACCCGATTCTACGTGCACGTCGCTTAAATAGCCTAAAACTAAATTGTCCAATTTTTAGACATAGTTTAGACGGCAGATTTAACAAGTGCTATTCCGGAATGTCATTACAATATTGAATGGACCGCCTAAAATAAGAAGAGTCAGATTCAAATTAGCGTTTTGTCATTTGATTATGACAGCTGCTCGTAGAATAGCAAAATGTTTTAGCGACACACCTAAATAAAATTAGGAAGTTTAGAGGCCACTGTAGAATCGGGTCCATTGTCTAATTTTTAGACATATTTTAGACGGCAGATTTAACAAGTGCTATTCCAGAATGTCAATACAATATTGAATAGACCGCCTAAAATAAGAAGCGTCAGATTCAAATCAGCGCTGTCATTTGATTATGACAGCTGCTCATAGAATAGCAAAGTCTTTTAGCGACACCTAAATAAAATTAGGAAGTTTAGAGGCCACTGTAGAATCAGGTCCATTAGGTAATTTTAACAAAGAATGAGCAATTATGCGATGTAAATATGAGCACATGTAATGTCAGGTTATCAGCATGAAAAGCGTATCTTTGTGTCTTAATCATAGGATATATGACAATAATACTGCTGTATTAAACAGCTATACATACATACATTAAGATGGTAATTTAATTACTTATGTATGTAGCTTTTCACTGACCTAGTCTGGCTGTTATTTACTTCGTAATAAATCAACGAAATGTACCACGACTGTTTCGTAAAATGCAACAGTGTATTTAAGCAGTATTTTAGGATTTAAATGCATCCGGTGCTCTAATAAATAGTGCAATACGCCAGAATAAAGTTTGTTGACTCGAATCAAGCCAAATTGTAAACGTATGGGATCCCATACGTTTTCACACTTGCCGGGAAAACACGTAATGGAAACTTATATAATCCTGACTCAATTATTTTAGCATCTATAAGGATAAAACTCTTCCGTGACTAGGGTGACCAGATACAAATTTTGAAATACTCTAACAGCTGATAAGTATGATGATATTCTACTTAGAACACAGTATAGGCAACAGGATCTTGTACAGTCAAGGGACTTTAATTTAATTTAATTTCATATTGCACACCCAGAGCGGGTCACCGTTGGAACTATTATGTACCTAATTTGTCCACCTTGATGTTACATGGTTTTGCAATAAATTTATTCTTATTCTTTAATTGTTAAGCCACTATGGAACCGTGTCATAATGACAGTGTCAAACCACATGAAAGAAATTACGCTAAAATTAATGATTAACGTTATGCGACAGGGTTCCATAGGCGCTCAACAATAAAAGTCCTTGACTGTATTTCACGTAGACACACTGAGTATAGACCTTGTTAGTTTTGTCTCGATAACAAAAGAGTGATCAAAAATCTTCAGACGACAAGAAAAAAATAGGTATCTAAAATAAAAAACAGGAATTTCGTACTGCTCATGCGTGTATCAATAGAAAGAGAAAATAATTTATCATGGCCAGGAAACAAAACTAGTCTCGAATTTTGCTACAGCCTTTGGATATAATATATAGCAATTATGTTGATTTATCGCACGGATCGTGCAGACATAGTTTAGTTAATTTGCCAAATATCAGCGTCTCAATGTAGGTATTTGCACATATTTGCATAATTTTATTGCTCCGCTTTCACCACGAATTATAAGTACTTTTACCACATCGCAAGAAGTAATATCAGAGGAAGTGAAGTTTAATTTATTTATGTCTTTTATATCATTAAATGAGTGAAGTAGACAACCATTGCTAATATTATTTAATAAATGTAAGAGAGAAGTTATTTGCTTGTTTGCATAGATTTTACGGGTAAAACGCTGCTAACTAACAGTATCAAGTACAGTCAAACTCAGGAGTAGCTGTAGATTTTAGACCCTGGTCGCAGTAACGATAATAAAATAAGTGAGAGTGGTATTGAATTTAGCAAATCAATAGAAAAAAATATTAAAAGCATTTATTCAGTGATACATACAACACCTAAGTGCAAAGAGTAAGCACAAAGGAATAATGAAAACAGAGTAAAACACAATGAACTTACTACTAACAGAAAAATAATAAAACTAATTTAGGTTCTATCCCACTGAAATGGAATAGATAGCTATTAGTAACATGTACTACTTCTGAGTTCGACCGTACTCACTAAGTAGTTCAGAAAGTTAAGTTGTTTTTATGAATCAAATTTGTTCACGCTCGACCTCCGTTGCGGCCCGTCATTGTGATATGTCGGCGCCAGTAAACCCACCGTCCACGGTAGTTTAACGAGAGCCCACAACAAAGGTAAAGCGCTTGGTCCCCGTCCAACCGCCATAAATTCTTTTAATGGACAGTGCATCCATTGCAGCGCCAAGTTTCATTTAATTATAACAAATACAGCCAGACATTACATAAAATTGCTTTGTTTGCGGCCGCACGCTTATGTAACCGCTGCAGAGATGCCGAATGTTAGGAAACTACATTTACCTGTAAACAATGAACATATTGTTGTTTGTGCGAAAGGAATATTTGCGAAATAATTAACAAATCGCTTAAGTTTTGGCTAGTTCGTGGCAACCTTATTTTAATCTCGCCTTGGCGCTGTGGCAAATCTTACGATTTCATATTGTTTAAGCATTCGTTGTAACTGAAGGTCTTTATGGTAGGTCCCCGAGGTCTTTGCCAGGCTGGACGTAGTAAATAAATAATGAGTTGGCTACACTATGGCTTTACTTTATTATATTGTAATATTATCGTCGCGCTGGTTACATGTGATAACCACCTATTGACGCGCCTACTGCCTATACAGTTTATATAAATAATAGTTAAATAACAATAGCTAGCACTCGAGCAATCTGACACAAAATCGGTAACTTACATATTCAGAGTTCCTACAACATAAATAAGAATAGTTCATTCATTAATTATATGTATATTTTTATGATAACGTTCTGCCAGGGCACGTGCTGCCATTTGTTTTTTTTTTGGCATCAAACAGTCATTACATGATCAGATGTACAAATTGAAATAGTAGTTAAATTTAAAAAAGACAAATTTGTATTATCCGTACCCCTTATCCCTTAAACTAATCTTATTTGCATCCAACTAAGTACAGAATTCAACATTAATACAATTAAAAAATAAAACTAAACGTATTTAAATTAAAATTAAACTAAGCTACTCAAATATTAAATATATAAATAATAATCACCACTATAAAAAGAACACCCCCTCTAGCAGGTCTGCTCGCGGCATGGTCCCCATGACACTGGCTGCAATACCTCTCTGGATAGCTAGCCCAATCCTTTGGGAAAGCTAAGCACCAGCTCTAGGATCTCCGGAGGATTCTATAAGCCGAGAGGACAGGGCCTTAATAAAGCTTTTCATATCAGCTGACCAAGGTCCCATGGTTTCCACTGCAAGCACCACAAATTCGTAATTATTTAATAATGACGAATATTTGCGGCGCTTGAGTGTTTGGGCCTGATCAGCTGCTGCACCGGCCCGATTACGGGTTGACTGGACGTGGGAAAAGGCGAATGTGTCAACGCGCGTCGCGTCCCACACCAGTGCCCTACCTAGTTTCCACAGAACCAATGTAGCTCCGTCTGGTCGCTTGCCATCGTCTCTATGCAATCCTGCTGGTTCCAAGACAGATGGTACAGAGACAGTGGCAAGCGAACGACGGATCAGATCATTAATTGTGCCGTGACGGTACAAACGGCCGGCACTTCTGAAGCATGAAAGGCCATGTCGTCCCAGCTCACTCACTTGCTTCCCGCACGCGCAAGTATGAGGTTCACAGAGTCTAGCCCCTTATCTATTTCCTAATCGGACTACAAACACAACACATAAAAGGTAAAGTGAAAAAAAGTATTAAGTATATCTTTTTTGAGGCATCACTAGAATCCTTCGCTAACGCTCTGTCCTCAGCGCTTGCAGTAAATACTTTTATTATTACACATAATATACTTCTTTACCAATAAACAGGCGACATTAAAAAATAAAAACTGTCGCAAATCCTTTACTATTAATTCTTCAGCCACGTGTCAATCGAAACAATCAAAGGTTACAATTTTACTGTCAGTGCCTTAGTCCATAGTGTCTTAACCTTTAATGAAATAGGACTAAATGGACTTTAATTAGTAACAGATTAAGTTTAAAATAGCACGCTGCAGGCGGCCAGGCGTCAGGTGGAAAATCAACCCCTTTTTCCAACACCACACGTTTTCTTCTATACATATTTAATACCGGCCTTCTTAGAGTAGGTATTTTAAAAATTGTTTATTTCTTGGAAAAGAAAAGGACTTATATAAATTTATGGATTCGGTACGATAATGGTAGACTCTACTATTCCTATACAACATGTATCTACCTAATCTTCTTTATCTTCTTTATCTGGTGGCAAAGTATTTAATAATAATAAGTTTCAATAAAGATTACATATGGCAATAGTATATACAACAACTATAGAATTTGTTTGTAAACGACAACAAAAACAATTACGTAGGTATATTAAAAACAAAATTAATTTTGAGACTAATGTGTAGTTAAGGCAATAATATTATGATTAGTGAATTCCGGCTCCATCATCGCACAGATAGTAATATCATTTTATACTAGGTATGCGTAAAGAAGAAGAAAGAAAAACAAAGTCGCTCCCGCTGTCTGTTCCCTTAGATATTTTAAACTACTCAACGGATTTTAATGCAGTTTTCAGCAAAAGATAGAGCGATTCAAGAGGAAGGTTTATATGTATAATACATTCTGGATTATGTACGGGTGTTACAGAAAACTCACACAAACCGAAGCGAAGCGAGGGCGGGTCGCTAGTTCTAGTCGTCGTAGTAGTACCTAGTTGTTCTAGTTTGGTACACCCGGACCGAAGGCTTTTATGTATAATACATTCTGGATTATGTGCGGGCTGACAGAAAACTCACATAAACCTAAGCGAAGCGAGGGCGGGTCGGATATTATAATTTGCGAAAGTGAGCTTGTGGGTCTCTCTGTCAGACTGTCTGTTTGTTAACTTATAAACCTCTTAACCAATAATCATGCAGTTTGGTATCAAGATAGCTTAAACCTAGTTTGTACTAGTCTAGTAGTATCTAAGTAATTAGCACAGAATACTTTTTATCCTAGAAAATTTCTCAAAGGATTAGCGTTACAATGTCGCGGACATCTAGCAATGATGATTTTATTAATGCAATCATTACATAAAATTGCATGATTATTTGCTAGGTGTAAAGTGTGACTAGCACACGAAGGGTTCCTTACCGTTTTTATACGGGGCCTTTAATTTTAATTTTAATTTTGTAATTTGTTGTTACAGCGGCAAGAGGAAGACACACTCTGTGAAAGTTTCAACTGGCAACATATTACGGTTTATGCCCTGCCGGTACTAGCTGAAAATCAGCGCTGTAGGTGTCTGACACCTCAGCATTTTGCTGAGCCAGTATCCGTTTCACCGCCGCGAGGACACACATTTGCGTGCTGTGCCTGTTACCTTCATTGTTTTCTTGAATCATTTGTATATTTGGTATGGTTGGTGAATAAATAATATATTTCTTCTTCTTCTTCTTCTTAGATGACAGACATACAGATAATAACAGACAGATGTACGGCCTTAGTAATACGGGTCTGATTCTGTTGGCACTGTTTGGTGCCCTATCCCTAAAAACCCGAGGGTTCCGTACCGTCGCTCAGTAGGTATTATTAGATTCCGATTTGAATTCGGTTTCGAATTGAATCAGCGTGAGCACAACTCACTCTTGACCATTTTTTAGTATTTGTTGTTTTTGTTCATGGTTTGTACTACCAAAGGCTTGTATAGATGAATTAGCGAGAGCGTGGAATTGCATGTGTAGTGGTTGTACCGTTCGCATGAAATGGAAAACCATTTAAATTTTCTAAATTTAATGAGATTACCCTAAACGAGTGGAATAAGTATGTCCTTTGTTTTGCTTTTAGTCGCTATCATTTATTTAAATTTTCATCTTTAAGGTTCGAAATTGCTTAGGTATGGGACAGATGAAAATTATATAAATATAGTTCTCCTGATGACTTCTCGATCAAAATCATCTACTGCCGACGGACGAGTAGGTACGTAACTTTTTCTTACTCGGAGAGGGGAATTTTTTCGTTTCTTTGAATTTTTCACTCTTACTCTCATTCATAATTTTAGAAATATTCGAGGGAGAAACACCTGTAGCTTTTTCAACTAATTGGGCAGCGGTGTAAGCTGAATTAAAAAAATTCATTAGTTCGAGTTCAAAGTATTTATGACAGTTAAAATTATTTGTTCACTTTGACTCTCAATCGGACCAAAATTACTGCTACTTTCTGCCATAATTTTTGCAAACTGTGTAACTTACAGTCAGTCGTACGTGCCCAGTCAAAATAATTCTGAAAATTGCGAGAATACAATAAAATAAGACGTATATATTAGTGCATTGTAAAAAGTATGTAGAATTTGACGCTTACATTATTTTTGTAATTACTTATTTAATATATAACAATACTCTTTTTATGCTGATGGTATGAGAAGTAGAGGAAATTTAAATATAGAATGCCTGTAAACACATATTACCACTACATATGCAATTCCACGCTCTCGGTAATTTATCTATATGTCTTACCGTTTCTACAGTACAACAAAAATACAAAAAACGTGTGTTGAAAGATATAATCAGAAAAAAAACCCGCTATCTATTATCTACGGTTCAAAAGATACAGCTCTTTAAAGTCAGGACGGACGGACGGACGGACAGCGTAGGCACATCATTAGGGTCCCATTGGACCCCTTGGATACGGAACCCTAAAAACGGGTGTCCCCTTGTTTTACAGACAGAAAAATTACAGAATTTTGTTTCACAGAAAATGTTTCATATACTATTTGGTCCTTGTATTTTTGCTTCGAATATTATTATTTTTTAAACTATTCACTTGAAAGAAACACATTCCACAGAAAATCAATTCAATGAATTTTATAATTTTATTTTTTCATTACACAAACTTATCAAACAAAATATTTGTTTTTTAGCGAATAGCGACCAAGACCTCTCTGGGCAGAACCGACTTGAATAGGTTAGGTTAGAAGGCTATGGCGGGAGCGAAGCGAAGCAAGCTCCCGCCTTAGTCTTCGAGGTTATTTTTTTTATATTTTAAATAAATAATATTAGAACAAAGAATATTTAATTTGCTATTCTATGATATGAAAAAAGAAACATTGATTTTTATTTGAAATAAAAAACGATGATTTAAATGTCTTCAAAGTAATTATTCTACATATTGATTATTCTATGAAATGATAATACGAGAAAAAATTTATATGAAATGAAATTCTAAACAAATTCAGTCTGTAAAATAACGTACAACCCTAAAAACGATCTGCAACCGCTTTACCAAGACCACTGGCGGATGTAACACGATTAAGCCACAACAGTGGATTTAATACTTCTAGTTAATTGCCAGTAATTATTTTATGAGACAATCCTGCCCGTTGCCGCGAATTGTTTTACAATTGCTAATGTTTATTGTATCTTCTTGGATTTCCTTCACGGTATAACACGACATATTGATCGTGGCACAGGTGCAATTATTTTGTAAAGCTTCACATATTTTACATACATAAACTCACGCCTTCATTCCCAGAATTACTAGCAACTCTAGAAACTTGTTGATAATTCTGTAACCACATTTCGCACGATCAGGTTAAGATGTTTGTTGTTTAGAAGATTTTACTTAGGTAAATACGTTCATAAGACATGGATACTCAGTCTTAGACCTATATTTATATCCGACTGCGTCAAAAGGAGGGTTATGTTTGTATGTATGTCTATTTCTGCGGCACGCTCTGCAGCCTACATAGATTGATGGATTTTAACATATCAGATGATTAGATATTTGTCTTGGTTGTGGAAGTGACTAGGGTATAATATTTGAAAGTAGTGAGAGGGGAGGTTAATTTTTAACATAATTGTATAGACGACATTTATATCAAAAATGCAGTCGGGTTTGTTACAAAGTAAAAGTTACACGGAAAGAACATAACTGATCGCTTTTAGATAATGTTTTTTTTTATCTCAAAATGTAGAGCTCGCAATGAACTTCCTTATCACTTAGTTACAGATATACATCAAGCTTTTACTTTTTACTTTTGATAAGACCTGGGGCCTGTTTATCAAAAGCTTGTAACTTGTAATATAAGTGGAAGTGTCTTTCTAATACATATTGTTGGAAAGAGATTTCCGCTTGTAATACAAGTTACAAGCGTTTGATAAACGGGCCCCTGGGGGGTTATTATGACATGTCTATGCAGTTCATTTTACGGTGAGCGTAAATGACAAAGCTATAGCAGTTATATAGCTCTGTCCTTTTCTCTCAGCGTAAACTGAACTGCATAGTTATGTCATAATCACCCCCCTGTAGGCCTACACGAAAGTAACGTACTAAATTACATGGTTCCTTACTTTCAAATCGCGATAACCCAAAAAGTTACTTAAGTGACTATAGATGCTCTCCGTACACCCTTCCAGTATGAATAGTATGATCATACAAAAACAATTTTATAATGGATAAGTGACCACAACATTCAGCTGTCAGGGTTTTTAAATGTGTTTTCTGACAAGCTAGTGATAGCAGATTTTATAGGTAGGTACCCTATGACCCTTAACTTTTCTAGAATTCAACTTCAACGCGTTGGGAATTCGCAAAATCTTTACTTACAAAAGGGAAAAAAGTTTATGAAGTATGTACCTGAAGTGGACGATCTACTTCGCTGTTTAACGCATTCACTGCCAGTACTGTTTTTTGAACTTTCGCCAGGTGCCACATCTTTTGTTTTATACGGAGCTTGCCTATTGTAAGAACGCACATATGCGTTGAGGGTACTGGGTGGAAGTCATGGTGACGCATATATGCCTCGGTGGCAGTGAATGCGTTAAGCATGTATGATGAAAGTCAGCTCAATCGCAAATCGGTCAAATTTACTAACTCGTAGTTTTTTTATATGAAAAAGTAGGCAGACGAGCAAACGAGTCACCTGATGGTAACTGATCATCGCTAAGTATTAAATAAAATCAAAGAATAAGCATGATTCAAGTGTACTCGTATCGCTCGATGGTAAAAAACGGAAAAATTAACATTTCTCATTTAAATGTGGATTATTACATCATAAACAGACCTGTTCCACATTGTATAAATTTAAATACGCCTTAAATTAATTAATTTTAAATCCAGATCACATATCCCTAATGACAGGTAGATATTTAAACTGTTTTTGTTCTTAGACATTGTCGACTGTCGTCAAGACAACCCCGACGATATTTGCGACGACTATGTTAATGTTACACGTAACATAATATGAATCCTACTTAGGCACTTGATTTCCTTATATAATTCAAGGCGCTCTACTTTTTATCTGTATTTTTAAGGAAATACGTGTGTTTTATTTTTGTAATTGAAACCTTCATAGGAATAGCGTATAAATTTACCATAAGTAAGGTATTATTCATAATATAAACTTGTCACGTAAAATAGTTTTGCTAATGTTTGAGTAGCATGGTAAGATAGCCGGAAATTCTTAGTTTATTTAATTATTACGTAAAACATGCACAGGTCCCGGACTTACTTTGTTAGTCGAAAGTTATTGACGTCTCATTATACTAATAGGCGAACAAACAGTCAAACAAATGATAAAACATTGATGATGAGTAGTTGCCAGCCAGCGTGTCCTTTATCGAACTGCTTGCGAATAAACAGTACTTTGAGATGGCATAAATCACTTCATATCACGCGTCCTGACTATACAATTACTGCTTTATATAATTTATGTATGTACTTAATGATGTTTGCGACTCATAACAGTCATGTTCTCAATATTCATGAGAAGGTACTAGTGTGGGTCAAAAAAACAAAAAGTATCAGCAAAGAGGTGTGCTTACTTATAATAAATCGCAGCGAAATAATTGTTTGACAGGTTTTTTGCAAGCCTTTTTTTGTCATAGTAGTTTTTGCGTGGTTTTAATCCCGAGAGTGAATAATTTATGGTGATAATAATTTTAATGTGGCAGTGCTTTTACGACAATGTATTTTGGTGTAGCAAAAAAAGGCAGTAAGCCGGAACGCCACGATCTCCATACACGGATGTGGTCAAATTCAAGAGTGCTTTACTCCGATTACATTGTCCGCGTAGGTAAACGACACATTAATAAAAAGACACGTATAATTTAGCGTTTATGACCAAAATATACTTTTAAAGGAATGGTATGTTTATGTATTTAATTTCGTATCGTATCCCGAACTTATTAAAACTGTCAAGGTTTATGTAAAAAGTGGGGTCAACAACCTTAATGTCGACGCAAACTATTTGTAATGTTAATAATGAAATATACGTAGTTAGTGTAATACGCAGCCGGTATATTTCCTGTTAGTAATAAATCGAGTGGGAACACGACAGACGACAGCCGATAAAGTCAGCACCCGCCGCTATCTCGCTTTCCTTTCTTGTAACACCGACCGACATTGTTTCAAAATGACTAGAGTCTACTTAGTCGGTAGAAGAAACCGAGAAGGTTGAATACGAGAGAGGTCTTACGCAAAAAGTTTTAATTTCTACTCTATGGGAGGGGTTTCACAACCAGTGGTTGGATTCATTATTAGTCGTACTTGAGAATAATTAATAAATAAATATAAGGGGACAATGTGGAAAGAAGTGATCTCTGCCTACCCCTCTGGGAAACAGGCGTGATTTAATGTATGTATGTATAAGGGGACAATGTCACACCAATTGACCTAGTCCCAAACTTAGCTCTAGGCTTGTACTATGGGTACCAGACAACGATATAAATACTTATATAGAGAAATATATACTTAAATACATAGAAAACATCCATTACTCAGGAACAAATATTCGCGCTCATCACACAAATATCTGCCTTTACCGGGATTTGAACCCAGGACCGCTGGCTTCGTAGGCAGGGTCACTACCAACTAGGCGAGCGTGTCGTCCAACAAATAATATACATAGAAACGTCAAATGGTTATGTTTTTGCAATGTTCACAAGCCTAGTAAGCATTTATGAGTGCCAATTCAATTAAGATCTCGGCGGTTGTTTTGGCATATTAAAAATACGTCGCCCACGTGGGATCATTGGTAAAGCTACGTGTGACAACGTCTCCACTGCGGTGCACGCGGCCCACGGTACGCACGAACGGGACCCGGTGGGCCGCGTGCGCCGTAGTGGAATTTCTCCTGCCACGCGCGCTGGGGTGTGCGATGGTGTAAGTACTTTCCCATAGATGGCATGTGTTATACTAGTTTGATAATGGCCATCCTATAGACTGTTTCAATTGAAATTGCCAAAGATGTAAACTTAGTACTGTTTGTCACATAACCTCAAATATAACGTATAATTAATAGTTATAAACTTAATGTAAAGTAAAGATCAAGTGTATAAATCATTGCTAAGATGTCACTTGATCTTCAAAAGCACGATAATCGAGTAAAAATGGTAAATTGGTTCGTTTGCTTGTGTTTACATCGTTGCCAATTTAAATTGACGCAGACTGTAGATAATAATCAAATATGTGCAATTGATCTAGATGGCCTTACAACAGATTTTTGAAGAAAAACTAAAATAAAGAAAATGTATGAACAATAAATGATCGTGAAACGTCACAGCGGGAGACACTTTCGACCAGAGGGCCCTGCCAAGATGCATTGCGCTAACTAGCGTTTCTATTCGATTCATTTTTAAACCAATCGCGTCACTGGTAGATGACGTGATACGAAAACCCACGTGGTCTACCAGTAACGCGATTGGTTAAAAACGAAACGAATAGAAACGTTAGTTAGCGTAGTGCATCTTTGCAGAGGCCCCAGGCGACGCGTGTATCAGTCAGTGACGTTATTTCGGAAATAATTTGCACGCACGTGCGTAGCGTATGTGTTCGTTAAAGTTGTTGACTGTACCATCATTGTTGATAAATATGTACGTGGAAGCCGTCTGCAGTGACAAAGGGCTTTCACAGCTTAGCCTCCAGATATTAGGTTTCACGTAATAGGTAATTTGACACTGTAGCCGCTTCGCTTAGAGTCGTCGCCACAATGCGCAGTGGGTACACCCTCACCATGATAGTACTTGCAACGATCCATTATAATGCAGTAATGCAACACGTGTAAAATGGAAATAATGTTGAACGACGCAGATGGTAGTGGAAATTAGAATAAAGAGAAGAACGTTATGCTAGGCCTTGTAGGCACTTGCTCCTGTTAACCTTTTGAACGCCATACGTCGAATACAAAATGTGCCACCCACACGCTAAACATGTTTGCTATGCTATGCAAATTACACCTTATTGCAACCAAACAAAGTCTCTTTTAATCTTGAACTCTTGTCGGCTGTAGCCGACGTGGCGTCAGTGGCACGACTTTTAGTTGACGGCCAGAGCCGACTGTGGCGTTGAAAAGGTTAAGGTTAAGAATAAGAAAAAGCGACGCAAGAAAGTCGACGGTTACTAGTCAATTTTTTTTAAATCAATTTCTTATTAAGTACAATGATTTAAAAATAAAAAACTGCTCACCATAATTTAAACTATATGTAACCGACATAAAAAACAAGGTGTTATGCTTTTAAAATGTGTATTTGTCTGTCTGTCTTTGCCATCGTAGCTCCCAAACGGATGGGCTAGATGCGTTAGATGCGTTTCTTTTATACCTAGTTTAATCGGGATAGTTTTTAGCTAGTTTTGATGAAAATCGGTTTAGTCGTTTCAGAGATATTAGGGGGCCTAACATGGATGCGTTTATCGCGTGGCAAAATTTGGATATAGCATCCGTCACTTTCTGACACGTCAATAAGTACGAGAGTGACGGATGCTTAATCCACAGTTTGTCACGCGATAAACGTAACCATACTAAGCCGGCAGCTCTGAAAGAACAATTTTTATCTATTTAGTAGTTATTGTCATGCAACACTTTTATTACACATTTATAGCATAACATTAAGCGAAGCTTTCCCGTAAACGCATTGCGTCTACCATTATCTTAAAGCTTTCTCTGGCTTTCCCACAAGCCTTCTCATACAACTAGCGACCGTCGCTTCGCTTCGGTTTATGTGAGTTGTTTGTAATACTCGTACATAAACCAGAGTGTAATACTGTCCTCCTACGGAAAAAAGGCACAACTACTATATGAATTGTATTGCACTTCCAACCTTATTATAACCCTTGAGAGTTTAATATACTTCTATGAATTAATTGCACTTGTGCCTTTTCTTCGTACAGTCAAGGACTTTAATTGGTATGCCACTATGGAACCCTGTCATAATGACAGCGTCAAACCATATGACAGAAATAACGCTTAAATGAATGATTAACGTTATGCGACAGGGTTCCATAGTGGCATAACAATTAAAGTCCTTGACTGTACAAGGGCAGTATATAAATATAAAAACCTTTCGTGTAAATTATGTAACTGCTAGTGAAAACCGCATCAATATTCATTGCGTGGTTTAAGAGAAGTTAGACGATACAGATAGAAAGACAGACGTGGAAAACGACTTTTTTATACTATATTATCTTACTCTTACTTAATATTATAAATGAGAAAGTGTGGATGTTTCTTTACAGGGAACACAAGAATCTTATGTAAATACAGAATTCAACAATAGTATAATTAAAAATTAAAACTAAACGTATTTAAATTAAAATAAAACTAAGCTACTCAAATATTAAGATATAAGTAATAATCACCACTATAAAAAGAACAGCCCCTCTAGCAGGTCCGCTATTGGAGCTTTCTTACTCAATCACGCGGATCACGCCTCAACCTCTGAACGGATCTGGTTGAAACTTGGCTCTCATATAAGTTAGGTCCTAGAATAGGACATAGGATAGGATAGTTTTTATCCCGGAAATTTGAACAGTTCCCGAGGGAGCAGCGATAAACGACTTCTACGCGGACGGAGTCGCGGCCAAAAGCTAATATAAGATAAAGGTAGTATGTTCCATGAATCATATGATTACCTACTACTAAAAAGGTATCTTTATAACTGGATGCAACCCCGTTACTCCGAGTTCTGACTCAACCACTCGAAGGTATCTACAGTTACGTGATGAGTAAGTGGAGTACTGTGCTAAATCAAATATAGAGACTCTTGAAACTGTTTATCAGAGAACAATCTTATGTTCTTGCACTTATTCTATTGTATAGATTATAATAAAACACTTTTGGCTTTCTTCTTTGACGACAACAACTTAGTCCACAGGTACCTAGTAGTTTATATAGTGGCAGATCTGCCCTGCTAATCCAAATGGCGGTATCTCAGATAAAAATCCTGTAGCAAACGCAACCTTATTATAGCAGAAGAGGATCGAATCTGCTTTGGCCAATAGTTTTGAGATACGTCTTATTGGCTTAGGAGGGCAGAGATGGTGGTAGTGCGGTAGTGCGTAATGCGGTAGTGCGCCTACGAAGCAAGCGGTCCCAGGTTCAATTCTCAGTATTGGCCAATATTTGTATGTAACCGCGAGTATTTGTATCTTAGGCTTGGATATTTTCTATGTATTTAAGTATGTATTTTTTAATATAAGTATGTTTATCGTTGTCTGGTACCCATAGTACAAGCCTAGAGCTTAGTTTGGGACTAGGTTAATTGGTGTGAGATTGTCCCTTGATATTTATTTAACTCGTTTTATTAACTAAGTATTAGTATTTTACATTGTGTAATACAGTTATAATGTTGAAATCATGTTTTGTCACCTTTTGTTGCTATGGTTACAGTTTGTAAAAAAAAAACTCTCAAGAGCATGTCGGGCTATGCTCATGCAGTTCCGTAGCTGTTACTTCAAACAAAAATAACCATTTCACAAGATTTTCTAATCTCTACCGCACACAAGCAATTCCTAAAACTTTAGAATCAAAGGGGCTACCAAGGAAAGTATGAAAATAATCATTGGTTATTCTAATAAAAAATCATATCAACTACGAGTTTCAATTATATACTTATAGCTAGCTTTCGCTCCTGATACCCTAGTCTCAGCTACCTCTGGGTGGTGATTCTCTCAACAAGCAAAGATGATCGTTCACTCGAGTGAAGGTCCAAGCGGCGAGTTTAAGTAGTCCCGACAGAGCGAACAAAACACATTTTAGCGCATGTATTCAATTTAGCAGCATTACTTCTCCAATGTATAAGGCTCCCTAATTGACAATGCACGCGCTTAAATGTGTTTTGTTCGCTCTGTCGGGACTACTTAAACTCGCCGCTTGGACCTTCACTCGAGCGAACGATCACCTTTGCTTCTTGAGAGAATCACCACCCTGTTCCAAATGTAACATTGATAGATTAAGCCGTTGAGTTTTTTTTTTATAATAGTGGTAGGCAGACGAGCAGGCGGCTCACTTGATGGTAAGTGATCACCGTCGCCCATGGACACCTGAAACACCCGGGGGGTTTCGTTTCTTGAAGATGGAACAAACGTACAAACAAACAAATAAACACGCTTTCACATTTATTAAGTAAGGATTAAAGGAGCAACCCAGTATTTTAATAAGTCTTATCTTATCTTATCTTACAGATGGGCCCTTTCGGATACACTTCGACCCTTTAGGATCTTTTGTGCCTTACCTACCCTCTTTCACACTCAGCTATGTGCAGGTTTCCTCACGATATTTTTCCTTCACCTTAAGAGCAAAGGGAAATTTAGGTACTTAAGTTACAAAAACTCATTGGTACATGGCGACCGTGGGGCCTCGAACTCCGTACCTTACGATCAAGAGCCGACCCCTAGTCGACTAGGCTACGGACACTCTCATTTGAAAAATAATTATAAATCAAAAACCCCTTAAATGATCTCTCTACGTTTCAGTGGTTGTTTTTTTTTAAATATAACTACAGTAAGAAATTGAGGTTACAAAAGAAAAATATCATGTAAATTTTCAAGTGATTAAATTGTTTTTCTTTTTTAATTTGCTCGCGTCTTGTTCTAGTCTCGTGCATAGTCGTTCTTAATGCATAAGTGGGAAAGAGATAAACTAATGAATGTCACTTGGTACTGAATCTATGCGACAGTCCGTTGAAATTAGAAGGGTGAGCATTTAATTGATGTGTCCTTTAAAACGGACAAAATCCGTTTAAGGGTTAAACAGTTATTTTAATTACGTAAATATGACTGTTTATTTTTTTATTCTCAGGGAGACGTTTGAATATTTTTTCAGAACAATCCGGTTTAAAATAATAATAACAATGTCTAAACCGACACCTTTTTGTTAAATTAGCATTAAATATTTACTTAACCTACTATAAAGGTAAACAAGCGAATGTATAAACTTATTAAGCTTGTTTATTGTTAAATCCTGTTGGATACAAGTCTGTCCTGCCTTAATTAACCTTTGCTTGGATCAACACAATTAATTAACTCAAGAAAACTTATTGTAGACATTTTTATTGAAGGAGTGCTTTTTTAAAAACGTCTTTTTGCTAAACTGTCAATTTACGAGGAAGAGAGTTATTTAAATACAGGAATACGTACGAGCATATAACAAAGAAAAATTGCGAGAAGCTTTTAATAAAAGTGTAAAGTTTTTAAAATTACTCATTGATAGGGTAAAGTTTAACACAAGTCACACAAGCGGCGGTTTTATAATATCCTTTTACGGTTATGAACATAATAAGTACTCTTATTTTATACAATTCATGGAAAATATATTTTTTGTAAACTTTTCATACTTAGGTATAGTTGATTATAAATTTTCGTAAGTTGTATTACAATTAAACAACGGATCGGGATGTTAATCCAGCGCCGGTCATTTCAAAATACCCGGATTTAGTATTAATAATATTATAATAACTAAGTATATTAACTATCTAAGTATCTACTCTACTGTAGGCCTATTGCAGCATGTTAAATCGATCCTGAAAATACGTACCTTGCAGAAGCGCGACCACGAAAAACGTTGAAATTATGATTTGCATAACTGCCACAATTAAATCACTGACAACTGAACTGGTACTTTAATATTCACTAGATTTAATTAAGTGTTTTATTCATAGTTTACTGTTTGTTATGGTATAATGGTATGAATTATGTGAGGACCGTTCGACGGGCGCGCGGCGCGAGGCGCTTCGTTTGACAACTGCCGCCGGTAGCACGATGCCCTTACTTATACCTTCCCCCTCAGCAAGGCAGCTGTTCTTGGGCGAAGTTTTCCGGAGCATCCGAGCTTATTTATTGAAGCTTGCGAGTTATTTGCAACATATTTAAATAATTAATATCATTAAATATGTCAAAGTGACAGAATTAGTATGATAATATATCTAGATGGTATAATTATATGTATGTGTGTGTCTGTGTGTGTCTGTGTGTGTACAAAAATAAAATTACTTACACAATAATAAAATGAGACACATGTAAAAAATAATTAATCCTTAAACTATTTCAACTTTAGGCGATTGAGAAATTTAAAAAAGAAATTAACTTCATCTATATGTTTCTCTGCACTTTTTTTTAAATAGCAAAGTGAAGGCAATACGAACACAGGCCACCTGATCGTAGAGCCCTAAGTTGGGATCTTAAGATCCATAGAAATTTTACGGTGAAGACTTATTATGACCTAAGTACTTTTTCTATTTGTATCCTGTTTTTTCTTCTAACAAAATAATTAAATAAATAATCTTACTCGTTCTTTACCCCCGATGTATGCGCTTCATCACACAACACCTGATAATTACTTTTGTAATTGTAATGCGTCATTTTAACGTGATCAGAACACAGACGCCTATCGAACTGAATGATTGCTCTATAGACGGCCAACACAACACCCCGAGCCTTGGTATGCTTAGCCACTGCTCCGTGCCAATGTATTCCTACTTACTCACATCTTTTTGTATTCTTTAGTGTTCTGAGGACCTAGCCAAGCGATCACTCCTAACGTTTATCTTTTCTATCACTCAAAATGAATTAGGGGACCGCTCGTCACGCGAAATAAGTTCTATTTGGCCACACTTAATTTGTAGAGATAATTAGTTTCATTTCTTCACGACCACTACATGGTATTAGTTAGGGTAGGGTACTTACTGTCCTACTTCAGTTTTTACCCATAATTTCAAATCAATAAGACAGTGTCGACGGAGCTCCGCGGCCGCGGAGTTCCTATTTCTGGGTGGTTTGGCCCTCCGGGCCTGCTGCAAAACTAACATAACCTAAACCTACCTACATTAGCGTGACGAATAGAAACAAAATTTATTAACGCTTTATTTATTTCAAAGGTGTGACCAAATAGAACTTATTTCGCGTGACGAGCGGTCCCCTAATTCCAATATGAGATGACATTCTCGTGCGTAGCGATAACCCACGTGGTCAACTTTCATCCATGCATTTTTAGTGATAGAAAATAAAAACGTTAGTACCGTTTACGTCTTGGCTACGGCCCATGCTGAGAAAAGTTGCATATCTTGGGCACGTTTCCCGACACGAGAATTACGACTTATACAACTTATAATTACGGGAAACGTAGCGGGAAACCGCGGTGTCGGTCGAAGAAAGAAATCCTGGTTACTTGTACTATTATTTAGTCTGTGTCCTGGTTAAGGAATATCCGCGAATGGACCACAAGTTTAGTTCGCGCGAGCTCCGAGGAATTGGGGATTCGGAAGAAGACGGGTGTGCGCCGCGCCCGCCCATCGCATCGTACCCCGCCTCTCCCAGTACGAGGAGTTGTACCTTATCGCCTTAGTTGGCTGTATCGTTAACATACTAAGTATATCATTGCACTAAATCCTGACGTCAGCTTTTCTTGAGATTACTCGGAGCTCGCGCGCGGACTGCAGAGGTGTTATTCTCTTAAAAACGACGGTCGGTCGGAGGAACGAGCGAAACCGTAGCGGCGAGTTTTAGCGCGTACATTCTCAATTAGGCTATATGTCTTATACGGTCGATAAGCCATGCTGCCAAATTGAAAAAGTGTGCTCTAAAATGTGTTCTATTCGCTTGGACTACTACTTAAACTCGCCGCTGCGATTTCGCTCGTTCGTCCGACCGACTGCCGTTTTTGAGAGAATCACACCCGTTCCGACTCGCAAAAGACAAAGATAAATATTCCGAGTTGATGGCCTTCAGTAATTGGAGAGGCACCAGAGGAAGGAAGTGTTCTGCTATACCATATACGTACTGAATGAAAAATGGAACTCTTGTATAGAGTGGTTTAATTTGTTCGTCTGTTCCTCGTTCTGTCAGGATCCTTTTCACTGAAATGGTTCTGTCATTGTTTTTTGTAATGTGGCACGTGGTTTCATAATTACAAATTATATGGCTACATAAAATAAAAATAAAAATCGATCGTATTTTTTTTTTAACTTCTAACTTTCCTTCCTTCCTTCTTCTTTTATATGGAGAGATATAATTTGAAAGCTCTCAAGTTATGAAGGATACTTAATTTCGCTCTTATTTTTTTACAAATGCAAATTCTAAAGAAACTGGAACTTGTATGTTTGATCCTGCCTCAAAGGATGGGGGTAATTTCTCCTTTTTACGCATTATCGTATGATACTAAGTGTTTTGTGTTTAAAATCAAATATTTTAATTGAATGTTACTGAAGAATTTTGTAGGGACAGATTCCAGCAGCTGATAGCCAACCTTCACTAAGTTGAAGAGGCACTTTAAGAAGAAGAATTGTTTTTGTTTAAACTTCCCGACTCGGTAATTGCAGCGATCGAATCAGCAAGTCGATTACAGTCCACAAAGGTATCAAGTTATCGATTATTTGCCGAACCGAATGATCCATTGACTCTTATCTGATCCACTAGTTCGGCCAAGCAGATACATATAATGCAATGCAATACATACAGTCTTAAGCACATTACTGATTGCAGCAGTTGGGTAAAATGGTAAGTAACTACCTACCAAGTAGAACTTATACACAATGATAACGTAACGTAAAGTAGGTACGTAGTAGATATAGGTAGGTACTCTTGGGTACATTGCGATCCTATTAAGGCCGATTTTGATAAACCGCTGCCTTATATAGAAAGTAGTTAATAACAATACGCGCGTGATATCATTCACTTATATAATATTACTTTACAGAGTTAAGTATGTATTTCTTACCTATTACCGGCGTTCATCGCCCCTTGCGTTATTAAGAAGTCAGTTGGTCTTGTCCGTTTTATCGGCCCAGTGACGCCTGGACTTAGTACCTATGGAAACTGTAAAGAATAGTTGAGAATTTGATTACCTATAATATTAAATGCCTTCGAGCGTGTTTAGATATTTTCAGCACCCTGTATGCTTACATGTAAGGCGACTATAATGCCGGGACTTCACTGATGGTTTAGGAACTAGGTCAGATATTCAAAATTATGATTAAAAAAACACTTTTTTACTTCTCATGCTTGTAGAGTTCTGGTTTATGCTGGGTGTAGGCGACATAAAACGGCTTTTTATGCTGCGCTCTAAGTATGAAGTGTTTTCTTCTTTTACTAAGACCCTTAAATCCTACAGCAAGACACGGAGCAAAACTCCGTAGAAAAAACTAATTATTCTATTGAAACAACTGTATTTATTTGCAATTTTGTGAACTGTATTACTAAATAGAATTTTAATAAGCAGGTAGCGGTAGATAAGTATCACTAAAAATATTATAAAACGAGTCTAACTTAAGTACTTACTTACCTATAACTTATACTTAGGCAGAATGGCCTTCGACCCAAGCCTTACGTCCCATGAAAAATAATTAAAAATGTAACAAACATTGTTACCGGCGGGAAAAGTTTCGTCTTAATCTCTGGTCACGTTTCATTGTTTTGTACTTAAATTATGGTTCATATGAAAGTTAATAATTATGTGGCGTTATCTATGAAAAGGGACCTTATTGTCGATGGCGCTTCCGCCATTTTTAACGATGCTCCGATATAAATACAACGTCGCGTGACGCAGTGCGGCGTCAGCGCCATCAACAATAAGGTCCCTTTTCATTAGATAACGCCACATAATTATTATGGTTGTCACGTGTAAAGTTGTCAAACCAAGCAGAAACATTTATATACGAAAATATTTGGCTTCAAAAGTAGGTACCTACGTAAGCTTGTTTTCTTATCTTGCACTTGAAAATTTACATTTATTAATAGGTATTATCGTTATTTAATTTCCTTGTAATCGCAGTGCAAACCAGAGTTTATCTATTACCTAGTTAATTATATAATAAAACTTATTTTATAAACTTATAGATAATAAAACACTATAAACTGATTTTAATAAAGAATACGGAAACCAGGGTTCAATTCCTATAAATCTTAGGTACATAATAAAAATTATTTTATCCTCGACTTGAATATCCGCCACCACTTAGGAGCGGACGGATAATACGTTTCGACTAAAATGACTTATTTTATTTATCTTATTTTTACTTATTTATGTATTTTACAATTTACAATAGGGGTTTTGATTTTAACCCCATTACAGAGCTACCATTTTGCTAATTAATAGCTAACGGCAATCTTCGTTTTTCTATGAAACACGAGTGACAAATATAATGTCAGTTGCGAGTGCAAGCGTGATAGCGATAGCCAGCCGAAAGATATTAACCCTTTAATGCATAATGATGTAGATTTACGTCGTATATTTTGATGACCCGTGGCTCAATATGCAGGTATCCAAAATGACATTTATTACTTTTACTAATAAATGTGACATTTACATGTTAGATTCTGAACGCATTCACAAACTTTTGACAGTTTTTTTTTTGTAGTGTCATAATTTCAATCTTTGGTGCGTAACACTGGTCGCTGCGAATTTTACAAAAAATCATGCGTTTAAGGGTTATGAAGCTGGGAATACTGTATGTCAGTCTCATTTTCTATGAGTTAAGGATGTTTATCGTGTTCAGCCCCGTTTCACAAAAAATATGGGATTCAAAAACTGACTAAAATAGAAGGGCCGAGATTCTAGGTGGTAAAATACAAATCGGTAGTTGACCTTATCGTATTCTCAACGTTTTAATCCCTCTTCATCCGTGGTACGGTCGGCTATGTCCGGTTGACCAAAATTTATATTTTAAAATCAAAAACAAAGTCGACGGAGCTCCGCTATGACGGAGCTCCTATTTCTGTGTTGTACCCTTCGGGCCGGCTGAAGAACTAGTAAAACCTAAACGTACCTTATATTTTAGTACTTATTACTAACTGTTTTAATAAGCCATTTTTATTATTAACCAGACATAGCCAACCGTATCACGGGTGAAGCCATTTACGGGCGTTTTCACTAAAAAGTGTACCCAATTAGGGACTGAAATTAAGGAACTTTAACTTTGCCAGAAAATTGGCCATACAGCGGCCGTCAATGTATAGCTAATTTTCGTCACAAAACTGACAAAGTTTAGGGTCCTTAATTGGGTACACTTTTTAGTGAAAACGCCCTTACTTGATAGGTATTTAACCAATTCATTGATACCTCATTTGTCGTCTTAGTATTAAATTTTTTAGAATATCACTTTCTTTGCCAAGGTCTCTGATTTTCATACAAAATGGACTCTCCTAGCGGGTCGGCGGCAATGAAAGTGATATGGCGTCTAGTTGTCCTGTTTTTCCCACCTGTTACCACCAATTTGTTACCACTGGTAACAGCTGGGATTATTTTTCTCATCTTTTACCACTGAAGTAGTCGGTGGTAACAATTGGGAATATTTTTCCCATTGTTACCACTAAAATATTTGGTGAAAAAAAAACCCAGTAGTTTGTGGTAACAGATGGAATTTATATTCCCATTAGTTACCACTGGTAAAAGATGAGAAAAGAAATCTCAGCTGTTACCAGTGGTAACAACTTGGTGTTAACAGGTGGGAATAACCCATCTTTAGTGACACACACAAGGACAAAACGAATGACATAAGAATAATCAAAATCGGCCCATGCGTTTAGTTTCTAGAGAGAGCCATAAAGGAACAAACATACATACATATATTTATATAATTATACGCATTCATTGCCCTCCTTCGGCAGTCTGGTAAAAACAAAAGTTTTGAGCGTTTCGCATAACCGCTTTAAACAGATAAAAGCTTTCTGAAATAATATGATAGGTAGGTATTTTAAAAAAGAAAAACAGTTTTATATTGGACTTCACACATTTATTGTATTTTCGTCTAATAAAAATACTATATCATATAACTATTATAAAGAGGATATCTACAGCAATTGACAGTCTTGCTGGTTGTACACACACTCGCCAGAGCACAACGTAATAAACACCTGTGCCTGCAGCACGATTTTCTCTAATATTAAATTAATTTTAACTTATTTTACAGCCCTATCATACCTAAGTTTGAAGAAAAACCTACGATTTTTTGCGATTGTTTGTAAAATGTATTGCACTATTGGAAAAGAAAAGAATTATAAATTAAGTTGTAATGTTTAGCAGGATTTAAAATCCAATTAGGAAACCATTGTGTACCTACACAAAGTACGCGTTTGAAATTCAGGCACAAGAATAATAATATAACTATATTATGTTTCTTACGATTACAATTCGAAGTGTACCATTTCTAATCACGAGCATTCACATGAGAGATGCACCCAAACGAAACAAGACAACTACAGTGCTGGCTTCCAATCGCCAAATACAATACAAAAACGTTCTAAGCGGTACGACTTTATATAACACGAAAATCAGAGCCTTGTTTCCCATAACTTATATTGTTCATAATGTATTTGTGTATTATTTTCTATTTCAGTGAATTAGTAAACTTCTCTGATTTTCTTAAATATCTAACATGTAGGTAGATGGGTAGTTCTACTAGCGTTTCAACTGCTATCACTTTCCTGGTCGCATTATTTACCATTTCCCTGTAGGTTCGGATTACCATTCTCGGTTATTTTGTAGGAATCCAGTCATTCTTCAAAACAACTCAAAATGGTAATCCGATCCTACAGGGAAATGGTGAATAATGCGACCAGGAAAGTGATAGCGGTTGAAACGCTAGTAGAACTACCCAGATAAAGCTAGGTAAGATGAGGTTAGTATAATTTTACGACCTCAAATATATTATGACCAAAAATAATTATGGCAAACAAAATAGACCCCACCAATACGAGTATGCTAGGGAAATTAAAGTCCAACATATTTAAGCCATTTTCTACTTGAAACGACCCACACCCGGAAGAGCTGTTACTGTTGGAGTTAATTTGACTTGGTTTCACGCAAATTTATTTTCGAGAAGAAAATAGATGATGCTCAAACTTATTGTGTATTTCTACAAGCAAGATTGCATCGAAAAAAAATGTGCTAAGTAACTTTTAATGCTGTCTAGAAGCGACCAGCAAACTGTCCCGGGCCTTCGCTGAGCCACTACGTGTAACAAGCTCGGCATGCAGTAGAAATGATTTAAACGGACTACTTAAAATACGTCATTATTATGTACATGATGTAAAATATTATTATTAACTTAACTATAATGTTAGGTTAAATCATTTGCAACATTCACTTTCAAAATTAACCCAAATAAACTAAGGTTTCCCTGCATAAGGCAGGCCAAACGTAAAATCCACATTCAATGCAATCAAAGTTCATAGCCAAGAAATATACAGTTAATTGGTTACTTATGCATACACCCATTTCTAACTGCAGCTCTTTCAGGTAAAGTGGCATAATCACCGAGCGTCCCTAATCTAATCCAGAAACGCTGGGCCATACTTTTCACACCTTAGTATATTTCAAACACACTGAACAGAACTACATTTCTAACTGAAACATTGATTGTCGATACATAAAATTAGGACATGCTAACCTGCGTCGCAATGTACTCACTCATATTTGATAATCTGCCTTATAACGCTAAAACGTGAAACAGTCTACGGTTCTACACACAGCATACATAGTATGTACAATCAGAACTATTTACATAAACAATTAACGCGGCAAAGATTGAACGAGTGCTTTGCTTGAGAATGAAAACACATGAGCAATTAAGAGCAATTAATTAAGTTTACATCATAATGCGTTTCTTACTGGTAAGTAAGGGTAAGATTTCGAACACAAGCGACAATTAATTTGTTTCTAAGAGTTCGGAACGAGGCATCACTGCCGCCTGCTGTGTTCGAAATCTTACTATAAGGCTGACGATCGCAAATTGCAACCCGAGGTCAAAACCCAGCGGCCCTATATTAAATTGTAAAGCACGTTCGTAATTACATCTGGTGCGGAAACTGGTAACTCTTATTGTCTGAAATTACATCGAGATCCTTGCACTCGTCGACAGAGGATTCAAGATCGACACAAATATAGGCTACGGGACTTACATCTAAACAAAATCATTCCATACCTAAATAATTTGTTGATTCGACCGATTACAAACACTACTATTATTATGTATCTGTTGAAACTTAAAATTCAATTGTACCTTCTGAAATAGTGAACTAATATTAAGAGTATGAAAGACGGCACGAAAAGCATTATGGTTACTTTAGCGGTTCCTTAGCGAGCATCGCTCGATGCGAAAGACGCGGGTGACTGACCAACTACAAATAAAGACTATGTATTAAATGGGGCTTATTATGGTAGACATTTCTATGAGTAGTTGTGCGTATTGTACACTGAGACGCGCGGCGAGGGCGTGATATGTGCCGGGCCCCGGACGACAGCCCGCCGGCCGCCATTATGCAGAAGTGTGAAGCCCTGCGAGCGTGTCCCATTCATTACGTAACATATTCAAAATAGCTTCCGCTGCAACTAGTGTACTGTCCCTTAACTATACATCGTGTCACAAAATATTTATTTTCACGGTTGCATCACTATATTATCATAAATATATTTTATTTGTACATTAAATGTGTGATCGTTTAAGACTATTTACAGATAGACGCGATCCGACCTCCACCTCTGCTCGCTCCTACATCTAACTAAATAAAGTCGGGGCTGTAAACCTAATGTTAACTTAACGCTGTTACGAGAACATAATAAACAATAATTGTCTAAGCATCGGTCAGGCGATAAACAATTTTACATGTCTATGTTTTTATATTATCACGTAAAATTTTCATTGCTTGTTCGCTCCTAACGTTATTTTCTTACAATATTGAAGACAGTTGTTGGTGGTCCTTCGGATCTTAACCATTTTAGCACGGAAATATATATTTTAAGAATACTGTCAAAAAGCGTGCAATAATTAGCGTAACAATACAATTTAAATTAAACATGCGTGTGACGTGGGAGACATTTGATTTTGTTGTTTACATGCCCTCGATGACAACTGCAGTACAAAAGTATCATAAAAATAATTACAACACTTACTCTTCACCATAAAGACATTTATCTAGCGATTTGGTATTTGAATACTGCCCTGAACTGTCTGCATTGCATCTGTTGCAGTGAGCAACTTATTGATAATAATGCAGTTTCAATAGGAGAGAGTCAAACGCGATTGAAGATCGTCAAACCTGCCCAAAAGATGAAGCCCATGATACAATTAATAACGGCTTTGATTTAAATATATTCTACGAAGAGTTGTTAATATTATATTATTATACCCGAGCAATCAAGTAATGACATAGAATTGTATTTTTGATAGGTCATTAATTATATAAATTGACGTTAAAACTTTTAAGCTTGTCCTCGGCTTAATAATTGTTATTATTTTATCAAGTACACGTTTGAGTCTCTCTCTTATTTAAACTCTATAAAAAGTTTCTTACTGATCTTATCAGAAATATAATGGTTAAAAATATAGGTCATAAGTTATAAATAAATATATTTTATGTAGTAATTGCAGTTTTGTGTTGTGTTACTTAACACAAGGAATAAAAAACAAGATTAAATCAATATATATCTAAAGTGGTTTTGAATAAGCATAGGGTTCAAGCGTTAAGTCGCTAACCTGCAACTGTTTTTTTTGTCATATTGCAAAGGGTTTGTATGGGTGAGCACACCATACATCTGTTAAAATATTGCTAGGCCTACTTTGAATTTGTTATTAAAAATACTTATACCATAAGTGTTTTTCAAGGACTATACGTACGGTCTATAAACTACAATCAGAGACCGGATAATGAGAGCTTATTTATGTTAGATTCAGCGTTGTTGTGTTAGGTTATTTACTAAATCAATCAAGAATTAAGCTGCGTTTCCAACACAGCTTTGCGAGGCAGCTAAGCGATGAGATAAAGGAAACCCACCAATACGATTACTTCATTTTTATTACAAAGTTCTGGTCTAGTGGCACGCAACCTGACCCGTATCAAATATATTTTTACTTAAATATAGCAATTAAAATTACTCTTTTTTGTACCAATATCATATAGAGTTCTAAATTGACGTCCGCCAGAGAGGTTGAATGTTTAAACAAACCGCGTAACGCGTGATACACACATGGTAACAAGTTTGTTGTAAATTAGTTAACTTAATTTAGCATATTGTGAGATGATTCAAATTACAGCTTGATAAATATAAAAAGCAGACGCAACTAACTTTTACCGGGATAACTAGATCTTTAGTAAAATAAGCGCCCGTTATCCGATATCTGATTAAAACACAAAATATGAAAACATGTTGGTACAAATTTTAGGAGGGCCCGCTCCAGCATAAACATCAATGATTGTACTGTATCAAACTCCACATCTTTTAGAACCCTGATTTGCCAGCTCCCGAATATTGATTCACAATGGCCGTTCTTATTTCACTCAGAAACTGATATTAAAACTGCGCTGAAAAATCTGTAGGCCTATACGGAAAAGGAGGATGTATGTAGTAGTAAGATACGCTAAACTATTGATTTCTTTTAAAAACTTATTTTAGTAATATTTAGGCCACAAACACGCTCATTCATCAACACAAAAACAACGAAGTCATCATTCCGAGAGCGACCTAAATGGATGCAGGATTTAAATACGTGCATGTAAATAAATCGTAGCTAATAAAAGCAAAACAAACCGCCTTTGCAAATAAATTGCCTCTTCACAATGACGTTCCGTCTCCTAAATCTACCAATCAACGTCTAGACGTCTATAACAGTTTTTTTTGTGTTACGGTAAGAAGACCGTTTTATCATATGTAAGAAGGCCATTTTGTCATATTTATTTGCATAGGTAGGACGAGACTATTGGATTATAAGCGGAATAACTTTTTGAACACAAATGAAATCAGATATTCTGTATTTTGTGATTATTGTTGATGTAAATTATTCTTATTTAAGAAACTTACGCAGAGTCACGCATTTTTTTATATAGTTAACGAGTCATTGCAGTACTCGATGCGGAGTTTACACTGAAATCCGATAGTTAATTATTTCGACCGCGAGCGATAATGAAAACAGTCTGTCGATAAGACAAGAAAAAATCTGGTATAAAAAACGAGAACTTCGATTCGCGGCAATCTTCCTCACCGGCCTCCAGTTTACAAAGGAGGGAATAATCAAACGATATCGTATTTTCTCGCTTTTTCAGGTAGCTCATCGGGACCGAAGGTATCGAAAAAGTAAGATAAATAAGGCTCGGCGTAAAAAAACGACCCGGTGAAATCACAATACTTCCTCAAGAGGCGTCTCGTTAAATCGAGCATCGACTGGAAATTGGAACTCGTCGCCGACTGAATTCCAACCGTCGCCAACCCGGGTCCGTATTGCGGTCGCCTTTAACGCGGTGGATAGAGCGTCCGTCGCTCTCGCATTTACATACCGCCTCGCTATCAAAATAGCGGCATCTCAAATAGAACTCGGAGCGGTCGCAACCTTATCACTAATAACAGAGGGCTCGATCCGCTTCGGCTGTCCAGTTCGAGACACCGCTTATCGGTTTAGGGTGACGCGGCACTAATATCGGAGATAGAGACAGATAATAACTTCTAATTCAAAGCTTATAAGGTTATAAATCGATCGTCCCAAAATAAATGAATAAGCCCTATCTTTTGAAATATTAAGAATCGAGTGTCCATCACCGGTCCTCGTCGATTACCGGTTTCATCACCCTCGGAGGGCAGACCGGAGCGGCGGCACCGCGGTGACGTGACAAAATAGGGTGTCGCGTTGATTACGGTCCCCCCCGGTGGTCGTGACGCGGTCACTTGCGCGGGCGCGTGAGGCGGCGCTTCTTGCGCTCGGGCGTGGAGTGGTTGTCGGCGCTGGGGCGGCGGCGCTCGGGCTCGGCGTCCTCGGCGCCCGACGACTCGGAGCGCGGCGCGGCCCGCTCGGGCTTGCGCGGCGCCTCCGCGCGCGGCTCCACGCGCCGCTCGGGCTCGGGCCAGTCGGCGCAGCCCGGCGTCGCCTCGTCCGCCTCCGCCGCCTGCGCCTCCGCGCTGGTGCCGGCGCCCCACTGGAATCACGACGACACGTTAACTACATCCTCCGTGTTCTAATTGTATAGTAATTGTAACATGAATGTCTATTTGACAAAAAAAAAACGCTATTCGAGTCAGACTTAGTAAGAATCTAGAGCGAGCGTTGAAAGAAAAAAACAAGCCCTTAAAAACTTACAGCCGCTCAAACTAAAACGAGAAAATTGACACTAAGTGATGACGTCTCCCGCCCGAATGCTGTAACTGCAAATCTTTATTTTTCTTCAATTTTTTTTGTGGTGTAACCCTGAATAGCCCTTCTGTAAATTACCGTTTAAAACAAAATATTACTATTTATCCCAACCATATACTCAAAATTTATTAATCGCCCGACTTGAAGTGACTACTGAAACAAAATGTACTACGTTATTTTGGCAAGTAGCTTTAATAGTTACACATTGTGGATTCCAAAATGGTACGGTAATTGCTGGATAGTAGATTGAAAAAAAGAAATGCTCGCACAATACGAGCGTATCTCAATCGAGATTACCCCGACAAGTGCATAGGGAGGGCGGACTGGCACTATTTTGTGGCCAGCCCGTTCACCCGACTTAAATACCTCCGATTTTTTTTACTCTGGAGTGCTAAATAGAAAAGTGTACACCTTACACTTTATTACCATTAAATAATACCAACAATACCACCAAATTTTGAAACTTTTAGGTCTCATAGCCTTAAATCATTTTAATATTTTTAGTCTGTTTTCACTTTGTTAATATAATTTCCAGTATTTCAATCTATTACTAAATTACATAGTAAAATACTACATGAGTCATCCCTATACAATCAAAGATAGCATCTACGATAAAAATGAAACTTGGTACTCATTCAATTAGTCTAATATTTTGTCTGTAGCTCAGTATATCAGCCGCCCTAAACCGCAGTAGCTAAGATTGTAGTAATATCAACCATATCCCTAACAAATTAGAATTGAATCTTATTTGGTGATTAAATTTAATTCCTGCTCCACACGTGTCTACACGCTTGGCAAACAATGACAAACAGCGAACACCAAACAACGAACACGAACATGTAGGTGGGTGTTTGCCTGTTTGTGTTTGTGTTCGCCAGCGTTGCTGTCGGTTTTTTGCACAAATCAAAGGATGTTCGGCAAACGTGTTCGCGATGTGTAAACTTGTTAAGCAGTCGTCGCTTGACGCTGCCACAACAAGCTCGTCGTCCGCCATGTTTGCCAATCCGGAATGTGCTAGCACGTTCGCCAAGCCTGGGGATGCGTGTTCGTGTAGGCTGTTAGTGGTCGGCGTTCGGCACGTGTTTGGTGTGTGGGGCAGCGAGCGGTACCTGCGCGAGCGCGGCGGGCGCCAGGTGCAGCGCGGCGCCGCACTCGGCGCACAGCGGCGGCACGGCGGGCGAGCGCGAGCGCCAGTACTGCAGCTCCGTTTTACATTTGTTCAGCTCCTGCACAACAAATTACATAACGATTTAATACATTTTTCACTTCTCATGCCCCAAAAGTCCGTCTTTATGTCGTGCGTAGGCGACATAAAGTCGCTTTTTATGCTCTAGTGCATAAAGTAAAATCTTAGTCGAAGGCCAAGGCAATAGGTCCAGCAGCCACACGAACAACTAACTTCATAGAATAACCTCTTTATTTTATTTCGTTTCGTTAGTATTCTAAGACCAAGGCAAGAATACCAACAGCCAAAGTACACAATAAAACTTCATGAAATAAACTTATAATTTTTATTTTGTCGCATTTATTATTATTAATATATTTGAGTAAATCAATATAATTATTTAAAGCATGACAACAAGTTATCATAGATATAAAAAACAAAATGTTTTTATAACTGAGCAGTATGTAACGACCTAAGTCAGATGTCACATAGCTAAAGAAAAAAAGAAGAAAAAAAGTTAATTGGCGGGAACCATACTTATTTTGTCATTGTCAATATTTGTGTTACAATAATTTACATGTTTCATTTCCTCGCAATCGAAGCGAAAATTAGAGTGTACCACTCGTTCATAAAACCCATTTAACACTCGACTTTATATCCATCCTCGCTCGCAAGCTCGCTTGGATAAACGTCTCGCGTAAAATGGTGCGTTTTATGCACTTGTTGTACAATCTACTATTGTCAAATTCTAATCATTCATCATTTTCAGAATTAAATTGACCACATCAGGGCTTATTTACATGTCGGTTTATGCGGAGAAAATCTACTAGCACTTCAGGCAAATTCCATCAACGCACTTGCAGAAAAAAGCGCCGGAAGAAAGTCTAACAGATATTTATTTTATCACTTATATCGTCAGAACACAACAGTGATGTAATAGTTACATTTTAATTAAAGTGCGGAAAGGTATAAAATTACATACTTTGCGGTGACCCGAGACAAATGAAAATTACACAGTTCCGCGTATCAAACGACATTCTTTAAAACATTTGCGAAAAAATGACAATGTAACAAATATAAAACAGTAATTAAAAGAGACAATTTTCCTTTATTGTTAATCGCAATTTAATCAAGTAAAAAAAAATTAAAGTTAAAAATACTAGTGCGAAAAATCCTACTTTCCGCAAGATATACAGCTACAAGAAGTACCACTTTTACCGAGTACCACTTTTTGAGCAACTGTATTGCAAACCACTATTACAGCATTAAATAAGCTCGCCACCTGAATTGTAAGGTTACCTGTAATAGAGTTTGAAATTTCCGGCTGGTCTCCTCGTTCTTCTTATCATAGTCGTCGAGGCGGTTGGCATAGTCCAGGGTCTGCTTCTGCTGCTCAGCGATCTGCTTTTGCTGCTCCGCTATCTGTTTTTGCTGCAATGCAGTCTTGCGCTTGCAGCTGCGCAGGTCGCTGCGTAAGGCAGATAGCTGGTCGTTGTATCTGAAAATTGGGAGAGTTGTGATAGTTGTCTTTTTGTACGATGATGCGGTTGCTGATTCATTAATATTGATGCAATAGGTCAATGATAATGACATTTCGACTCTACATAACCAATAATACTGTTTTACTGCTAGGTAAAGACCACAGATAACTCCTATAGATAGCGATTTATTCGTACGTCTAATAATCAAGACATTAAAATTAATTTACGCCATTAAAAATAAGTTATAGCTGTATGAAGTGGCGAGGGGAAAATCACAAACATATAATTTACAACAATGACGGAATAACATTTTACAGGCAAGTTAAATTTATAATAAAAAAGTGTATTCTGCGAATGACAATATACACTTCCTTTCTAACGAAAGCACATGTCAGGCTAGTGATGAGCTAGTGATCGTTTCGATTTTACCGATTTTAATTGATTTAAGGAAACAATACGTTAATTCATCCGTGATTTCATGTACTATTCTTATGGGAAAATTAAATTGGTAAAATAATCGATTATTTCATATTATTAACATTGAATGGTCAGTGTTCTTTTACTACGCGCGCGTATAAACCTCCCGAATCATGATTACGAATAAACGATGTTAGATTTAAGCTGCACCAATGTTTTGCGTTCCGGACTGCCACAATCTTTGCAAGCAATGAGGTAGAGGAGAATAGTAGGAATGAAGTAAGTTGCTATCTTGCTTTATTTTATAGTTTGCAGCTATATAAATATATGTAGTTGAACGAAATATTATTGCCGAATGAGTAAGTATTTTGTTAATAAATGACCCCGACTAATAAATGTTGTAAAAATGCCTAAAAAAAACTCTTCAATTTAACTAGTTGATGCGATTAATTATTTCTCACTTTCTTAATTATCACAGAATGAAACAAATGTTGATGTCACCGTTTAGAAATTTAAACCAAAGCAACAGGTAAGTATGTACTTACGCCATGTAAAATAGTTTACCTACAATAAATTGCGGTACCGGTAAATACCGCTAATAATCAACGCGTCTCATCACTACGCATTAGACGCCAGGTTGTGTCAAAGCGTGCGCTCGAAAAAACAGCCTATCGCAGCGCCGTTCGTAACGGACCGCCCCGCAACCCGCACTTACCGCCAACCGACCTGGGTGACCTTTGATTTGGACTAAATCATTCATAGGACGAATCTATAGAAGGTTATCTGTGGCAAAGACAAATGTAATCTCGTAATTTAGAGAGTTGTGCGGATTACTGTTTAATGAGATTCGAACAATATGCGAGTACGATCTTTGAATGTACAATTAAGTAATGGCTTTGTTTGAGTTTTGATAGATGAAGAATTGAAGGTTGATTGCAAGTACCGGCTAACGGCCGAACACACGACATTTGCCCATACAAAATGTGTCAAATTTTAATCCGAAGTAAGCCTATCTGTCCACGGTTTGAATATAGGGGTCGGCCATAAGCGGACCAGCAGTTAGGCGTTTACACGCGTGATAAGTGATAGACACGGAAGTAATGTTTTTCATTTTCCTCATATCTAAAAATATTCTAGGTAACTTGTTACCAAAAAGTAGCGAAAATCGTCAGATATTTTTCAACTTTGTATACTTTTTAACGTCATGGTAGACCACAATTTTACGCGAGCCAAGGAAGCAAATCTAGCCTGCGACTAGTTTGTCGCTCGATAATTCCCCTTTAGGTACTTAGTAAATACAGGACCATAATTCGTCGATACGACTCGCAGACTGAAACATAAAAAATAATGACCGGACTTACTTCTTCATGCCCTGCTTGATGCGGTGGATGCGCTTGCGCAGCACCATGTTGCTCTGCGGCGGCGGCGGCGAGGGCGGCAGGCTCTCGTCCAGGAACAGGTTGAGCGCCGCGCCGCGCTCCGCCGCCGGCCCGGCCGCCGCGCCCGACTCGAACCCGCTCGGCGGCGGCGAGTCCATGCACATGTACGATTTACTGCTCTCGCCCGCTGAAATATCACTTGTCTATTAAGCTAGCTCCTCGTGTTGGCCAATATTCTAGCAGCTACCACTGGTAAACAGTTTTTTCAGTAGTTACAACTGATAACCGACGGGAAATTCAGGGAATTCCAGTAGTTGCCACATTATTTTATTTATTTATTACGACAACTATTAAAAAAACCCCGGATATAATGGAGACTCCTGCTTTCAGAAATGATTATAGGTGAAAAACTTAAGTAAATGACCTCTTGCATGTAGTTATAACCAGTGATCGGATCTAGGATGCAATTTGGGGTGAACGACTTCAAACGTTATGCTTAACATGGATGTGACTCAAGATTTCCCGGGATTTTGGGAAATGGGTTATTGTTAATAATTAATAACTTTTGTCGAGGGTTAGGCTGCGGCTCCACTGAGGCGGAGACGAGCGGAGCGGTGTGGAGCTGTGCCAATATTAACCAATAGAAGGCGCATGCGGTCACGTGGAGCGCGCCTTGCGCACGTTAGTTTAGATTCTATTGGTTAATATTAGCACAGCTCCGCACCGCTCCGCTCGTCTACGCCTCAGTGGAGCCGCAGCCTAACCCTCGACAATAGGGTACATATTTTGTTAATTTCATAGTGTAAACTACTTAAAATTACGAGTTATTTACCTTTTTATAAAGGTAGGTAACAAAAAGATTCGCGGAATTGTAAGTCATATTCATATCCATGTTAAAATAACGGACTTAAATTGCATCCTAGATCCGATCACTGGTTATAACACATCTGTACAGACCGTTGCATCCTAGATCCGATCACTGGTTATAACACATCTGTACAGGCCGTTCGACATTCTATATTTGAAATTTGACGTAAATTCCATATAAGTTTTGTACATAAATAACTACATGCAATAGGTCATTTACTTAAGTTTTTCTCCTATACTTTTAAACGTCTCAACCGATGCTCATCAAAGCTATCTAGGAAACATCTCGATTAAACTAATTGAACTTGTTCTTATTTGTAAATCAAGTGGCGACTGTGTGATGACACTGATGACGTAGAACTTCCTTTTCGGAAGGGAAGACCTTGTTTTATTAAACCATGGTCATTTTATAAAATCTGTGTGGCATCGTAGAACCCAAACGGATCCATCGATTTGGACGCGTTATGTAAATATAGCTAGATCAATAGGGATGGTTCTTAGCCAGTTTTTATGAAAATAGGTAGGGTTGTTTAAGAGATATTAAACTGAATAACTTTAACAAAAACAAGCATTCAAAACCAGACTGTTGCTAACCAACTTTAAATCGTTATAAATCCTAAATGATCATTCAAAATGAAAAATGATGAAATAAACCTAAATATGATTTTTAAATCCCTATTCAATGATACCCCACTTGTCATACATGGTAGACTTTTTTTTTAATTTGCACAATATGGCGTCTGGTTGCCGCCATATTGAATTTTGATTACTGTCATATCTTCAGTGACACTCACCAGATTAAGACAAATCGATTGACATAAGAATTATCAAAGTCGGACAACGGGTTTCGTTTTTGTAGTGACACAAAGGAACAAACATACATATATAGGCTGTGAAACACATTACCCTCCTCCTTCGGCAGTCGGGTAAAAAAAGTGTGGTCGCCAATACATCGGGGGTGGTAATACAAAAATAAACACATCTGTATGTTATTACCATAGACATTAATATACTAGCGTAATAGGCACAGTGATTGTGTAAGCGAGAGCGCAATCGCTTACGGCACGAATACGAGTGCGAAAGAGATAGCGAAAGAAAAATCCGTTGAAACCATTTTGAAACCTCGTAGAGCCACTAAGCGTCACACTGACGACAGCGTAATTCAGTTTTTATGTCATCCTACGAAGAATCATTTTAAGTTGAATAATATGGCTGACATTTTACGACGTTAAAGACTTAAGACATGACTGTTTTGGTGACGCGGGAAATAGGAGCCTGTTCGTCTATTACGCTAGTCTATGGTTATGGTTATACATACTTATGAGAGCGTCAGTTTTCTTTAATTAGAGCATTTTAGAATATGAAGGTGTTTGCACTGACATAAGTCGAAACAGTTAACGCATTCACTGCCCCGACGCATATATGCGTCACCGTGAGTTCCACTCAGTGCCCTCAACGCATATGTGCGTTCTTACAATAGGCAAGCTCCGTATAAAACAAAAGATGTGGCACCTGGCGAAAGTTCAAAAAACAGTACTGGCAGTGAATGCGTTAAGTTTATCAGATCGTCTTCAAACTGTAATTGATCTGGAGGTGTTTTCAATGTATACCGATACGATTGGCAAACTAACGCATTCGCGACGCGTGACTGCACGACAGCTTATAATTTTTGCAGTGTTAACGTTTACAGAATCAACCATCCATGATCATTGTGAAGCCTCACGGCTTTCCTAGCTTCTATTTATTGGCCAACACTCGATTGAGGTCAAACTAATTTAAGCTTTGATGGTACGTGTGCCCGACTTCAGTATTCATTCAATCAATCAAGAATAAAAAACCCATACTTAAATTATTAATGCGAAAGTAACACTGTTTGTTACTCTTTTAACTGAATCGATTTTTATGAAATTTGACATGATGGTGATATCTTTAACCCCAGGCCCTAGGTAAGTTAAAATTAGGCAGTCCGTAGGGAATACTTCAATGCGGGCGTAGTCCCGGGCAACGGCTAGTTATACAATAGATATCGCAAAAATTAAATTAAATAGTACTTGTTTACCTGCATAATGTAATGAACAAGGAAGACGATAACAAATCAAGTGGTTGATTCATGTAAAGTAACTGATTAAGAGAATTGTGAAGCGACCCTTGAATCGCGTAGTTGTCGAAAATTTCCATACAAATTAAGCTCCGGGCGATAAGGTTTCTCACCCCCTAAACCATGTCCGGTTTCCACGAATTTTGAATGTTTCCATTTTTGTCTATGCAAGAAATATTTCCTTAGAAAGGAAAATCGTACCTAATTTCCTAGTTTTTCTATCTACAACTTAATCAAAAGTCGTTAATAGGGGACTAGGTTTAAGGGAAGAGAAACGTTATGACATTTTGTAAGGAAGTTTTCATCTTCACAATCCTATTAGGCCAATACACATTTATGGTACCTAATAGGGCTTCGTCTGTTTACAGTTTAGTCTATGGCAACCATTACACGGTCAATCTAGATAGCGATCCGTGATCGTGATCAAGTTGATCTCATTGACTGTGTAACGTGTTGGATAGACTGATCGCGACATGGGATCACATATTATAGATTTTTTTAAATCCGCGATCCGCGACCTTGGTTGGATCACGATCTGAATTGACTGTGTAATGGCTGCGTATTAAAGTCGAGTTCATAAATATGTTTTCCTACTCCTGTACTTTTATCTGTCATTTATATAGTCACGAACACTAATATAAGAATATAGATAATATGTCCGCAGAACATTCCGTAGAAAAGTCTATCTAGTCTATTCCCCTTAACAGCACTTGTGCTTTTTTGAGCCAAAACGATATGCCTAGCTGCCAAAGCTTACACCTAGGTTAATTTGACCAATCAAAATACTTCACCAAATTAAACCACCAATCACAATACACATTGACTGTCAATCGGAACGTTAGGTTCTTTTTGGTATGTAAACTCTTTTACTAATTTAACTCTTTAAAAAAAACATTTTATTTGGTATCAACCAACCAGAACGCAGCTATATTAAAATTGACCAATCAGGTAAAAGAATTCATTTCTCAAATCATTAGGTGTTTTTTAGTCCCTATTTCACAAGTTAAATCGATTGTGCAACTTTTTTAAAAAATATGAAACCTGGCAAGTGCATATCAATTTAAAAACAAAGTTAACCATAGACACATATTTTATTGTTTTCGAATGTTTCTCGCTCGTTTGTTGTTCTGTGCTTCGTTCGTTCGTATTCTAACCTAGGTATATTAATAAAATTTTGTTAATTTAATTTTGCATTTTATTTGAAACCTAGTCGTAGAAAAAGTATTGTATGCAACGGTGTATAACTAAGTCAAAAAATACTCGTGGCGTCTTGCTTTACGATAACCACACCACTCGTCTTTTTTGACCTCTCTTATACAACTGTTGCATAAACTACTAATACACTTTAGTACCTTGTCACTTCAATCGTTGTGACAATTCATATAAGGCAGTTTAAACATGACATTAAATAGACGAGGTACTACATATTTATGAACTCGATTGTACACGTCGTCATTCAGCGGGCCGGTTTTAGATCTTTTGGTGGAGCTAAGGCTTAGTTTTGTTGCCACATATTTTCTATGTTATTAATATAATAAATGCGTGTGTTTGTTTGTTGCGTTTTCAAGTTAAAAGGCAACGATCGAAGTTGGTTTAGGGATTATAGCTCGAAGACGGAAAAGGACTCATTATCCCAGAATATAGAAGAGTTGCCAGAGAGGAAGAATAATGATAAATCCCGAGCAAATAAAATGCGGAAGTGTGTTTGTCCGTTTGTTCAGTCTTCACGATTTAACGCCTGAACCAATCGATGAGAGTTCGGAGATAGTTTAAAGTCGGGATTTAGACAAAGCATGGTACTTTTTGTACCTCAGAACATCCAGCAGTTCTGTAGGGAATATCGATAAGCAACTTCAGCGCAGGTAAAAGTTACTAGCTTACATAATAGTACTGCGTCGAGAAGCGTCACTGTCTAACAAAACCGATGATTTGTTGTAAAAACGTGCCAACACATGCCCAGGGCCAGTATTCAACACGATAAAAACCATATCGTTTTTGAGCTGTTATCGTATCGTCAACGTTTTGATAGCTCTTATTTACTTGACTGTAATGGCAGCCGAGTTAAAAACACGATTTGGATTTTACCGCCTGGAATAGACGCGCTTTAATTGCCCACTCTCTCAATCGCATTAGCGTGGTGTGTAGCCGTGGCGATAATGTTGACTAATATCAAGGAAAAATAATCCACGCTAGCCATGAAATACAATCGATAATAGACGACGGAAACGCTTACTTGCACGAGTTACGAGTTGTATGACATACGGTCGAACTCAAAAGTAGATAATTGTACATTTTAATAACTTGTCGCATTGTGGTACCAATATCTTCCGTATGCGTCATACGGAGAAAAAACTAATTCGTTTTTGATGCCTAATGAGAAACATCAAAGTTTGATTTTAGGGAATTAAAGTTTCTAGACGAAACGTCACGGGTTGGTACGGTGTTTCTAACTCTTAAACGGCCCAATTTTTCATCAAACCTAGCTAAGAACCACCTAGGGTTGCCAGATGGTCGGGATTTGGCGGGATTCTCCCGAATTTTTGAATGCCCTCCTGACTCCCGACAAAGTAAACAATCTCCCGAAAAACCACTTTATTTTATAAACAATTATTATTTTAAGTCCCGAATTTTCTTCAAGCGAAACGTTGCCGCTCCGACGCTCGGAGTAATGTTGCTGTTTTAATATATTTACTTTAATTTGACTTTCTATTTTTGTTTCTCCCGACCAACCTCCTAAAATCCCGAAAAAAATATTGCTAGTAGCATTAAGTTCGCCTTTTGTCTATTTATATTTTGTGGAATAAAGTATTTAAATAAAAATAAATAGGGCCATTCGTTCTGGCAACCCTAGAACCATCCTAGATAAACTAGATTTTTATTAAAAACCGCCATATCAACTTGTTCGAAAACTACGGTGACACGGTAAAATTATAACACCCCTCTGATTGCGTCGGAGGAAGGATTGTCAGGCTTAATATATACAAGTCCGGCTCCGGCAAAAGATGCCGAAGGAAAGCGCGCGAGCGACTTCTCGGACACGCATGACTCGCGATCTCACAGGAGCCGCAGGCGGCGAGGCGGACCCAACGTGACCATAATACCATATACTTAAAAGTAGAGTACCTAAGTTTCAAATTAAATACACAAAAGCAAGTTTTTTTTCCAGTGTGTCAGGCTTGCAGGGCAAAATGTGCGGCTAAGTATGCTGCCCTCCTTAGAAAAAAGGGCGTATGTCTCATAGAACCACGCATGTATTAGTGACCTTATTTCATTATACTTAAGGTTTAATTTACTTTGACTAACAATTTGCGCATGCATCCTTTTTATTTAGGAGGGCAGTATGGATCTGCATCCGGCTTTTCTATTTTCGGGCCGGGCAACCCCATTTCGAGGGTTAAATATTGGACATTTCCTAAATAAATATGGAGTTGCGACTGTTGCGAGCAATAGCTAGCTAATTTACATATAAGGTTACAAAGTTTCTGTAACATTATCGGAGGAGAAGTGCGTCACAACTTAGACGAGCTTTACTTGTTAGTCCAAGGCCTCCCCTCCATTTCCAACAATCTTCAAAGTGCTTGGCAAGTTCCTGCCACCAAACCAAATAGGTATGGTTGTCAAGTTGCACTTCCTCATTATCACTTTAATAAATAAAATATTCGCTTATCTGCCCAACCTTTACTACTAAGGCTAGCTAGGTATTTAGGTAGGCAATATGCTGACAAGAGAATATGACCACAAATCATTTAACTATTTGTGCAATATCAAGGATTGTTTACTGAAATCTTACCATTACGACTGACAGCGTAAAAAAATTCGAACAACCCACAAATAGGTACAACGCAGAAAAAGAGCAAGCAGCACTGCTTGCTCAGCAAGCAAACAAAATTAGATGATACATGATGGTTGGGTCAACTTATCGATCCACACGACATTTTTTTCTCCCGACTCCTTATTTACATCATACATTTTTAGATCAACTCTTCTACCTTCTAAGTTCTATCTTATAGGCCCTACAGACTCACGCGAGAAGTCTCGACTCGAGAAACGAGGAGGTCTCTACACTCACGTGGCCTTTCTCACTTCCGTTCTCGTTCCCTTTGAAGCGGGCAAAACGCCGACAACAAACAGAGAACACACGAACCCGAGAATGAGAAGGCGAGAAACATATCACATTCACGTTTTTCGAGTGTTCTCGGGGCTTCTCGGCGTGCGTCTGTACAACTTGTTACCAATATCAGTCATTTAACGCAAGGACTATTGGAACCAATTGGCTAAAATTTCACAAATAGGTAGGTGTTATTTTGGGTTCTCCATCGTTTGACCGAATTTCATATGCAATAATTTCATTTGCACGAGTTTCATATGACATAATTTTATGTGCCATAACGAATCATGTGCCATAAAATGATCATTTGGTATATTTTCACTTGACATAATTGTTAGGGACTATAACGATACCTCTGACATACTTTTCATTTTCCCTATTATCAAGTGTTATAAAATTATATGCTATAAATTTTAAACGCCATAATAATTATTTGCCATAAAACATTCAGAATGCGTATTCTTCTTGTTTTTTTGTGTCGTAAGTATAGTACCATAAACAAAATCGTGTCTGGCTCGGTCGCAATCGCTGCAAGGTCGCAGTTTTACCTAACACTCCTCCTCGCTTCGCTCATCGTCGTACCTAACGGAGACCTTCCAAACAGTAGGTAGGTTAGAATAGGTAAGTTATTATAATAGTAGTACGTAATCCAGATTGTACCAGTACTTCATTATACCCACTGAAACACACTGATACAGTCTGGGTCTGCTTTTTCCGAAATTATGGCAAATGAAGTGGTTTGGCATATAAATAAGGGATTGAGAACATTATAGAAAGTGTTATTATGGTATCTGATATTAGGGAGGTTGAACACCTTCAGAACAATAGTGACCTAATTGAGAAATTTTAAATTTCGAGTTAGGTCTCTATGATAATAAATTTATGACTCAAAGTTTGAAAGCACAAATTTTGAATTAGGTCACTATTGTTCTAAAGGTATGACACTAGAACTAGAGTATTATGGCATTCAAAAATTATGGTATGTGATATTATGGAAAACGAAGGTTATGGCCAGTGACCATTATGGCAAATGAAATTAGTGCAAATGAAATTATGAAAAATGAAGGGATACCGTTATTTTGTCTGTTCTATTAGATCAAGAGCATGCCTCTTAACCTCGTAAGGCCCACCATACTATAAACGGAGAGTTTTTTGGATTGAATCTACCATCAAGGGAATAAAGTTCATTTACGTTTGTATATAATGCCATTTTCAGTTTATGAAGATAGGAAAATAAACCTTATTCTTATTGCAACACAGTTCAAATTGCACACTGGGTCTTACGAGGTTAAATAACGAGAGAGAGAGAGAATAGATCAAGGTTTTTTTTTGATTAAAAACGCGGCGAGGTCGGAATCCATAAGTAGGAAAATCGTCTGTCTTTTCAAACTCCTAGCAGAGTCATTTTCAATGAAAATTAAATTCGCTGCTTTTATTCGAAGAAAACATGTTTACTTGCAGATGCAGAACAAGTATAGAGTTCCTGCATAACTGGACAAAATCATGAGGGTCAAAAGTAGGTATTTAATTTAAAGTTTGTAATACTCACGCGAAAAAGCTGTTGTAATGTCGAAGAAATCAGTACCAAAATAGGTGATTTCAGGCAAGTTAGGCTCAATGTGCTCCTTGAAATACTCCATGGCCATTGTGGTCAAGTCAAACAGTTCATCCGTCACTTTGTAAGGCCTCGCTAGCTTTGTAGTTGTTTTCAAGTATGCTAAAACACTGTATACCTCATCCAATATCTAAAACAAAAAATCTGCATTAGATAATGGTGAAAATGATTATCCATGGTTTTCATATTACAAGTCTAGTTTAACAGGGGTTTACCCCCTTGCAAAGAAAATGGGCATGTTTGATTTTTTCAAGTACTTTAATTAAACTAAATAAGATTTCATGCTACAAAATAAAGAAAGTATTTGGTTTATATTTCGATAGTTATAACAAATAATTTCCAAATCAAGTAGTTTTTACTGTATTGTATCAAACAGCATCATCATGGAATTCATTGGACTAGAATGCATTTTCTTGTGCAAACCTATTTACTTGTTTTCTGCTGATAAAGTGTTTATAAACAGTAAATACGCATCTGCTGTTTTAAATGCTTTTTTTAAACACAACATGAGTAAACAAGTCAGAGAAAAGAAATAGGTACAAATACCTACTGACTAAGCAAGTAGGTAATTATCAAGACAAAGTCCCATTATTAATTGTCTTGGAATTATTTTTCAGTAACCAACAAGTTATTTAAGTAACTAAGCAAGAATCATTCCTTAATGTTAACAAGTGCTAAAATATAGTTATTAAGGGTTATAAGCAGGCTTTCTAGTTTTAATTTCCATTTCCATTGCATTGTTGTCCTCAACTCTTATATTTTTATTTCTACCATCATAGTGCGGTTTCTTATCGCTTAAAATGTGGCATATTTAATAAAAACCTAAATGTGTATGCTCCATTCCAATAGACTAAACACTAATAACTAACTAATAGTAAACACTTCTGTAAACTCAAAATGCATCATTTCTGGATAAAATGCCCGTTTTCAGCTGAATAAAGCAACTAGAGACCACATTTTGCAGACCATTTTCGTGGTTTTACATCATGGCTGGTTTTTTCTATGACAAAATTGATATTTTAGGCGAAAAGGGAGCACTTTAGAGGTTATAAAAGTGTTTACTAAATAAGACAAGTCTATTGGTATGGACTTTAGCTTCAAATATTAAATTAATACTGATAAAATTTCAAATTCTGGACTAGGTATCATGAAAGAAGAACTGGTTTAACCAAACAAACATTTGTGTGAGATTGTCCTGTGATATTTATTTATTTATTGTAACAAGTGGTAGGCAAACAAAACATTTTAAAATCAGCACCTTTATTAGAAGTATGCTATTCTTACAATTGGCAAGGAAAAGTAATCCAGTGGAACATTGTGATCCTCTAGACACCACCACCTCTTCTTTCTATAGATGACCCTATTGTAAGATCATGATGGTCTAACCAGCTAAAAAGTAACAAAAATGATTATGTAGTTGAATAAACTTACCTCTCCAGGGAAAAAACAGCAATGTTTCCTTTCTATATGTTTACCAAAAGTCATTTGCAGTAGACTAAGTCTCATGTGCAAAGTCTCAATAATATCCGACTCGCAAGCCAGAGGGTGGCTCCTGCGGGCAGATTCCCTGCGTGGCATCTTAGCCTTAATAGATTGAAATCTATGCAGCATCTGGTTTTGTAACCGTTGAAATGTAGAGTTTAAAATGCTACTACATAATGTATTGCATTGACGGTTTATCTGGAACAAAATACTTTTTTAAAACTTGAACTTAGGCAAGCCTAAGCCTTTGCACTTACAGATTCAACTATGGACAAGTGTATTTCATATTGCAGTGCATTAGAAACCACAATTCCAGTAATTACATGCCATAAAAAGGCATTATCTACAGAAATCACAGGGTTTCTCTTTAGCACATTTATTTTTAAATTAACTTGTGCTGCCTTTCATATAACCAAGCTTCATAAATTTAATTCTAGAGAGTATGAAAGGTTGTTACAGCCATTACAAATATTGGTTTAATATGTTTCATCTGGCCAGAATAGGTATATTAAATTTTGAAAATACTTTTGATAGCTTCAAGGCTCATATTTGACTAGGGTTTTAAATTATTATTATTATTTGTAAAAACAAATAATATTTTTTAAATTCTTTATTGTTGAAACATTAAGCAGCAAGTGTTGAGTAAGGAAATTATTGTATGCATTGAACCATTTAGGTACTGCCTGAAAGAGATATTCAAGTTTCTGGTGCCAGAAAGGTATCAGATAAACATCATCAAACAAAGGCATTTCACCTTAATATTTTTATTTAAATTTGTAAAGAAAGGGTGCAGTAAAAACGCATTTAAAACTAACCATCCTACTATGTGACACAGACTTATAGCCCATGCAGCGAAAGATCTTCTCTAGAATTTCAACGGGCAGATCGAGCAAGTTGGTAGTGTACGGCTTGGGCGTGGGCATGAGCGGCACGAGCGCCGAGCTTCGGCCCGAGGTCCCCGAATGCGGTGATGAGCCGCCCGGGAGCAGCGCGCTGGAGTGCCGAGTCACGCGCGGCACGGCCACCGGCTCCGCGTGCGGTGGGCCAGCCCCCTCGCCGCTGCCGGCCCCACCGCCGCCGTAGCTACTCATCTGCCGTGTCGACACCATCTTACCCAGCTTGGTTGTCAATTAAATTCTGAAAACTGCACCGCGAACGTTATAATCACTTCGCATAAAATGCTAAGGGGATTAGTACAGCCTATTTAACGAAAAATTGCTTGAGAACATTTTAGAAGTATGATATTGGTACACAATGGTATCCAGTATCCGGATTACTGGTACGCAACACATATTTATCTGTATAATAACAAAAATAAAATATTTTTGAGCACTACAGTAAATTCTAAAATGGTGGCCGTGGCTAGATCCGAGATCGCTTCTCGCAATTAATGGATGAATTCTATGATTTCTTGGCTGGTTGAATTGATACAAAACTAAATTCAATACACTCACTCAAGAGTTCATGCACATGGTTTGGAAATTAAATCTTGAGTATACGAAGAAATTAAAATTCTGAGACGCAATAGTTCCCGAGTCCGCTACGCTTTCACAAGAAATATTTTTTTGTTGAATTGGATTGGTTGCTCAACTGGGCATAGAAAACGTTCAAGCTACCATAGACTAGGTGCGCATCTTGTTGTCTATAACAATTTAAGGGGAAGCACTGTACAAAATAAGAGTCATTTTTGGTTTAAAGAGACTATCTCCTGGTTTGAGGTTCAGTTAGTGAAATATGTATTAAATATTTAAATGTTTTAAAGCTTAATCTTGAATTTCACTAACCACTTAACAGACGATTAGTGTTAACAGCTGTAAAAAGGTATGAACTGACCTTAAACTAACAGTCGATTAACAATTTTGGCTTACACTAAAGAAAGTTAAAATATTTCTAATATCATAGGTGTTACAAATCATAATGTAATTGTAGGCTAACTAAAATTTATTAAATAAATAAGGAAACTAAGCTACTTAAATTATAAAAGTGAAATGTTCAGTGTAGCCAACTGTGACAAGACAAGACATACTGACAAGACCAATGTCAAACTTGCTTGTCAAAGTCAAATATTGCTTGTATCGTATTTTGTCTTATTTGACGACTTATTATAGATAGATCATCACGTTATTTATTACGCAATTTGGTGTTATTTATCTTTGTGTACTGCTTTACGTCTATTTAATATTTACTCAAATACTGCCCACAATATTACAAAGTTTACGTAGGGTTCAATAGTAACGATATAAACATGGTTAAAGTGTGACTTAAAAATAAATGCCCTTAATTCTAAATAAATTTAGTTAACTGCCTAAGTTCAATACTTGTTATTCTTTAAAATGTACCCCAGATGTGGTAGTAGCGGTTCTATTCAAAATATTCATCAAACACCTTCATCCTCAAATCATAACTCAGGTAATATGAAACCGTTTTGTTGTTTAACCTAGTGTTGAGGCATGGTTTTAAACGTAAAATATAATTACAGAAGATGATGATGATAGTGGTGACAACAAGGCGTCAGCACTCAGTTTTAAAGAAAGAAGAAGAGAAGCTCACACTCAGGTATTTTTTATTAAATTAATAAAAATTACTGATAATGTTAGGTATTTAGAGTAGTTTCAAGGTCAAATGAATTATCGATATTTGCCAAACTTGAGTTTATTTGCTATGTGAAATGTTTCAGGCTGAGCAGAAGAGAAGGGATGCCATAAAGAAAGGGTATGATTCTCTGCAGGACCTTGTACCTACGTGCCAGCAAACTGACGCTTCTGGTTATAAGCCTAGCAAAGCTGCGGTATGCCTCTACTGATCAGATTTAACCCTCCTCTACTGAGATGATTTAAGGTTTAGAGGCTGTAACACAGCTCATTAATGGTCTATCCAAATAAATATGTTGACCTGCATGCGCAAGTAGTGATATAGTAGAAATTTTATAAGCTGATTGTTATCCACTTGAGAGTTTATCCTATAAACAATGCTATTGTTCTCTTTTGTTGAAGGCTACCGCTAATAAAATATTGTAGCAAGTAACAAAAAATGCAAACAAATAGCTACCATCTTCTGCAAGTCACAAGGTTGAAATTGCAAAGCATAGCACATTTAATAATGACACTCGGACATTGAAAGTTGCACTCAGGAAGATTGTCGCCGTGTAGTGCTTCCATGAGCAATGGTTAATAACGAAAGGCCTTTCTTAATGAGTTAAGCTTTTGCAATTTCAACCTTGTGACTTGTAGAAGGCGTTAGCTATTTGTTTGCATTTTTTGTTACTTGCTATTAGGGAATGCAAATAACCGGTTATAACCGATTTTAACTGGCTATTTTCATACAAAAACGGTTAATAACCGGTTAAATTACATTCCCTACTTGCTATGGTTTGTTATTAGCGGTAGGCTTCAACAAAAGGGAACAATTGCATTGTGTATAAGATAAACTCTCAAGTGGATAACAACCAGCTTATATAATTTCTACTATAAGCATTGTCTTTTCTCCTCTTATCCCTTGCTTATAGCCTTATCTTCCATTCCACATTGATATTTTTGGATAAATCCTAAGTTTTAGCAGTTGTTACATTGGAGTTGTTAACCTTCTGCGACTCAATTCTGTTTTTTTTTTATTATTACTTGTTTTTTATAAAAGTTTCACATTTTGTTTATTATCCCTTTGAGCCCAAGCTTAATGTCTAGTGATTAAAATTAATTTAATTAACCAATAAGAACAGATAGGCTACAAGACAAAATACTCTTTAAAGTGAACAATTGTCCTTACATGTAATATGCATGGGCTTAATTCTCTAATAAATCCATGGTGATTGTCTAAAACTCAACATTGGCTCCTTGTTTTAACAAATTCGCCTTGTGAAAATAAGGAGAAAAAGCTATTTGATTAAAAAAAAAAATATGGAAAAAGAGGAGAATATTGGAAGGATGGGACATGGCAAAACACTCGTAGTGTAAGGGTTGTTAAAAATATGGCAACTCAGCTAATTAAGATTTGGTAACCAAGCAATATCAATGAGTAAACCCTGTCCTTTTCTATTTTATTTGTTTACCTATCTCTTCTTTTCTCTCATGTACAGTGCAAATTAGTTTAAAATATATATAACAGTAGGGCCTCACAGAATTGACTGTGTATCGTTTTTTAACATCCAAGCTACAGAAATGCTGTTTAAACCTAGGTTATGATATTTATTTTAATTTATCTGTACAATTTTATTTTTGTTTATGGCAAATCTTTATCATCAGATCAGTTGTACAATAAGTATTTATATCGTTGTTTAGTACCCATAGTACAAGCCTAGAGCTTAGTTTGGGACTAGGTTAATTGGTGTGACATTGTCCCCTGTTTTTTTATATTTATTACTAAGACATAAATTCTGTAATCCATCAGGTTCTACAAAAATCCATTGACTACATCCAGTACTTGCTGCAACAGAGGCGCAGACAGGAAGATGAACGGAATGCGCTCCGCAAGGATGTGGTGGCTCTGCGCATAATGCAAGCCAACTACGAACAGATTGTAAAGGCTCAGCACTCTGTGCCTGGTCACAACGAGCAGCGGCTAACGGACCAAGATAAATTTCAAGTTGTAAGTTTATCATTTTTGACATGTATTTATAGTCATATTTTTTATTACATATAGTAAACTTAAGTTGGATTCAAGCGGCGCTGAGCCGGGACCTTGTGGCTTACCTTGGGGGAGGCCTATGTCCAGCAGGAGACGTCTTTCGGCTGTAATGATGATGATGAAAGTTAACTGACAGTTCTTGAGTCATTCATATGGTTAACAGAAAATGTAACCTGTAAACTGATTGAGGCATTTTATAGGCTAAAGTAAACAATCCTTTGGGTTTGGCTTTGGTTTTTATTTGCAATAAAGTGCCAGGTTGCGCCTTAGCCGACGTACTTGTTTTAGGTTACTAGTCTACTTTATCTACAAATTGCTTCCATCCGTTAAATGGATAACGCGGTTTACCCTTTAATCACCGACAGTCTTTTCATAAAATGTTTTACTTCGCCGAATTTTCATTTCATCAACAGTCATTTACACGTGCTAGAGTTATGATTTTTTGGTGATCACAGTTCTAACCTAACCTAAGTACAGATCTAGTGAATAATCCTTTCACATCGTGAAAACTCGGAACTCACGTCTACTTCCGAATGATGCCGACGTGTCTATGAATTATTGAAATGTTAAGTGACATGTTTGAATTAAATAAATAGAGTACTTTAGTTATCACTGTCAAATTTCAAACCACGAGTTTGAAGTATATCACACCGAGATGTTAAAACCACCACGATCAAATATATAGAAATTACGTGAAGGTAAAAAAGAAGAAATATAAATAAATGTTGAAAATAATTTCACTCTTGTCGATCTTAACGTTTCCCAGGTCTAAATGCTTTCTACATGACTATTAAAAAGAACTGAAAACAAACTTAATCTTAATTAACAAAAAATACTATCGTATTAACCACTCTATCTATATCGATTATCACTCTCGCGATGCGACGTTCCCCCACGTTGTCTTGATGGGTACTGAGTCGGACTGAAGTAGCATGACAAATACGAACATTTCCGAGAAAATACGATGTTAAAGGATATTTCACTACATCTGTAACCCATGCTTAAGAAAACCAAAAAAACAATAAAGTTTCAGCAGAAATAAGTTTTCGATGAAACGAAAATTCGGCGAAATAAAACATTTTTTGAAATGAGTGTCGTCATAACCACTCTGTACCGGATCGGCTCAATGTGAGACATTGAAAAGAGAGCTTTAATTTGTGTTAATACAATACATTGTTTAAAGTTAAAGTGAAAACAATAGGCTGGCGCGGGCCCTCGCGTCGACCACTGAAAAATGTATCGTACTGAATCAAATCAAAGCTCACTTTTTAATGTCCCACTCTGAGCTGATCCGGCGCCGAGTTGTTATGTCTGCGCCAGCCTTTAATCGCCGCCACTCATTTCATAGAATGTTTTGCTTCGACGAATTTTAATTTAATCGAAAAAATATTTCTGCTAAAATTGTTTATTGTTTTTAAGTTATCTTAAGCATGAGTTAATTAGGTTAGGTTAGACCTGTGACCACCAAAAAATTATAACTCCTGCACGTGTGAATGACTGTTGATGAAATGTGATGCGGTCTATGTCTGCGCCAGGGGATCCCGGATAAGGCAGGACTTTGAACCCTTCCAATACCAGAATCGCAAAATATTAGAGTCGCAAAATAAGAGATTAGCGCGATACCAGAATCGCAAAATACGAGATTAGCACGATACCTGAGTCGTAAAATGCCAGACTCACAAGATATCAGAGACGCAAAATACCAGAATATCAAAATAGCTGAGTCGCAAAATCCCAGATAGGGTAAAACAGCAGAGTCGCAACATCCCAGATACGCAGAATACTAGAGACTCAAAATCCCAAAATGTTATTTCGCGAACCAAGTTATTTAAGAATGTGGTATCTTGTAATTCCAGTATTTTGAGACTATGGTATTCTGCGTATCTGGGAAATTTGCGACTCTGCAATTTTACCCTATCTGGGATTTTGCGACTCAACTATTTTGAAATTCTTGTAATTTGCGACTCTGGTATCTTGCGAGTCTGGCATTTTACGACCCTGGTATCCTGAGCGGCTGGCATTTTGCGTCTCTGGTATCGTGCTAATCTCGTATTTTGCGACTCTGGTATCTTGCTAGTCTGATATTTTGCGATTCTGGTATTTTGCTCTGGAAGGCTTTGAGCGGCCAGCTCCCCGACTACAACATGTTCGTTTTGTCAATCAATTATAACATTCCTAATTTCAGTTCCAGGGTATAATGGATAAGTTGTACGAATCCTTTGAATCAGTTCCTACGAACAACTTCGCCGAGTTCTCCGCTGGCGTGTTCAACTGGCTGGAAGAGTACTGCAAGCCGCAGTCGTTGCGGACTATGGTGCACGGCGTGCTGAGAGAGCAGAGCTACACTCCCTAAGTGCCCTTGTAGTCTGTTATTTGGTAAATTCTTTGTCTTTTTTCTTACTTCGTTAAGGCTTCCCGATTTCTATACTGTCTCCATTTCTTGGCACACTGGTTGTGTTAGCCTTTAGACATATAGTTTACCTTTTGACCGCTTCAACCGGCAGCTTTTTAAAACGACTTGAAAAAAACTGGTCAAGTACGAGTCGGACTCGCGCACTGAGTGTTACTTATCGCCGCAGAGTAGGTATTGATTCCGATTTGAATTCGATTTCTAATCGAATCCGCTCAAGCCCAACTCACGCTTGACCAAGTTTTAGTATTTGTTTTTTTTTTTTCAGGGTTTGTAGTATAATCATACCAAATTTGACGATTGCAATCAAAATACCTTGAAAAAGACGTGTCTTGTATGGGCACTGGGCAGTGGGCACCCTCTTTATTATTTCACTTTCTTATTTGGTAGTAAATCCACCGAAAAAATACATATTCTGAAAAATACCGCTATCTGTTACGGTTCAAAAGATGATCTTTAAAGGTAAGACGGACGGACGGACAGACAGCGTACGCACATTAATACCCGTTGGGCTCCCTTCGGATACGAAAGCCTAAAAAGGCCGTTCTCAATTCGATTGTATTTCCTCTTGCCCGAGACCATATTTTTTTAGATGGGACACTGACCACCAAATTCGTTGCTAACATTGAGAGATGGAATGTCCATGTGCCTTCATCTTACCGATCGGCTTACCTTAAACTGCTGCATGGTGGCTGCTTAAAGGGTCAGGATGATGGTAGGTATCTTGACAGACCCTGTGACGACCTGGCATTTCAAAACCTGTCACATTGGCGTGTTTGTTTCTTGTTTCTTACTTATAACACTGCCATAATATATTATTATATCATTTGCACAAATTAGACGTCTATACTATACTCTACTAAAGGTATGCCACAGACCTTACAATGTCTTCGCAAAATGTGTATACTTACTTATTTGTTGCAAGCAAATATATTGGCGTCTCTGCCGACTGGGGCGTTCAGAAGGTTAAACTTTCTTTTAATAATTTAGGACGTATTGTAGAGACTGATTTACATTTCAACAAGTATAGTAACTAGCAAGTGGTTATTTTAATCGCAGCCCAATACTTAATAAATATTAAGTAGTGGGTTGATCCTATTTTTCTGTGAGTTTTTCTGTATATTTGTATTGAAACAAAACAGTGCAATATCACTCAAAACAACCTACAGTTTGGTACTGTTCTCTCACTCGCTCCGATACGCTTTTATGATAGTCTTAACCGTTTAACCAGAAGTTCGGGCCCCGAGCCCGAAAGACTTTAAACACTCTTGCAATGTACATACTAACTAATAGTTTAGACAGATGTTCTTCAACTGGTCTGTTACCAATTATTCCATTCGCTACTGTACTTGTTAAAACGTAAATCTGAATTTAAGTTGATCATCCAAACTTATGTTTGACTACGAAACTGAACTTTTTATTTTCATGAATGGTGTGAACACCTCTTGAGCCATAAATCTATTATTTTTCCACAGTGTACATAAAGTTTTATTTTATTGTTTAAGAGCCCTCAAAAAGTGCAAAATATTCTTATTGTTTTAATTCATTTATTTACTTTTAATCATTGTTGTGGTTTGTGGGGATAACACCTTAGCCTAAGATTTATCAGAATCAAAAGAAGAATGTTGATTTTTTGTTTTATAGTTATTAAGTTCAATTATATTTTTGTGATATATTTTTTACTTCCATTTATTCCATAACTTGTCTTGATGTATATTGTTAATGTTAAGATTACAATGTGTTCCAATTTCAAGTCACGATTTTAATAATAAGTAGTTTCAAGGGTACTTATAATAAGTAAATAAAAATAATATTGGAACTACTTAATTGATTGGCGACTATAGTTTGGGTCAATCTAGTGTTTTTCCTGTGACAGCTCAAATATACACGTATCATATCTTGTTTCTTTTACTTTTTATTAATACCAACATTGCGACGAACATTCAGTTGTTTCAAGTATGATTAATGACCTCTTTTTATATGCCTTCTTTGCGAGTATAGTAAGTGTTTATAATTAGTATAATTACTAAATACGGTTGTCACAGGGTTGACACTACATTGACCTAACTATAATGTTAAGTTAGTACATATTTCTCCCTATTGTTTTATTTTAGAATTTATTTCTTTTCATTGTTCTGCATTTTTATTGGTTTATAAAATATATTTCAGAGACTATATACTAGTGCCTTATATATTATATGACATAGCTTGCATTATTTGAAGGGACATGTTATCGAAAATACAGATGAATTATCGTATTATACGCATTTTATTATTTCTGGTTAAATATTCACAAGTAGATTATAGAATTATTTCATAATTAAGAAACTGCTATAGTTTATCTGAGTAGGTAATCTGAAAAAAAAACCACGTGACTCATTGTGCCAGCCAATCAACACAGACCACAGGTGCTTAAGATTTTGGTTACTAATCAGTTTAATTATATTTTGTATCTGTGGCATGTCTTGATTGGTAAGCGTTTTGTTTGATTGTACGTTTCGGGTATCTTTAAATCAGAAAGATACGGCCTGCTTCACAGAGTTCATCTTGCATTATTTTTTATGTAGCTTCGCAATTTATCATAAAAATTAAAATCCTACAACCTATATTTAAGATTCAACAAATATTTTTAACGCATTGTGAAAAATGTAAACGCACGAGACGCAGCAGTGTCGTCGCCCTTTTATTATTATTCGCGTCGTTCACTAAAGTCACCTGATAAGTCTGCCATTTTATTTTAAATGTATTTACCGAAGTGCTCTTTTCAGGTTATCTCAGTAGATGTGCTCGTCTTTATTACCAGCAATGATTTTCGGTATTAGTTTAAAAATGAGGTTGGTATCAATGAGGTGGTGGTTGGTTGGTTGGTTGATGGCCTCGTGTGGTTGCCGAGTTAGATTAGTGGCACTCCGTGTCTTCCTGTGGATGTCGTAAGAGACGACTAAGGGAATGAAGGCTTGCAGTACTGTTAGGCGATGGGCTTGCAACCTGTCACTAATACGCTGGTAAACATCTTAGCCTAATCGTGCAAATTGTGGTTATAGAATTATAAACCAGTTTTTAGAGATGTTTGTAATTCTGTAGCTCTGCCTACCCCACTCTGGGAACGAAGGCGTGAGATTATGTATGTATGTATGTATGAAGTTGGTATTACCAGTCCTTAGACGTATTTGAAATTTAAACGATTTAAGAAAGCTTTGAACCAAGCGATATTTAATGTCCTTGGCTGAAAAATTACAGGTAGCAGAGTTGGGCAAAATTAACCCTTTAATGCATAGCATGTCGCAATCGCAACGCGTCTTTAAAGTTCATTTCCAAATTTGAATTTCAACTACAAATCTTACTGCATAAATTATAAGTTTGAAATTTACGTAGAATGTATGTTTGAAAATGAACTTTAAAATATACGATGTAAATCTACATCATTATGCATTTAAGGGTTAATCTTTTTACAAATAACCGGGAAGATAACAAAATCATACGTTATTTGAAATAACCAAAGAATCAGTAATTTTTTATTTTGAATTGGTCTAGATGATCTTTATTCTTATCTAAATAAATTAGTTGGGCTTTTAAATAAAAGATGAATGTTCGTAGTACAGTCATGTAAAATTGTAGAGCTTATAAGTTGTGGGGGGTTACTATCAAAATTCCCTTTTCGCCAAATGACAATATAGCTCAAACGTCTGGATTGTGTAATGTCTTTGTTGCTATATAGACATGAACGCTAAATGTATCTTTAGCAAAACGTCTGGATCTTAGAATGTTACAATTTAAAATACACTAGTAGCGAAACGTCTTTATCTTAGAATGTCTTTATTACTTAATAGACATGAAAGCTAAATGGCCCGGTAGCGAAACGTTTGTATCTTAAAATGTCTTAATTACTAAATAAACATGAACGCCAAATAACCCGTTAGCAAAACGTCTGGATCTAAATGGCAATTGTTGATATGACACTCGATAATTCAAACTTCTAATTATACGGAATATTTTAATTTCCAGACGTTTTGCTAATAACTCCTTCTATGTTCATGTCAATCAACTAATTTTACTTTCGGCTACTTAGGTATTCTAATCACACGGACTATTTATATTTCCAAACGTTTGGCTACTTGCTCATTTTAATTCTGAGCCGTAATGCTTAATTGACACTTTGCTGACTGAGTATTCTACTTTCATGTCATTCAGCTGAATTGACTCTTTGCTGACTGTGTATTTTACTGTTATGTCATCTAGCTGAAATGGTCCTTTGGCGAAAAGGGAATTTTGAGAGTAACCCGTTGTGGGGCACAATGAAAATAATTTACAACAAGTAGTGATTGTTTTGGAAATAAATAGGCGAAACATATGTGACCTTTTTAGGGTTCCGTAGTCTAACTAGGAACCGTTATAGTTTCACCATATGTCAGTCCGTCTGTCCAACGCAGCTTAGCTCAGAGACTCTAGACTTATTCGTTACATAAAATTACGATTTTACGAGCAATGTCAGTGTGATGGTTTGACCCGACGTGACATTCTTTATAAATTTATTTATCTAAACTTACTTCAATAACAAACGAGGTTTGTTATCTTCATCTAGATAACTTATTTAAATAAAAGAGTTGACATTATTTGACATTGACGTTATCTTCGAATAAATTATTTTCAAATGATTTTATTTAAGATAATTATCTAAATAAGTTTTTTTTTAAATAACGCAACTCTGACAATTAGGTACAGTCGACCACAAAGAGCTGTATCCCATTCTTCACTTCATTGCATTGTAATAAGGTCCAAAAGTGGATAAATCTCTTTGTAGACTGTTTGTACTAAAAATGAAATATACATTCATGTTACAACTACACTACAAGACGTACGTTTCCAATAAAAAAAAAACAAGTTTGTCACTCTACCTACCGGGAACAGAGTCGCGGAGCGCTTTATGTACATGCAATGGTAGAGGTGAAAAAACCTCTTGCATGAAGTGGTAACACATCTGTATAGGCCGTTCGACATTTTATATTTGAACTTTGACGTAAATTCCATATTAGTTGTGTTCACAACTACATGCAAGAGGTCATTTACTTAAGTTTTTCACCTATACCTACTTATTATAGGTACATTACACGTTACATTACGCGTATTTATATGTGACGTTATCTATGTAAAGGGACCTTATGGCGGATGGCGCTTACGCCGCACTGCGTCATGCGACGTTGTATTTATATCGGAGCATCTTTAATAATGGCGGAAGCGCCATCCGCCATAAGGTCCTTTTACATAGATAATGCCACATATACATTTACACAACACCTGACAATAAAGGCGGGACCGTATCATAAAAAACAGGTTTTACAAAAACCTGCCATGTGCGATTCGGACTCTCACACGAAGGGTTCTTACCACCGCACCGTACACTATTAAGAATTTAAGATCGAGAAAATAAAACAGGTCTTTTTATGAGACACTGACATTTCCCCCTTTAACTTTATCTTTATTTTACTTATTTTTATTATTTGTTATACAGTCGTCCTTATAAGTAGTGGATTTAGAATGCTTTATCACTTTTACGTCATGTTTGAACTGCTATACTAATCTGTCCAAGATGTTAAAGCGACAGGGTACAAAACTGCAATTATCTATCACCACACACGTAAACAGATTCGGTTGTTAAGAGATTATCATTAGAATATTGGCAATGGCTGAATTAGACGCAGACATATTTTTTAATTTAATCATATGTATTCTTTTCCAACTCCCTATACACTCAGCTGGAAATATAATTTGTTTAAAATATATTTGCATGCTAAGTTTAGTGCATCAATGTCACAAAATGCAAATAACACAAAAAATTTAAGGTTCCGTATCAATTACTCATAAACGAAACCCTTATCAGATGACTTTGTTGCCCGTCTGTCCGACGCTCTGTCAAGACCCTTTTTCTCAGGAATGGCTAAAGCAATCTGGCTGAAATCTGGAGCAATATAGTATTTAATGGTCCGCACAAGGCCTCAATACCTACTACAATTTTGAACTTTGAAACTATTTAAAGGAGTAAAAAAAGTAAGTCACAGGATAAAATATAGCTGGAACCTAATATGACAGGTATCATTGGAAAGCTCTCAAATTAAACGGAATAATATTTTTTTTGTTAATGTTTTGATATTTAGGTAATAAAAATAAAAAAACACCCAGTCCCCCCTTAGTATAGGTATTAGATTTATATTAGAAAAATATTTGACAAGTGATTAACAAAATAAATAATGACTTTTCTACTGTTTCTTTAGCATCGTGTCTAAAACGGTATATGAAATTGTTAATAAATTGTTTTATTCATTCAATAATAATACACCGATGACTCTAGACCATTAAGAAAGTGCTTATATACGCCATCTGTTGTCTAGTAGACGAACTAATAAAATGGGGCGGAAGTGTTTCGGTAGAAGAACGGTTTTTTAGTACGCTGACGAAGTCGCAAATTTTTAATCAATTATACCTGGTATTCATGGAACTTTGATGATCTGGTTTACCCACAGGTCTGGTAGCTGAAACGTTTCCTTACTAACTGGTTTTGCTATTGAACGCTAGATGGCGTTACTGTTGTCCAGAATCAGTTTTCGTATGATTTTTTTCCTATGGCCCCTATTATAACCTTATTATTAAATCTCTTTGGGCAAAGCCAAGTAGCGAACAAAATAAATAATGATCTTTCTACCGTATTACTTTTACATCGTGTCTAAATCGGCATATGAAGTTAAACTACCGGCTGCTTCAAAAAGCAAAGCTAGGGTAGCTAATATTGTATCGTGGTTGGTAAAATAGTGTATTCGCAAAGAAACAAAAAGCCATTTACTGTTTCTGGTTATTTAGAAGTGTTTTGAATATGTCCCGCAAAATAATTTAGTACTTATAAAATTTGACGTATTGCATCGTACAGAATTAGTTGAAATATTAGAACATAGATGGCGTTACCTATCCACATATTTGGCAGAGCCAAGTAGCTAACAAAATCAATGATGACTCTACCGTATTACTGTAACATCGTGTCTAAAACAACATATCAGATTGTTAACCGACTGCTTGAAAATAATACTGGCACTGCAATGAAATTCAAAATGTTTGAAATATATAATGCTTGCTAGTTGTTAGTTTTATTTATTAAGTTACATAGTGACCTAAAAGATGGCGCTACGTGAACATTACGTATCACAATCGTTAGCACCACCTAAATGTCTTACCCCCTTACTAATAAACGTTGAGTAACGGTGGTATAGCTATACAATGTTTTGTCCTTATCTGTCAAATTCAAATGTCTCAATGACAGATAAGGACAAAACATTGTATAGCTATACCACCGTTACTCAACGTTTATTAGTAAGGGGGTTAAGTTATATTTTCTGCTTAAATAGCGATGCTTACTACCTATCGAATGCAATAAGAAGTTCGATTATCAAATTCAAATATAGAATACTTACTCAAATACAATTTTAACCAAAGTATTTAGTTGAACAAAAATAATGTCTGCATTAAAAATGTAGGTACAGTTATCAGTACAAGGCATGTGAAAGATGATGTTGTTGAGCAGTTTCGCCAAATTCTACCAGTTTTGAAATCCGTTGTGCCCATAAACCAAACTGGGAAAAAAACTTGCAAAGATAATAACTCTTATCAAATCACTAACTCCTGCCCGCGACTTCGTCCGTGTAAATTTCGATTATCGTTATTCCCTCGGGAAATTTCAAATTTTTGGGGATGAAAAGTAGCCTATGTGTTAATCCGGGGTAAAACCTATCTCCGTTTCAAATTTCATTCAAATCCGTCCAGCCGTTTCAGCGTGAAGGAGTAACAAACTGACACACACACAAAGTTAGGTTAAGTAGTAGGATTACGTTTAAATTTCAGTAGGTAATATTGTACTCAGTGAAAAGATTTTAGAAGAAAATTACTCAAGCAGAAATAGGAAAGATCTGTGAATCTGACCAAATTAACCTCGGTTCCTCTATGACCGGTTTAGCCCCAATACCCTTCAGCTTCAGCAGTAAGTACTTCTTTAAAGTTATTGAAATACAAAGAGGCCGCTTTGTATTTCAATAACTTTAAAGAAGTACTTACGTACAAGTTTCCACGGTGCCTCAAACATACTCATTAAAGCTTAAGAGCTCTGTGACTATTAAATCAAAATGTAAATTCCATTTGAAAATTTGCCGGCAGTTTTGTCTTTGACCATTTAGTATTTTTTTTTAAATACATACATTACTTCTCTAGTTTGATTTACTTACATAGGTACATGCTAAAATTAATACATAAGCGCTAATGGACCAGGAACGACGCAAGCTTGTCAATCATATTGTCTGAAAATATACGCTCGGATTGTTTCCACCCACGAACGTCGGAACTAGCCAATCTACACACTGAAATTTTAAAATTCCTTCTATAAATACTTTGGTAGTTGTGAGATCCATCACCAATCAATCGGATTTATTTTTACAACTGATTTACTGTATCGTACAATGATATAATATAAAAAGAGGTAGATATGTTACCTATACGGTATTCCGCGTGTAAAAATGGCCTGGCTTACGCACACATAATCAGTAAACATTGCAATTACACACTAATTCATAAATGACAAGTGAAAGCAGGATGGTATGCTAATTTCCGGGAGCGAAACAGAGACGAGTGCATGTTGCTCTGCAAACTAGTTCACGGTTCCGTTGACGGCGCAATACTAAGTAAAGGTGTACCAATTGACTTGGTTTTAGGGTGCCACTTTCGAAGTGCGTATGACATATCTACCTATTTTTACTATATTATATCATTGGTATCGTATAGTTCGATTGAGCCTGGGCGGAAGTTGTATTAACACTGCCTCGTTTGGAAAATACTCGTAGGTACTTTAACCACTACTTGATACGGATCTGAGTAGGTACATAGTTAATAATTATGACAATACCGTAAACTTGGGTTACTTTAGCCCTAGGGGGTAACATTGCCCACACTTAAAACTATAACTATTTTAGTGGGAATCATCTTAAATTGTTAAAATAATTTAAGAACTATATAAGTAGCTTGGTCCTGATGTAACATTTAATGGAAAAATTTAATTTTAAAGATGGTTTTTGGGGTGGGCAATGTTACCCCCTAGAGCTAAAGTAACCCGAGTTTACGGTATCTGTTCAGATATAGTCATCCCTGTCAGGGGACTACATTGCAAGCTAAAAAAATTACCTAGCAACGAGTGTCTTGGTTCATAATTAGGTAGATTAGGTACAGTAAAGGAAAATTATTCCCTGACCACTTTGGACTATATCAAAGTCGCGTACCTAATCAATCAAAACGCCAGAGACTTCTTATGATTTTATTTAGTGTTACTTTGGCATAGTCACACCCTGTGAAGCAGCGAGCAGCCAAATCAAGTGAGCAACTGGGTGTAAAGTGCATATCTCGGAACAACGTTGATTCGACACAACGAATAACCAACAAAGACACTGACATGACAATTGATGACTCAAACTCTATTGAGTTGAAGAAAAATAGCTCCCGATCTTCATTGCGCGGTGTGACTAGAGGAACCGCTGATCCAACTTCAACTCAACTAGAAGCTTCCGATTGGTTGAGGCATATTCATCTGTTTTACGTTAAAATGGGCACAACAGACGAACAAGTCAAGTCTCATCTTAAATCTATCACCAACTCCGATGGCATAAAAGTTGAATCCCTTAAGTCCCGAGGGGAGTACTCCTCCTTTAAGCTGACTACGCCGTCTACGCATTACGACGCAATTATGGCTCCTGAAAGTTGGCCAAAAAACTTTTGTATTAAACCCTGGCGGCAGTCATTTCGTCAAAAGGGCGAGAAACGGCAATCGCAATGAAGAACTATGCCTATTCTATCAGAATGTTAGAGGTCTCCGCAGTAAAACAGCTGTATTCTATAAAAACGTCCTCCAATGCTCCGCTGACGTCATCGCGTTAACAGAAACATTCCTTACAAATTCTGTCCACGATGCAGAACTATTTCCACCGGGTTACAGGGTGTTCAGGAAAGATAGAGCTGCTGAAGTCGGTTGGGGAGGTGTACTTTTGGCGGTAAAAGACCATTTCAAAGCGCGTACTGTCACTAATTTAGATGGGTGGTCATATGACATGGAATTGTTGTGTGTTACTCTTAATGTCAAATGTGCTAAAATTCTTATTTGTGTCGTTTATCTCCCTCCTAATTACAATGATGAACAATATCTAAGAGTGTTGACATGTTTAGAAAACACCATATGTAAGTTCCCATCTCATCATATTGTAATTGTTGGGGATTTTAACCTGAACTCCTGTACTATTAAAGTTAAGAACCAATTTGAATGTTTCCTAGATTTTTGTGAAATTAAACAATTCAACAATGTTTACAATGCTCACGGAGGTATTCTGGATCTCGTGCTCTCAGGATTAACTGATGACTTGGTAAGCGTCAAAGCGGATGTCGACCCACTTGTACCAATAGACCCGTATCATCCTCCTCTCAATGTAAATATTGCGATCCCTAGCATCGGTTATGTGCATAAAGATAACTCTACACTATCAAACCATCCTCCCGCGTGGAACTATCGAAAGGCCGATCTCTGTGCACTATATTCATCAATCGCTGCAATAAATTGGGCAAATATATATGGGCAGAAGGATGTTGACTTGGCTGTTAACGCGTTCTATAAGGAAATAAATGAGGTCATCTCTCAAGTAGTTCCCCTGAAGAAACAACCTAGCAGTAGAAAGCGTTATTCGTATCCAACGTGGTATTCGCGGGAGTTAATACACTACATAAAAATAAAGTATTTCAATCTAAAGAAGTTTAAATCACACGGTTTGGAATTTAATCAAGAACTATTCAGATACTACAGAACGTTAGTTAAAGAACTGATTGATCGCGACTATACTGAATATTTGGACAATATGAGGCGTAATATTTGCACGGACCCCAGCAAATTCTGGCAATTCGTTAAATCCAAAAAACAACATTCGAGTCAGCAAATAGAGTACACTTACCATGGCAAGCGCGTAGAAGGTCAGGCTGCAGTAGATGCGTTTCCGAATACTTCAGTTCAGTTTTCCATACGGACATTCCGAAACTTGACTCGGAGGAGGCATCTCGACTTGCAGGGAATCGTAGCGAATCAAGAAGAGTAGACATTCCTTATGTTAATATTTCGGAATTGCGTAAAGCAGCCAAACGGCTCAAACCATCGGCTTCAGCTGGACCTGATACCATTCCACCTTATTTAGCCAAAGATTGTATGTCAATACTAGAAAAGCCGCTATTGTATATTTTTAACCTCTCTCTAAAAACCGGTATTTATCCCGCAAAATGGAAAGTCTCAAGAGTAACTCCTATTCCCAAAGATACCAAATCTGCGGATATACTAATGCACAGACCAATTGCTATTCTGTCTGTTTTTGGCAAACTTTTTGAAAGTGTAATAAACTCCTGCCTTATAGCGCAACTTAATAATTACTTGGATGATTCTCAGCACGGCTTCCGTCGCGCACGCTCTACGACAACGAACCACATTTGTTTGTTTGATTATGTCCTGAGACACATGGATTCACATAAACAAGTAGATGCGGTTTATTTTGACTACAAAAAAGCATTTGACCTTGTAGACAATGACATCCTGCTCCAAAAGTTCTCAGCTCTTGGATTCACTCCAAAACTTTTATCTTTTTTTTCCAATTATCTTAAGGACCGAAGGCAATATGTGCAAGTGGCAGATTTAAGATCGCGGGATTTTTATACTCGCTCTGGTGTAAGTCAGGGGAGTAATCTTGGCCCAACGCAATTTTTGGCAATGATAGATGATCTTAAAAATTGTATTAAGGGTACTCGCTCATTGTTGTTTGCAGACGACCTCAAACTACTGCACCCCGTCAATAGCATTTCCGACTGCAAACCGCTCCAGCAGGCGCTTGACTCAGTAGCGCAGTGGAGCGCAGTCAATAAATTAGAGCTTAACGTACTTAAGTGTAAGGTCATCACGTTCACTCGTTCAAACAATCCGGTTTATGCCACGTACAACTTGTCGAACATCCCCCTTACTCGCGTTAATACAACTCAGGACTTAGGCCTCTCCTTAGATACCTGTATGGACATGCGCGAGCATATCGTTAACACCTGTAAAAGTGCTAATAAAATGCTAGGTTTCATTATAAGGACCGCGTCTCAGTTTCGTGATCCTAAAATAGCCATCATTTTATATAACGCGTACGTTCGGTCGAAACTCGAGTATAACGCTATAGTGTGGGATCCACGTGAAGAAAAGTATGTTTCCATGATAGAGCGAGTCCAGAAAAAATTCGCTAGGTACCTCTATAAACTGAAATATGGATCCTACCCATATCTCTTCCCGTCTTTGTTTGTTTCCGGGATGGTCGGTTTAGAGACTCTTGAGCTGAGACGAAAGATCACATCGCTCACCCATTATTGTCTGCTCTTACGACATAAAGTAGACAATCCTACCATCTTGGAAACGCTCAATTTGTTCGTGCCTGACCACTACACGACTGCTGTGGGCCGAAGTGGGCGGCGAGTCCGTAACCTTTTTTCCATCCCTAGAGCGCGCACTCTGCAAGCTGGTAACGCTCCTACCATCAGAGCCGTTGCGTTATTAAACGAGTTCCTCGCACAGTTCCAGGACGCTGACGTGTTCGCCGGCAATTGGCCAGCTCTAAAAAATGCTTTACAACGCTATATTAACGTTTGGTATTGTAAAATTACGTAATTTCTATGTTTTTTCTCTTTATTTACCTATTTGTACCTTTTGTGTCTTATATTTTTGTTACAATTTTGTTTACGTATCTTGTTGGGCATTTGGGTTTACCTGTAAGTTCACAAGAATAGACTATAATAAATAAATAAATAAATAAATAAATAAATAGTCCTAAGTGGTGTAGGAATCAATTTCCCTGACTGTACTTTCGTTCGATCCTCGTAGGCTGTATTGTGCCAATGTCTAATCGATCAGAGACTGTTATCCGAATAGGAGACTACCTTCACCGGGCTGTTTATTCGATAAAAAGTATTATATAACAAATGTAATATGCTAAGTAATGTATGGCGAATAGGTTGACTGAAAAATTACAGTCCAATACTTAAAAAAAACTGAAAATGAACTTTTTTTTTAAATTGCTATTGCTTGGTTAATATACCAATTGCATACTAATCGAAATCATGAAGCCTATAACTGCAAACGTTAGGTTGAATATTTTTTCTCGTCATAAGTGTCATAACATAACTATTGGGTAGGTAGGTAAGTCGGTACTAATAATTTGCACTAAACCTAACGTTTGCATATTCTATAGGCTTCATGCTTTCGATTAGTATGTAATTGGTATACTTAACAAGCAATAGCAATTTTAAAAAAAAGTTCATTTTCAGTTTATTTTTATCATAATAAGGACTGGAGTGAAATTTTTCAGTCAACCTATTCGCCATATATTACTTAGCATATTAAAATTGATATAAAATACTGTCTATCGAATAAACAGCCCGGTGAAGCTCGTCTCCTATTCGGATATTAGACCATGTCACTACATTCAAAGAACGCGTGTAATCAATATTTAGATTTGGATGAATATGATCAGCGTTATAAATAGCTATAGGTGCACAATAGTATATTGTCAATGTAAAGCCTTTAATAAATGGGCCTTAGTAGCTAAACATTTTAGTACCTAGTCGTTTTAACACCTTTCATAGATCAGTGCAGCAGTTCAAACATGACGTTAATGTGACAAAGCACTAACGTGTGCAGCTACTTATATGGCTGACCGAACCACCTATAATCATCTAAGCTACAGACCAGAATAAGTAATTATAGTACCTATACATTTATAATACTACTTTTTTCCAACGTTTTTGAACGTCATGGTAAACTGCAATTGGACACTTTTCAGACTCCAGGACGTCGTATGTCGACGCATAATGCATGAAGCGTAGAACGTCTTTGACAGTTGCCCTTGCCACGTCGAAAACTCCATAAACTTGCAGTTTGTGGTGTTCAAATGATTGTGATCTACGACCTGAGCCTTTATACACGACAGATCAATCAAGCGTGCCCTAATCTTTAAGTTACATAATTAAACCCGTTCGCTTTTCGTAGATTGTGACAGTAACGTTATGTCTCCTAGGGGATAGCTTTCATTCCTTGCCGCAAGTTGTTTCCTTTCCCGACGCGTGCCACAGCAAAGTCTTTTCAGTACGCATGCGTAGCACATGAGTAAGGACAGCATTAGCAGTAGTCCAAGTATTACGGTCACTACCAGGAGAATACTGAGCTCTCCGTTTTGGTCGTCATTTGAACTGTTCCGACCCATAGTTTTGAGCTTCGGTTACTGCTTGCTGCATGTCATCTGAAAGACAAAGGTTTATCAGTTAAATTATCAGAAGAAAAAAGGTTATGCTCGTATCGTCCACATCACAGGTAGATTGTCTTATAGGTAGTAGGAGATTCGAAAAGGAGACGATTTGCACCGGGCTGTTTATTCGATAAAAATATTTTATACCAAATTTAATATACTCAATAACGTATGGCGAATAGTTAGGCTGAGAAATTAAAGTCCTGTATATAATAAATAAAAAAATTAAAAATTAACTTTGTTTAAAAAAATACAATAGCTTGTTTAATGGACAAATTACATACCAATGGAAAGTATGAAGCCTATAGAATGTGCAAACGTTAGTTTGACTATTTTTTTCCCGTCAAACTATTGGGTAGGCAGGTATAAACAGGTAGGTCGGTACTAGTAATTTGCACCAAACCTAACGTTTGCATATTCTATTGACTTTATACTTTCGATTAGTATGTAATTTGTCTATTAAACAAACATTTGCAATTTAAAAAAAAAGTTCATTTTTAATTATTTTTTTAATGATATAAGTACTGGACTGAAATTTTTCAGCCTACCTATTCGCCACATATTATTTAGCGTATTAAATTTTATATAAAATACTTTTCATCGAATAAACAGCCCGGTGCAAATCTTCTCATATTCGGATCTTAGACCATTATACTTTCGTGATATTCACAAATATTTATGTAGGTATTAAAACGTGATTAAGCCCAAACATCACATATATTTTCACAAATTAGTATTCAACACGTTAACAATATCGTTTTTGAGCTGTTATCGTATTTTTAACGTTTTGATGGCTCTTATTTACTGGACAATAACTTCGGCCGAGTTAAAAATACAGGTCAAATACAATTCGGATTTTACCGCCTGGAATAGAGGCGCTGTATGACAATATGATCACATTGATCACTATCATCGGCCGTCTTGGAGGCATACAGTGAGCACTAAGGTGTCCGAAAGGAGGAGACGGGAGGAGAGAAAGAGGTCAAGGCCGTACACCTGCGGCCATTCAATACAATTATTTCGGAGGGGTGCTAACTTGCATAGAATGTGGTCGAACTTTTAATGCAAAAATCGGCTATGTCAATATGATGGGTTAGGTTCGTAAGGACTAGATTGCAAAACGACTATGTAAGCAAAACGTCGTTGTTGCATAACGACCAACTAAACAAAACGCCTTTTTTGTACAATTCCATAGTAAGCAAAATGTCTAGGTTGTAAGTAAGTAGTGCCTAATTAGCAGAGGTCGGAATAGGTAGTGCTTATTAACCTAAACTTGATGCATCTTCATTCAGTAATGTATTCCCACCTCACTCACGCATGAATGAACATGCGTCAAGTTTAGGTTAATAAGCACTACCTATTCCGACCTCTGCTAATTAGGCATAACGTCATGGTTGTAAAATGACAAAGTAGCAGTAGATCCAAATTGTACATGGCCTTAGTTGTATTAAGACTCATTGTGCAAAGTGTCTGGATAGTATAAGGTCTTGGTTTTAAATCGTCTAGGTAGCAGAACGTCGTGATTGCATACCGACCTTCTCTTCTATACCTCGGAGTAGGACATGTTATGATAGAAATATGTTTATTAGGCGAGCATGTAACATTTTTAACAATAATTTGAAACTAACGGACGTTGATATTTTTAATTGTTCACTTGTAATATTGAAGAACGCTTTTAAGAAAACATCAAAAAAATTGGTTACTGTCACTTAAGACCCTTTTCTTGTAAAGATAAAACTAAATTTCTGCATCTCAGCGACGTAATTGTAATCTTAAACGGTCGATTAAATGCTAAACAACTGACTAGCGGTTGTTATTAGATATAATTTAAAGGGTAAGATAGTTTTATATTTGATTACAATTCTTACTCCTTTCTTTGGATAAGCCACGTTCTTCTGCTAAGATTATCTTTAAGGAAACTATAGGTCTATATTGTGTTATTTAAGTTTGTATATTAATGTATATGACTGTTTGTTTCTTAGCAATAAAAAAAAGTTATAGAACTAAGTCCAATCTTCAACCCAGGCATTCTACTATTAAGACGATTTACACAATTATACATTTTGCAACCAAGATCTTATGAAACTAAGTCGTTTTGCTTACATAGACGTTTTGCAATCTAGTCCTTACGAACCTACCCATCATTATAGAGCCTACGAGCGACGCTCTTAATAGTCGGATCCCGGTCGCTGTGGCCGAAATCGGTCAGGATCGTTATTATATGATAACTCAATTAAATAAATTGGCACTTATGACACGGGGACTCTTGACTATTCCAGCTAATTACAATCAGTAATTAAAATAAATTATGCCAAAAATAAGCTTTTCCTTGTTTCTCGGTCGAGGGTTGCGTGGTCAAACCCGATAAATCGAAATAATTGTTTATTCAAATTTGAATTGTCTTGATTTTTTCATTAATGTTCTTTTTGACACAACAAGTTACATCGACTTATCGGGTTTGACCACACAACCCTCGCGGTAATATTTTGTCCATCGAGGGACGCGACTTAAGCGATCTTTAATTTGTAAAAATTTCGATGGATAACTCGGTCTAGCTAACACACTAGGGTTGTGTAGTACATGTACTAAGAGCCAAAAAGAATTAATTCCCGTCACTGTACTAGAACGAACTATTCCGTGAAGTTTCTGCTCTTAGTTCATTTAGTACACGCGGAGCAAGAACCGAACAGAGCAGATGGAGCAGTGAGTGACATTGACAGCAATGCCGTCCATACATTCGGTCAACAGAGCATGAACAGACCAGTTTATTTCAGAGTACTAGTGTACTAAAAGAAGTAAAAGACCGGATTAGTACATTAGAGCGATTGTACTAGTTAGGAGCGATTCGCTCAGTGAACGAGCACGCACAACCCTAACGATTATATCAATTGTTCAAGATAATATGGGGGGGACAGCGCGTACGCAGTCCCCACTACCAAAAATAACGCGTCCGAGTTATCCACATTAGGGATAATCGCAAGGGTCAACCCAACCGCAGTGCAATGGGAGAGTCTCGCCCTGGGGGAACCGCCTATTTGATCACGGTGTCCCCTACGCCAGGTAAGTATGAATTCACTACGGTTGCCTGGGGTAGTCATTGTTCGTGGGGAAATCTTAACAGCGCGATGTAGAAATCGAGCACTGACAGCGACATCTAGCGGAACTCCATGAAACTACAAACACCACATGTTTGCCATCCATACTGGCCATACCATTTTTATGCTTATCCTATGCAAACGAGCTTTAAAAGAGCAAATAAGAATAGTTTCATTCATTGGTCGAGAATGGACCAGCTATTCAGCTTAACGTGACCTCTTTAATTAATTACTTATTTTGTTTCCCAACTATTTCATTCGTCCCAAATGTCCCAATTGTCATATTGTCAAATGGATTTTTTTTGAAACAATAAACTTTTCAATATTTTTAAAGAGATCTTATACCTAACCTTTGTGTTAGGTAAGGTTTATTCTGTAACAATTCTGAAGAATTATCTCACACCGGTAGATGCCGCTAGTAAACACGTTTATGATAGTTAATATTGTGGGTTTATTTTTGTTTTTGGCATTAGTTTGACCTTTAAGGATTTAGAACCAAAAGACATCAACGGGGTTATATTAACATTGCAAAATATTGAATTCTCATCCATGAACATTTGGAAAAAAGTAACAGATGTTCAACCCTTTTGGGTCCTTCCGGATCGCTACCACCATCTTATCCTTAACCTACCGCCAAGCAACATTGTTCGCACTGTTGTGTTCCGGTGTGGGGATAAGACTACCGGTAAAATAACTAGCATAGGCATTATTATCCATCTTAGTACGCAACGCATGCAGTTGGCAACGCATTTGCGGTTTTAGGATTACAGACTTAAACTCGTAAGGCCCACCATACTACAGACAGGGACTTTTTTGTAAGTGGGACTTTAAATCTACCATCAAGGCAATAAAGTTCAATTAAGTTTTTTCGATAATGCCATTTTCAATTAATGATCATAGGAAAATAAACCTTATTCTTATGGCAACACAATTAAAATTAAATTCCCTTGATTGTATACATCCCATTGGACACTGGGCCTTACGAGGTTAAGATTGTAGTATTGAGAATGCAAATGTGTATGGTTCACAGATCCTGCTTACCATCACTAGGCCTTTGAGCTCGTATTCTCCAAGACTTAAAACAAAGATTGATAACCAATAGCATTGCATTACAATGGCTTTTTCGCTTGATAATGAATTTTTTGCGATGTTAAACCGGTTGAAGTCTCTTAGTTTTAAAACTTTAAAGTTCAAATAAAAGCCAAAAAAAACCCACAATTTTCATAATCACAAACGTGTTTACTAGCGCCATCTACCGGAGAGAGGCGGCGTTTTATGAACCAAACAGAGGACACCGGCGACTGTTATGTCTTCTCGTTGAGGATCGATTTTCGAAAAATCATTTCTTGGTGAACCTTTACCCAAGGAATATTCCATCCCAATTTCAAGTCCCTAGGTTCAGCGGTTTAGGCTGTGCGGTGACTCTCAGTCAGAGGGGCTTTACTCAACTCAAAAAATTCGGGTTCGACCCGCGGTAAATATTGGTGAGGTGAGATGGATGAACGCAAGTACTTGTACATGTTTCTGTATCTTGCACGTTTGTTATGTATTTCTTTACTTTTACTATAAGCATGAACACGGGACCGCTATCTACCCAAGTAGGGTCGATACCAATTAGGGTTGTGTAGTACTTGTACTAAGAGCCAAAAATAATTAATTCCCGTCACTGTACTAGAACGAACTATTCCATGAAGTTTCCGCTCTTAGTTCATTTAGTACACGCGGAGCAAGAACCGAACAGAGCAGTGAGTGACACTGACAGCTAAGCCGGCCATTCATTCGGTCAAAAGATCATGAACAGACCAGTTTCTTTCAGTGTACTAGTGTACTAAAAGAACTAAAAGACCGAATTAGTACATTAGAGCGATTGTACTAGTTTGGAGCGATCCGCTCAGTGAACGAGCGCGCACAACCCTAATACCAATTACCTAGTCGATTATTATTACTTCTTCGATAGCTCGTAGGATTCTGGTTTAGGTAAGGGATTTATAACTTCTCACTTGCATGAATTAAAATTCGCACGTCAAGTTGCACTTTTTATTAAACATCACCAAATATCGCCATTTCTATTCTAACATAAACAATCATAGAGGGGGGCAGAGACAAATTTTATAATTTAAGGCCCATTTACACAACTCATAATGCCAGTTGGTGACAATTATTATCAGTGATCGGAATAGGTAGAGCTAATTTGCCTAAACTTGACGCATATTCATTCATGCGTGAGAGAGATGGGAATACATTATTGAATGAACATGCATCAAGTTTAGGCAAATTAGCTCACCTATTTCCGATCACTGCTGATTATTATGGACAATGGACACTTGACTTTGTCGTTTTTTCGTCGCTTACAGACTCGCTCCCACTGGTATTCATGGGGGCGGTCGTTCAAAAACATTACCTAAACGGATTCGATATGTTACTGAAGTTGGGAGGGATTTCATATAAAATCTTGATGCTTATAAGAAATCTGCGTCAGCAAAACGATTGCGATGTTTAAAATACTGGCAGAGCCATCTGTTGAGCATATTATAATAATAATGTACAGAAAATTAAATAAATATCAGAACAATAACAATAATATGTTACGGAAGCAAACACGCGAAGGATGCGAAAGTTTGTGTGTGTGTGTGTTAGTTTGCTTCTCCTTCACGCTGCAACGGCTGGACGGATTTGGATGACATTTAAAATCGAGATAGCTTTTACTCTGGATTAACATAGGTTACTTTTCATCGAAGATGCGGGCAGAAGCTATTATCCACTAATCCTACTAATACCAGTATCCTCTTAATCCTACTAATGTTATAAATGTTATGAATGACATTTGAAATGAAGATAGCCTATACCCCGGATAGGTTACTTTTCATCCCGGAAAATTTAAAAGTTCTCGAGGGAATAAACGTAATCAAAATCTACGCGGACGAAGTCGCGTGCAGAAGCTTTACTTATAACATGTTATCGTATTGTCAACGTTATGATAAGTGATAACTCACCGATAACTCTTACTTACTTGACACTTTGACCGTAATGGTGCCTGAATTAAAAACCCATAGGCATTTGCATTCTCAAGACTGCAATCTGAAGACAGTTAATGCGTTGACAAACCCTGAGTAATAAGATGGAATGCCTCTATGCTAGTTATTTCACCGTTTGTCTCGTCCCGACACCGGAACACAACAATGCGAACATTGCTGCTTGGCTCTTCTTTTGGTTTTAAATCTTTAAAGGTCAAATAAAAGTCAAAACAAAAAAAAACCACAATATTCCCTATCCCAAACGTGGTTACTAGCGCCATCTACCGGTGAGAGGCGGCGTTAGTTGAACCAATAAGCGGACACCCGAGACTCCTATTTCTTCCCGTTGGGGGTCAATTTTCGAAAAATCCTGCTTTAGTGCACCTAAGCTAGGGTTATTCCCTCCCAATTTCAAGTCCCTAGGTCCAGCGGTTTGGGCTGTGCGTTGACTCTCTCACCCGTATTTATAGTCAAGAAAAGTAATTACTTTAGTATTAGTAATGTCAAAAGTCATAAAAATCGTTACTTTAGTCATAAATTTTACTCAAGTAATTACTTTTCTTGACTATAAATACGGGTGTCAGTCAGGTGGGGCTTTACCGCTTTACTCAACTCAATGAAACAATATTGCCTTTTAAATGTTATCGCATAGTCAACGTTACGGTTCTTACTTACTTGACACTTTAACAGTAATGGCGGCTGATTTAAAACAATATGATAACATCCAGAGCAATTAAGTTTTGCCGAGTAGAATAGAGCCCCAGTCAGTCTGTCACGGAAGAGTTTTATAATTATAAATAGGATCGAAGGCGTCCTCTAGTTAGTTCATAAGGCGTTATAAAACGCCGCCTGTCAACGGTAGATGGCGCTAGTAAACACCGGTTTTTCACTCGTATCTCTGTTTTACGAAAGTTGTAATAATAATAAACGTGGATGGATTTTGTCTTCGACATTCGTTAACGATAGCTGAAATCAATGAACGGACAGAAAATGTTACAAAATATTTAATATGAAAAATAATTAATTAGTTTCTAAATTTGCTCTTACAAGGGCAATTTTCATGAGCAATAATTGCCCATGCACAGTACGGGCGTCTCATTCTGTTACACAAAATTAGAGTAAGACAGCTATTGTTGACGGGCAATTGTTGATTAAAAATTACTCGTGTAAGTGCAACTCAATAAATAAATAAATAAATAAAATAAATAACTTACGAGACAAATTTTACCAATTTGGCGTTGCAATGAATTTTCTTCTTTCATAATCAAATTACCTTAATCAAAGGAAACGCTTTATCACTTATTTGGTATGACAACGACATCTAATCGGTATTATGTAGATAAAAGACAGCGCCACCTGTTGTCGAGTAGCATTATTCATATATCCAGGGCCCTTATTATGGTCGCCTTATGCGATAGATAGTATCCGTCACTCGCGCCTTTACATACTGACATCATAGTATAAATAGAAAAGTAGCTCGACTCCGGCCCTTTAGGAAATTCTGATACCTATTGCCGCTCGGGCGTCAGGGTTGTCCAAACTTGTTTTTCAATTTTAGTCACCTACTTGGCCATACTGTGATTTATAATCATGTTAATTTTCATAAATTACACAAACCTAAAGTAAGTACCTATAAATATTGTTAGGTACGAGTAAGTACCAAATTTAAATTATTTTTCTCAAAAATGTTCGGAAATGTTGACATTACTATCTAGATAATGAGACGCGAAGTACATAGTTTACTGACAGTTCTCAAATTAAAAAAAAAAAACATTGCGTGCTCGCTACACAAGCCCGCAATGTTGCATACAAATTCCATTACTATCTAGCTTGTAACTTTTTAAAAAGTGAAAAAGCCCATAATAAAATGATGGCACAAGTCTTATACATCCAAATTTTATTCGAAACATAACTTTTTTATCTGTGTCTGGAATAGCTTATGTTTTTTTAAAAACAAAGCTTGCGTTTCTCCTTGTCATAAACAAAAAGGCGGTAAAGAGTGATGGTTTTTTCACATGAAGTTTCTGTTTGTATGCAATTTAAAAAATGAGTTCAAGCGATGAAAATTTCACTCCAACACATTTTTTTTCTGGCGATTTTTGAGAAAAGCACTATATTTGCCTCGGCAGGAACAGTAATTGCGGCCAATACTCGGCCCGCAATTGCCTACTTCCATGCCTAGGCAATAATGTACTATTACTTACTACTTTTTATAGGTATGTGACGTGATATGTAAATTCCTTTTCGACCTTTTGATAATACTGCTTTCGCGCAAGGTGGCTACCTTTGACTACTTAGGTACCTATTATTGGCGGCACGCGCCGTCGGCGCGCGACTTCCTTAGAGCATTGGCCGCTCGCTTTGGTTCTAGGCTTGTACTTTGGGTATTAGGCAACGATAAGCATACTTATGTAGTGAAAAATACATACTTAATATGACTACATAGGTACATATAAAAAGCCCAAGACTCAGAAACAAAAAATACCTACTCGCACTCATCACACGAATATTTGCCCTGACCGGGAATCGAACCCAGGACCGCTAGCTTCGTAAGCAAGGTCACTACTTACTTAGTCACTACCAACTACCTAGGCCATCCACGTCGTCACATGTTACCTGTCACGTCACACTCAATAACATAAATTACCTACTTAATACGTATTTATTTCACCTAGGTATACTATAGGCAGGCCGGTACGAAATACCTTTTATTAAATCTGGATATAGTTGTACCTACCTAAGCTAGGTTTGGACATCCGTATACAGAACAATATTTAAGCGTTTTCGGCAGCGACATTGTCGCTCGATAGCTAAGTACGCGCGCTAAAACAAAACGTAACCGAACGCAATGACGCCGCGGCCCCGACAAAGTTCCCTCGAAATCCCCCAAAGATCTCGTTTCGTATTGGTTCGCCCCGCCACAGGCCCCGCCCACAGCCGCAAGCCGCGCGATGTACCTTTGTTTGAAGACGATCTACTGTTCTCTATACTGTGATTATAATATAATAAATAAGAGTATAAACATAATAAACTATACTACACTGAGTAATTATTAAGAAAATAAACAGATAGATATATATAGGTAAATAGAAAAATGGAAATATTTAATATTGATTAATTATTAATTGGATAGTCCTCCTCTCTCTTATATTGCTGCGCCCAACAGGGTTCATAGTGTACGAATATCACCTATGTAAGTGTATTATGTATTATTATGAGTGCAATAAATAAATAAATAAATAAATAAATAAATACTGATCAGAAAGGGAGGTTAGACAAGTTGCTTTACGCTAACGTAAACGATTTTCGTAAACTGTCACAGCTTCCTATACATTTTGATAACGATAACGAACGCCTAGCCCCCACTGGTACAATGTGTAAAGTAATGCTTTTTCATGGCATGGACATAAGGGAAAATTACAAAAATGAATGTTTTTTTTTGGCAAGGAGAAGGCACGCGAGCACTCAGGCCACCTGATGGTAACTGGGATCTGAGACCCATAGACATTTGAAATCTCAAGACTACAATCTCAAAACTGCAATCTTAAAACTTCAAATGCGTTGCCAACCCTGAGGACTAAGATGGAATGCCTCTATGCTAGTAATTTCACCGGTTGTCTTATCCCCACACCGGAACACAGCAATGCAAACACTACTGCTTGGCGGTGGGTTAATGGATAAGATGTTGGTAGCGATCCGGACGGACCCTGCACAAGGTCCTACCACCACTAAAGAAGAAGATTAAGAAGATTATAATGATTAATATCTCCGAAACTAGTAAAAATCGCTGAACATACATAGGGGTTAAATCGATAGCTTTTTAGCTGCTCTATCAATCGTAGGCGGGTTGACGTTAGTTTCTGGAACACCCTGTATAAGTATGTTTATCGTAGTACCCATACTACTAGCCTAGAGCTTATAGTTTGGGACTAGAACAATATGTGTGAAATCATCCTCCGTTCCAATAATGCCGCAAGCCGCTCATTTGCTCCAAAACCAAGTTATTATTCTATAACGTTATTAATAGTGAATCGCTATCAGCTGATCGATTTCTCGCCGGCTACGAGACAGCGGAAAATAATTCATAATCAAGCGCGCTTCAATACAGAACATATCTGCTTAATTTCAAAACGTTAATCTAATCAGCTGATAGGGTTTCCATGCATCCCATGCATGACATAATATATGCTGCCAGACGTCAGCGTTGTTTTAGATGTCTAGCAACATATATTTTTTGTCAAAGAGTAGGCAAACGAACAAACAGACAACGACACGTTGGCCTAGTTTGTAGTGACAATGCCTACGAAGCTAGCGGTCCCGGGTTCGATTCCCGGTAAGGGCAAATATTTGTGTGATGAGCGCGAGTATTTGTTTCTGAGTGTTGGATGTTTTCTATGTATTTAAGTATGTATTTCTCTATACATATTAGTAAGTTTGTCGTAGTCTAGTAGTTCATAAATATGTGTACATTAGTACCTTGTCTATTTCATGTCATGTTTACACTGTATATGAATTGTCACAGCGATTAAAGTGTCAAGGTACTAAAGTGTACACATATTTATGAACTCGACTGTACCCATAGTACAGTCTAAGTCATAACATAAATACATATACGTTCCCAAGACGCCAAAAATATTTACACATATTTATGCCTCTAATAATAAGGTCTATGTATATGTACGTCACTATCAACTAGGCTATGTCATCCATCAGAATTCAAAAGTTCAGTACCTAATTTACATTATCAATTACTTCTTTGTTTTTGCCTTGCTCACGATTAAAGCTCGTGTTTAAAATAACTAAATATGACAGCTGTCATTGGGACTTTTTTTATGCCATAGAAAAGGCAAAACGAGCCTTAGGCCAAATAAAATGCCTAGAAACATGAGGAACAAACTACGATTTTCCGGTTAAATCGGGAGCGAAGTGAAGAACAAATTCTTTAATATAATACCATGCCCTCACGCATATTTTCGTTTAGTTTTCTAAATTTCCTGTAACGTACATTACGTAGAGCCAAAGAGATTACTGGTGAAATCCACTTCAATTTATAACAATAAACAAAATTACGTCTTTGATGTCAGAGGAAATTGATCGATTAAGAATTACTGGCTCGATAAACAACCGGTTCTAAAAGAAGCCCTTTTAAGATAGCTTTATTGCTCTCGGATAAAAGATTAGTTAAACGCTATTAGCTTTTATGTGTAGAGTATTTAATGTGTTTCTATCATTGCTTGCTCTTACGTCTACAGCTAGCCGGATAATATCTTCATTTATGTAACGTTCTAAATCAATAAATTAATATTAGGGGACAATTTCACACAAATGGGCCTAGTACGGTCACGGAAGTTAATTTTCTACCCATTTCAAAGAAAAACTGCTTGAAGATGTCATTGTCAATAGAGATGTCAAGTCATCTGTAATTGATAGGAAACTCAATCTTATTGTTGTAGAATGTCAGATTGACTTTGGACCTAAGGTGGGTCGCATATTAAATTCCTTGACTGTACCTAAATTTAAGCTTTTGTATGTTCGGCTTCATAAGGGATTCTGCCAACTTTAGTTCTTTGTCACTATATCGTCATGCTTGAACTGGTGTACTAATCTTTCAAAGGCATTAAAGCGACAAGGTACAAAGGTATGGAGCTACTTATAACGCTGACGTTATGGATACTAGGCGACAGTGAACATACATAAGAGGACATCTATAATAAAAAAAAATGAATTGCCGACTGCACCAAATTGTTTTATTTTATTTTATTGTATACCATGTATTGTATACCGTACCGGTAAGCGCAGCGTAGGGCGACCCCCCGCGAGATGGACGGACGATTTGGTCAAGTCCGCGGGGACCCGCTGGATGCAGGCCGCTTCCAACCGGGTGAGGTGGAAATCTTTGGGAGAGGCCTATGTTCAGCAGTGGACGACCTATGGCTGAAATGATGATACCATTTTAAGGTTTCAATTTCAGAAAAACATGGTAGGTCCACCGGGATAGTCAGAAACTTGCAGCGGAGATGACGCCGCTGACGGCCTTCTAGTGGAGCATAATGCTCAGAAAATAAAGAAGTGTACGACAAGTCGTCGGAGCTCCGCTGCGCGGCTCCTATTCCGCGTAGTGAATTGACGTTGATGCAACTCTACAATTTAACAAATTGGTTTTGTTCCCTTTATATTATAATTGAGAGCGGCGGTGGCGGTGGCGGTGGCTTAGGGAGTCGACTCATGATCGTAAGGTACGGAGTTCGAACCACTGCGGTCATCATGTACCGATGAGTTATTCTAGTTAAGTGAAACGCACTCAGGCTAAACGCATCGTCGGAACAGAAAAATCTCTACCTTTAATCTTATCCTAAAAGCTAACGGCTAAGGTAGCGGTCCTGGGTTCAAATCCCGGTAAGGGCAAATATTTATGTGATGAGCGTGAATATTTGTTCCTGTGTCATGGATTGTGCATATTGTGGTTATAGAATTATCAACAAGTTTTTAGAGATGTTTGTAATTCTGTAGCTCTGCCTACCCCACTCTGGGAACGAAGGCGTGAGATTATGTATGTATGTATGAGTCATGGATGGTTTTCTTTGTATTTAAGTATATATTTCTCTATATAAGTATTTATATCGTTGTCTAGTACTCATAGTACAAGCCTAGAGCTTAGTTTGGAACTAGCTCAATTTATGTGATATTGTCCCGTGATATTTATTTATTTATTTATTATTATCCTCTCAATAAACTTATCTCTCAGAATGTTATGAAAATAATGATAGCTAGTTATTGCGATCAGAACCGTAATAATATCAGTAAGTATTGTTATTTGCTTTCTATAGAACGGCCATCGTTTTCCGCTACTTTACGACCGTTTTAAATAAACGAGGCCAATGAATGTTTAAGACTGAATTGTTTTGATAGCGAAATTAATTCTCTTCGGTTTGACGGTTTGCAAACATGCATGTGAGTATTACAAGCCCTTGTTTAACTCCATAGGTTCAGTCACCAGGAGTAATATATAATCCAGCATTAGGCGCAAAAATATCTGACACGTCTTTAATACTAGAGGTATAAGAGCGTGTCAGATATTTTTTGCGCCCAATGTAGGATAATATATTATTCCTGGTGACCGTCCAGTATTAATAGAACCTACTCGCCTGTCTACCTCCTGTCTCCCTGTTCTTACATTTTCTCTGTAATAACAAATAACATAACATAATACAATACAATACAATACTCTTTTTTGCACACCACAAAGAGTTACAATTGGAAACAAATAATATAGTTATTTATGTAACTGGTTCATAATGAAGCTTCTTAAGGTACGAGTGCCTTAAGAGCTAATTATGTACCGTTGCATACATAACTTTTTCTACAAGCTTAAAATGATAATAACAAAAATAAACAATCGCTAACTTTTCTTGTAGGTATACTTTCCTCGATTTTTCTGCTAACAAATTACTTGTCAGCAGTCATTTTCCTTATTCCTATTGGTGTTAATAGTTCGTGATTTTTTTTTGTTAATGTTTACAAATTGCATGCCAATTTTAGTAGTTCATAAAACAGTTCTGACAATTTATCATAAAAGATGGAATGCCAAATGAAACGCCATTTTGTTGGTATCCATATTGAAGGTAACTATGGTAACCAAATAACAAATCTGCGTCGCTATTGCCTAACACACTCGCAATGGCAATCGGCTTCAAAGTGGACCAATTGTTTTCATTTTGAATGCAGACTCGCCTCCGGACTGTCAAATGAAAACGATTGTGATTGCGAGTGCGTTAGGCAATAAGCCCTCGGGTCAACAACAGGTGAAATAGCGATCTCTTACAGACAACCTTATTAACAGAAGAGACGCCCAAAAAATAATAGTTTTTGAATGTTTTTATAAAATGTAGGTACTACTGTACCCAGTTGTTGGTAAATCTGATTAAATGAATAAATAAATCACAGAACATATCCTCTTTTTAATTAGATTAATAACTATATGAAAAGCAAGCTTTAAAAACCCGACTGCATTTTTTATACTGTCGTCGATATACCTACATATATTAAAAATTGTCATTTTGCCATTGTTGTTATTTAAATTTTAACAGTTTAGGTATCCTATGTCCCCGGGATGACGTAAGGATTCTAACGATACCTCACACATCTAAATCGGTCAAGGGATTTAGAAGTTATAGTGGAATAAAGAAACTCACATACATACAAACATGAACCCTAAAAACATTACACTCCTTTTTTGGGGCAGTCGTGTAAAAAGGTGCGTCATTATCATTAATGTAGTTTTAGCGTCCAATTCGATTATCATTAAAGCAAAAAGTATGACAGATTTAAATTTAATTTAGCTTCTCAAATTCGACCATCCTTTGCAATTCGTACGTCCTACTCATCAATTTGAATTACTGCTGCCATAATATCGTGAGTATCGTCCCACGTCACCGCTTCGGGAATAAAGCATAACAATCTATTTTGTGCCCAGATTTTCATCGTTTACCGACTTTAAACGGTCGTGAAACATAAATTGTAATCAGAATTATTCAAAACTACGCATCATTTGAACTACTAAAGGATTACAATAAAAGAAAATATTAAGGTCGCGGCATATACAATACAATACAATACAAATACTCTTTATTGAACACCAGAAAACAAAACACGGAACAGTACATTTTAACTATAGGTATACGACAGGCATATAATTAAGTCTAACCAGCGTGTTTTAGAAACAATTAACTAATTCCTTTTCAAACTTGTTTTAAAAATCGTCAATATAGCCACGTGGATGTGACTGCTGAGTGGCCCGCTTTGATAGATGTCAACTCAGTACAAAATGTGTGATTGAGGCATGTTTAGGTTTATACTGATCTACTGATAGCTGTCAAAATCAGGCCACTTATAAAGGCGCGACTATAACGAACTGTTCGCCGTTAGAGTATAAAGACTCTATGTCATTATGTAGGACCATGCGAGAATGGTCTAAAAACCAACAGGGCAGGGTGCGGCTCCACTGAGGCGGAGACGAGCGGAGCGGAGCGGAGCTGTGCCAATATTCACCAATAGAATCTAAACTAACGTGCGCAAGGCGCGCTCGACGTGACCGCATGCGCCTTCTATTGGTTAATATTGGCACAGCTCCGCTCTGCTCCGCTCGTCTCCGCCTTAGTGGAACCGCACCCATCTATTTAATGACATAACTCTCATCTTTGTCGGTTTTACCAGACATAGTGGTTCTTTGTCACTTGTCTATTAAACAATTACGCCTTTGTAAATAATTTTGATCCTCATTGTAATTATTGTTTTCGTTTTGTATAATTATTGTTGACATACTTAAATCTATATTACTATCTGTGCCTTATCAAGTCACAATCACATGTAGTTAAAATGACTTGGAAAACGTAAAATTTCATTATATTTTGTATGTTTGCCCGCGTAAAAGAACTTTAATGAAATACTGCGGCATCGCACATTAAACGCAAGACCAGATACCGTGATGTGAGCATAAAAGCTTTCAGATATAAAATTCTTGCTCTTAAACCAATAACGACCGGTCCCCTCCAGTATTTGTTCTAGACTCTAGAATCTAGAGGCTAGGATAATATGGCCACGACTTAATTGTGCTTCCTTATTAAGTAGTACGTCCTTCTCGTGATTAGAACAAAAGAGATCCGAGTGGCTTACCGTTGAAGTATAAATTGTTAGCAATGTGGAGAGGGTATATAAGAGGTAAAAAATTTGTACACAGTCGAGTTCATAAATATGTGTATAGTTCATTTCAAATACCATGGCCCGATTCCACTTGAGACTTAACAATGAGAGTCGTAATGTTTAGCTATTGTTAACTAATTGCTTTACTACCTGAGCACTTCAACTTCTTTCAATAATCTTTTGGTATCACTAATCGTATTGTTCACGCTTAATGACCGTCACAAGTGGAATCGGGCCTTGGTATATGAAATGAACTATCCACTTTAGTACCTTGTCACTTAAAACGCTGCGACAATTGATATACATATGGCAGTTTAAATATGACATTAAATAAATAGACAAGGTACTAAAGTGTAGGTACACATATTTATGAACTCGACTGTACACGAAAGAAATACATTACTGCCCGAAAATTTGGATATAACTTTGCGATGGGCCTTATTAGCGAATTGTTACACTTAGTACCAATTTCACCATACGATGTTAACCACTTAACAGACGATTAGAGCGTTAACAGCTGTCAAAATGTATGAACTAACAGTCGATTAACATTGATTAAGTTTAACATCGTTTCGTGAAATTGGTACTAAAGACCGCACTCAGACAATCAGAGTTAGGGTGCGGCTCCACTGAGGCGGAGACGAGCGGAGTGGAGCGGAGCTGTGCCAATATTAACCAATAGAAGACGCATGCGGTCACGTCGAGCGCGCCTTGCGCACGTTAGTTTAGATTCTATTGGTTAATATTGGCACAGTTCCGCTCCGCTCCGCTCGTCTCCGCCGCAGTGGAGCCGCACCTTTAATGACGATTAAGCCGTTGCTTAGTGACCATTTTCACACACAAGTTTGAAACAGGGGGCCTAAAATGGCTGTGCTTATCGCGTGACATAATGTGAATGAGGCATCCGTCACCTTCTGACACGTAAATAAGTACGAGAGTGACGGATGCTTTATCCACATTTGACACGCGATATAGACGCAGCCATACTAGGCTCGCAGGAACGAGTTAATTGTGTCTAAAATGTCTCTGAGTACGGCGGTAAGAACCACCAAAAATCTAGCAATAGGGAATATGCATGGATTTTTTTAATCGCATTTCTCAACAAAATATGAAAATACTCTAAAAGAGATCACCAAAAGTGAAATTAAAACTAAAATTGTCCATGAAATACGAATGATACAAGCATTTTAAACTGCTAATTAGACAGCGATTAGCAGAGGTCGGAATAGGTAGTGCTTATTAACCTAAACTTGACTCACGTTCATTCATGCGTGAGTGAGATGGGGATACGTTATTGAATGAAGATGCAACAAGTTTAGGTTAATAAGCACTACCTATTCCGACCTCTGGCGATTAGATAGAGAGATCCGATATGCACTGTGACGTCATGTAACAGGTCGGCCATATAAACTCCATGTTAAATTATCTATGTGAGCTCAAAATTATCAATACGTGATTCTATTGTCAAGAGAATAAGGACGTGTATTCTAACCCAGTAATTTCTCAATTATTTACCAACGTCGTAAAAGCTAAGTCAATCACTACATATTATAAAACAAAGTCGCTTGCCGCTGTCTGTCTGTACTTATGTATGCTTAGATCTTCAAAAGTACGTAACGGATTTTGATGCGGGTTTTTTTAATAGATAGAGTGATTCAAGAGGAAGGTTTATATGTATAATCCATGCATACTATCGTAGAGAAACACTGATAATTTTTGAAGTTTCTAATGTGATGTCGTAAATAAACAATTTTTTTTGCGCTTACATTGAAAACGCTGGCTAAACCTTAAGAGATATATCAAAATAATGTACTGAAGAATTGTAGTTCTTCAAAAAACCTAACGAAAAGTCCGCGATGGCATATGTTTATCTCCTAAGGTGGACTCACAGTAACCATTTTAATCTTTAAAATTTTATTAAAAAATATTAGGTTATTTGCGAGGCTATTTTCTCCAATTCAGTATTTATTCTTATCCAGATAAATACCTTAGTCACCTTGGGCATTTAATGTAGATTAAAATTGTCCTTTACACTATATTATTTAAATAAATACTTTAGAAGATATGGCAGATTCAAAATTACGCGCTACCTAAATCTGTATTATCGCCCTTTAGTACAGTCAAGGACTTTAATTGTTATGCCACTATGGAACCGTGTCATAATGACAGCGTCAAACCACATGACAGAAATTACGCTTAAATGAATGATTGACGTTGTGCGACAGGGTTCCATAGTGGCATAACAATTAAAGTCCTTGACTGTAACGTACCTACAGCCTACAGGAGCCATAGAACAATATTTTTGGAATTATCAGACGTGCTCCGCAGCTCTCCCGTTACTTACTTATATTTATATTGATAAAGAAATACAATCTTTTCAAATTTTTAAATTACGGAAATGGGTAGGTAGTTAGATTGAGTTTAGGTTTTGATTCAAAGTTATTTTTATGTTGTTTTTCATAAGTATTTTTGAATACTAAATAAATTAATGTTGGCAAATAAAATAAGTTTTTTCCGTAAGTGTTTTTATCAACGAGAGGTAGTGCTTATTATTAAATTTTGCGGACTTAAAGCGCAATTCACACAGCGGGCGGGAGCGCGTCGTGCGCCGGGCGGGTTGGGAGTTCAGCGGGTGCTTTAACATGGGGTTATATGGAATCATTCACACACGCGGCGGGACGGGTCTGGCGTGGGTCGGGACCGCCGCACCCGCAACTATCAGCGCGCGGGTGCGGCGGGTCCGTCGCGGGCGTCCTTGGTCGTAATAACACGCATTCTCCGATAGGCATTCTCACAGAGCACGTAGTAAATTCTACTAACATCCGATCCCGAATGCCCGCCTGCGATCACCCGCGCAAACCCGCGCGGGGCCCGCCGCGTTTCGGCAACGAGCCCGCCCGGCGGTGCCCGCGCGGGCGCGCCGCGGTTCGGCGCTCTGTGTGAATACGACGACCTGCGCGGGTCCCGCGATGAAAACGACACGCTCGGCGTCCGACCCGCTCCCGCACAATATGTGAATTGCGCTTAAGGGCTAGAACTCCATTTTTCTTATTTTAAGATTGTGTTGTATATATTCAGAATATTTAAATACCTACATATTTCCTTCCTATTTGGTTATCAATGAGAAAGTGTGTTGATTTGTTAATCTTATTTTTTTCTTATTTTAAGGTTGTTTGTGTTATAAATATTTCAAATATAGGTACTTGCGTATTTCCTGTTGTAAATTTAAAAATAAATGTTAACTTTTATGCTTTTAGCACATTACCTTAGCCTGGATGGTGTTAGTTTAGTATTTGTCCCGTCAATGAAGCAGGTAGTTAATTCAGGTTAATAGGTATTGTTTTTTGTTTTTAAGGAAAAAACAAAATGAATTACCTATGACTGCCTATGACGCGAAGAAGTCGTTTTAATATAGATCGTAGAATTAGGGATAATAGTAGAAACAATTTACGTCATAAAGATGAAATCAAAGAAGAAAGGGAAATCAGGCTGTGTAATAGAAGAGAAAGTAATTATTTGCAAATAAATAGGGAATCGTCTATTGAACGTGACGTTCGTCTTATATTTGATAGGGATAGACATAGATCTTAGCCAGCCAGGGAAACTTCTACTGAACGTGACGTTCGGCTTTTAGGCGACAGGGATGGATATAGATCTCAGAGAGCCAGAGAATCTGCTACTGAACATGAACGTGGGTCCACAAGTACTTCTAATTTATGGCCAAATAAAGTGAATTCTGCATTCCTCTGCAAACCTCTATGCAAATGCACTTATATAAAAAATATTTCACCATTTGAAAAGTATATTATTCCAAATTAACTTGGGTTATTTCTACTTATATTTACCGAAGCGAAGCGAGGGCGGGTCGCTAGTTTTATTATAATTGAAGCTAATTAAATATTAACGCTCTGTTGTGCGCATAATATCATCTTGCCTTGGAAGTTGCTTCTCCAGCAACTTTGGCACTGCAACTTTAGCAATATCAATTAAAAAAAATATAATTAGAGAACTTGGGAAGGTACTTGGTACCTATCTACTCACTTTTAACTGTAATGTTCCGCTTAATATAGTGCTAAACTAAACTCTAGGCTTGTTCTTTGAATACTAATGGCCTGTTGTTTGATCGGTAGTTAATCTAACTAATGGTCAAAAAACTCAAAAAACGTTACTAATGGTTAAAATCTCAAGGAAATGTGTCAAATTTTCCATTCCTTTTTCGAATATTAACAATTAATTGAATTAACTACTGATCAAACAACAGGGCCTTAGTAGTATAGTGAGATGATGCTAGACAACGAACGATAAAAAAACGTACTTAGGGTGCGGCTCCACTGAGGCGGAGACGAGCGGAGCGGGGCGGAGCTGTGCCAATATTAACTAATAGAATATAAACTAACGTGCGCAAGGCGCGCTCGACGTGACCGCATGCGCCTTCTATTGGTTAATATTGGCACAGCTCCGCTCCTCTCCTCTCCTCTCCGCCTCAGTGGAGCCGCACCCTTATACAGATCAATTACATAGTCTCCTAAGGGCCAGCGGCCTATATGTAGGTCATTGGTCAAAATGACTTTGAACTTAACTTGACTGACATAAGATTCGTTTTTGAACTATCCAAATTTGCCAAAAATCCTACATATAGTTCGTTAGGCCCTTGGAGGATAGAATTTATTCAAGATTCAGGACCAACACTCGTTGATGAGGTAGGTACTAGCATCAGAGATATATAAAAAAGACAAATAACCATCTTCTTTTTTGAACTCGGTTAATAAACCTAATAAAGTGGTAAAGAATATATCCATTTCATCAAAAATCAAGACAATAAGAGCTATCAACGTTGACAATACGATAGCATTTCAAAGTTATATGGTTTTACCGTAGTAGAATTAAGGCCTGGACCTTATTCAACTTAGTAAACCCATTTATTTATAACTCGGTCGCAATCTGTCAAGTAAATAAGACCTATCAAAACGTTGACAATACGATAACAGGTCAAAAGCAAAAAGTTACCGGGTAGAATCCAGCCCAGCGGGCCTAGTATGGCTGCGTATATATCGCGTGTAGTGATGGGCGGCTTGTAAGTTTCAAAAAATTAACTTTCACTTAATTTTCTGCAATATTCTGTAAGTTTCGAAAGTGAAACTTTCACCTATGAAAGTTACCAAAGTGAAATCGTTTAATTTCTGAAAATTTCTATAGTTTTGACATGTAATGTAAGCAACGGAAACTTTTCATTAAATTTAAATGAAATTTACTTGTGTCAGAATCATTTCCATCTAATTATGTAACTTTCAGACGCTGTAATTTTCGCAGTTAAGGAAAGTTTTGCAATGTTTCAGAAATCGCCCATCACTAATCGCGTGTCAAATGTGGATAAAGGATCCGTCACTCTCGTACTTATTTACGTGTCAAAAGGTGACGGATGCCATATCCACACTTTGTCACGCGATAAACGCAGCCATGTTAGGCCCCCTGATCGCTAACCACAATTTACAACAGGTTAAAACTAAACAAAAGACTTCAATGAAAAATTGTAAGTAAATTTGTACAAGGCGGTCAGAATTAACGAACAAGCGAACTGTAAACGTAAGAACCCTCAAGGCAACATCGCAGTTCAGATTTAATAAGTCGGGCAAAAGTCGCATTTTTGTTTTAGCTCATTCGTCCGAACTTAATGGGCACTTCCAAGCGCTGAGAGACAAAGTGCCAGTGTAATTGCATTTGTCTCCCCGAGGCGCGTCTTTGCCATGGAAAAGGGGGGTTTAATTGTGGAATATCATAGTAAATGAGTAGACATTTTAACAAATTGACATCCGGAACTAATTTCAAGGTGCATGCTAGGAACGAGAGTGGGGAAGGTACCTATATATATTGTTAATAAGCAGCTAAAGAACTCCTGCGATTTGGTACGCGTAAAGACTACTTTATTGCACCTCTAGGGTACCTAAGAAATATTCCTTCCCCAACACTCTATCGCACGTTTTATCCAACAGTGACACTAAATGACGATAAAAATATTTGAGTAGTGACATTATTGCGGTTAAAAAGAATTAACATTTGTATGAATTCCTTTTTTACATACGTATAGTGTCACTGTTTGATTTAACGTGCGACTATGTTCAGCCGTTAAGACGTACGTACGTAGTCTGTCAGTAAGTTAGTCACAGATGATTTTTATATATATGTATAGGTAGGTATAGATTAATGCTTCAAATATCAATCTTGTGACAAACTAAATGATGGACTATACAGGGTGACTGCGGGGTCGTGATCCTTATTTAACTTTCCCAACAGTAAATGTTTGAGATTCTATTAGTATAGTGGTTTTTGAAACATTTAAAAGATTAGTATGTTTTTTAAATAATTTTATGTTTCCCTAATTATTACTAAAATTATGGTCACCTTAAAGGGGTGATCGACGGGCGAGTAAGTACGCCGTACTTGGGAATTTTCACGAAAAAGTGTACCCAATTAAGGACTGAAATTAAGGAACTTTAACTTTGTCAGTTTTGGCGGCCGTCGAAATATATAGCTAATTTTCGTCACAAAACTGACAAAGTTAAAGTTCCTTAATTTCAGTCCTTAATTGGGTACACTTTTTAGTGAAAATTCCCAAGTACGGCATAAGTACGGCGTACTTACTCGCCCGTCGATCATCCGGTGACCATAATTTTAGTAATAATTAGGGAAACATAAAATTATTTTTAAACATAAAACGTTTTCATGTTAAAAACTTAAAACCTATTTGAAAATCGAACGATCAGACGAGTTACAAATTGTGTAGGTATGTAGGGTGGCCATGATCCCGAATAAAATGAATTCATTCAATGTTTATTTGAATAAAAAACAAATTAATTGTCTTAACGCTTTTAAATCTCTTGCGATATGTTACTTATTACGTCATAGTAGCGCAAAAAGTAACTGATCACGAAATCATCAAGTGCTTGAAAAACAGTAAAAGATAAAACATTCACAGTTACTGATTGAACATTAGGTACTATTTAATGAATTTACAATGTTTACAATGCTATACATATTTGAATGTACTGTCAAGACAGTAACATTTTTGGACCAGTGTCTAACAATTACCTTTTGAACGTTGAGCTCAAACAGTATGGTGCAAAGCAGGGAATGGTCGTGTTTTTTCGGTTAATCTTACTGCTTTTTTTTCAGTGTAACATTTGTCAGATTATTTTGGTAGACATTGCTCAAAACCGGAAATCCTGTAACAAATGAGGGAGACCAATGCCCAGGACTGACAGGAGAGGGATAGGACAGGTGCCTAATAGATAGGTTTGTAAACAATTTAGTTAAAAAACCAAAACTTTTAATTTATTTTCCGCACAAAAGCTCCCGTGTCTACATCTTCTTTGTATAACAAAGATCTAGGAAACACTCCTCGGAAATGGTAAGATGTAAGAAAACGTTATGTCCAAAAACGGCGTCGCTAAGCCATATTGTACACAAATCAAAAGCGAAGCGAACAAACAGGTGCGGTTGTTTTCTTCGTCTACAAGCCTCGGGCGACATCGATTTTGGCTTGTTGGCGACTCTTAGACAACTCACTTTTCGTATCGTCGACGAATTATTTTAACCGACGAGCCTCAGTTATACCAACAGAGCATTAGTGTAGGTACTTGTATTTAACGTACTGTACAAGGCACAAAAACAAAACACGATATTCATGTAAATTTGTTCCAGATTCGTCATATTCCTAACTGGTCATATTCCTGATTCGTCATATTCCTAACTGGTCATATTCCTGATTCGTCATATTCCTAACTCGTCATTGTACAGTTAAATGCATTTCTTCGTCCGTACCATTATTGCAAGTCTGCAAGGCCATCTTCTCCGATTAAAATGATTTTGTATAACACAATATAAATAATTAAGTGACAATGACATTAACTTCATGATAGACAAGTAACACTCATCTATTCATTATCTAAGGAGGTTCTTATCATTTACCACAGAGGATTTCTATAATATTTTTTTGCAGTCAAATCAGTACATGGTATGACGAGTTAGGTACCTATATGACGAATCAGGAATATGACCAGTTAGGAATATGACGAATCAGGAATATGACCAGTTAGGAATATGACGAATCAGGAACAAATCAAAAGCAAGCTTTGAAAACCCGACTGCGTTTTTTATACTGTCGTCGATATACCTACATATATTTATATTTGTCATTTTGCCATTGTTTTTATTTCAACTTTAACAATTTAGGTTATCCTATGTTACCCGGGATGACGAAAGGATTCTAACGATACCTCCCCCATCTAAATCGGTCAAGGGATTTAGAAGTTATAGTGGAATAAAGAAACTCACACCCATACATACATACATACAAACATGAACCCTGAAAACATTACACTCCTTTTTTGGGGCAATCGTGTAATAAAAATAAAAGAGGTACAACACTTACTTAAACTATCATTAAATATTTTAAAAGAGAATCTATAACAAGTTTATTATAAAGCATATAAATATGCACAGATATTAAATATATCCATTGTCTTTATGTCTTTGTTCGAATTAGTAAGAAGTGTGAGTACTACTTCGAACAAAGACATAAAGACAATGGATATATTTATTATCTGTGCATATTTATTTATTTTGTATGTTATTTTATTAAGTTTCGTAATTCTACGTGCGGTAGCGGCAACGCCTGCCACTTATCAATATAATTAGGTAACTCGAGTACCTACTAAAGGTAGCACGTAAACATTGATTAACGTTGAAAAGGACTGTGCTGTAGGCTACATTTATTTACCTACTAGAAAACATTTTTATTACGATTGTTATATTTATTCGGCATACACCTACCACGATTGCTTTACAATTGTTAAATAGTAGTTTACGTGACGGTTGCGTAATGCTAATTACGCAGAGTCGCGTACAATACTTTATCTACACACATATTATAAGTACTCTAAGATGGGTTCAGAAGCCGAAAGGCAAATGACCAGCATTACCTTACCTGTGGTAGTAGGTGACCGCGATGACAGCTGTAACGTAATTTTGAAATTACGTTATCGAATATTGTAAGTTAATGAGATCCAAATTTGGAACATCTTTCATCAATTCAAATTAACAGCTGTCATCGCTGTTACCTACTACCACAGGTAATGCTGGTCATTGTCTACGGGTTTGAACGCATAATAGGACTTATGACATGTGTGTAGATAATAGTATTAAAACGGTCAAACTATTTCCATTTTATGCTTGTTACAAATAATTATTTTGCAATCGCTCCATGCGTTATTAATACCTTAAGATCTAATAAGATGGAGCGTTGTTATGCAATGTCTCTAGATCTAATAAAATCATCATTATTTAACTCAAGCGCTAGGTAGGCTCTTGTCGGTGGAGTAATTGGCACTTTTCTCTGTTCTCTGCCAGCTCTTTCACCTCCTACGACACGACATTGGCTTTCTATCTTATTTGGCTAAGGTAAGTACCTAATAAGGAGAGGACAACTTTTTTTTTTTTTTTTTTGTATTGAACTGTATTTGCACAGTCATATCGTATTATCGAGTCCAAACTTGGTGGGTCTAGAGCAGCCGTACTCAACCTTTTTGCTATACGGGCCACAAATATACGTTTTAGCTATGGATTGGGCCAAATAACCATGAAGTTATAGGTAAAAGTGGAGGCCACACTCTGTACATGGCTATACCAGGATCTCCAGGTGGGCCACTCGTAAACGCTCAGTGGGCCGCACGCGGCCCGCGGGCCGCAGGTTGAGTATAGCTGGTCTAGAGGTACGTTTAATATATCGGTCATAGCGAATATCCTGTTGCCACCTTTCCGACTCAGTCGATAGATCTTAGCTCTTGGGTACCATTATATTGTCATCGGGTTTATATTGTATAATCAACACTTCATTAGCCCATTATAATAACGGGAAATGGTTCGAAATGGACTTACAAGATACATACATACATAATACGTATCAAGTAATACAGAACCCCAACGAATTTTAAGCACTTTGGTGAATTGTCATAAATATACCTCAAACTAAACATCCAAATGTCAAGTATGACAATAAGTCGTGGGATAAGTTCGCCTTTGTACAGTCAGCTTTATAAGTAGCTACACACTTTTGTACCTTGTCGTTTAAATGTCTTTAACAGATTAGTGCAGCAGTTCTAACATGACGTTAAAGTGACAAAGCACTAAAGTGTGCACCTACTTATAAGGCCGTCCGTACTGGGTTTTTTTTGTAATATTGCCAGTGTTTTGTATTTATTTTATATTTTTGTACAATAAGAGTATATACATACATACTAACATAAATATAATGCCAATAACATTGACAGTGACAATGGTTCTGAGTATACTCAAAAATATTACTGGTAACTGAATGACGAAACATTTTTAGACAAACATACAAATACAAACTTGATTTTCCTAAAGCAAAATGATAAACGAGTTGTTCGCGTACGAAATCGTGGATAAAGACTTGTATTTTTTTAATTAGGCCATCTATATAATTAAACATTTTATATTCACTAGATCTGTGATTCCCAAACTTTTTACCGCCGTATCCGATTTAACCACGGAAATACAGACATAACTTTAAATATGACCTATTCAGGGCCTCTATTCTTAATTACAGTAAAATTAAATTACCTTTGACGTGTTATGGTATTGTTTTTAACTCGGCCGCCATTACTGTCAAGTAAATACTGTAAATAAGAGCTATCAAAACGTTGACAACACGATAACAGGTCAAAGACGATATACAGGGTGCCTCTGACCTTGGGGCTTTAAATACAACCATCGATTCTACTCGCTAAACTGAACTACTTTTGTTCTGCAAAATTAAAAAATAACTTAAATTTAGATAATTTTTTTTTTTATTTGTTAGGTACAATACCATTTATTTCAGCATAACACATAAGAAAATAATACATTAACATATTATCAGCAACAGGCTTCGTCAAAACGTTTTACATAGGAATGATCATCAGCAACCGCTTCGTCAAATCTCCTTAACACTAACAAAACAAATTTTAAAACGCAGACTTTTCCTAATTACCACCAACCCTGCACCGTGGCTGGCTCAAACGTTCCCATTACACCGGCCGCATTGCCCCGCTGGATTGCAATGGAAACCTGCTGAACCAGCCATTACCCAGAACGAGGATCCCCCCTCTGTCACGCAGACGAAGGCCTAACTCCTTAAAAAGCCCCTTGGCTTCCAAACCCCAAGGTCCCGACGTCTCCACCGCGACAGGGGACGATAACTAATTGATGTTAAAGTCTAGTTGTAAAATCGGTGTATTACATCATGGCCATAAAATCACGATCTCATGGTACGGGGCCGACATTTCCTTCGTACGAGGGCTAAAGGAAAATTTAGAATTGGATCACGTACATCGAAAATTACATTTAACTTGTAAGAAAAAATAAAAAATAAGTAGGACATATTTTAACAACTTACAGAACAAAAGAAGTTCAGTTTCAGGATAACAAACGATCCATGCATTTAAAGCCCCGAGGTCAGAGGCACCCTGTAGATTTTACCGCCTAGAATCTCGGCCCAGAATAAGATACCATTACTTACATGACCGACAATCTATCCGGTTTCTGGAAGAGGTGGAGGCTGCATTGGGTGAAGCGCTAAAAGAGGGGTAATTACACAAAAGATCCCATAGGATCGAAGTGTATCCGTAAGGACCCCACCAATAAGATAAGATAAGATACCTGACCAGCAATGTCAAATATCGAGCACAAAACTTATCTCACTGTTTAATTAACAGAAATCCAAATATACCTATATGATAACCCAAATCAGCACTAATGAAAATGCGAAAGTTCGATTTTAATGAAATTTTGTAGACAGCTCAAACCACAGAGAAGGACAAAATCGGGGGCAAAAGCTAGTTTATAATATTTGTATATTTTGACGGTCGCCGGAATCTATTTTCCGCTAAAGAAGAACAGTCCAACTGTGTTTACATCATAAACGCTTTTATGACGCGACTAGTCCGTTCGTTATTTACGAACCAACACACAGATCAGATTAGGTGAAAATTATTATATTCAACCCTAAATTACATAAATCTTAACAAATACTCCGATTTAATGTGTTTTTTACAACCGCACCGTATCACTTACCACCCTTATTGGCTGTAAAACTTTCTCTTTTCACCCGTGAGCAATAAGGACATTTTATTACAGTTCCAACTGCGAAGTTGCGATCTTCCCGAGGGAACATTCCTCCTTCGCTCGCTCCTTAGACATTGCAATACGATATCCAATTAAAAGTTACGATTGACTTACCGCATCAATAATGATGTAAAAATGTCTTCAGTATCCAACGATGAAAATGTAAATTGTGTAGGAATCTTCTAGGAAATTTGAATATTCACAATTGAGTTGAGTACTGTGACTCAAGATATTTTTACACTAAAACTCCGTTGAAGCTTTAACTAAATTTAACGCGTATATGTGTAAATTTAAATATTAATTAATCAATTATTTCCTCACACATCAAGCGCGAGCGCGTGCCCGCACTCGAGTCTGAAACTATACTGAACCAACGTTCAGCATTGCCGGTACTAAATTCCAATCTAACTCAATTATCTTTGTGATCGCAGCGCTTAAACGCATTCCATTTCCGCTTTACAACGGCAGCATCACGGAATCGTTCGATAATAACCGTAATGAAAAAAGAACAGCCACGTGTACACGGATTGTAATGTATGGTAGAGACAGGGACTTCCGATATAGACAATGAACGATTAGGCCAAGCTTTGAAACAATACCGAACGTGCTTCCAAAACAAAGCGATGTTTAGGGTTCGGAGCCGTAAAAATTACGAGTGTACTTCAAAGGAAAAGTGTATGCGAAAGCTTATTAAAACTTAACGCCATATCTAGAAACATTTTAATCAAATGCCTAGGAATATATTAAATTCTAGTTATGTTCGTTTGGTTTAAAGGACAATGCCAGATCTTGGCTTAAAACACTTTAAAGAAAAGGCTCGCGTATACGAAGGATGTGGATATGGCCTGTTTTGTATGAGATTTAAATTCAGTATTTTATTACTTACACATTTAGGGAACTTATACGAAAAATAGAGCCATCTAATAAGATACTTTACAAATAAAGGCAACTTGCGCGTAATGTATGTTATTTAAAGTAAAATAAGAAAAGTTCTTCAGAAAAACTAACACGACCATTGTTTTAAATATTTTTCTACATCAAATAAACCCAATTATATAATTATCCGTCACAATTTTTTCTTAGGCCGAACCTTCTATGGAGACCTGGCATTATCCTTTTGTAAATAGTAGTTTAGTTCTATATATATACTAGTTCAAATCTTGCAAGTTTATTTTAACCTTTGTTTAATAAATAATAATAACAATAAATATCAGGGGACGATCTCACTACTATTGACCTATTCACCTATTCACAAACTAAGCTCTAAGCTTGTAGGTACTATGGGTACTAGACAACGATGTAAATACTTATATAGAGAAATAAATACTTGAATACATAGAAAACATCCAAGACTCCGAAACAAATACTCGCGCTCATCGCACAAATATTTGCTCATACCGGGAATCGAACCCTGGACCGCGAGCTTCGTAGGCAGGGTCACTAACTATTAGGCCAACGCGTCGTTGACTTTGGCATCAATGATAGACTTTTACAGTATATTTTAAACATTTTATTTCATATCCACGCCATACATTTGGTATGTATGCGCGGGAGCACAAACATTTCATCTATCTGTACATAATTTCAAGTATACTTGGCATTTACTACTCGATGATGATACGAAAGCCAACATCGAAGTTTGTGATAGACATCTTTATACTAAATACGGACGGGGCGCGAAATGAAAAGGTTCGTCACTTTTTAACTCATTTTTCAATGCTGTTAAGGTCCAAAAATTATGATCCTTTTTATTCCGCGACTGTACGCTCTGTAAGCTCTCGGTTTAAAAGAAACATAAAAATATCACATGCCAATAATACACAACGACTTTTGTGCATAACTATTATACCAGACCACCAATCAATGGATAAAACAACTAGGTGGCCTTTACAAGAAGAATTAAAAAAACACGCGCTATATAACAAGTCCAATTTTCCGTAATCAAACAAGACCCTTTGTTTTTCTTGTTTAATCAAATAACGCAGATGAAAGGAAAAATATAAATCTCATTTAAGTGTTTTTTGCTTTTCTAGAATTTACTTTTGCCGCCAGTTGTTTACGACAACTTTATAAATAAACTGTTTCTGTTCTTGATTGAACCTTGTAAAGTATTTAAGGAAAAAATGTGGAGAAACTGAATTCATTAATACATAAATAAATAAATATCAGGGGACAATCCTATACAAGTTGACCTAGTCCCAAAATAAGGTCTAGGCTTGTAAGGTACTGGACAACGATGTGCATACTTATAAAGAGAAATAAATACTTGATACCATAGGTGGATACTTATTTATATTCAAGTTCCTAGGCGTGATAATTTCAGTCTGATCAGTCTCCGGTAAAATTAAAAAAACGAACTAATAATTAGTTAAACTACGAGAAGTCGTCCAATTGGGTAATCTTTAATCTCCGGATAAGATTCACAAGTAGGCCTGCCCTTACAATAACAATAAGTAACAATTAACGTACTCGCTAGCGAGTCGAATGCTCTGTCCCTCGCAAACCTAGTATTCTTATACAGTGCGAGGGACAGAGCCTTCGACTCGCCAGCGAGTACGGTAATTGTAACGCATGTTAAGGGTACTGGCCAAGATGCAAACGCTGCTAACGATTCTGTTTTCTATCGATTAAAATGTAGGATCGAGTTGACAATAAGCGATTGACGCGATTTACGTTTGCGTCGATCTTCGAAAATCGCTAACTCAGTGTTAGGCATCTTGACTAGGCCCCTTGACTTGATTTTCTCTCGTTAGTAAAAGGTTGCACATACTACATATGTTTCTTAGATGTCACTATTTGGTTCAGCAGGGAAGTAATGACAATTATTATGCTATCGAGCCACAATTAAAATGCCTGGTCGTAGGTAGGATAAATCTATGATTGGAGAAGTATAATAACCAACCGCACAATTAATGACGCACGCATAAACGCACCGGTACTCACCTAAAATAGACTACAGTTTGAAATTGTCATCCATCCGTGGAACTTTTCTGAGTTTAAATGACACGCCTCTCGACCGAAACCTTAATAGAAAGGAGCGTTTCATTTCAACTTAGACCAAGATCTACACTGTTTTACACAATATAGTTTTAACCCGCTATAGGCTTTGCTCGCGTGGTTAAAGGGTTCGTAAAAAATAAGTAACTGTGCGACTTTGTATTCAGCACAATTCTAGCACGTTTTTGGTTTAGCAGCGACATCTAACGGATAATAGGGTAAAAGAAAGCGCCATCTGTTGTCGAGTAGCATTTCTAATTTAAGATTCCAAGATTTCTGTTTAAAAGCATACGTGTAAACTTTTATGGAAATAATGTTAATTTCTTTCCCTTGCAAAAGGGAACAAACACACTTACTTTTGCATTTATAATATAAGTAACTAAGTATAATAGTTAGAATCTCGTGTTGTTGTGTTTCAGGAGGGGGATAATACGAGAAATGATTACACTCAAGAATAAATCAAAACCTTCCGTTGTTCTAGAATCCTAAAATTTGGTAAGAAATAAGGTATTACAGCATTAGTAAAGAAACAACACTGAATTGATTTGTCATTTTATCACAGTTATAAAAAATGCCATGGAACACCAGTGCCATAAGTTTTGAAAAAGTATTTAGGGGAAAAAAATATTAAAACGTTGCCTAGGAAAAAAAGACAGAACAACGTCAGGTCAGCTAATCGCAAGTATTTGCCTCATAAAGGACTTATAGGAGGTTAAAAAAGTCAATCATTTACCGATATTAATGGAATTAGTGGAAGTCGGTCTTTGAAGTCCAAATAATGGCAGTTGGCTTTTATCTCGGGAATTCATTTCCTCAGGAAATAACAACAGCCAAAAGGGATGCCCAAGGGGAGGAAATACTTGTTCCACTACGTAATTAATTAATGTAAACTGGGGTTACTTTGATTTACGGGGTGACTTTGATAGCAACTATAATCAACTTTTCTTGTTTGGACTTGATAAATTAGAAAAAAATGAGACCAAAATTAAGTTAAAAAAAAAGACTTTAATCAAAGTTAAACTAAGAATAGTTACACCTAGCCGCATTTCACGAAACTGGAATAAGACTTACTCCGAGATTAGTCTATACAAATTTAATCTAGGTATAAGACCTTATTCAAGTTTGATCGAATTTATGCAACCTTAAGGCCCATTTAGATTATGCAAGTTTCTTGTACAAGAATCGGCAATAATTGTATGCAATAATAGTGTTTAAGAATTGTACCAAACGTACCTAAGGTTTAGACTGAGCAATTTTTTATTTCCTCAATTTTATTGTATGGAATGTGCAAGAAAGTTGTATAATGTAAATAGGCCTTAAGATTTAAAAAGTCATACTTTCAATCCACTTAATATTTGAATCTCAATTTGTGTACAGTGGTACCACTCTTCATAAATGTGAACTTTTTGAGGAACTGGAAAACATCTCAATATTATTTTTTCGCCTATGGCACCACTGGTAGTTGCTCCGTGTTAAGTTAAAGCAACGATTATTTAATCTGTGGTTAAAGTAGCGTGTGTTTAATGGTTTTATATCGTATAGAAAAATAAATTGTAAGTGTGTATTATTTCGTGATATTTAAGGTAATAAAAAAAACATGTTATCCTAAAACGTATGAATTGGTGATATCGAGATAGCATAAAATACTTTCTATTTTTACGTGATTTTCAGTAGATTTTCTTGACATCAATATATTAAGTGGTTTGAAAGTAAAACTTTTTAAGTCTTTACGAGTAACTATTCTTAGTTTAACTTTGATTAAAGTGTTTTTATTTTTTTATTGGAAGATCAAAGGTCTACATTTTTTCTAATTATCAAGTCAAAACAACAAGAAAAGTTGATTAAATACATATTTTATGATTATTCTATGATTTTATCTTGTAGTTACTATAAAAAAATCGTGTTGAACTTTGGATTTGTTCCCTAGTTTACGGTAATTAAATGAACTTCTTTTTATGACAAAGAGAAGGTACACGAGCACACGTCACCTGATGATAATTAGGATCTGAGAGCCACAAAACACATTTTAGAGCGTGCATTTTCAATTAGGCAGCAGGGCTTCTGTCGATAAGATCGAACGTATAAGGCTGCTTAATTGAGAATGCACGCGCTAAAATTTGATGTGTGCGCTCTGACGGGACTACTTAACCTCGCCGGTGTGGCGCGTTCACTCGTTCAATCGTTCGACCGACCGAGCGCCGTTTTTAAAAGAATAACACCCCTGAATTCTTAAGACTTGGATTGGAAGTCTTAACATTAAAAAAAACTTTAGTAATATAGCGTTATGAAGGTTAACTCGGTTTACAACTACTATTTGCAACAGCACTTATCAAAGAGTCTTTCTGAAGCTGTTAGTAATGTCAATATCGGACGGATTGTGGGGGAGGGAGGTAGGGGGACAACTCGAAATTAAGTTCGTATGTTTGAAGTGGCTTGTGGCGACCGTAGGGCACGGTTCCTTATGTTTGCCTTATTGCTATTGCACTTTTACTTGGGTACCTAACCTGGTGTAATAATATACACAGGACTTATTTGGTGCAAGATTTCACGGTTCGAAGGACCTTGTTTGAGCTCATCTAAATTGTTAAAATAATCTTTCATTACATTACATTTTCTGTGTGTGATTCTGTATCGGGGTTTAATCGCCATGTCTCAACACAACACAACTCACACTGTCATGACTCAATTAAACGTACTATCAATGCAACCTTGCAAATTAATAATGTAAAATAAAAAGCGGTAAAATTATTAGCAGTGATCGGAATAGGTAGGGTATATTAACCTAAAGTTCGCAAAAGGACATAATATAGAGTGGTTACAACCGGGTGAAATATGAATTTATTTTTATTGGATTCTGGGTTTCCGGTATTTTTAATGCTAAATATACGGGTTACCTATCTGAACTCCGAAAAATGTTTGACCGAATTTTGGTTCGAAAAATATTTTTCGACAATTATGGTTTGGTTATTTTTACGTTTGCCCGAAAGATCACTTCGAATATTTGCATTTAGTCATTACTTGGTGTGGTTTTTTACCGATTTGACAAATTATCTATTCCTTATTACTGGTTTCGGCGTACAAACAGTTGTCCAATGTAATGATTTGTCAATTTATCTATTTACCATTTCTGATTTTACCTTAGTATCATTTGCCCATTGTAACGGCTCGGTTTATTAATTGTTTACCTATTTGTAAATCGACTTTGTTCTGTTGACAGATGAAAAAAGATAACCTCGAAGGCCTAGGCGGGAGCAAGCTCCCGCCTTGGCCTTCTAACCTAACCTATCCGAGTCGGTTCTGCCCTGATTCGTTTTGCTCGTTGCATTTTCGGAATAGTTAAAACTAATTACAAACATTTTCTGGTCTGCAATGAATATTTGACGTAACGTAGCGAAAACTATATGTAGTATTGATGAAGTGAAAAATGGGTTAAGAAACAAAATACGAAACGATCACTAAGCTAGTTGTAGCACTGGTGAAATGAAAAATAGGCTTTGAAATAAAATACGTAACAATACATAGGGCAAGTGACAACAAAGAGAAAAGTTGCTCCGACTAAAGATATGTTTACTTACTGTCAAGGGGTGAAAGAAAAAAAATACGAATCGTGCCATCGGAGGAACGTTAAAAAACGAAACGTTTTCGGTCAAATGAAATTCGGTCAAAAAAAAATCGAGTTTGCGATAGGTTACCAAATATACGTAATATTTACTTTATTAGATTAGCTTAGATTAAACTTGTGCCTATCAAAAACGCATGCGGCGATAAATGCCTTTCTACGAAATTAAAATTCTGCGTAATGATACGTTCTTTGAAAGGTGTTTCGATAATATAATAGGTAACTCGCAATCGCAATCGACTTCAAAGTGGAACAATTGTTTTCATTTTGTAAGCAGACTCGCCTTCGGACTGTCAAAATGGAAACGATTGCGATTGCGAGTGCGTTAGGCAATAAGCACACGGAGTACACCGGTTTTATAACATAGCAAAGTAACAGCACAAGAAGAAATCTTAATTTTTCCATTATTAACGCTATTGAAGAAAACACAGCAGGTTTTCACAAAGCTAACAGTTTGTTTACATTATTAGTGCTCCATTTTATAAGATGCTTGATCTCCAGTTTACATCAGTAGCCAGGGCATATTTTAAGACTTGCTGTTGCCCGTGACTCCGTTCGTCGTTTAACGCTAATCGCATTAGTGCCCTATATCCTTCATTGGGATTAAAGCTATCACCATACCAAATTTCATCGAAATCGATTCAGCAGTTTAGGCGTGAAGGCGTAACAAACAGACCAAGTTACTTTCAGATTATATTATTAGTATGGATGTAAATGTCAAGGGAAATAATAGAACAACTCGTGTCGATTGAAGACTTTTTATATTGTTACAAAATAACATCAATAAATAAATAATATAAAAAGCACAATACATTTCCGTATTCCTTTAGAGGATTTCCACCTTAGCTAGACTAATGAATAATGCCTGTTCTATAATGACATAAAGGTAAAGATATCTAGTTGTCAAACATCAACAAACACCTAATTATTTCGTTTATTGTCAGACATCATTAGGCTAGCCTAAATAATGCCAATATTTTAATTACAGTTACCTACTTACATTTTAGGCTACAGCGACCAAATGTAATGCATAGTAGTCCTTACATTCACGATACATGAACAATATTAAATTATATTTAACTTGTTGTGCTTTGTAAAGTACAAGTTGAAGTTTAGCTTCAGTTTTTAAAACTCAACTTTCAATATGGCAACTATATGGCATTATATTATTGTCAAAATATTAGTTAAAGCTTTCAGTTTTACCTGCTACGTAAGTACATTCTTATTATACGGATACAAAACAATTGTAAAATCCTTGAGGCCGTGTCTATACTCCATTACTTTAGTTGCTTCATTAAAAGTAAACAAAAAAACCACGTGGCAAATGTGACAAATGGCGATATCTCAGAAAAAACTCCTGTAGCAAATGTAACCTTATTATAACAAGAGAAGATTGAATCTGCTTTGGCTATTCAATTTGAGATACCGCCTATTGGCTTATTAGGGCAAAATAGACGCAGAACAATGATACCACAAAGCTCGAGAGAACAGTTTTGATTGGGTGTTTCACACAACCACGTGGTCTAGTTTGTCTACATTTTGTTCAATTCCTTCTCTAATGGAGTATAGGAGCGCGTGAATCGGGAGTCGTAAGGCGCTATTGTCCAATAAACGCAAATTAATTATTTAGAATTCATAAAATTTGGAAGTACACATTACTTATAAAAGTTGCCAGACAATGTACAACATTTCACTAAACTCAAACTATAGGAACCCAAACGTCAGTTCAAGATCTAAGATACGATCTGCAGCAGCCATTGGCTATGACTTGTCTATAATACGATTGTCACATTAATTGGCAACGGCTTATTAATATATAGGATACTAAATCTAAAAATATACTTCTAAGTTATTATTTCATATGACAAGCATGGACTTTGAATGTAGATCAAAGAGCAAAGGATTGTTTGAACAAGGCACAGTCAAGCGTTTCATTTGAAACATGAGTATAAATAAACGAGAGTCAATAATTAAAGAAGACTTGCGACGTCGAAAAATAAATAAAAGACACGTTTAGGAAGTAAATGAAAAGACATGCGAGAATAAGTTAGAAATAAAGGTTCAGTTAAATCTATATGTTACCGTCAATTTATAAATAGTTGCTTATAAATAACAATAAATAAATCTTAAGGCACTGTTTTAGGTACCAAGATCACAATTTTATCATTTTCTAATTATGTTCGTGTTTTATGGAAGCAAGCAGAACTAGAGGCATGGAATGTAACAAGTGACAGTCGCCTAGATGTCGTCGGCGGTCGCCACAGTACAGCCAACTTAACGACGGGCCCAATATACAAGCTATCGCTAATCTAAAAGATAGATACAGTGTTATGTCTCCAGTAGATCTGAACAAGAGATAGATTGAATATTGGAACCGGCCGTCAAAGAAATTGCCAGCGCGTACAGTACAGGCTATATCGTCTCTCACTCGCTCTCTTAAAGTTATCTGGTAAATACTTAAAAAGACATAAGCGCATACATTTAATTATTTCCGCATTGTGCAGAATAACAATACCGACACAATTTACAAATATTCAAACTTTGAACTAAATAATACCTAAGCGAATTCAACTTATGTCATAAGACTACTTAATAAATTAATTCCTATCGGGTACATTATCGTTGTCGAACATAATCGCGATATTTACATTTTAAGTCCATCGGTGAATATATACACTGGGCATTATTTACAGGGGTCCAAGTGCACGGCCCGCGTGCGTAAAGTCCACTGGTTGCATACTTGCATAGTCACTGCACTAGCGATACGTGTACGACGCGGGGAGTACAAAATCACCGAAGTAGTAGAGGGCGCTGGCGTACCAGTGTACTCCCTGGGAGGGTTCCTTGCCGCTCCAGCCAGCGCTCCACCGCAGCGGGGCCATCGCCGCGTGCGCAAGCGAGTGACTCCGGACGATCGCATAGCAGGACGCTAAAGCATCATCCACTATAATCGTCCCGGTCTTCGTAAGGGGGGCATACACTCCCCGCTTGAAAACCGCGCGAGTATGCGTGACCCGTGAAGGCCTCATCACACTGCCTTGCCCCCTCGTCAGCAGCACGTCGCCGGGCCGCACGGCTCCCGCGAACGTCTCGCGCCAACCGTCCGCGGCCGCCAGCAACAGCAAATGGGATGGAGTAGCGGTTATCGCTACGCCGTTCTCTGCTGTCACTTCGATGAATCTTCGAGTTGCGTTCGTGTCTCGATCGATGAATGTTACCACCTAAAATTGAGATAGGTTTTGATAAGTTAGATTTGGGATTTAGATGAAGAGACGTTGGTCAATAAATGTTACTGACATTGATATTAGAAAAAAACAAGAGCGAAGATATACTAGATTTTTACCCATGGTAATTATTTTTTATTGATTTTTTTTAGTAACCCTTTTTTACAGGGATTTACTAAGACATAAGCTCTAATTCGAAAACTTAATTTCAAATATATAATCAAATATTCCATTGTTTCAATCCACGATGTCTCTCCACCACTTAATTTTTCATACTTTGGCATCCACGCAACGTCAATTTGACTGGCTGAGCGTACAGTCGTTGATTGGAAACACTTTATTAAATTTAAAAAGGTCAAAAGCTACCAATAGTCTTGCTAGACGACAATCTAGTTTGTCGTTTCTAAAAGTAACGTAATAGGAACCGACCGGAATGTCTTAAGGCGTAATCACATTAGAACTACTCTTAATAGAAAATTAACTTTACAAAGGACTTCAAACTAACTAACTTCACAATGGTTTTCGAGTAGAGTAGAGGCTCTCTTCTATTATCATTTATCGCAGTTGCCGTTGCCAAGCCAAATTTTATGTCGTCATACATAAAAATTGATGTCTAATAGGTAACTACAGGCAGGATGACCAAATCTTTAGCACTGGTGTATACATGTACTAAATATCCCAGAGCTACCTACTCTAAATGCGCTACTAGTCTACCGATGAGGTTTTAGCGGGTCTAATCCCACATAACCTGATTCCACTCCCTATTAATGAAACCGGGAATCTTACGATAACTTCCCCCTTAAAAAAAAGGATGTCCAAGTCTTACCTCCGAATAGACCATCTTGCCGTCGTCGTCGGCGGCCAGCACTTGGTCCCCTATGCTCAGCGTGCCTATCTCGCGCGCGCCCTCCCGCGTGTGCACCATCGCGCCGCCGGGGAAGCAGCCCGCACCCATGCCGACTGACGATTCTGGAACACGATGTATAACATGTTTTAATCGAAGAAATCAGGCTGTAGATTGCAAATGATATACGGCTAGGTATTTTAAAACTAACAGTCTACACAATAAACAGTTTAGAACACACAGTAACAAAACTAGACATGGTTTTGTTACTTTTGTTTTAAGGATACATACGAAAATAGTAACAAAATTGCGCCACAAACTTTTGGACTTAATGAATTCCAATCCAAGCTTTTAAAAATACTGACAATACACTTTGTATGGGTGCGAGTGCGACGCCGAAGAAGAAGAAGATGTCTGTTCCAACAGAATAAAAAACCAGTTTTTCAATTTTACAGAGAACAGCTAGCTTATTATTTTTTAGTATTTATATTTACAGGTAGTTCATAGGTATATGTATAAATAGAATACTTAGGAATCCAAGTTGGCATATGCTTCAGCAAAAATACTTGGTGTCTGGTTATGTGTTGAATGTGACTTGCGTTGATTAAGTTCGGTTAAGTTTTGAATTATGAGTATACTTGATAGTTTATCGCTGTTCTTCGAGCTATAAATTAAGTTTCAATATTGTTTATTCAATTAAACCCAACCATAAAACATTCATATGAAATACGCAGCTAATCGTTGCGTGCGAGTAACTGTCGTGAGTGCGAGAGAAAGAAAAAATAATAAAAGTGAAGGCGAGAGCATAAAATCGTGCAAGGGACGCTAGTAAATTAGCTCGGAGCAGTCATATCCCTTTACGGAATAATGCGGTTGTAATTAAAATCCGATAAGATGCGAAACAAAGAGAATGTCAGAGAGAAGCCCGCGGCGGCTATCGCGGTGCGCCCGCGCCGGTCGGTAATCCGCTCCCCGCGCCCCCGCTCACATCTTCCCACGAAAATTCAACGAATTCCCTAATCACTAGCTAAGACAAATTTTTAGCGGATAAACAAATTCAATCCGTTTTGAAATCTTTTTACTCGGACCATTATTCAAGGAAAAAAACTGCAGACCTTCAGGTTAACTCCGTCAACATATTTGTTTATAATCTAATGGTATTTGCCTAAATCCTTATCCAGCTTAAACTGTACCTGTTAAGCTTAGAGTCGGACTCTAGCAAAAAACTATTTACGTGAAGGCTAAAAGATTAGGGGAAAGCGGTTAGGCGCAAGCGTAAGCCGAGTGAGGCAGGGCTCGCACAATCGGCGCGGGCGCTGGGTGTGCAATTACATGCGCAAGTGAGCACGCAGGAACCGATACGTCACTGCGAGCGGTTTGCGCGAGCTCGTTAAATTTTGATTTGTTGTGTAACCGACCGATAAATCCCAGCGTCCCTCACAAACCCCCGGACGCGTTACACAATAACCGCACAAATTAGATTCCGTTCAAAGTCAAGCGCTTATTGTCGATATTTGTTTGTTGTAGGGCGAACGCATCACACGATTCATTGAATAGGTGTCGGCCACCTTTGCGTTTTTTGCGCGCATCGGGATACGATTCATCGCCGAGATAATATACTAACTGACGCCATATTCACTAAATAACTTGGTAATCGATATAGGATCGCGAAACGTTTCCGCTGCGCCTTTAACTTTAACTTTAACGTATATAGTAAGCACCGTGACTTTTATTTGAGTAACAAAATTGGAAGTAACAAATTTAAATATTGTAGAAAATTCTGTCCATTGTATTAAGCTATGTATAAACAAAAAACATTATGTAGTAATCTGTTAAATAATAAACCTCTTGTTTATATAAATATGAATACCTAGTTCTAATACGTTGATCCAAAATCGTACGCGCAATTACAGCGATAGAGACGCGAGTTGAGCAACGTTTGGCTGAAGATGGAGCGATAACCGCGAGGTGGTTGAACGCTTGCGCATTATAAGATAACACTCGAGCAAGCCTTGCATTTTGGTTAGTCGTTTTGAGAGGGTTAAGTTATCAGTTAGATAGATTTTGACATACATACTTTAACATGTTAGTGGGTTAATTGCTGCTAGCTAATCCAAATCGGTTGTTGCATATTTTTTTTTCATAATATTTTAAGCTTGTTTTTATACTTTAACAGATTACATACAATAACAGTTTTGCAGTAACGCACAATGCGGCCGCGTTTAAAGTAATTCCGTTCCTTTATTTCAGAAGTCACCTATGTTCCAATTGCGTTACCACTATCAAAGCGCGGTCACAAAGTGCGTGCACAGATTACATATTTTAGGTTTAAAGATGTGCCGATAAGTGGTGCCCCCCTCCCGAGCGGGCGCGGAGCGGGCGCGGCGCGGGCGCCGACTGGCCGCGCTGACCCCGCCCCGCGAGACCACCGGGAGCGCCGACGCCGCCTTACACCACCCGGCTCTCACACGGGCCTATATTCCACGGTATTCAAGCGATAGTACACTCATAACTTCGTAAGTATGTGATTTTTGTACTTTGTCGCTTTAATGTTTGGTTTGTGGGTCGGTGTGGAATTGTTGATCAATTTAAAGAGACAAGGTACTAATATGATCATCTACTTATGATGTATGGTGGTTCTTATATCACTATGTTTTCTCTCTAGGAGCACTAAACAAATTGGTACAGAGTTATATCGCTTAGATAATGCCGAATGACCTTGGTTTATTGACTTGTAAAAGGCGCGAATACCTTAATTATCTTTATTTCGGTTGATTTTTTCGTTTTTTTTTGGCAAAATAATACCTATTTTTTGCCTTATTTAAAAACGGTGTGAGATAAAAATGTGATGTTGACAATTATTGCCTTAGCAATAGATACGCCAGTGAACTTTATTTACAATTCCTATCCACATTCGATCACCTAAATAGCTTTATTTATAACTGAACCCGTGCTATAATGAAACCCAGTTTTATAATAAAGCTTGCAACAATGTATTTATCCTCGATCGGATCGCATCGGTGAAACTATCTGATTTATATCGCATGGAATAGCAATTAGCCGACGTCAAGCGCGCGCATGCAAAAGCCGCGGCTACTCGAATGAATCACGCGCACCCATATGGGGAGAAGGCTTCATAATTTTTAATAATCGATCGTAAGCGAAACCACTGCTTAAGTGCAGAATATCCTGTAAGGTTTGGAACGGGAAACATCTAATATATCCACTAACAATGAATCTGGATACCTAAGTATCTTCCTATTTAAAAAAACTACATTATATTTACTAATCCTATACTAAACGCAAATAATAAAGTAAATTTTATGTCATCTCATCAACTGTCATATCTAGAGTTAGGACTTTTGGTGGCAAATCGTGTTTCTATAATCCATGGAGTCGCTATTTCCTATTTATTATAATATACACACCACTTTGATTATGACCTTCAATATTTTAATATTTCAAAATTCATTCATTCATTAAACCGCTAAACCAATTTAAATGAATTTTGGTATGGAGAATATCTCTGCTGTGAAAGCGTTACAAACAAGCAAATACGAGTAGTAGGTATGGAATAACCTAACTGAAAATGTATTTAGTTCAATTTGAAATATGACCATACTGAAGGTCAAAATCAAAGTGTCATGTATTATAATAATTAGGAAATAGCGACTCCGTGGATTCTAGAACAACGATTTGCCACCAAAATCCTAACCCTAGTCATCTCATCAACCGCCATATCCAATAGGTGTCATGACAATCAGGAGTTCTATTCTACTCGTTAAATCCATATCGTATTGTCAACGTTACGATAGCTCTTATTTATACTTAAATAATTAACACTTAGTGTAGGTAGGTTAGCGTTGGTTTTACTTCATGTACTTTCTTTTCACTTGTATTTTGTCAAGTCGCAACTAATTACTAAATATGAAATTGTAAGTTGTTGACTACTTCATTAATTTAACTCAATCTCTTGCATTGCTTGTCGTGGTGTCTGTGTGTGGCACCTTGTTTAGTGGTTAATTTTGTTTCCATAAGCGAGATCCTGTTACTGGCTTAGTTGATGCTACCTTATGTTTTTATATTGTTATGTAAAGCGGTTGGTTCTCCTCGAATAAATAAATAATAAATAAATAAATAAAATAAAGTTTATTTGTCTAAAGAAAATTGCAACTTCTGAGTTACCCGGTGGGACCCAAACTAGGCGGAGCCTGTATCTTGAGATACTTGATATTAGCGACCTAGTTAATAAATAAGTAAATGAAGAGCAAGCTTTACAACCCAACTGCATTTTTTATATAGTCGTCGATATACCTATGTTAATAATTTACATTTTGCCATTGTTGTTATATCAATTTTAACAGTTTAGGTATCCTATGTCACCCGGGATGGTGAAAGGATTCTAACGATACCACACACATCTAAATCGGCTCAGGCGTATAGAAGTTATGGTGGAATACATGAACTCTGAAAACATTACATGTCGTGTAAAAACAAGACATGTTAAAAGCAATATGGTTCTTCAGAGTGGAATAGCGCTGCTATTAAAGGCAACTCGTAGCAATCGCGTAAATAACAAAATATTTTAAAGTATAAACGACTTTCTAATGCAATATGTATTTACGTGTCGGCTTTTATTAGCATAAGCTGTGAGCTATTGCGGGAATTCATTACTAATAGCAGTTACTGACAAGGCATTAGATTGATGAAATACAGCTTTGATTGTAACACAAATTTACAAATCTTTGATACTTAACGATAAGCTGTTGTTTTTAGGGTTCCGTACTTAACGGGACCCTATTAGGTATACTAAGGCTCCGCTGTCTGTCAGTGGGCTATGTCATGAGGCGTAATAGGTAGACAGTTGAAATTTTCACAAAGTATGTACCTAATACTTCGAGTATAATGCCACTATAACAACAAATAATAAAAAAGGGCGCCCTATAAATACAAGAAACATGATTTGTTTAGCGTTTTTCGCTCGACCTTTTCAATCGCTTTATCTCTTAAACTCATGGAATTTTTAAACAGTAGGTACTTAAGCACCTTATACTATGGCCGAAATAACAAAAAATAATTGAAATAAAAATTATAGCGGGCCCCGATGCAAGATTGGTTTTACTCTTCGTGATTTTTTCTATCACATAAAGCAAAACGTACTCGGCGACGGTACTAACAATAAATTTAAAATCACTTTTGTTTTTCATAAGCACCGAGAAGCCTACACACTGACCAAGTTCGTCCGCAGTCCGCACGTCACACTCGGATTAGCATAAACGACAGAACCGCAGATTAAATAAGAGTTACTTCGACAGGGGCTTTCTAATCGGTAATACCATACCTTTTGACATTTTATCGTATTGTTTTTAAGAGGATTGTGAGGCTCCGCTAAAATCGCGTAGCTGTCAAAAAAAATCCATACAAAGGGGTTTGGGTAAAAGTGTTGTCATTTGTAAAATTCATACATTTTCAAGGTGAGCGGCCATTCGTAAAAGTGGTAAATAATTATAGAATTATTAAAATAAAGATATTTTGTTATGTAATGTAATACTCGTAAGTGCATCGGAGCCGAGATATTTGAATATTCATACTTGGGCGTACTTTTGTACTAAAAACTGAATACTTATATCTTTAAAATCTCCGCTCCGATATTATTTAACGCCATAAATTACATATATCTATGTTTATTTAGAGGTCCTCTAAATAACTATGTAAAAATCATCCGCGGGCGCTGAAAAAAAAAGTTACAATGTCCTTCAAACAAATTTACCCAATGCCCGGATGGCTATTAGCTCCGGATGATAACGTATCTCACCCCCTAAATCAAGTTCGATTTACACGATTTTTGAATAATTTTTAAATTTGAATAATATATACAACTTACTATACAGAACTAGGTCTCTACGTTTTCGAAAGGAAAACGTACAGACATAGTTTTTCATGATACTCGTATCTACAACATATTAAAAAATCGTAAAAATTGGACTAGGTTTAACGGGACAGATCGCATTTTGTAAGGAAATTTTTAGCTTTACAATAACTCGTAGAATAGAGGCCCAGATAAATTTCATAAATCACGAATTATTATAAATACACGGAAACTTGAAAGCTGAAACCATTTTTGATATCTTTATGATTTTATTATTATTATAGAGACTTGTGTAAGAGCTATCATAAGTCATGTCAAAAACAATGTGGTTTTATATAGAATGCTTGTTATGAGATACAATTTGGCAAGAGACTGGCTTCAATGGCCGATTATGTTTGGAGTATATCCTTATTATATCATCATTCTCCTATTCTATGGGAACATAAAAAAATATGTGGACTTAATTCGCGTGTAACCGTTTTCCGCTTCGCTTTCAGCAATATCTCGGATGACAAGTATCCTTTGTTTTTCTTTAAATAGATTTTATTGTGGTGTTGCCAAATGTTGTTATATTTTCTGTCGCGACTACGCGTTTGCCTAGTTTGTAGTGACCCTGCCTACGAAACTAGCGGTCCTAGATTCAAATCCTGGTAAGGGCAGATATTTGTGTGATGAGCGCGAATATTTGTTTCTGAGTCATGGATGTTTTCTATATATTTAAGTATATATATTTCTCTATATACCTAGCCTAGAGCTTAGTTTGAGACTAGTAGGTCAATTGGTGTGACATTGTCACCTGATATTTATTTATTTTATTTTATTTTTTTGTTTACAAATTACAGACTTTATTTACATCTAACTAAGAACAGAATTCAACATTAATACAATTAAAAATTAAAACTAAACGTATTTAAATTTAAATTAAAATAAGCTACTCAAATATTAAAGATATAAATAATAATCAGCTCTATAAAAAGAACACCCCCTCGAGCAGGTCCGCTGGCGGCATGGTCCCCATGACACTGGCTGCATTACCTCTCTGGATAGCTAGCCCAATCCTTTGATTATTAGATTTACAGTTAAAACTAAACTGAACTACAAATACGTAAAAATATACCAAATTTTAAAACTGTCCGATATCAAAAAGGAGGTTCAAACATAAAGCGGGACCATGCCCAAGAAAACGCACTCAAAAATAATAGAACCAACCAAGAAAGATTTTCTTTTAGTTGACAAAAAATTATAGGTACAATAGTTATGATATTAGCTACATCAACCAAAGCTGATAGTAACAACAACAAGTTCTTTAGTAAAGGCCCATTTAGATTATGCTAGTTTCTTGTACAAGAATCGGCAATAATTGTGTGCAAATATTTTGTTGCAATAATAGTGTTTAAGAATTGTACCAAACGTAAGGTTTAGACTGAACAATTTTTTATTTCCTCAATTTTATTGTATGGAATGTGCAAGAAAGTTGTATAATGTAAATGGGCCTTAAGTCAACTAACATATCGCACCTTCAGAACAATAGTGACGTAATTCAGAAATATTAAATTTCGAGTTAGGTCTCTATAATAATACATTTACGACTTGAAGTTTGAAAGCTGAAATTTTGAATTAGGTCACTTTTGTTCTGAAGGTGCGATATGTAGATGTATCTTACGTCTTGTCAGGCTTGTATGGAATCAAGACGCTTATACAAGAATCAGAACTTGTTGAAAGTGACCAATTTTTTTCAGTGCAGCCTCAAACCAAAAGGGCAAAAGTTATCCAAGAATCCAAGGCCTATAAAAACCCAAGGATTCACTGATCCCTAAACATCCGCTTGATCGTGTGATTGACCCTTGAAATCCTGTGGGAACGCCAAACCACAATCTTCCGGGATGTCGCGGCTCGGGTGTCGCGTCTTTTGCACGCATGCCCCGGGCGCGGTCGACCGGCCCCACATAACGTGTCTATTGAACATATTAATATCGCTACAAATAGCTGAAGCTTTATTTCATACGGTAAAACCATATTGCTGTTGCATTGACAAGTTACTTGACAGTAATGGCGGTTAACACCAATACCATACAACAAAAAGCAAAAAATGCAAAATAAATGTCAAAAGCATGGTAATAAAGCCCGTGTAAGTATATCTACGGGGTGATTTTTAATTTTATATAACTTAGTTATTGATTCTCAGCCCTTGATGATGACACACGTGTATTAGGTAATAAGAAATTACTGGAAGACTAACGGCCAAACCCTATATTCAAACCGCGGATAAATAAGCCTTACTACGGGTTAAAATTTGACATTTGCCCATACAAAATGTGTCAAATTTCTATCCGAAGTAAGCCTATCTATCCGCGGTTTGAATATTGGGTTCCGACATAAATCATAGTACTCTAAAATAAGTGAAAAAAGAACTACTAATTAAATCGCATTTATTAGGAAAGGGAATTATTACTTCACAAAATCATTTACCTATTCAAAATTGTGTTTTTTTATTAATTTAATTAATTTAAAACAAATGACAAAAGCATGGTTTTAGCGAGTGGAATAGAGCCCTTGCTAAGTATATGTACTGGGTGATTTTGAATTTTATATAACTTAGTTATTGATTCTCAGCCCTCAATGATGACACCCGTGTATTAGGTATTAAGAGGTTACTGAAGACTAGATCAAGAACACTCTAAATTAAGTGAAAACCTAAATAAAAAAATCCTAAATTATTTTTTAATTAAAACAATGTGAAGTCATATTGATTTTATTCTTAGCTAACATTCAATTACCTGCATATCAGTAGCTAATAACAATGTTTATTTCAAACTGCGGCCACATGAAGCGCCTACCAACTACCTACCTACGTTAATTCAGAGCAACGTTATTAGCAGAATAATAAAAAAAAATGTAGATACGCGTCTTTCCTCGAAAACCTGAATTAAATTAAACGAACACAAAAATACTTCCTAAAAATACGAGCAGTTATTTCTCTCTCAAAACAAATCACACTGTACAAAGAGATGTACCATTGTGCTGTAATCTCAATATGTAAAGCTTTAAGTGAAAAACTTAAGTAACCTGTTGACCTGTTGCATGTAGTTGTGTACAAAACTAATATGGAATTTACGTCTAATTTCAAATATAGAATGTCGAACGGTCTATACACATGTGTTACAACTACATGCAAGAGGTCATTTACTTAAGTTTTTCACCTGTAACCTTACTATAAAGAGTAAATAAAGCATGTACATGGATGATAGGAGGCGATGGTTCTTATTCCCCGGTTCGACCTGAGGGCCCCATATAAACGGCATTCGGCGTAACCTCATAACCGGTTGGGAATACGGTTACTTACATTCCACGATTTAAATATCCTAACGTGTTCTGGATTCAAAATTAATAAACTCGGATTAAATGCATTGATTCAAGGGACAGTTGCAGGAACAAGTTTAATGGAGCTAAGTTTTAAACTTGGATTTAGGATTTCCATAAATTTAGATTTTTGATACTGCTAAACTGAAATATAGTCTAATTTTTATCTGTGATTTAGTAAAGGTACACAATAAACATCATTTTAACAAAGTTACAACTTTAAAATGAAAATGAAAATCGTAACGTTACCTTAAAAAGATTTTGAAGTCACAATGTGGATATTTACAAAAGCTCTTGGAATCGTCATTTATTTAAATTCTTGGTTTAATATGACACTAAATATCAACTAATGTCATGCGAAATATTAATTCAATTCAAACGACGCTTGAGGTGGTTTTTATTATAGCTGCATGAATCACAGGTGCATTATGCACTTAAAAACTTGTTTAAAAACTCGGCTCATAGTCGGGCGGGCTTAAAAATGTCAAGTAAATGTCATTAAGCAGGAACTTGCGACATACAGACGTACGTTTACGATATACTTGTTAGTAGATGAAATATAAATGACGCAATAACTGTATTTTGTACAAAAAAAAACCCTCGTTTTTTGCAACCATGTTTTTTTGTATTCCAAAACACCTCATTAATCTGCATCTCAGCGTTTTGGTAAATGACGCGTTTAATTTTTACACATTTTTTATTTTTTGTCTGCGATCCGACCCAATGGGAAACACAAAACGTTCAAACAACACGCGGGTAAACAATATTGTTTTTGACCTGTTATAGTATTGTTTTGAATTCGGCCGCCATTTCTGTCAAGTAATTAAGAGTTATCAGAACGTTAATGATACGATAACATATCAAAAGCAATGTTGTTTTACCGCGTATAATAGAGGCCCAGATCAAACTCTATCAAAGTTTTATCACTTAAACAAATTTATTAACGGTTGCGTCCTTACTATGTTGTGCTAAAATACACATAATAATAATTCAGGGCATCTATTCAACTTTGTAAAACCAGCCTTTGATGTGTTATGATATTGTTTTGAACTATATTGTCAAGTAAATAAGAGCTATTAAAACGTCGACAATACGATAACACGTCAAAAATAATAAGGTTTTACCGTAAAGAATCTGGTCTTGGGCAAAATTGATCATCACACGACACAGTACTTGTTTAAGATTGAATGATACTAGAAGCGATAGTCATCTATTTTTATGCTGACACACACGTATGCAAACGCTAGGCTAGGTGGATCTGTTACATGTTATAAGTTAAACTCAGGCGCAAGCTCGACAGCTTGCCTTATTTGATATTATCTAAGCGATACACTAGGCAATTTACATTGTTACATTCTATCTTAATCTTTGCCAAAAAAGGGAAGAAACGATAAGGACAAAAAAAACAGTAATCATCGTTGAAACAATGTCGAATCAACAACCAGCCTTTGGTTGTTCGCACGAGATCTCCCCAAGTTCAATGCCAAGAGCTCGACCATCGAGTTCGCTTTGTACTAAACAGTATGAGCCAGGCATTGAATGAGCTAATGCACGTCTAATGACATTCGGGTGTCGTCCTTCAGACGGGGCAGTCGTGACCTCTCGCGTCACGCCCCATTTACTTGCGTTGTGTAAAACCACTGCCCATCTTCCTAGAACCACTTAATGTGTAATATCATTCAAAATAGGGGAGATAAGAATTTAATTTCGTTTAAACTGCCCTGTTTTACTACTTTAAAACTGTTCTAAATGTTTTAGACAGAAGTTAAAACTAGGATAATATCAATTGTCTACTCTATTTGGCGTTAGAATCGATTGCTAAACGTTAGCTACAAGCGATATTATTTTTATCGTTGCGATGTAAGGCGCGAATAGGCCTTGAGTTCGTTAAAGGTAGTGGTTAGGTTTAAGCGATCTAGATACATCATGCCGTCGCACGCACTAGTTTTTATTGCTTTACTAAAAAGGAGACGATATTTCACGGCAGAAACATGTTTTTGCTAAGAGACAAATTGCTGGCAGTGAGAAACAAGTTTTGGAAAAAAAATGGCAAATGGTAACGTAACTACAAGTAACAAATATATGCGTACACGGTGTTTTTACAATGTATGGTAATTTCAACCTGTATAGGTCAGACTAGATATCTTAAATAGATTTTTCGACAAGTTATTCGTTTTATGTCATTAACCTCGCTGTTTCAGACCTTTAGAAGGGAAAAATATTTACAAGAAATGAAAGATATTTACGAGAAAAAGAATTACAACGCAAAATTGATTATAAATTCAAATATGGATTAGTGATCAAGATCGTGGATCGTTATTATTATTATATGAAATCACTTATATCATTTTTTAAGACTGCTTCTAAATAAATTATTTTATGTTTTTCCGAAAAAAGCCACAGAATTGTTTTCTAAATTCACTAGTAACAAATCTTTTATAATCTTTTTATTATCGTGTTGGAACTGCAATTTGAACATTTCCACATACTTAAAATTGTCAAGGAAGAAGCGACAAGGCTCAAACAATCACTTACTAATGACGTTGACTATACACAACCCCTCACTATGACTTTCAATACAAAAACACCCTTTGTTAGATGCCGTTTATAAAAGTAACACAATAGGAACAGTATTGTTACCGCAAAATAAGTATCTTTAAGAGAGCATTACTCAAAAAAATTAAATTGTCAGTCAGGTAGGTAGGAGGTATGAAACTATGCAATAATTAAATACAACGTGTTTTAAATATGTGGTTAATTTGAGTTCGATCCCACGACTAATTAAACCCACTGGGTTTTCACAAAACTTTTAAATTTAACTGTAAAACCTGATTTACGTCGAAAGTTCCATGTTCAAGTGTATCTTCGACCTTGGTCGTCCATCACTGATTTCAAGGCAGGTACCTACCTACTTACGTCTCTGGGTATTTTTTTACAGGCTTTATGATAACATGTCACAACCAATGTTGTTTTAACGGGTAGAATACTCGTAGGGTCCCTGTGCTATAAGAGAAAGCACAGAGGAGACTCGGTCGCCCTACCTAAATGCTGTTTCGTTAGAAAGATCACCTTCTGTACTAGTAGGTACAGTCAACACCAAGAACAGAAACACACTTTACAGCCACGTAAGCAATGTCACACACATTGTTAAAGAACAGTCGACTACAAAAAAACCAATTTATTCCATAGTAATAAAGATGCTAAAGTGGATACATGACTGTAGTCGACTGTACAAAAATGACTATCAACTTTAGACCTTGACTATTCTATTATACAGGGTGTCTATGGAGTCGTGATCGTAAATTAATTTTCCCAACTCAGTAAATGATTCAGATTCTATTTAGTATAGTGGTTTTTGAAACAGTAAAAAGTTTAGAATTTTATTAAAAAAATATTATGTTCCCTAATTATTACTAAAATTATGGTGGTAGGGTGGCCATGATGCAGAATAAAATGAATTCATTCTATGTTTATTTAAATAAAAAACAAAGTAATTGTTTTAACTCTTTTAAATCTATTACGTTATATTCCTAAGAGTTTTAGTTCACTTTGTTGCTACACGACCCCGCAGTCACCCTGTATTCTGTGCTATCATTGAACTAACAAGCCAGTCTCATAAGATAAGTGAAATACTATGTTTTAACACTGTTAACACATACAATGACGCGGTGCGCCTGCGTCGGCCATCTTCGTGCGCCGGAGTGCCGCACCGATCACCGCGCAGTAAACCGCGGCCGGTTTTATCGCCCGATTAATTATCCCTATTGGTCGGCGATGATTGTTCTTTTTGCTAGATCTTTTATTAATATCGCTCGAATCCGTGTTAGTTATTTATTAATTCCTAACAACGTTACTCAAAGATACTACTATGGTTTTTAATTGGAAGTCTTTTTTAAGTTTTTGGTCTCGGGTCTCGGTCGACGAGTAAAAGTGCCTATGTAGCCTACTTACTAAAGAAACATTTTTTAGCGTTTTTTAATATGCGATATCTATGTAGAAAATCGAATCTATTTTTTAGGTACAGTCACGAGATTAAATTTGGTACTTACCTTAGGTCCAAAGTCAATCTGACATTCAACAACAATAAGGTTGAGTTTCCTAAAAGTTACAAATGACTTGCCACCTCTAATGACATTGACGACTTCAAGGCTTCAAGCATATTTTTCTTGAAATGGGTCCCAGATTAACGCTCGTGACCGTACGTAGGTAGGTACCTATAGATGTATGATAAGTCTGAAAAGTCTGTATTCGATAAGTCATTCGGTGGATGATAAAATAATTCACCAGAGAACCCGGTGAAACTCAATTGACCCTCAAAATCATTTGTCTTTACAGTATATTTAGATGATATTATAAATTAATAATTACCATCAACATGCATCGTAGGTTCGTAGGAATCGTAGGCAGTAAATTGTTTGCTATCATCAAATTAAGTTAAGTAATTGCACTGGTGGGCAGATAATGAAAGCTCTCTTACAAAATCTAAACGATTAAAGGAACTTTCCAACAGAAACTTCATATACATACTACTGAACTTAACTGTTACATTAACATTTAATTAAATATATTAACACTTTAATTAACAGTTTTTAAAAATCGTTTTAAATAACTGAAAATATTTCCTTCTTCAATAAAAAAGCGCAACTTAAAAAGCTTTAAAGGAAAAGTCAGTTTTAAGCTTTCTTTGTTGTCACTACCCAGTCGTGCACGCGTTAGTTTCCAAGCGCGTTGAAGTCTTTTATATGACGCCGCGCTTGCCCCATACTACTGGCAGAACTACTGGTGATTTCACACATTTCACATTCAATAGGAAACGGTGACAATCGTTTTATAGCTTTCCTGATATATTTATATTATGTGTGAGCAATGTAAAATGTTGTATGAGAATGTTAGAATGTTAGAAGATTTTATGTGAAAATTTTAACTTGACAGTGCCTATTGTATTCAATGGCACGTCGATTCTATTGATATTAGCTTCATGTTTTAGGAATAATGAAACCTGGCCAGTTTTAATGCTTTAAGGGAAAGTGACATTATTTCCATGTAAGTACAGTAAAATTAGAGTATTAATAGGTAGGTATTCGACTGCCTATCGCTGTAATCAGTCAGTATGTTTTATAATGCCATGGGCTCTATTTGACATGTTACCTTGTTTTTTTTTTAACTCGGGCGCCGTTACTGTCAAGTACATGAGTTATCATAACGTTGACAATATGATAAAATATCAAAAGAAATTAGTTTTAACCATAGTAGTATAGAGCCTCAGATAGAGAGCGGCCGAGTAGTATAAAACGCTTTTTACTGTATATTAACGATAAATTCGAGGCAAAACCGCGTGGCGGTACATAACTGTACCAACTCGGCTGCGGCCGAATATATAGTTGAACTTTACAAGAAGAATGCACCTCCCCCCCGCGGCGACGATCAAACGGACGAACGAGGCTCTTGTTAGCATCCCTCTCCCTCGCACCCGCGCGCTCCACCACTCGCCGCCCTGCTCGCACTCGGCGGCGCCGCAGCCAATCCCCTACTTGTATAATTACGTGATTCAATGGCTACTTATGTCTATGTGTGAGAGCCAGTTTTTATACTCATGTAAAGATTTAGATTATAGAAATATTGGAAGCAATTTTGCGAAATCTCGTAAATTGTAAGTCATGAATATATTAGGATTAGATGAGGCTTTAAAATGCTGTTGATTGGATAATTGATGGCGAACGGCTCCAGGCTCGGGTGAACGCACTCTTCAATTTATATTTCGTCGACAAAGTTGAAGACTAAATTTGAATTCAACACTACTGTCTTAATCACTGCCATGTTGATGAAAACTTTATTAATATAGCCTTATTTAATTGGAAGCAACCGACAAAAAGGACTAACTGAAATAAGGATGTGCTAGGTATTTAAAATCATTGTTCACGATGGTCGTATTAAAGATATGGAATATGACGTATTGTTTTGCCAGATACTGTAGGATAATAATATCTCTCCCAGTCAAGCCTTAAACGTATTTAAATAGATCAAAATCCTTGGATTAATTGAAATCTGATTTTCACAGCTAATAACTCTGTAACGGCTCAACCGATTTTTATCAAATCTAGCTAAGAACCCTAGTCGAATCGCTCCGTCTGTTTAGGAGCTACGATGCTATTCAGACAGATACACGGATAGACACGTTACGTTAATTTAAAACAAAGTATCGTCAACGTTACGATAGCTCTTATTTACTTGACGGTAATATCGGCCGAGTTATAGATGAAAAACCTGTTGCATGTAGTTGTGTACAAAACTAATATGGAGTTTACGTCTAATTTCAAATAAAGAATGTCGAACGGTCTATACAGATGTGTTACAACACATGCAAAAGGTCATTTACTTAAGTTTTTCACCTATAATAACATTACAATAACACATCGCACCTTCAGAACAATAGTGACCTTATTCAGAGATTTTAAATTTCGAGTTAGGTCTCTATAATAATAAATTTATGACTTAAAGTTTGAAAGCTAAAATTTTGAATTAGGTCACTGTTCTTCTGAAGGTGCTATGAAAGGTTTCAACCAGTAGAATAAATGTTACAGTAAAAATATTATTGGTCCAGTTATCAAATATTTTCACAAGAAAACTGGCCCATATTTTGGCTGATTATAATTTATTATTATATTATTAACAAGCGAGCGATAAAAGCTCGCACAAAGCTTTTCCCGGGTCATTGTTTCGCTCAATTCGTAAGAATGTTTATTCATTTATTCGGATCGTTTCGACCGCCTCTTGTGTAGTTTATTCGACTAACGATCCGCTTGTGGCTTCGTCTGCCGTTTATGTTTCGATTAGTATTCTTTATTTTAAGACAGAGGGGTCTATTAAATCATTGTAGTTACAAACTACTAAAATAACTTGATTATTTTGATGAGTCAATTTCAATAGTTTTTTTAACCGTTTTATTTTTATTTTTCAGATAGAAACTTAGATAAACACAGAATATTCGTTACATTAGGTATTTTTTTGTTTAATCACCTAACAGATTTTCTTAGAGATTAGTTTACCTAACACAAAAAATTAATTACACTATCAACCAAAACTTATCGAAAGTGTTGAACTAACACCAAACATATTCTTCTTTATATTTATAAAATTCAAATGGCCAGTGAGTGTATTAATTCGGAATTTAAATAACGACATGCGCAGGCGCGGGTCAAGGCCGGGACGCCGGACAACTTTCCTCTCCACGCGGACATTATGAATAATTCCTTTATTTTAAAATCAATTATTTAGGATGCTTTTTTTACACTAAAGCAACGTTACAAAAACAGCACAGTCAAAAACCAATCTAAGTATATTAGTGCATATCAAATAAACTAATTGAGTTGTTCTGTATTATAAAACGATTTACTCAACGCCTGAGCTATTGCTAAGGCTGCAGAAGTTTTTACGTGACAGTGCTATCATAGTTTAAAAAAAACAAAATAGTAACTTATGATAAATATTACGGCCTGGCGACGACTTGGTAGATATCAGCGGAAACAGCGGCAGCGAGCGGAAAAAACAAATGCAAGTAGATGTATCAAGCATGGTACACAGCATGCTTATCAACAAAAAATCGAACCGCTTCCTGCTAAGCACAAAGTCATAGCCAGGCCGTCAAAAGCTGGAAATTATGGACTATTAATTTAATCGAGAAACGAGTAAGTATTAAAAAAAAGAGAAAAATGGATAATACTCGACAAAATTTTCGTTTTGACACATTTAGTTAATAAAATACTCCAACTCAACTAAAATACGTCGTCCAAACCGGCCTTAAGCGTAGTAAACAAAGCAACAATACACACCTGTCTTAACCGAACAGTGTATATACGACCGGCTCTCATAGAACACCCAGTCGAAGCCAGCCTCGTACGCCAGCCGCGCCAGCATACCGTACTTGGAGCGGTCGCGGTCGCTGGTGGTCACGTCCACTGCTCGGCCCTCGTAGTGGAGGGAGTGCTCCAGGTGGGACCCCTCCTCATCCCACCCCTCAATCACCCTGAGCCGGACCCCGGGCCACTGCATCATTACGCTGATCGCCAGCGTGTTTAACTTCTCTTTGCATCTCTGAAAGGTTACAAAAGAAATAGTTTTTAAAGGAGTTATTATACAAACGATATCGGCGAAATGATAGGATTCTATAACTGTCATAGTGACATTTGGTGTGAAACTACTTATGATATTATTTATAACCTTATACGTAAGGTATGTAACGAACCGAAATATTAGCTTTCGAAAAAAAAGCTTTGAATTTAATCGTTGGAGGTTATGGCAGAAAGACAAACAGACGGACAAAGGTTTACCCCTCTCTAGGTAGGATGTGAAAAAATAATTATTAATAGTTATAACAAGCAAATAGAAGTTAAATAAGTAGTTACGTAATGTACAATCACACAAATGGATTTCTAGGGCATTATTTGAACTACGTTAAAGTGTCGTAGCATCTGAAATACTAAAAAGTTTCTTAGAATTTGATTCATAACATTACTTTGACGTAGTTCCATAGTGAACCATAAATCCATTTGCTTGACTGTACGGGCTAAGAAATGGAGATGAATATTATAATGTAGTGTGAAGTCCCAAGTTATCCTTCCGATTGTGTTTGATCCAGTTTCTCTTGACGCAATAACTAAGAGCACTTTAACGTGTAAAATACATAATAAATGTTTGAACGAACGTTTCCTAGCAAATACGATTGAAAATAGTTATTTGCTGGGAAATACGTTTTAAAACATGAAGTTATCTAACTATTTGACCGCCTAATTCACATGTTAGGCAAATTTTCCGTTACCGATGATGATATTTGCCCACAATCCGATTACTGCAAATTGCAATAACTCAACGTGCGCCCGCTAATGGCCTCGGCAAACACAATATTTGCATAGCAATTTGCGACGACCGCCTAAAATAGCCGTATGTCGGGCGCTTCAATGAACCCCTCAGCAACAATCCGATGCTCTAAACTCTAAAGACACGCGGTGCGTTTTGTTTGCACCTACTAAAGAAAACACCAATAGACGTGCTAACAAACCAACAAACGCAGCCGCCTCCAGCCGCTGGGCACAGGATGTCTCGCGTTGTGTCGTCGAAGAATAAATCAAATTAAAACACGCCGTACAAAAGGATCGACACAATTTGTTTGTGAAATAACTTCGCGGTCCAAATAAAGGAAATGTCACAATATTTATAAAGAAAAGGACAATGCGGCACCGCGCGGAGGCATTGTGGCGCGGTGTCGAGTCAACTCACTCCATGCGGATTTCGTAGTGAAAAAATTAGAGATTGACGTAACGAATCGAGCAAGCAGGCGCCCCGCTTGGGGCTCGCCTGGCACAACGGGCCTCGCTTGGAGCACCGTGGAAAATCGCTTCTCCGAATATTTGGACATTCCGAATAAACTAATAGAGTTGCAAGAACTTGTTACACACGTCTCGGTACAGGTATTGTGTTATGCTAAATTGATTTGAGGTCTCTTCATACATCACACAGCTCTACATGAAATTTTTCTTTCGTTGTCAAAACTTGTTTCATTGTCTATCAGGTATACGATCAAGGAATATCACTGGAACATCAGAGATATTAATAGAAATTTCTTGAACAGGCGCGAGCGCGGCGCGGTCGGGCGGCTCCGGGAAGCCCGTGTTTGCCCGCGTCCTCTCTCCACTAAAACAATCGAATGCTAAACGTTTGCCCAAACACTGCGTGCACTTTAACGTGGGAAAACATCGGTGGCGCAATTAACCACCTCGCACCTATATCGCATCCACATTCCACCGCCGGTAAAGTTAACATAATTATTATCGCGTACCCTTCAATTAATATAATGCATCGGACAGGTATACCTAAACCAAGCGCTTTTACGAATCGTCCGTCCTTCCAAGACAGATGCAGAATTACTAAGTTCATACTTTAAATTCATAGCCTCGAGCTTATGGTCGGGTACATGGCGCGGCCTGCTGTTAAATAGCCTTAGAACGTAATCACAGCTTTAGGTGTTTCCGTGGGTGGGGTTTTTTTTTAAATTTTCGGTATATCGATAAGTAATACTCGATCCGGCGCGGAGAGCCGCTGTGACACGCCCGTCGGTCCATTATAAATTCATTATGCATATTTTTGGTAAACAAGCTGTCGATCACAATGGCCGGGCGCAGCGGGGCGCAGCCTCCGAGCGCAGGCGCGCGCGCATCCTGCACTGCACCACGATTATCATCACCCGCACGGACCCGTCCGCGTCCGCGACAAACCAGTTCTCATCGACACGATCTACTCTAATCCGTATTCGCAAATTATCAAATTACAACACATCAAAAGCTCATATACGTCTGACAAAAAATAAACACCGTATCGAATACCTAAGGTCAAGTTTTGATGTGAAACCGAGCCCGCTACCTGAACGGCCGGAGCACTTGCGGACACATAATGAAGGCCGCTCGGTGGAATTGAGGTAAAAAGGGAATAAAAACGCGACGGATCATCGCTCCGACTGGAGAAGCGGGAGCAGGAGTGTCGTGGGAGCGCTCGCTCCTCTCTCTCGCGGCGTCGGCTCGGCTCAGGCGCAGTATCTATACCCATCGCCAGCTATAGGTACTGCACTCCATTCAGCAACACTCATAACCGAAAGCTCTACTAGAAACCTAAACCGTGCGTCATTCGCCACCTAGTCCAAGCGCTATATCTCCGATAATTTATTACCGCCTCCCTCGGAGACCATAACAATATATTAGGATAATTAAATGGCTCTTTACATTCCTTAACACATCGTTTTTTGTACAAGGCCAGGAGTCGAAAAGCACCGACCAATGCTGACTGGTTTTTGATGTTTAATTTTTTGTCTTTTGTGGAAACCACTACAAATAGTTTAAGGGCGGTTTTTTGTGAAGCCGACCGTCCGTCTTGTTCACGCAAACCCTCTCCGCCGTGTAGTGCTTTATGTGATGAGGAAATACATATGCGAGGCATTCCTTTTGCAAACTTAAAATAAACGTTTTTAGGGGCTAGTATTGAGAACAATTAACATCTATGTAGGTACACTAAACAAACGGCGGCAGTGTGAATTATCAATTATCATAACCTTTTGCTTAATTTTTCTTATGAATTATTTAACAAATGTATATCTCCTTCAACAGTTTTTACTATATATTGTTCGCTTTTATCATTTCAGAAAGGATGCTTAATAATATACCCAATAAGGTTTATTGAAAACGTATATTCCACCTTCATTAGGTGACTCACCCAAAATTAGGTACCTTATACCATATTTTGGGCGGGTTTCAGTGACTCAGAATCAATTTTGGGAGTTCACAAATCAGAGCAGAGAAGAAACCCAGTAAATAGTAACAGAAACCGCAAGACATGATTCACCCGATCCAATCGCCACCGCCGTTCTTAAATTAGCTTTTTCATAGTGTGGACCTATATTTTATTGAATTGTAATTCGTGGGAATTTATAGGTATGTATAATAATCATGTATTTAAGTTGCAGCAAAGGGTGTGCTAAAGTGACGGCTAAAACTACGTCAAACTATAGCTCTGACAATTCATCATCACGTAAATTTCTTTTCCTTTTCATAAATACTACATTACTCAAACCTTTCGACGACGTCCAGTAAATTAATCCCATCAAAAACATAAATGTGAAACAATGCCAACGTCGTAAACGGTTTCAGTAATAAAAGAAGTGAGATCTAACTGGGAACCAAGTTCTTCAAAGCTCCTTAGATTGAAGTTTCTGTCATGCATAACGTATTTTTTTTAAATGATTTTTATGTTATTTGCTATTAAATAGTTAGGTAGCGTGATTTGGCAAGTTTTTACTCAACAACTTTAATCGTTGAGTCTCAGTACAATGTATGTCATTGGCAAAGATCTAGTCAATGTATTCGAATAAGGTGTCAAAGGTATGGATAAGTTAAGGAAGCGAGTAACTTTACTTTGAGTACAATCAAGTATAGGAATTTGAACAAGAGACAACCGTAACTGTGTTTCTAGATACCTCACCTCTTTTAATATGCCTTGCTTGCAAGTATTGCAAAAACACCATCTAGTGTACCATCTAAACACAACTACAAACCGCTCGAAACTAATTAGTACAGCTCCAACAGCCACTCAATTATACATTCGGCGACTAAACACTAATCAAACATTGGAGACACACGGCTAGTGTCACACTGCTTGTCGAACGTCATGAATATGCAGCCAGCGTGCACGGAGAGGTGCTGTGTGCACAGACCCTCGCTGTTTGTCGACGAATATCTTTGTTGTCAACGCCGCTGTCGTCGTGTTCGTTTGACTACTATACGGTGTCCATTCTTACTTGTCTAATATAGTAAACAACTTTCTAACCTCAAATTGAACCTTTTTTGGCTAAAACAGCTATTTCAAATAAAATAAAGCAATCACAGAAACATTGGCCAAGTCATTTTCAAAACGTTTACTCAGTTTACTTTATTTACGATAAAAGCTGTTTTAGACAAAAAATGGTTGATTTTGAGGTTAGAAATTGGTTTATTAAGTAGATAAGACAAGTAAGAATGAACACGGTCTGACTTTTATACTGCTTTACGACTCATGTAATTATTAAATAGGTAGGATTTAATTAGGCAAAATATACTTTATGATTGTAAATCGACACATGGCTTTGCAACGGGCGTCAGAGCGCGACTTACAATTTCATTTTACATAAAACTTGTCGTAAGGTCCGTCTTAATAATTAAAAAATACATGGAGAAGGATATGTAACATACCGGTCACGTATAAATAAATAAACAAAACATTTAAAAATTCATGCTAATTGATAATGACAGAGAACCTAATTTTTTATACATAATTAGTAAGTTTTCAAAGCATTCATGTTTTGTAACCAATACTTCCCATACGTCATTTTTGAATGAACACACAAACTGCATTTTAAGGCACGCTAACAAAAATAACCAACAAGGCTTTTAAGGAGATGCGGATGCCTTTCACTCGGTTAAAAAACCTTTTTGAAACAAGACACCGATGTTTGCCCGCGCCGCGGAGCCCCGTTAATGACACGTTACACTTCATTCATCCAACTGGAGCATGTGTCTTTCATAATGGAGTTTACTTATGTACATATCCGAGAAGAGGAGCCGAAGACCATGTGTTATATCAACACGCTTCGGAAGTTGCAGCGAGCAAACACGCTAGTAAAATCAGTGAACGTTTCGGACAGCCAGGTATTATAATATTTGTATAGAAAATTCAGCATTATCAATGCATCCGTGCATGTAAACAAGGACTCACAATAGTGTTACCAGTAAGACCAGGTGCTGAACTAAAGGCCCCATTCACTGTTGCGCGGCCCTAGGGACCGATCGGTTTCATTCGTGGTTTTCGCTTAATGCCCAGAGGATGTAAGCCCATTATTTATATTATTGTGATCGCCGGCGGCCGACGGGGTCAATGGCGGAGTCAATGAGAGCATGCTCGCCACTTGCAAGTCATCCGAGTGAGCGATGGAATCTACGCTTCCGACGTAGCTCAACCCGGAGTATCAACCTTTTGTTTCTCACCGTACAATTCGACTCTCTTTCACGGCGTTTTCAAAGCGTTAAAGCTTCAATCTGGGGTATGTTTTTGCTGTAAAATCAGCAAAATAATAACACGATTAGAAAGTAGAATATTTATAAAAGTTTTAATGTAGCTCGAAGCCGTAGCTGCATCTTAAGTGCACCTAGTTAGTATTAAATTATAATTGAGCCGCACGTAATAGGTATTCCCCGTTTTCGTTAAGTATCCCCGGCTATAACCATTACCCGGCGTATCGCGCTAATTTACAGCGTCAACCCATCGAGCCGATAACTGGCGATCGATTTGCATCCGTAATTACGTTACTTTTGCGCTTACGCAGGTGATGAAAACGCGACAAGTGCCGAGATTGCGGCCCGCCCCTTCCGCCCGACCGGTTGTCGCCGCCCTGCCTCACCCTCGCTTCAAACTACCATATTGATTTAACGTGGAATTGGCAATGTATGCTAGTAAGCGTACATTGTCTAATAGATTGTTTATCTGTAAAATCAAACGCTGTACTACACGAGTTATTGAATTATCATCATATCAGAAGGCCCTGGTTCCACCTGTCGCGCCGCATTTGGTCCGTGAGAGCGCGCGCGCGCACCAGCGCAGTCTAATCTCGCGGTACGGTCTGCCACTCCGCCTCACACCTCCCCGGCCATCCGCTCTCATCGAAAACTCATCTTCCAACAAAAAATAAGACACGTAATCGACGCTATTATTGTTTATTCCCGGCTCAAAGCGAAGTGATCACATCGCGTCACGTGGGTGTTAAATAAACAGTCGCTCACGTATCACACTAAAGGCCCTCTTTTGCTGACGGTCCCGGAGAGCCTCTTGATAATATTTTATAAGACAAATAACCTGATAAAGATGTTTTGACGTGAACCCGTGTTCATCGCTCACACTAAGATGCGTCCAGTGAACACGTTTAATATAATATTTGTTCACAATGCCATGCTTTCAGTTAGAAAAGGAATAAAACGGTCTAATTTAGAGTCGAGTGTATTGGTGGCGAGCGAAGCGTTAAGTCGAGGCGACGGCGCGGGCACCGCTGACAGCTCGGCGGCGCTTTGCGCACATCCATTAGCATTGTTTTAAGGGATTAAACGCCGTTTACGGGCGCATTGTGGGGGACGTGTCGCTCAACACGCATATTTTTATGACACATGTCTTTTATTTTTAAATAATCAGTGTGAAACGACTACCGTGAGCCCGAGGGGCGATACTGTTTTGTTTACATATTTAGTTTTTTGTAAACTATATCACTCATATTTAAGGTTAAGATAAAGTCAGTAAGAGCCAGCGGAATTCCGATTCGGTAAGGCCCGAGCGCCGGCAGGAGCGGAGCGGGCGCGGCGCGGCCGGTGTCGAGTTACATAAAAGGTTCAAAATTTCCAGATCGTTTTCGGTGCTCAAATCAAAATCGATATCTTCAGTAACTTGACAAAATTGCCCGATGACAGCGATCCTTTTTTGCAAAGACAAACTTAACCGCGGTCAACGTGAAATCTTTATTGAATTTAGAACCGTAATTCCTTGTGATAATTTGCTTTGATATGCAAAGATAAATTGGTAACTTTGTACAATATTGGTTTACTTTAGTAACATGCTTGGAATAGAACGATGTTTTATCAGGGAGACAATTCGATACGGGATACTTGTGCTGTGGTCGCTTCCACTTGGGTTCCTTGCGGCCCGAATTGACGTTGATTTTAGAAAAAAAAAAACAACGCTCATGTCACTCACCTGCTTGGAATGTTTTGCAAGAACAATGAGCTGCAGTATAGATATTTAAGCTCGAATTCACCTTTGTCTATTTGTCGTGTTAGTCATATGGTTATTAAATATCGCATTGACATTGGTTATGCAAAAAGGTGCCGATGATTCATCCAGAAGTACTGTTCTGACATATGTTCTTTGTACTTTAAGTCATATTAGCTTGTTGTCGATGCGTCAAGTAAACGAATTAACTCAAGAATCCCTAAAGCACCCTTTAGAAAACGCTATAAAATGGTTTTCTTTAGTAAAGCTCGTTCAGTAACCGTTTTTATCAATGGTATCCATTAGGTGGAGGCTTTGTCTGCGCGGGCGTGGGAAAACCGTCCGGCTCGAGGCACATAACTATTTGATTACGCATGCGCCTGACTTTCCTCCGCTACAATCTTTATTGCTTTCATTTAATCGACTAAAATGAGGCACGGGAAAACTCGAACTGCCAAACTTTTAGTAGATAGTGGTAGGACCCTGTGTAGAATCCATCTGAATCGAATTCACCCTCTTGTTCTTTAACTTAGCCTAATAATTAGTTACATTTTGTATACGTTACTCTTTAAAGTAATCCAACCACGGCTTGTAATTTGGCAGTAGGTATTGCATGCTTTTAATACCGCTATATGTATTTCAGTCAAATGATATTGAATCCCTGATATTCGCCGTCAAAAATAATTAAGTATCATCATTTGGCTTCATAATTTAATCCTGATGCAAAAACAAGCATTGACTTTTTAAATTTTCCCCTGGAATCATACAAAAACCTTTCAACTTCCAGGCTTAACTTTGTGAATCTACAAAGCTGGATCGATTCGCCCATTTCACGGTAAGATAACTAAGTTTGGCAGTGTTTATTTGTTTGAGCTGGAGATTTTGCTAATCTTTAAGCAGCAGCGTTCGCATTGTCGTGTTCCGGGCGGTCATAAGACAACCAGTGAATTACTAACATACCTCTAGAGGCATTCTATCTTGAGAGTTGACAACGCATTTGTATAAGGATTGCAGCCTTAAGATTGTAGTCTTGAGAATTCACATGTCTTTGGGTCTCAGATCCCACTTCCATCAGGGGCCTGTTTTATAAAGCTACAAATTACAATTTACCCGTTACAAGTTTCCATTTGACAAAACCTCGACCAATGACGACCAGCCATTTGAGCATTGTTGCCAGTTTAGACCTGTAAAATTGTTACTTGTAGCTTTATACTCGTAAATCGGCCCCAGGTTGCCTGCGTGCTCGTTTGCCTTAATATTAAAGAAACTTCAAACAACGCAAAAGGAAACGCAAAAATATTTACTATCCTCGGAGGAACTGAATTTTCAAACACCTAAACATTAAATACAAAAGATCATTGTAAGAGACGAATGGGTTGCGGCCATGCCTGAGGAATAGACAATAATTCTTCAGCAGCCGCAAACGTCCATCTGGTGGAGGAGGCGATTATTTATCCCGCTTATCGGGAACAATGCTAGCGTCTAGCATCGCTCAGTGCCCATTGTTGGGCAGAGAACAGGAGGCACAACGGCTCACCACTGCGAAATTTCACTATCTCGACTCGGTAAAGGATTTTATTAAACTTACTTCCTATTAACGTCCTATTCCTCCTATTTTCCAACTTTAACTAACTTATTTCGAAATTAAATAGCTTTTACAGTGAAGACAATAAGAGCTACCAGAACATTTTACCAAAATGAGACATAATCACACGCACGCAGTTTCTATAACCGTTTTTTGTACTTATGTCTAGTCGTTGCCAAATTCTGCTTGTCTTATTTTCCTCAATCACCCAAAGGTTAGCTGGAAGAGATCCCTTAAAGAGATCACTTCGCATTTGTACATACTAATTCTATAAATATGGTATTAGAATTTCTGTGTTTTGTACAATAAAGTATTTACATACATACATACATACCGATACGTTTTTAGACCAACTAAAATAGAAGCCTTGCCGTGTTGTCTCTTTAAAAAACTCGTCGGCAAGTTCATGAACGAGGGACGATGGACGGTTAACTCGACCCGTCAAAGGGTTCACAATGCATGTTCGTCGTAACTTGATCTTGGTCAGATAAAATAAGAGTAACATCGTGCCGTACTTCAACGCAGCTCAACTAAGACCATAGGCACCTAACGCAGCATAATGCCTGCGAGCATTTTTCAACGTTTGAATGTCATGCGAAAAGGGTGCCCCCCGGAATCAATATAACGTTTGTCCAAACTAGTTTTTAGCAGAGCCAGATAACTGATAAGATTTCCAAAAATAACTGCTTAGGTTAGGTTAGGGTTGACTTATAACAAAAGGAAAAAAAAAGGCGGATATGGCTTTTCGAACGACAATTCGAACAAACGATGCATTAGGACAAATGACGATATGGAATTCCAATATAGATCCATGCGAAAATAGTTATGATAAACAAGGATACCGACGTGTAGTGCAGGTTTAACGGTAGTCACGGCCGAGTGTCGACCTCGCGACTCGGGACGATCAAAGGCATCGGTCCAAAATTAATTATCAATTTGTCGTGGGTGCCAACTGGCAGGACATAAATCGATCGGGTGTATCTGCGCGCACGCATTAGCCACGCTCCGGCGCGAGATAAGGATAACAAATGCTCAGTTTAGGGTTATCGCGGCATCGCGGACACGGGAGAGCTTTTTGCCACCGGCCCGCTCGGTACCGCATTCTTGTTTCGTTTTAGGAAGGAGATTGTGCTCGAATAAATTTAATTTGGACCTATAAATAAATCACTGCATTATTTTGGTATTTGTTTTAACCCTTGACGCAAAAAGAGGGGTGTTGTATGTGTGTGGGTGTGTGTGTGTGTGTGTGTGTGTGTGTGTGTGTGTGTGTGTGTGTGTGTGTGTGTGTGTGTGTGTGTGTGTGTGTGTGTGTGTGTGTGTGTGTGTGTGTGTGTGTGTGTGTGTGTGTGTGTGTGTGTGTGTGTGTGTGTGTGTGTGTGTGTGTGTGTGTGTGTGTGTGTGTGTGTGTGTGTGTGTGTGTGTGTGTGTGTGTGTGTGTGTGTGTGTGTGTGTGTTTGTTTGTGTGTGTGTGTGTGTGTCTGTGGCACCATAGCTCTTAAACGGGTGAAAAGAGACAGCTCTGAAAGAAGGGGACACCATTATATCGAAAGTTTTTATTATATACGAGAAATAGTTATTATTGTTCTAGTTTAACTGGTATTGAGTGTGGAAGAAAAATGTAAATTAAATGCTCTTCATGTTTTAACCCATTTCATAAACACTCAGGCAGTTAGCTTATAGATAAGATCAGCGATAGATAGGACATATTAATATGCATGATTCAAGATAGGCGATTACCCGATACATTATACAGGAATATTATCGATCTATACAAGGGTGTAAGTGCTTTGCATTAAAAACAAATGCACTAGCTACTTTTTGTAACTTGTAATAGCCCTAATACGTTCCATTTTACGCCCAAGGACGGTAAGGTTAAATTGAATATAAAATGGCGTCCTCTTTCAGCCGTGGCTAGGGTATAATTATCGAGCCACGGGCGTATGCGAAATTGGGGTCTCACCTTAACTCGGCGGTCATAAATAAAACAAAATGAGCGGCGGCGGTGGGAGGGACGCTGCGCTAATGAATAAGCTGGTTGACCTGCGTCTGCGCAGCGGGACTCCTGCGCGGCTTGCCGACCCGTCTTCTATTGGTCGCCCTTAGCACAGCACACGCGAGACTCTTGACTTAAGTAGGATGAATTAAAATTGTCTAGTGGCACTGCTACACCAATTATGATTCCCTAGTAGGCCAAGATAATTTGAATTTTGGGAAAGTAAAGATCTTGTATAGGATTCAAGTCCGGTCACATATGTCCTTTCCGGGAGCGCCAAAGTTCAACTAAAATTGCAACTCCTATTATCGGAACTCCGAAAATGAATTTTTTATACCGCTGGAACCGTAAACTTTTCAGAAGTTCTGAAATATTTAATGAGTAGATAAGACTAGGTTAGGTTAGGTTTGATTTATATAAATCCTGAAAAAGTAACAGTTGCAAAAAAAAACACGTTAGGAGTTGCGATGTTTAGGTCTAACAAATCGTTATGAGTAAAAATAATTAGGTGAACCAAATATAGGTAGGTTTTTTTTTCTCTCTATCTCTCCCGTAATATTCTTAATTGGCATGTTTTCCTGCTGAACTACGCATGTTATTTGATACTATATTTAATTTAATATTTATAGCTTTATATAATGCTAGACTAAGTAGTACCATTGTAATAAGAAATATGTTTAAAAAATGACTGACTGCTGAGTTTCTTGCGGCGTTTCTTCTCAGCAGTGGTCTCCTCTTGGGAAGCGCTGGTAGATTCTTGACGTGTAAAAGTGCCCGTGCGGCCTACTTACTGAATAAATATCTTTATCTTTATCTTTATCTATGTTGCATAAATTTTGAAAAATTTCTACAGACACGTTACCTGTCTGAGAAAGCAACTTGTCTAAGCCTGATCAATCATGAGTCTATTCAGACCTAATTCAATGCATCATTCAATAATCGGATTACACAATTGTGAATAAATGTTAGAAATTACCCAACAAGAAACTCCGATTTGAATATGAATAGTTAGGCGCCATGTAGGCAGGTACATGAAAAAACCGGTCCCGAAATGATAATAGTAGACAAATGTCCCGGCGAACACAATGCGCGACCTCTGGGCTCCTAATATCAATTTCACTCGAGACTCTAATTTATTTATTCACAAGCAGTTCATTCATCCATCATCTCTTGACAAATTGCAAATTGATGTTCGGTTTCATTTTGTATCTTGAAATGACTGTGCTTAATACGTATGGTAAACATGTGATTGAATGTTAATAACCAGAAGGCAGATAAACATCTAGACATGTTGAACTGTTTGCTGAGTATTTAAACAGATAAAAAACTTCGACATTATTGCGTCCGCTAGTTTCAGAACTAATAACCACTAAAGGGTCCAACCAATTTTCACCAAACTTAGCTAAGAACCATTGTAGTAAAACTAGCTTTCTAGAAAAAAAAAACAACGTCGGAATCAGTTTATTTGTTTATGCAAACATAAACACAGATACACACTTTAAACTAAATTACCCCTTGGTTTGCGTCGGGGCTTAAAATTATGAAACTACTGAACAAGATGTATCTCTATGAAATGCAGGATTTTAAGCTTTAAAAAAACGAATAACACACTTTAACTACTCATAAAAAACTCACTACCAAAAGACGAATCCAATGAGTCCAAACTCGACAGATCTACTATGAGCCATTGAGGATTTCCTCGGAACTCGATGAAACCATTATGTTTTGTCATCAACATCGCGTAAGTATGCGATTCAAGACAATCCTACCATTGGAAGTAGGTTAAAATTGACTTCCAATATTTGATTACACTGGCGTGTAAAGAAAAATAAATCAATATTCTGTAGCCCAAGTGAAAACGTAATAAAAAAGGGTATAAAGCATAGACAAGATGTACCAAACATATACCCTTTTCACTTGAACCTACTAAGTAGTAAATTCTATATACGAACTAACCTTGAGAGACTAATGAGTAACCAAGTACCTATATTGGAAGCACTGTGCAAATAATGACATCCTCAAAGCCGTTACAATATAGTAAATGTTTGCGGAGTGACTGACTGTTGCACAATTCGCATATTGCCCGGTTGGCCATGCCCTGTAATTGCAACTTAAGGTTTGTTATTTATCTGACCCTTTAACGTTACCTAACACTAACATCTACAAATGCATGAGAAATCACACTAACCAGTGAAGCTATAACATTGTATGACACGTTGATATAGTGCTAAGTAATTTGTTATAAGAAAAACGATAAGGAAATAGTATCTACTTTATATGAACATTCTTGTTCTGTTGAACATGATTTCGAATGATATGAAAATAGCCCCCATAGTAACTAGAAGGATCGTGGTTTCGCAGGTAGGTCGGGGGGCTATTATTTAAATTAATTGGACATAAAACGACGACCGCCGAACACGAGAGCGTGTCGCCGGGTCTGTCGCCACGGCAGACCGAGATCCTTTATCAAAACGCTGAGAACAATTGGAGCGCAAGGGATTTATGTCGATCCTGATGCCAAGAGAGCAGAATAATTGTCGAATACTAAACGATAGCACGAAGTTTCGCATTCGAAATCCATTTGTCTCTAGAAGTTACGTTAGTTTAGAAGTGGTTGCTATAGTAACTGAAAATCATCATCATCATCATCATCATCATCATCATCATCATCATCATCATCATCATCATCATCATCATCATCATCTTCATCATCGTCATCATCATCATCATCATCTCCATCATCATTCATAACATAGTTTTAAACAAAGTCGCTTTCTGAGTCTATCTGTCTGTCTGTATATCCGCTAACTCCTCCTATTCGACTCAACGGATTTTGATGCGGTTTTCATCATCAGCTAAATAATTTTTGGCGGAAGGATTTTATGTATAATAAATTTTAGATTATGTACAGGTGTTACAGAAAACTCACATTAACCGGAGCAAAGCGAGATCCGCTCACTAGTTAATGATAAAAATTAAACCACTAATGATGTGGTTGACTATGAACAATGACTAGTAATATTACAGGTCGGTTATTGTTTCATGCCATGTAAAGTGTATAATTTGAAAGATTAGCGGCGCAGGAGTGTCGCGGTCCGCGAGATCGTTATCGGACGTCGCCGTGTCGACTCACAATGCCATCTTTTGTGTTCCGACACGATAATTTATAACCTCCAAACACTGCTTACAAACTCACCCAGATAACTCCGCGATTCCATTTAATTTGACCACGCCTTGCAAACGATTATAAACCTTGACGACCGCGAAATGACGCGGGCTGGATAAAAAATTTACTCGCATGCGGAGCATGTCCATGTGTTCAGACAACGCCGATACATTCCATCCGAAACTTATTGTTGAGATACGAGAGGATCCGAAATCCAATAAATTTAATTGTACGGGTGGACCAACATACTTGATACCGAGTCACTACGGGTCGATGGTCAGTCTACGGTTCAAGATAATCCGGTATGTTGTAGAGCTCATAAACGGTGCTTTTGTTACATAGAAACGGTTTCCGACGTTCATTTAGTTTAAACAAACTTAGACCCATTTTTCATGATAACCGAGATAAATTTTGTATGTAATATGTACAGGTACATTCACTAAAGTTGGCACGAATGGAATGAACAAAAGTAATGTCACCTATCACTGTGTGAGTGCCGTCCTTTGAACCGATGTTCGAATTTCAAACCGAAAATCTGTTATTATTTTACACACTTGTATACTTTCGTTCACTCATTCAATCCATTCGTGCCAACTCTCGTGAATAGACCTGTAAAAACTTTATTGTACAAAATAAAACCAAAAACAATACAATGAAGATGTAAACACTTTACTTGGAGATGAAATATCAAAACTAAATTTTATGACACATCTCGCTTGAGATTTTATCTCGATCGCCATGAGAATCGGGGGTCTCTTGCGGGTCAACAATGCCAATAACTATTGGTATTCATGTTTACATGACGTGTGTAATTGTGTATGCTAAGATAGTGTATGTTTTAGTCCGTATTATAGAATTAAACGAACGCTTACTTAGAAAACTGACAAAATGTATGGAGTTGACAAGCGTTATCGCCATACATCGTCCGATCACGTCAATCCGTTTGCTTTATGCATTTTGTCAAGGCCCCAAGGCGTTGCATTCCCAAAGTAACACGATACCTTTATTATATTATATTAATAAAAAGTAATTCTGTCGGTCTGCGGTCAGAATAGGGAAGTACTTTTCGCGACAGTTTACATAACATACGCACAACGAAATAAAATCACGACCGCGGCGTGTGCCTTATCGGAGGCACGAAGCCGGTATAGTCAAAATAATGACGGACTTTAGAAACAAGTGTGCACACTCGTTTATTAATTGTGGCCGTCGCCTCATTGTTCCGCCGGGACAATCGTTTCTAGACCAAATAACGCCGGTTCTCCTAAGTGCCGACATAATAATGAAAAAACTAAAGCCAGTGTCACATTACGCGGTCGTCTGTTGCCGGCGACAACCTCAAGGCGATTCAGCCCGATATATTAAAACCAGTGACCGTTTTGACATTTCTTTGAGTGCCGCGGCAATCGGTTAATGCGATATTTTAATTACATCAAGCAATTTGTAACATGAGCGGTTGTTTCGTGCCTTTTACAACTCGGCAATGAACTTTTATGTATGTATTTACCAAACGAATTCGTCATCCCCGAAACTGTTGAAACATGAAATTTCCGATTAACATTCATAAACTGGACGTCCATAAACTGAAATATTTCATAAACAGCCTCCGCTATTGCATAAACATGTATTATTGGCTGTAAATGGCTCCCATAACTAACTATAAAGAAGTACCATTACGAGAAACCGCCGTCGTTGACGGATAGTTGTTCCGACGATGTTTATAAACAGGGTTGTGTTCTGCCGTCACTGCTACAAGGGAATCTCGCGTCTCTTTCTAAAGTTCCAGAAAGCGTGAGAAAGCGACGTGTATTTCCACCGCGAGCTCCCGCGGCCGCTGCTCGCGCGCATGCCTCTCCCGACCAACAACACTCCCATAAAGAAAACCAATTATATGCTCATGAAATCACGTTAACAACAAATGTTTTATGTAAACAGTTTCAAGTGTTTCTTGTGGCGATAAAGTTAATTGAATTTCAATGATTTAAATAAGCGTAAGAATTAGAAAACGAAACAATGATCATTATTCGTTTTCTTTCAGTAGGCATAGCGTGGCAAAGAAGAGTTTATCATAGTTCGTGGGAACTATCTTAGAATGTTTTCAAGAGGCAACCATCTCATTAAGCTGTAGTTTTCTGAGAAAACTGGACGATGATAACAATTTCACTCCGAACAGCACCCCCCTTTTTTCATACTCTGCTATGCAGATAGAAAGAGGCCTACTAATTAAGTCCCTAGATTTTTAAAAACAAAATATTACGTACCTACTAGCTTTTGACCGCGGATCCGTCCGCGCAGAAAAATAAAACATAGCCTATGGGAAATATTTTTATACATTGACTTTTTTTTACTCTAAGTTTATGTAGCAGATTATGATTACAGTCCTTATTTTCTAATTTTATTTAATGTAAAAGGGTCTTCTTATTTCATTTAAGTATTCGGAACTTACGCTAGCAATGTCTATGTAGATATGCCTTGAACCTGACCTAAACCTTCGAATGGCGGCGAAGTCGTTCCACGGTTAAATTTCAAACGGTTCTGCATAGGTTTTGTACAAGTACCTATTTAGTTTAGTATCTAAATACCAAAGTAGTACCGTAAAACGAGGTGAGTAGGGATTAAGGGATGAGTAGGGACACAACCTAAAATGAAGCATATGTTACTAATTATAAGACTGAAATTATTTTCAATAGACGTAACGTTATTGTCCATTTAATAATTGTTCTTATTTGTAATAAGTTATGACTTATTTTAGGTTGTATCCCTACTCACCCGCTTTACGGTATTCATAATTATTCAGGACGTCTATTTACTGCGTAGTCATATTGCATTTGACATGTAATGTGACCATTTTTTTCACTCGGCTGCCATAAGATCTATTGTAACGTTGATGATACGATAATATGTCGTTTTGCCGAGTAGAATATAGGCCCTTGGATCAACTTTATAGGTGTAATGTCAGTGGCATATTCTATAAAAGATAAACAAATATAAATAATTCAACGGGAAAGAAATTAATTATAATAAACATTATATGATGATACTTTGATATAATAGTTTTCAAAATTTGATCGTTGATTGTAAATCAAATTTAATGTTCAAAAAAACATAAGTATGCTGTCGTTTGTAGATGGTACATAGTACGGTAGGTACTGTAAAACGCAAATGTTCACTTGTTTGTGATTTGGCTCTACTTCAGGACAGACAGTAACTGCGATATTGACGTTTGTATGAGTTACAGAGATGCTTTGTTGAGAAAAAAACCGGAATATTTACACTTACATTGACCGTTTTTGCTGTTAGTGTCTGCACAATGTCTTACGGTTGTACTTTTTCAGTGCGCGAATGAAAACACATATTTTAAGTAGTAAAAGCTTCAATAGTCGTGTAAGTAAACCAACGGGTGAAATACGAATTAAAGTAAACAATTGAATCATGGCGCCCACGGCCGCGCTCGACTAACATCGGAACTCGCTACTTTGTCTTAATAACTATAAAAATCAAATAAAATGATTGGTGTTGTTTATTCCCGGTGAATCATTGGCATGAAGCTAAAGCTTAGGAGAGTTTAGATTAGATCTTTACAACTTGAAATCGAATTGCAAAACATTGTGATGTAAAATGTCTATTAAATGCTTGGAATCTGATAACTACAAATAATATTACTTTAGTAAAGGAATAAAATGTGTGCGAAACATCCACGAGAAATGGTTAATCACCACGGAGGGGTTCATTCGCACATCCTCGCAAATTGACCGAAGCATCTTACACAACAATGCACTTTATGCGTCAAGAACTCAATCGGAGATTTTTATAAACTTAGAACAAGCGAAATCCACGTCAGAAGATTAATTTCCGAGGTAGCAGTAATTGATGATCGCCATTGTCTCGCGCGTGACGCGAGCAAGTCCGTTATTGTCATCTGATTGGATTACACACGTTTCTTATAAATGTTGAATTGCTGTGAGAAATGCTAACGATCACTGTTGATGACTTTATCGTGTCTGTGATCTTGCTTGTTGCTTTTAGTTCAGGGGACTTTACGATCTGTGGTAGCTCCGGTTCTGTTCGTGGCCACAGTTCGGTTGCGCCATTGGGGCTGCGGAGAAACTCCTGCGCCGATCTTCTTATGTTTCAGTGACCGCAGATCCCGGCCCCCGGCCGTCGACCCGCCGCCCCGGCTATCTCACATGCACAATCAATGACACACATTTATAGGCGTTAAATCGACTCTTAAAGGGTCCTATAAAGCAGATGTAAAGGGACCATAAAATCGACGAAGTACTTTGCGAAATTGTCCCATTTAAAACACTTGGGCGTTCGTTAACTGACGAAGGCGATAATGCGGACGAGATTACGAAGTTATTACTTAGAATTGATTTGTTTTGATCAGTGATGCTTAGGGTTTTAAAACAAAAATGCTGGTTAAATTTGTGATTAATGACACAAGACTGGTTAACTTGTAAGGTGTCTTAAACAGAAATAGACAAACAAATGTCACATAGATGAGGCACATAAGGCGCGGGAATGCAAGTGTTTCGGCATCCCAAACAGTAATATTTGAAAGTCAAGTATGCGTGTCTTTTAAAGCTGTCAGTGTTACAAAGGTCTGTCGGGCAGGACGCTGGGTGGAGCTAATAAACTATTTGAGTAGAGGCCACGTGTTGACACCGCCGTTCACACCTGAACAATGCTCCTCGTTTGCATTAATGTAAATTAGGTTAGCCGCCCGCCGCCGCGCCTACGTTCAATTAGAAAACCCTAAAGTAGCCCATATGTGCTTTGTGAGCGTAACTAATTACGTACATACTAAATTTTACACGTGTAAAGAGGTACGGCAAAGTTTGGCCCATGTATTGATTGTGTAGCTTGTGTTAGTGAGGCGTCGGCCTTTATTCTGTATTATGTTGGGCCGTATTGCTTCTGTATTGTATTCATATGCTGACTAAGCTCTTACAGACTGTAAGTAAGAGTAAGAGCTTCCCCAACGTCAACAATACTACATTGTAGAAGTAATATGGACTTAAACGAAGTGGAATACCTACATGCCCTGTGGAGTACGCCGCCGCTTATAAAAGATCCAACCCCAATAATTCGACTGAAGCTGTCTATGATGAAAGCGCATTCAATTCCAACGTAGTTTAGATGCGTAGTTTAGATAGATTACATAGAAAGCGATGCGTTTTTTTCTAGCTTATAAACTTGTATACCTTGTATACTTGTACGTATTTTAATATGCTAATTTGTCATCCATTGAAAGTGACGATAAAAGTGAAATTAAATAGCAAAAACAATAGCGTAAGCTCGGTAGAATGTGGCTCGGGGCCGGCGGCGGTGTCAAACACTGCGCGTGCGTGTTCCTCGTCCGTCAGCGGCGCGTAAACACGCGCCTGCGCGGGCGCGCCTCTCGACGATTTGCGTTTTTACGGAATCCACGCCTGCCATCTCCTACGTTGTTTCTAGAACCCGAGATAATAATGAATGATACACGTTGGTTTCAAAACATCGACGCGTCTTTAAACAAGTGTAGACTTGGTTGATGTCAACCAGAAAAATATTATGAGATATGCGATAAGCACACTTCCGCAAAGGGCAAAATTTTCAAAGCAAAAACGGAAATCCATCACGTAACCATAAACATTTCCGAACGTCACAAATCACACCACCGTCATAAATACTAAACGATAGGTCGCCAAAATGCAAGATCTATAACAAAAAAAGATCTAAGAGATGTTGGGAATGATTTTTTTATAGTGAGCGCGCCGAGTCGCACGCGCGCGGCCCGATTGTGGCTGTGTGGTCCTCGCTAGCCACTTTGTAAATAGCGCGGTTTACCTTTTTCAACTTTTGTGTTTTGTTACCTTTTGTGCTGTTGTAGGACCAATATTACCATAGCTATTTAGGCCCGTCGGATATATAAATACGCCATTTATCATGATAACTGATGCGCGAGACCGTCACCGGCTCCGCGTGCGTGTACGAGGGTCGGAGATGCCCTGATAGATCGCAGCCATTACCGCGCTTTGTGCTTCAATGCAGCCCGTGAAATGATTCCGCTACCTACTTACTTACGTATTGTGTGTGTCATACGTGTATTACATATTAATGTTCATGGTTATGGATTAGGATAATGATAACATCATTAGGTTCTTTGAAAATACAGGTGTAAATTCGTACACATGCTTTTGTTTATCTATGAGTATGACTTCATTGATAGCAAATAGTACGACCTAGGTGACAAATGACTAGGTATTAGCATAGAATATGAGATGCTTTGAAAAGATTTCGCAGTTTGATGTTACAAGAAACGAATAGGACTCTAAACAGCTCCTAATTTTTTTTATGCTAGAGGAGACGAACTTGCTAGCGGGTCACCTGATGTGACGTGATCTCCGCTACCCATGGACACCTGCAACACCAGGAGAGAAGTCGCAGATGCGTTGCAGGCCTTCGAGAAAAGAGTATGTTAGTCTCCTATAGGTTCTCAAGTCGTAACACTGCTTTTGACTTCCTATCAGAAAAATAAAATTTAGTTTTCCTTCCAGCCGTTTTTTCTTCATCTCATAATTTTAAACATGGTTGTGCAAGTCTGCCGGTTTATTTTTAAACCCGTCATAGGGGTTTTGGCTTTAAGGCTGCCACTAAAACTTTTGGTTTTTGAATTGTTTGTTACCAATTAGGAGGTTATCGGCCATGTCAATGATATCATCGGCCATGTCAATGATATCACCTTTTTTAACTAGCGTTGTTTCAAGCGTTACTTATTTTAAAGGGAGAACTTTTAATATTTTTATGCGTCACAGGTGGCTAAATAAGTTTGCTAAAATGAGTCAGAATAGTTGTTGGATTCAAAGGTTTTGGATACTTTGCATACAGAGTTTATTTATTGCTAAATACTATTTATATGGTGAACACAAAGTTCTCTATCATTATCATTACCTACTCTACTGGTGTAATTTATGCTCAACTTTCCAAAGAGACAAAAACAGCGCGGAAAGAAATGGAGAACTGCATATTGCAATATTCCAACAAAAACTGCTATCCCGGAATGCGGTCGTCATCGGAGTCAAAACATCAATTGTAGCGCTATAAATTCACTCAAACCGCAGGCTCTTTCACAATATTTGTACCGGGGCTATTACGGGGCGACAAAAAGGTCCGAAAGGGCGGCCCTCGCTGAATGAAGGGAAGGCAAATAAATATAAATAAAGGTAAGGGGGTGGCGGGGGGGCAGGCATCCCGCGGCGCCTGTGCCGGCGCGCGCGCAGGCTTCGCTGCCCTAACTCTCCTCCACCAAATATGCCATAATTATTCGTGTTCCTTAAAATAATACGACTGAGGTAGATAAGCATGGAAGCTGCCTATATTTTCAAAAGTTGGGAAGATTTTAAAACAATTTTTGTAATCTATAAAGCTTTCGATGATTTTATTGCAGAGCTGATAATTGTGGATTGATCCAAGGGAGGCTTTAAACACATAACATCCTTCTTCGGATCGGGGTAAAATACGCAAATGTAAAGGCACGCCGGCAAAATTATAAAATTGGGTGTATATTTCCGCGTTAAAATGGAATAAACTAAGTATGTGAGTTGATGATGATGATGGGGATGCCCGATCGGAGCAGGCGGGCGGTCGATCAGTCTTCCAGTCATTCTGCCCTAAAGAATATCAAGTTAGCTACTATTATAATGAGTATTTAACAGTAAACACTGCACTGTGAGTTGAAATTGACAAAAACGATGGCAGTTGTATTGACTCGATTGCACCCCCTTAACGCTTACCTTAACTCATTTCTACAGATTTAGCTCTAGTTTACATGGTGTAAAAATTTCATATAAGGCGTAAGTGGCCGTAAAAATGAAGCAGGACCGTACTCAGCGTGTCGATTGGCACTTAAATGTTGCACCCAATAAAAGTGCACCTCGCGACGTCGAAGCCCGTAATTGGCCCTCCTGCACACGACGCCCGCCGATCACTGAGGACATACTTTTACGACTCTTATTGGCCCTGGTTAATGACGTGTGACGACGAGCGAGGAACAATGAGCAAGTAATTGGATTTTGACAAAGTAGAACATTGATTTTTTAAGTGTTTTTTCGGTGTTTAGCAATGGGGTTGTGCTGGGGTATGGACAGAACACGTTTTAACATTTGACATTACAATTATTACTTTGAAAAAAATTGCACAAATAGTAGGTTTAATGCTGCAAGCGTTTTCTGCAGGGTAACCTAATTAGGCGAAACAAAAACGAAATAAGTCCTTTAAAAAAATATTTTACTTAAGAAATCTGATACATTTGATTATATTCTTCTACGAGAAGCCATATAAAAACTCGCAAAATAACCAAAAAAAATTGCAATCTCAGTCTCCCAAAAACAAAACAAATCTTTAGTTACCTTCTGTTATGAATAAACTCTAGCTTTAAACACGTTTTGTTATGATATGCCTTAAGTTTGGAAGCAAACGTCGGCATAAATCCGAAGCACTTTCCTACTTCAAACAAATCTCGAGTATTATTTAGAACGTTATAAATCTCCGCGTTATTCATAATCCATTGTACGACTTTCGGTGCGTATTCCTATTAGTAGTAAACTGGTAAACGTTACATCGCTGTATTTACACGCACTTACTTCAAAAGCGATAGATCATCTTGCGAAAGTAAGGAAGAGAGAAGAGAATGCGCACACCGTTCAAAAGCAATAAATTATTAATAGCAATCGATAACCGAAATTGAGAGCGCTTTGAAACGCATAAACAGTTAGTCGAGTGTCGAGTAATATACGTTTCCCTGAATAGACGAGTCTAATAATTTAACATACTTTGAACCGGGCCTCTACTGTACTAGGTAAAACCATATTACAACTTTTGACATATTTTTTTTATAATATTGGGAGGCAAACGAGCGTGCAGGTTACCTGATGGGAAGTAATCACCACCGCCCATAAACACCAGCAACTGAAGATGAGTTGTCGGTGCGTTACCGGACAATTAGGGAAATGTAAGCTCGTTTCTTGAAGGCACCCATGTCATATCTGGTGGGAAATACCGCCGACGGGAGTTCGTTCCACAGTTTCACTGTTCGAGGCAAAAAGTGCCTAGTAAAACGCACGGTGGAAGAACGCCATTCGTCAAGGTGATGTTGATGGAACTAGAGGGCTCTGCCAAGATGCATCGCGCTAACTATCGTTTCTATTCGATTCGTTTTTGAACCAATCGCGTCACTGGTAGATCACGTGACTTTTCGTATCACGTCATCTACCAGTGACGCGATTGGTTTAAAAACGAAACGAATAGAAACGTTAGTTAGCGCAATGCATCTTGGCAGGGCCCTCAGTAACGAACAAGGACCAATAATGAACACTTGATTGTTATTGTACGATCAGCCAAGAAAGTGGTCTACCAGTTTTGACAAAAGTTTCTGTGAGATCTAATTATCGCTAAGGTTGACACTTGTCACTGTCATAACGTTATTGCAAGAGAAAATCGAACTTGTTGTATCATGACATGCAAATGAACTTCAAGGCCTAGAGTGGTACACCACATTTTTGGCCGAATGTACAAGGGTTATTCATTTATTTTGAAACAATCAATTTATAACTTTATGATCTTTGAATTAAGGGTTAAGTGTCCAACATTGGCGCCATCACCCTACCTAGCTCTTACTTCCTTGACAGTAACGGCAGCCAAGTTAAAAAAAAACGATAACGTCGATAATATGTGAAAAGCAATATGGTTTACCGAGTAGAATGAAGCCCTAATATGATCAATAAGCAGCCTGCACACGTAAAGTTCGGACCGCGGGAAACGTCACGCGCCATTCCAATCTGCCTGCGCTCCGAACCGTACGTGTAAATGCAACTGTCATAGTAAAATAGTAAAATGTGTACGGTTCGGAACGAACCGTGGAATAGCGCATGTCGTTTCCCGTGGTCCTACCTTTACGTGTAAAGGCCGCTATTGTTAATTTTTAAGCGCTAAGTATTCAACCTCATTAGGTTGTTTTACTTACGGTTTACGTAATTACATTATTAACCAACTTCAAAAAAAAGGAGGTTCTAAATTCGTCGGGTTTTTTTGTCTTCCTCTAAAATACCAAGTAAAGCTTTCTTTAAGTTAAGATGAAGTAAGATTATTAAAATCCCTTTAAGCTCTGTTTAAACAAGGACGGCAACAGTCGGCTCTCGTCAAACACGGGCTACCTTTGTCACATCACAATTACATTTTAATAACATTAAAAATTAACCTTTTTCAGATGATGATGTTTCTAGAAGAGGAAAGATGATGGGACTCCTGATACGGCACGACAGTTTCTTTTTGAAAATTTTGGAGGGCAAAGTTGAGGGGAAAAGAGGAAGAGGGAGACCTAGGCTTATTTACTTTAGCCAAATGAGACAGAAGGCTAATGTCGTGTCGTATCAGGAGATGAAAAAGATGGCAGAGAACAAAGAGAAGTGGCAATTACTCCACCGAGAAGAGACTAGCTCTTACGTTAAAATTATGATGACATTTGATAACTGTCGTGTAGTCAAGTAACTATTTCCAAATACATAATACAGAAGTCTGATAATGACTGATAAGGACGATTACATCGTTCTTTGGTGACAATTATTCAACGCAAGTTTGAAAAAGGAACAAGTTAATTTCTACTAAAAAAAAAGAGTACGGCGGTTTATTTTGGCCGAAGATTAATTTTGATTTAATTTCTTTGTTAAAATTTGGCGTTGTTTTTATAATAAGGTTCTATAGCGGCTCAAAAATACACTTCTTATGTCGAAATAGCAACAAAACAACATCTAACAAGGACATAGGCGCCGGTAAATAACCTTAAAACAGTCATTAAACCTTGTAACTCGGTCTATGTCAAAGCTAAATGCTGTTTACTACAGTCCTAGATTCCCTCGCAAGCGACTACAACTCTTAAAGTGGGCTCAGAGGAGTTATTTTAGTGTGTTTGTTCCGTGAAATGAAACGCAGAGATTTGTAGACGAGTTAAGGCCCAGCCACACCGGATGCGTGCGCGTAGACGTGACGTGCACGTGCGCTTTCCACTGCGTTGTATAGTGACATGTCGTATGAGAATTCATACTATACACCGCAGTGGAAAGCGCACGCGCACGTCAAGTCTATGCGCACGCATCCGGTGAGGCTGGGCCTTAAATCTGTGCTGTGACCCGCGCTGTAGCATTGACTGGGTTTGACAGATAAGGCGAAGATAAGCACAGCTGAAGTAATTCAAATATTTGCGTATGTAATTAAAACAGGCGTGCGCACACGACACACTCGCAAACAATGCTTTTTGCGTCGGCGACGTTTTTAACCGACTTCAAAACAGGAGGTTTTTTTATGTTCACTGATTTCTCCGTCAATTCTGAACCGATTTTGAAAATTATTTTTTTGTGTTATAAGGTATACTTTCAAAATTCAAATTCAAATTCAAAAGATTTATTTGTAAATATAGGTAATAAGGTGTTACAAATTTAGCTGGGCATACAAGGTCCTATTGTCACCAGATCAGTATCTGATGAGGAATCCCGTGAGGAATTGAGGGAACTCAAATACTACGGGCATACATATAGGTACCTAGCGATGTTAATATTTTCAGTAACAAATCCAGCATTAATATTCAGAAAGTATCATTTGGTGAAGTCGAACTGTTGATGAAGACAACAGATGCAAACCGAAACCTATTTCAAGGCGGTTTATTTGAGTTAAGCATATCTATTTGATTTCCCCCTCTGGGAAACAGGCGTGATTTAATGTATGTATGTAAGCATATCTATTATATTCTTCTGTCATTATAATTATGGAAGCAGTTGAGTTAAGAGGTGTAAATATTTTGACGCGTGCCCAGTAATAGCTTACTTGGCGCGTCAAAAATTATGAATAAGTACGCATTGTACGGCATTGTAATGACCGTTTAGCATTTTCTTGAATTAGCTACACCCTCATTGTGGATGAAAGGCTGTAAGAGCCAGAAACATTTTATCCTGGTGATGAATGGGTGGGTGGTTTGTTATTAATTTGGTTATATATCTTAGAAAACTTTTAATTTAATTAATAACTGAACATAGGTATACAATTTAAAAACTTTTTATAAAGGTTTCTGATGTTTAGAAAAGTAGCCAAGCATTTTAATCATTACACTACACAATAGGCATACGATTCAACTACCCACCTTCTGTGCTCCCAAATATTTAGCTGATTACTGATTCATCATCATCATTGCCAAAACACATCCACTTCTGGATATAGCCCTACTCCATGATTCTCCAGGATGGTCGGTTCTGTCCTACTCCCATCCATTGGTGAATTGTATAAATTATTATATAGAGAGCCTTTTTATCAATGTTTCTTTTTATTATTGTTTTTTACATAATGATTGGTAGTCATTTGATATAAACTTCTTAAACATTTCGTAAATACGTAAGTAACGAGTAGATAAAGCTATATACTTTAACTTAGTTTTGCTGTCAAATAATCTCGAAAAAATAAAGTGTTTCACCAAAAATTACGTTACTTCTGATAATTATGACTTAAAATAATTATGGCAGATGAATAGACCCGAATTATAAAGTTTTGATATAAACGCGTTTGATTAGTTTAGATCACATTCTATTAACTTTTTAAACACTAATCATTGCGCATTGAAACCCGTAGCGCATTTCGGGAGCCCCTTGTAAAATTCTCACAGCACCCACACCAAATATACACTTCACACATGCTTACTTTAGCGGGCGAGATGCAAATCGTTAATTTATAGCCAGTAGCAAACTGTATAAAACGTACCGCAAGCATGGCCGCGGTTCAAAGACCTATTACTGAACAGTTTGCCGCTTATTTGAACAAGTGTTTCCTTCAACATTAGAGGTCTTGCACACCGGCTGTCCATATGAGCAATGCTTTTGGCATAAGTACTTGTCCATAGCAATCCCGCGTGTCGAATGTTTTGCCGTTCTGTTTACTTGCAATAATTCCAACGTACAGATTAATCTTTTAGAGAAAATGGACTTGAAGATTGATATGTTACATTCTGAAGGTAAAGAAAGACCGCGGGTTTGAAAGCAGTTCACGGATGATCATGAGATTTCGGTTATTGTGTGAACATGTACAGATTATTCTTTTACAGAAAATTTAGTCTGAGGCATGTAATATTCTAAACTTAATGTAAGGCCGCAAGTTTTCAAGGGCACGTTTTATAAAGCTACAAGTAACAATTTCACAGGTCTAAACTGGCAACACTGCTCAAATGGCTGGTCGTCATTGGTCGAGATTGTGTCAAATGGAAACTTGTAACCTGTAAATTGTAATTTGTAGCTTTATAAAACAGGCCCCTGGTGACCATACGAGTAATAGTAACGACCAATTTAAATAAAACTTATCGGGCCTTTTAATGTGCCTTTGTTTTTTCGGTTGGAAACTGATCCCCGGCGCTTCTTGGCAATGCATAAAAGAGGTCGAACACCTGAATAAATCATGCAAACTTTCATGTTAGCGCAGGCAAGCTGGTAAGACGGAGCGGGCACGGCCCTTTATCTCAGTTTGCACAAGACACCTCGCTTAGGAATCGGCATTGGCAATAATTATCCTACAGCTCTGTTGAACAATAGGAAATAAATAAATATTCAGAGTATTCTGAAAACCATTTTAAATCCTTAAATTTATTTGATTGTCCATTGTTTCTTGTGAATGTGAGTTCGCTATTTAGGGTAAGGCTTCGGACCTTTAATAGTACTGCTGTATCTTTTCTTGTTTAATCGCCAGGGATCTGTCAAGAACTCAGTGGCAGGACTTGGGTTTCTACTAGAAGTTGAAAACGTGCACTGGACGCTATTTCCCGTGTTGATATAATCATCAAATAAAATCATCGCAAGTTCGTTTATCGAATGAAGAAGGCAAACGAGCACACAAAACAATCTAATGATAAGATGCGTTGCCAACCCTACCAACTAAGATGGCATGCCTTAGCAACCTCGCTTGCTGCCTTACCGGTAATAGTATGTAATAGGGCTTCTATTCAACTCGCCTTTTTTTAACTTGGCCGCTATTACTCTCAAGGAAATAAAAGGTATCAAAACGTTGATGATACGGAAGCAGACCAAAAAACAATACGGTTAGGTGTACAATTTCAGTCCCGCAAGTTTTTAATATTTATTAAATGCTTAAATGCAGTCACGAGATTAAATTTGGTACCCAACTTAGGTCCATAGTCAATCTGACTTTCTGCAACAATACGGTTGAGTTTCCTAAAAGTTACAAATGACTTGTCATCTCTAATGAAATTGACGACTTCAAGCATATTTTTCTTGGGTCCCAAATGAATGCTCGTGACCGTACAACATACTTTAAACATTTTTACAAATTTTCGCCAAACTGCAGAACAGTTAGTTGGCCAAGGATGTGCGCTTTTAAATTAAAATTTGGTACAGTGCAGTTAAAACTACTTCCGAGAGTAAACATGTAGAGGGTAAGTATCTTATCTAACAAATGTATTGTTTATCAGTCTATCTTCTGGGGCACGTTTTATAAAGCTACAAGTTACAATTTTACAGGTCTAAACTGGCAACACTGCTCAAATAGCTGGTCGTCATTGGTCGAGGTTGTGTCAAATGGAAACTTGTAACCTGTAAATTGTAATTTGTAGCTTTATAAAACAGGCCCCTGGTGTTCATTAACCAGGATTTTAATTTGTATTTAAAAACTTTCTTGCTTTTGCATTCATCCTCTGAGAAAAGACTGTTAAAAATCCGTGGTATTATTATAGCATAATAAATCATCTGGGTTAAGATTAATAAACTCTGAGCGGCAGTAAGTACGCAATTTACAGTATGAATGTGTCTAACACTAAGCCTAAGCTTGTGAAAGCATGGTTAAGGTCGACGGTCACTCTATGGGTCAAGCAAACTTTCTTCAGTTAGCTCAGAAACTACAGCCTAATTAGTGCCTTAAAGGTAGTCAATTCAAATACCAATGTTGAATCATTAAAATTGTATATCATTATCTTTTGCATTAGTTTATCCAAAATCAAGCCAACCTACATTATAATGCTGTGGCCATAGAATAAAATGAAATACTATATCCTTCTCAAATCTAAAGAGAATGGCAAATTACTAAGAGAATAGCTAAGGTTTCGAAACGAATATGTTCTCGTGTGGTAAGTGTTAATTTGTTTTCCCGTAACTCCTAAACTGCTCATTGTATTTTCACGAATGACTTGTCGACTTGTCTATGTTCCGCGTGTCATCGTCTACGCAACAATATGCAAATAAAAACTGGAAAATCATTGTAACGTGTCGATAAACACCTGTATCATCCTTCAATAGTAGTTTTTATTTTACGAGCATATTACATATTTCATTAGCATTGAAAATTCTGATAATAAGTGGATGATTGGCATTGAGTAAGTATATTTCAAAACACCCTGCGTGTCACAAGTTTAACATGTGTATGTGTGTATTCGTGAGACTGTGTGTTCTGTGTATCTAAAGCATCATAGCTTCCAAATGGATGGACCGTTTTAGATGCGGTTTTAAGAAACTTTGGACTGTCCATCTACTTCTGTTGCTGAATAATTAAAACGTTTTTTGGGTTCGGGTAAAGTCGGAGCCCGTTGTTTCTCCTTTTTTTGGTCATAATGTCATTGTTAACATAATTATTGATAGTCATAATTTTTGTATCGCTGGAACCGTGATCATTTCGAAATTTCCTAAAGATCTAACGTGTGAACAAGGTTAGGTTAGGTTAGGGGAACCGTGATCATTTCAAAATTGCCTAAAGATCTAACGTGTAAACAAAGTTAGGTTAGGTTATTTTTGATTTATGAAAATCCTTCAAAGGTTATATGTTTATGGAAGTCAATATAAGTGAGTTAAACAGCATAGTAGCGTATAAGAGGGAGGGAAAAAGAAGTATAAAACCGAAGGTCATCTTAAAAGCTATTGCACTGTATATATTTTTAAAGGTAGTAACATTTTCTAAAAGAATATTCCAGCGACCGCCAACCCGCAAACCGCCAATGTTTTTAAATCATCAAAGTAAAATTTCATTTCCTACGAAGTGTTTATTTTACTTTGCCGCGGTGCAGATGTTTTCGGTAAGTATAGTATTAACAACTAAATGCGTTTTACGGCCCGATGATCACAGATTACGCACATTTGAAGAGTAATTCTATAATCAGTTATGTTGTTATGACGTTTATGTTTTAATCCTAATGAAATTAATGGAAACATTTATTTGTAGAATACTCTATAAGGTAGTAGAGATATAATGATATAAAGAGTACAAATAAATATTGCAAAGTGTTTAGCTGTGCGGGCGTGCAAATGTTTATCACAATGTAAGTTACATTAACATAATAATAAGAAATGACAATTAAATTACGTACATTTCACTGTAATTCACTTTTATTTTAAGTTTAATGTATTGACGACGTGCTAGCCTAGTTGGTAGTGACCCTGCCTACGAAGCTAGCGGTCCTGGGTTCAAATCCCGGTAAGGGCAGATATTTGTGTGATGAGCACGAGTATTTGTTCCCGAGTCGTGGATGTTTTCTATGTATTTAAGTACTTATATATTTCTCTATATAAGTATTTATATCGTTGTCTAGTACCCATAGTACAAGCCTAGAGCTTAGTTTGGGACTAGGTCAATTTGTGTGAGATCGTCCCGTGATATTTATTTATTTTATTTTTTATTTATCTAACATTTCATTTATAAATTATTAAAATACTAGTCATCATCAACCATTGAACTAATTTTGATTCTTCGGTATGGAAAAAGTAACGGAGATGGAAAATACTGTTTGTTCCAGAAAAGGAAAAACGACAATAGATTTATACCCAAATTAAAAATATGGGTCGATAAACCTTTTTGAAAGCCTTTTTCCTTCAAAAATGGGTTTCTATGCTTATAAAGATTTTGAACTCAAAACGAAGCGACACTTTATTACGATCAACTACTTTAAATTGTTGTATCCGTTGAACCCTGTCACGATTTAACGTTGGCTTTCTGCGACCGAGTTCAACAGTAGCCCAGTTGTTAAGGTTGTGTACAGTTGGTATCAAGATTTTTTTTCAAATGCCTTAGGTGTACTCACAACAAAAACGGGGTCTGCCACGAATCGTCATGAGTATTCCTGATTCTAAATGGAAATAACCCAAGAATTCTCGATTCTGAGGAAACAATGAATGGACTTCTAGCGAGAATGCCCGATTACGTGTACACATGATAATAAATATTTGCACACTGCACCATCAAAACATACTGATGTGTTCCCATTGTTAAATTATAATACCCATTGTTACTTTTTTTAGCAAATAAACTCTGTTTCCGTAAATCAAATACATGTCGATGAAACACAAGAAGTAATTTTAATATTTATACAGTGTGATGCAAAATATAACTTTTTTTATCTAACATGGAATTTTATAAGAAAAGATGCAATCGAGACAATGTCGTCGATGCTAAATTTCCTACGATATTTTAAATAAACAGGCGGCAGTTTAAAGGTCTTTATTGCATTTTACAACGCTGTAAACCCACCGTAGAATTTTAGGATTAATTTCATTATGGTCAATTATTCACAACGATCGGCGCTCGTTCCGTTTTTTATCCAGCGCTAATAAGCCGAAAAGTATCTAATTTGGATGGCGGTCTCTTTGCTGCTAACAAATTATACCACTTTAGCGTATCGGGATGTTGACTTAATGAAATCTGTATTAACAATCGATAATTAAGTGCCTTTATAACCGTTTGAGTTGATGTTGATTTAGCGACAGGAACTTTAAACGCTATTTAATTAAGATTAAGGTGGTGTTCGGCGCGACGTTAAAAATGTCTAATTAAAACGAGATATAAAGCTTACGAAACTGAAAATGCTTGTGCGCCGTGTGTCCCACCGCGCATGCGCTATCTGCGCGCGCGGCAGTAAAACCTCATTGTAACCCGAGCCTCAAATATGAATTTGAATAATGTTGACCTATCCCGCGACCACCTCCGACATAAATCACCCAGATATTTATGTCCCTCGCCCCTCCCCGGCCCGCGCACCCCCGCGCCTTCAAAGGCTTATTCGCGTCCCAGGAATATAAAATATTAAATAAAAACATACATAAAAAGGTAAGTAATTCGGATTGGAATCGGAGAGTGCATACGATGCGGTTGCGCCTACTTGCGGGCTGCGGTCGCGCAGCTAGCGTAGCGAGCAATGGCTACGCGTTTCACAATGGAAAAAGTAAATATGGGAACCGTGGAGTTCGGTGCTTATGTGTAAATGCCGTGGAATATAATGCACGCTTCTGAAACATCTTTCGGTGGATAAGTGTTTATATTATGTGGGAGACTTTCAAGGTCAAGGTGCTTAGACATGCATACTTAACGCTAAAGTTAACGATTCTCGAAAACGGTCATTTTTGGAATTGACATAATCGCTCATTGGCAGCTTACGTCCATCGTAGACATTTTCGATAACGATAACGTTCTTAGAATCATCTATGCCCACTGAATGGAGACGTTTGATGTGATCATTGAAAAAGCATACAAGCCTTCTGAAGATCAAGTGAAAAAGGGTCTAAGTCTAGTATACTCCGTTCATGTATATACCCTTCTTTATTACGATTTAAATCGACTTGTACCCTTTATCACTAGGACCCTAACTTATCTTTGCACCTAAGTATACACATAGAAGTACATCGTATAAATCAAGTCCGGCCTTTGTTATTATTCTTACACTAGCTATAAGTAGCAACAGAGTGGTCGATCCGACTGATCAGTCACCTTCAAAGTGTGACGAACACGCGGATAGCGGTCGCCCCACCTACCTGCCAATTCAACAGCCCGTTTATCTTCAACTTTTGTTACCCGCTGTCTAGTTAACTCCTCTCTTAAGCCAGTTGATAGACGTCATAGTCAGTCAGGCTATAGTTAGTCTAATCGCCAGTAAAAAGTAATGTTTCACTAACAACTAGAGGCTGAATAAATAGCTGTCACCACCCGCTAGTTACGCAATCCACCATCCAACGGCAAGCATAATGCATTTATCTTCGTGGCATCTGGCATGTAACGTACCGCTTCCCGTGAGCATTAACTTTACTCATACCTATTCCCTGTTATTTATGAGAAATAAATAATACTATTAGACGGAGATACCGATTCCTGATAAAAAGTGAGCTGAGTTAAATGGGAGGCACAGTGGAAGCAGAAAGAAAGTAATGGAGGCGCATCGAACCGGTTTGGAGATTTTTACGAATGCAAGGCTGGTCGGCCGGGAGCGGCGCGCCGCTATGTGCAGGCACATAACATAACCGACGGATTCGCGGCGCACGGGCACGCACACTCGCACGCCCGTCACAAATTGTATTGCTCACCGATATACCGATTATCATCCGCACATAACTGGATTCCAGCACATCAGCCTTTTAAAATATTTGCCGTGTAATCTACGTACTAATGCATTGAAGCAATTATTTGTATGTTACCGGCAAACAATAACTTCCTCGAACGAATCGTTATTTCAAGATTTAGGTTGGCTTTGATTGAATTACGGTCTCAACACTGGTTGGCAAATTGAGTTTTGTGAAAAGCGTAAACACCTTGTCTAATGGGCGTAGATGCATTTGATTATGACCTACTCAGCGCGGGCGCAGGCGATTAATTGACACTGCGGCGCTGCTCGCCGAAATAGCTCGGATAAACACGTCTTCAATATCCAATTTTAGCGTGTGCACTACTTCTTTGGTTTTTATAGTTCTTTTCTATAGTGCAACACCAAGCTTAGTCCAATGACTTCTATCTGAAAAGATTTCAGAGATAGTGTCGCCTATGCTCACGGACTTCATTGTGAAAGCGGTGTTGCTAGATAAAGTAAAATGAGTCTTAACGATCGAAGAAATTATATTATCATAAAGACTGAAACGTTAGTCACCACATGAATCTACTACAATCGTATTTATTATTTAAAACTGAAATGAAATGAAACAAAATAATCTACAAATGGCGGGCGGATGCCATCAGGCATTATTTACTAATCAACCAATTTGCCAAACAGAAACAAGTGAAGGTATTTCACTATTATATAAGGAGTCAAGTTTTCATAAAACAACGCACCAAATATTCGGTCCGAAGCGACAATTATGAAATAACAATGTCGCAGGTTCATATTTCAACTGACCTACATCGCCGGGCACGGACGTCACTGGCGACTGTGTGTGTGTTTGTCGACTCGAGTGTGTTTACCTAGCCATTACAGCGCGGCCGCTGAAATCACAACACTAACTGAAACAATCATATTTTTGTCACATCCCGTTTGCGAAAAGAGTTTCCTCATAATCTCAGCGTTGGACTATTTGCTTTGGCTTGTATTAATTAATACCCGGAATATTTGCAAGCCTTTAGAGAGGTTTAACCGAATGATTACTTAAGAGATTATAATGCTCATAAAAGTCACTTCATGCAATGTACACAGTTATTAAAAGTCCATCACATTGGCGTATGTACTCTCAAAACATCGGCAACTCGGCCCCGGCGGTTTCTTTGACGATACGCACGTCAGATTTCTATACATATTTGCCGACCACAATAGTCGATTACTCACGTAAACTCAACTATTATGTGTGCTAATAACTACGTCAATATTCTGCTTGATTATCATTCACCATTGGAAAATAGACCAGCTACGTAAGCGTTTCCAATAATAGGGAAACCGCGAGAAATACCTATTTCTAACTAAAACTTACCGACAAATCCCACAATAACTCAGCTGTGAAAAAACCTTTTACAAAGTACAAAACTATGAACATTTGCCCATAATTTATCTTATGAGGAACAGACAACAGAATAGAACATAAAACTACTGAAAACAAGACAAATCAAAGAAATTGAATTCAAAACTACTTTGAAAATTATAAAACATAAAATCACCCTATTAGGCTATGAAAACCTATTTGTATAATTACGTAATATATTTATTTATATACCATGTTCGGTCAGCCGGTGTATTATTATAATGGGTTATTTAAAATATTTAAAAAACGTGTATTAATAATGCCAGTTTTATTAATACCCAAAGGAATTTTTTTAATAAAATAGGTTAATTTAAGTATCATCCAAATAAATATTGGATTAATGACTAACCAACAATGCCCCTTGAACTTTCCATGACCAAAATTCCTTTCAATGTTAGGTATGTGCCTACTATGTAAGGAATTTACACACTTAGTCACTTGTAATACTCATCAATACCATCATTTCTAATTTCAGTTTAGAGTAGGAGGAAAATGGATGATTTTAACTAACATAGTTGTTAGATTAATGTTACCTACTTCACTCACCATTAACAGACTATAAGCGGTAAACAAATTCTTCTATTATTTTATCAATACGGGTAAATCGTTAAAATGATTTTAACGGATCACGGGGTTTTTAATACAAGAAAGTACAAGATATTTGTGGTAAGGGCATTTGCAAATTTGTCAAATGAAAGAGCATTTATAACAATTTATAATACATCCACTGTAAAGAGAGGAGTTTCAGGAAGCCACATTTATTGCTTTGGGACTGTTGTCTCTTCCCCTTTTGAGGAACACTATACAGGGTGGAAAAGACGAACGCCACAAGGACGGCAACTACCTCAACTATTGAAAACAGCCAATTCTACACAAAGGCGACTTTTGAAAATTCGTCTGCCTTAACCGGGACTCGAACTGGTCGAATATGACAAAACAACAAAGCTGTGTTTTATCATACAAATTGAAAGGGTCGTTGAAAGTGATAATTTAAATCTATAGGTACAACTCATACGCCTTTAAACTAAGTTAAGACCGAAATAAAACACGATTTATTCCCGGTTAAGGCAGACGAATTTTCAAAAATCCATAAATGCAGTAATTTTTTTTTTTTCAAAAATAGTCTCCTTTGTGTAGAATTGGCTATTTTAAATATTTTAGGTAGTTGCCGTCCATGTGGCGTGCGTTTTTCCATCATGTATAATCAAAGCAGGAATTATGCTTTTTGTCTAAGTTTTAATCTGCCCTATATCACAAACTTGATAGGAGACAAGTGACCATATTAAATCTCAATTCCAAATGCTATTATAACGTGACCGAGTCCCTATAACAGCTTCATTCATGTAGGTAATCCATATTCGTACTGCTACATCAAAACAGTAGTAACTCAAGTCATAACGTGTTTTTTTAAAGAAACTGTTACTTTTTCAGGATTTTTTAAAATCAAACCTAACCTAATCTAGCCTTATCTACACGTTAGATATTTCAGAACTTCTGAAAAGTTTACAGTTTCAGCGATATAAAAAATTATGTCAACCATTACATTATGAGCAATAAAATTATGGGAAACAAAGGGCTCCCACTTGAAACAAAACTAGCAAAGATTTTGAGTTGATACTGTTTTGATCTAGCAGGGCGAATTACAGTGGTGGTAGGACCTTATGCAGGGTCCGTTCGGATCGCTGCCACCTCTCTTTAACCTACCACCAAGCAGCACTCGCATTGTTGTGTTCCGGTGTTGGAATAAGACAACCGGCGAAATTACTAGCATATAGGCTCTTTATTTTAGTCCTTAAGATTGGCAACGCATTTGCCATCTTAAGATTAGTCTTGAGAATGTAAATGTCTATGGGTCTCAGATCCTTACCATCAGATGGCGTGTGTACTCGTTTGCGTTCCCTATGCCATAAAAAAGTAATATAATTTAATTGTCGCTCACTACTTCTAAGTTACAGGTAATGAGCGACAGGCTGTACGAGTAACTGTCAGTATAGTAACATAAGTATCCGTTGAATGAAAATTGAAGAAAAGTTAAGTGCTTAGTTGGTATTATAGAGAGAATTTCTCTAAATAAGTGTCTGTTTTCCGGTGGAATTCCGTACTTAAAGCATTGTAATAAGTGTTTGTTTGTAACTTGTATTTGGTGATAATTTTCGCGTATAAAAGAGCAAATAAATTAGTTGCATTCGAGTTTTCCTTTAAATACTGTGAGTAGATTAACAGCGTAAAGAGAATATCGCTGACCGACGGCAGTTAAGCGATTATAACGCCGGCTCTGTGGGCATTTGTATCACACATTTATATCTTTCCAGAGATTACCTGAGCTGAATCCATTTCAATAAGCTTTATCCCTTTCTTCCCTTCCCCTTTATTGGTAAACTAGACAAAGTAGAAAGACAAATCATAGTCATTTTGAAAAAACAAATTGGTTTCTAATTTCAATATCGCTTAGATACTTTATAAAGAGCTTAATTTCAATGGAAACTGTCTGTAACCTAACTAAATCGTTTAAACATTTAGGCAATTTATAACTTTATATTTGTATACAAAAAAATAGCATGATAATTATTATCATCTGTCAAACTGCTATAGTTTGATGGAGAAAAAAACGATCACATTACTAAACATTTACATAGATCACAGACATACCAAAATTTACATACATATATCTTAACAACATACATTCAAATAACACCATAGACTCATACAAAAGGTAACACCATTCACACACGGGAAACTAACGCTGTACATTGATCACAATAACAAGTTTTTTCAGTTTTAAAACACTAACAGCCTACGGAATTATTTAGGTAACTTGCTAACGAAAAACAAGACGTGTTTGGTGTAAAAACTGTCAAGAAACAAAGGGACAAATGCCATTTGTCTTCTGCTACTTATTACGGGATGTGATAAAAGAATTTTAAGACAACCTTCTGCACTTGCCTTGTACGGAATAATAGATAATGCAACGAACTATATCAAATCGGCTACAATAACAGTAACCGTCAACAATAAGTAAGTTTCCCGTAGTCCTCGTGTTTTCACAAAACATCGTGAATGACAAGGCACGAGTTTGAAAGCCCTCGACACCAACTTTTATGGCAGTCGTATATTACACCCAAACTGGCATCAAAATTGAAAAGGGATCATCATTCATCGATTAGTCACAGAGACAAAACATAGTCGACAAAGCCTGCGTAATTGCAGAGTTACAATCGTAACACTCTCTGCGAAGCTACCGTAACACCCGCAATTTGTGTCCATTGTTCGTGTTTACGCCGGGATTGTCTTAGCTACCCGCAACCCGCGCCGCGCGACCTGCGCGGGCGCATCCACGATATGTTTTCAAAACAGGGAACGCTTCATCAAACTCATTGTTTCCGTGACAACTTCCTGAGAATCGCGGGCATCTTTATATCACTGAAGACCGATCTAACACCGTCCATCGAATCAATTGTAACATATTCGCGCATCAACTCAAGTTATTTTACTCGTAATATAAGAACTAAACTACCCTATCGAAAAACTCACCTGGGTCATAAGGCGGTCGGCGCCGGTACCCTCGTCATCCTTGAAATCGATGTCCGGATTATAATTAGGCACTAAGTCTTTGAACTTTTCGTCGTCCCTGGTGATGCGGCCCTCGGAAGGGCCGCTGGCGCGGCCGTTGTCCTCGACGATGTTGGGCACGTGCTGACCGAACACGAGGGGGTAGAGGCGCCGCGGCCCCGGGCGGTGCGTGAAGCCGCGGCCCGGGCCGCAGGCGGCCGCCGCGCCCAGCCACAGTAACGCCAGAGCCAGCCTCATCTCGTGGACATCCCGCGCGCTCGCCGCACGACCACCGCGCGCCGCGTCAGAAGCGACACTGCGCCGGGCCCGGCCACCATCCCTCGCACCACCGGCCACCGCCGCCGCCCGCGTCACCACCGAACACCTTGTCGAAAATTCGATGACACACTCTTGAAGTCTTGACCGTGGCAGAATTACCTAATGAAATTTCAGGCAATATTTCCTCATTTGCAGATCGGTATAAATTATAATTCTATGTGTGAAAAATAATTTTCATAGTGCAGGAAGCTTGAGTTCTATAGAACTGAGTCTTACTTGATTCTCTTAATTAAATTTTTAATTATAATAATTTAAAAAATAATATTATATTCTAACCATGAAAATGCTCGGAAATATACTCCACGTTTTTTGTAAAAATCTCCTTGGACCATTTAATCACAACCAACAAAAACATAGTTAATTCAAATAACACGTAGATCGATTACTGCAATTAAGACGCGTAGCATTATTATTTGTAAGTATTCGTAGAACTGACGTAGCGTCATCGTAGCGTCGTCGTAGCGTAGCCGGTTGACATCTAACATGTTTGTGCTACATATGTACACTCGGCTAAATTTGTGGTCTTTCGATTTTGTCACTACACCCTATAAAATAAAATAAATCCTAACGTCGATCCTTCCAATTGATACACACAACTCATCGAGTTCATTGTTTTATGACGGACAAAAGTTTGACCTAGGGGCCATGAATCACTTATTTGGCAACCTGTAATTAAAAAAAATAATTAAAAAATTGCCGAGCTAAATAACTTAGTGCATTTCACAAACATTACTACAATAGCTTCAGTAAGTATACGTCCGTACTAAATCAATTAGGAACATTTGCCATTCTTTGTCTAGGTTTCAAGAAGGAAAGTCGATCCATTTTCTTTATCATTTTTGGGCCTTAAACTCCTACAAATAGAGTCAAAACCTGGCAAAGGAGTTTCTTGTTTGACTGTATGAAACTAGTCTTACAGATCACATAATTTCTTTCGGTTTTCCCGCCCTCTGGTGTTGACTTTCCCATTTAGTATTTCTCTAATAAACCGGAATAACATTCGCGTACAGTTTGAATTACCCCGTGACGTCACCACGAAGATGTACTGTAACGATTTCACAAACTGTTGGTCAAACGACTCATTGTAATGTGAGTGCGATCGTGCTTAATGGTAACGATTGAAAACCAATGGAAACTGCCAGAACTGGTAGAGTTTTAGGCAAGTCATAACACAAATTTATTTGCCAGAATTTTCAAAACAATTTTTAATATTTATGCTCGATTAAAGTAAAGATTTATGTTTCTTTAAACAACTGAAGAAGAATTAGGGGAGCTAATATGCGTTTAGCGCATGACAAAGTTTGGATAAGACATCCGTCACCTTCTGACACGTAAATAAGTACGAGAGGGACGGATGCTTTATCCACATTTGACACGCACAGGGCTCTATTTTACTAGATAAAATCATATCTTTATGACACGGAAAAGCCATACAGGCCACCTGATGGTAAGTGGGATCTGTGAACTATAGATTAATCTAAAGACTGCAATCCTAAGATCTCAAATGCGTTGCCAAACACAAGGCCTAAGATGGAATGCCTAACATTTTATTAGACTTGTTGTTTTTTGACACAATTGTTTTAAGATCCATCCGGATCACTACCACCATTTTCATTGACCTACCGCCACAAGCAGCAGTGTTCGCATTGTTGAGTTCCGGTTTTGGAATAAGACAACCGGTGAAATAACTAGCTTAAAGGCATTCCATCTTAGTCCTCATGGTTGGTAACTTGCTTTATTACAGTCGAGTTCATAAATATGTGTACACTTTAGTACCTTATCACTTTAATCGCTCTGACAATTTTTATATGGCAGTTTTAACGTGACATTAAATAGACGAGGTACTAAAGTGTACACATAGTTATTTATAACCGCGAAGTACGATTGTAGTCTTGAGAATGCAAATGTCTATTACAGATTCCAAACGATTGCTTTCTACCAAAAAAAAAAAGCCATTTCTAGCAAACCTGTAGTTATGTCTATGGTTGGAACCATCAAAGACGGAAACTTGAACGTAACTTGACACGAGGCGTCGGCTCTGTAATTAAACTTCGATGTCCCTGTCATTACAGTGAGTTGTTATCGGCTTTGAGCTCGTAATACTTAATGGACATTGGGCAGTTAACAACTGTTGACTACAATTAATTAATAATAGTTTTAGATATTTGCGTAACCTATGGTGCCAATCTCTTTAAAACTCATTCACTGCACTTGTAAGGAAATTACTTTTTATCTCGACTGATGAATTACTAATCGTTGTTGTCCCGTCAGAGCGAACCAACAACACTTGAGGGCTGAGATTCTAGGCGTTAAAAACCATATCGTCTTTGACCTTGGCCGAGATTCTAGGCGTTAAAAACCATTATCGTCTTTAAACTGGGCCGAGATTCTAGACGGTAAAAATCATATCGTGTTTGACCTGGGCCGAGATTCGAGGCGGTAAAAACCGTATCGTCTTTGACCTGGGCCGACATTCTAGGCGTTAAAAACCATATCGTCTTTGACCTGGGCCGAGATTCTAGGCGTTAAAAACCATATCGTGTTTGACCTGGGCCAAGATTCCAGGCGGTAAATACCATATCGTCTTTGACCTGGGCCGAGATTCTAGGCGTTAAAAACCATATCGTCTTTGACCTGGGCCGAGATTCTAGGCAGTAAAAATCATATCGTATTTAACCTGGGCCGAGATTCTAGACAGTAAAAATCATATCGTGTTTGACCTGGGCCAAGATTCCAGGCGGTAAATACCATATCGTTTTGACCTGGGTCGAGATTCGAGGCGGTAAAAACCGTATCGTCTTTGATCTGGGCCGAGATTCCAGGCGGTAATAACCATATCATTTTTGACCTGGGCCGAGATTCTAGGCGTTAAAAACCATATCGTCTTTGACCTGTGCCGAGATTCTAGGCATTAAAAATCATATCGTCTTTGACCTGAGCCAAGATTCTAGGCAGTAAATACCATATCGTCTTTGACCTGGGCCGAGATTCTAGGCAGCAAATACCATATCGTCTTTGACCTGAGCCGAGATTCTAGGCAGTAAATACCATATCGTCTGTAACCTGGGCCGAGATTCTAGGCAGTAAAAATCATATCGTGTTTGACCTGGGCCAAGATTCCAGGCGGTAAATACCATATCGTCTTTGACCTGGGCCGAGATTATAGGCGGTAAAAAACATATCGTCTTTGACCTGGGCCGAGATTATAGGCGGTAAAAACCATATCGTATTTGACCTGGGCCGAGATTGTAGGCGCTAAAAACCATATCGTCTTTGACCTGGGCCGAGATTATAGGCGCTAAAAACCATATCGTCTTTGACCTGGGACGGGATTCTAGGCGCTAAAAATCTGTTATCGTATTGTCACCTTTTTTATAGCTCTTATTTACTTGACAATAATGGCGGCCGAGTTAAAAACAATAATGTGAATGAGAATAGAAGCCCAAGGCGTGCATTCTCTTAGCTAACTTAACCGTGGCTTGTATGAGCTCGCTCGCTGAACCCACCGATCAAGAGTCGTTTTAACAAATATACACCGCCGTCATGTTATTCTGTAAAGCTACTCACTCTTTCATTCAACTGACGAATTATTAACGAATGAGTAAGTTGTTCCGTCAGCGTACAAACATTTCAGGGCGTGCATTCTCAATTAGGAAGATGAACTATAAGCCTTAATCGTGGCTTATAGTTCATCTTCCTTTTGGATACATTAACTACGTGTTAGTACGGCTATGGACTTTACTTATTAGACCGATATATAGAACCTTGTCACAGAAAGCCATTGATTAATGTTTCAACGTCTTCATTACGACAGGGTTCTATAGTGACTCAATAATGTAATGATACTTTTGCATTCGTAGTGTGAATTCGAAGTTACATTATCTCTCGATTATTTTTCTTTAGTAACAAATTACAGGTGATAAGGAGATGGGCATTTTAAGTTTCTTTAGTGTTTTGTAGTAATCATTCGTCACTTCTATAGTTATAGGTACCTAATGCCGCATAAATCGTGGGAGCAGACGGGTCATGTTGTGATGGTCGGTCAAATAGAACGTAGAAATGTGCGAAGAAATTTGTCTAGCCTCCTAAAGCCCGTCATACAACAATGTTTGCCAATGGAATATTAATCTATTACGAATACAATAGAGTCGATTATCTAATTAAATTGTCAGTCATAAAACAAGAGAAATTCCACTTTATCTCCTTTACAATGGGTGTTTATTACAATGGCCGTATTATATAAAAAAATTGTACGCGGGACCTTACGAGGCTAGAGAATATAAGGTTACTATCCTACAATTTAATAAAATAGCTCCTTAATAAAAATCGATTAGTTTTTAGGTGTATCCCAATGCTCAAAGCAAAAATATTTCAATGGTTCTATTTATCTAAAATGTTTTTAAATGTGAATTAAGAATATCCCATTGTTTTGTGGATGCAGCCTTTACGTTCGATATGCTAAAACAACACTTCAAGTTCAAGTTCCAGTCATAACACGTGCAGCCAGGCAGTTCAATATCGATGCAACGAGCACATCTAGTCACGCCGAGAGGTCAAGATACCCATTTCATTAATTTACCCCGACAAAACAACGCGAAGGTTCTTTCAAAGTTGACCTAGAAAGGGATTGTTTTAGAGGATTTATGAGGCATTTGCATAAGAAGTGCCTTTTGAGGACGATTTGTACGCAAGCGAAGAACATCATACAATAAATGCATGGAACGTATAATCAGCTCGTAAGTCATCGGGTTGAGCTTGTATGTTTTCTTCCGGCATTCCTGGAGACTACGCATCTTATTAACATAATATGACTTCGGAAATTTGACTTTGCGGATTTTAGGTTGCTTTTGGATAATAATCTTAAAATCCGTGCAATCCCATTTTACTATTGTCGATTTTCCTATGACTTAAATATCAGTGCAATGGAATTCAACTTGGTGCCTAGCAGAAAATGAGTACGTACAAACACTTACGAAGACTTCATATAAAAGTGTCCATGGTTCAAAAATACACTACATCATTATAATTTTTTAAACCGCTTTCGTTGAATTGAGGTTCTGAGGAGTTAGTTTCAGAGGGCTCAGACAAGATGCACTACGCTAACTAACGTTTCTATTCGATTTGTTTTTAAACCAATCGCGTCACTGGAAGATGACGTGATACGAAAAGTCACGTGGTCTACCAGTGACGCGATTGGTTTAAAAACGAATCGAATAGAAACGTTAGTTAGCGTAGTGCATCTTGTCTTATAATACAGAGCTGTTGTTTGGTTATCGACAAAAGCGATTCTCATTAAACTAGCTAAAAACCACCTTCGGTATACCACCGTTTGGGCTTTTTGTGTCAATCGTTGGGCTAACAGGCAGACACATAAGGCTGAAGCCAAACAAGCGTAATTTTAACATTTGGCTTCATACAAAAACTCCTGTTTGGTCCACAAGGCGACGAAAAATTAATTGTACTTTTGTATGATGCAGAAATTACGCGACCGAAAATATGGGACTCACAACTCAAAAATTACAGCCACGCAAGTGTTAAAAGTTTTTTAACTTAAAACGCATCGTGTGGCATGTAGTTCCAAGTCACCACAGACCAGATACCTCTCCTACCCCCTACTTTACCACCCCGACAAAGTCAGATGATAGGTGACAATTTTATGTAGAACAACGCAGCGGCGGCGACGAAACAACGCATAGGCAATGCTCGAGTGGCATCCCTCTATCTTGGAATCACAGCGTGTTGCGACAACGCAACGTGTGGCATCGCTCTTACCATCAAGTGGTGGCCTGTGAACTGGATTGCATACTACTTGGCAAAAAAAAACACCCAGGACTAGAACACACAGCTATCTGTGACTGTCATCCTGCCTTTACATGAACTACGCCGTCAACTAATCTGGTAATAATAAGTGTATGCCAAATCCATGACCTAATTTTAAACAATAGCGGATTGCTTTGTAAATGCAAAAAGGTCTAGTCCCTTTCTCAGGAAGGAAATGCACATTAGGTAGATAAAACAGTGGGAACCAATTCAGGCATTCGCACATCCTTATCGGCATTACTGAGAAGTCTCGAAGCACGGGAACCACTGTTGAACCGGCGGCTAGCGGAAGAAACCCGCGACTTGTTCGGCGCTCGGTAATCCCTCTCTACCTAGTCTGTAATGAAAGAGACGCAGTGAGCTACCAGCGAGAAAATACAACCTGTGCTAGCCATTCAGGGGAGCACAAAAAAGGTGCGAATGCAACGCACTTTGCGGTTCACACGCCGAGCGATAAGATTATTAAAATTACAAAAGATTTTGACCCGTGCGGGGTTGAAACTATGGGGTATTTACTTATGCTAATGAGCTTAGGTACGTCTAATAAAATTTTCAGGGTTATTAAATTAAATTAAATTAAATATAAAAATTGTTTATTCTTATAAATCACAATAACATGACATAAAAGTGTGAGATCTCCTAGGTATTGAGTTTACAATGAAACCTGTGTCAGGAGATCCCGCTCCTCCATAGGTGGTTAAGAATTTTGTTTACAATTAAAAAGTTAAAAATATAAAAGTAAAATAGGGGTGAGTGTGTTTGTGCATGTGCGTGTGCGTGTGTCTCTGTGTGTGTACCTATTTAAGTAAAATTTGTTTTATTTTAACAATAGCTCTACTGTTTCTGTATAATTTAATGTTTAAAGCCACTCCATCGTAACACTTTAATTGACTGATAAAAGATCCAAAATCCTCGACTTAATTGAGGCCTCTACTTTTAGAGCATAGTTCTATCAAGCTTAGCCAGGAACTGACCCGATTTAATAATGTTCCAAGTATTAAATCCTCTGAGACAGACGGATGGACACGAAAGTGAATAAATATATACCCTAAAAACTGTACTGTAATCCGTTTGGAAGCAATGAAGCCACGGACAGACACACAGACAGATAGTCGAATGTTAGTGCTCGGCTTTTTATGCTCCTATACATATTCCAACTAAGTATATAAACTTTACGTAACCCGTAAAATCTTGCCAAAACTCGTATTTTTTATGTAAGTGACGTATCGAGAACCTTTTTTTAAATAGCTATGTGTTTTTTCCAGCACTTTATTGTCCTTTTGTAATGTTCAACATTACAGGAAGTGAAAACGCAACGTTTATGGCCTTCCCCGGCGCCACAGCGATAGCGGTCAGACTGTCGGACTCAGGAACAATGCACTTGTTCACACAGATATAACCCAATAACGAATATCCTTCAAGTTCATTCATGATCTGTGAAAGGGAACGTCCTCGAATTGCTTCCCTAATCATAAACAGCGGTTACAGATAACGTTAAACCCCACAGATTGAATATTTTTGTTTACCGAGTGAGTTAACTGTTGATCTGAAGACGCAGGTAGAATTTGAACTGTCGTTTAGCAAGTGTGGGAGCGGAATGGTCATTGCTTGAATGGGTAGGTTTTATTTTCCAACTGTTCATGATTTAAAATTTAGGTAGGTACTACTTACCAATATCCATATCGTCGGCCTAAATTGCAAACCTGCTAAATCCATTTTTAGGATTTAGCAGTTTTGCATTCTAAATAGATGAAATAAAGTGCAAACCTGCTAAATCCTAAAAATGGATTTAGCAGGTTTGCAATTTAGGCCGACGGTATGTAAAATATCTATGCGAATTCAATCGCGATAAGAAATTATTATTTGTCATTACATTTTTTGTGGTTGTAGCCTCGTGTGGTTGCCGAGTTAGAATAGTGCCACTCCATGTCTTCCCGTGGATGTCGTAAGAGACGACTAAGGGAATAAAGGCTTGTAGTACTGTTAGGCGATGGGCTTGCAACCTGTCACTAATACGCTGGTAAACATCTTAGCCTAATTGTGCAAGTTGTGGTTATAGAATTATCAACAAGTTTTTAGAGATGTTTGTAATTCTGTAGCTCTGCCTACCCCACTCTGGGAACGAAGGCGTGAGATTATGAGATTATGTACATTTTTTGTCTTATTGTACCGCGGTCCGAATTGTCAATTAACCTAGACAGGTTTTCAGCCGTACCACGTCTATCAGACATCTTTAGTACCTATTGTCATTAATACATGCAGTTCTGCAGTTCGGTTAGGCTAGGTCAGTCTAAAGTCAGGCTAAAGTTTGTGTGTGTCAGTCTGTTACACCTTCACGCTGCAACGGCTGGACGGATATGGATGAAATGGATGTTCTTAAGTTCCCGAGGGAATAACGATAGTCGAAATTCCCCGCAACATGGGACGGCAGAAGGGCGAAGGACGAAGGGCGAAGGACGAAGGACGGCGGACGAAACGAAACAATAACTCGGTCTAACGAGGCGTTAAGACTTAGGCCCTGTTGTTTGACTAGTTAAACTAACTAATTGTTAAAAATCGAAAAAGGAATGGAAAATTTGACACATTTCCTTGAGATTTTAACCATTAGTAACGCTTTTTGACCATTAGTTAGTTTAACTACCGATCAAACAACAGGCCCTTAATATATAAAATAGGTTTTCCTACAATCGCCGTCACTCAATCGATCAAAATATTGCTATATTAGTGCCTCTATTGAAATAAGTAAAACGACTGTCTTTGATGTGTTATAGGATTGTTCATAACTCGGTCATCGTTACTGTCTAGTAAATAAGAGCTATGAATACGTTAACCATACAAAAACACGTCAATAACAATAAGGTTCTACCATGTAGAACCTCAGACGGCCCTGCCAAGATGCATTGCGCTAACTAACGTTTCTATTCGATTCGTTTTTAAACTAATCGCGTCACTTGTAGATGACGTGATACGAAAAGTCACGTGGTCTACCAGTGACACGATTGGCTTAAAAACGAAACGAATAGAAACGTTAGTTAGCGCAATGCATCTTGGCAGGGCCCTCTGCTCACATTACGTGACACTGCGTACCATGACTTTAAATCAATTAAAACTTCCGTTATTATCATCATTATTATTATTATCATTTCACCTGCTTAAAACAAACCAACGGCTCAAATTTCCAATCCGATTACCGTCCGTTTTGGGTAGCCTATGTAAACGAACAAGTGCGCGGCGAGTGTCGCGCGGCACCTCGAGGAAAGCAAACATCATTTGGAAGCAGCGAGGTGTCGGCGAGCCCTAATGGCTCAGAGTGCTGCGCTAACACGCGGCCTGTAGTGTTTTAAACTGTTTACCCTTCCATAAAGCTCAGCCCGAACATACACGGCATGACGCTGCGGCGGAGAATAACTTAACTACGACGGTTTTTTAGAAGCCTGTACCCTTACCATGAGTTACAATTACCGTACTCGCAAGCGAGCCGAATGCTGTCCCTCATATTCTTATAGAGTGCGAGGGACAGAGCATTCGACTCGCTAGCGAGTACGGTAATTGTATTTCATGGTAAGGGTACTGGTATAAACTGCACTCGAGTTGTTTGGTGTTGCTTACGTGGCGGCGACTTGCTATCTGATGCCCTAGTAATGATGCAAACGCTAGTAACGTTTTTCTTTTCTATCACTCAAAATCTATGGGATAACAGAGGGCCCTGCCAAGATGCATTACGCTAACTAGCGTTTTTATTCGATTCGTTTTTAAACCAATCGCGTCACTGGTAGATGACGTGATACGAAAAGTCACGTGATCTACCAGTGACGCGATTGGTTTAAAAACGAAACGAATAGATACGCTAGTTAGCGTAATGCATCTTGGCAGGGCCCTCTGTTGACCACGTGGTTTATCGCAAACGAGAATGTCATCCCATACGTTTTGAGAGATAGAAAAGGAAAACTTTAGGATCGTTTGCATCTTTGCTACGGCCCCAAAAGTTCAGGACCCGTTAAGATTTATTTTATAGCTAGATTTAGCGTTTGTCTGCTACTCCGTTCACTTAGAACTCGTTCGTTTTTGCCCCGGGAGTAATACAATATTTCGGGATGAAACACATTTATGTTTAAGTCCCATTGACTACCTGTACGCATAATTTCATTAATACCTGTTTAGCTGTTTACACGTAATTGAAAGACGATCTTCCAAAAATCAAAACATCCCAACGTTTTCACAATCTTTTACAATTATATTAGGAGTTTAGTGGATTTTTAGTGGTGGTAGGTCCTTGTGCAGGGTCCATCCGGATCGCTACAGCCATCTTATCCATAAACCCACCGCCAAGCAGCAGTGTTCATGCTGTGTTCCGGTGTGGGGTTAAGATAACCGGTGAAATTACTAGCATAGAGGCATTCCATCTTAGTCCTCAGGGTTGGCAACGCATTTGAAGTCTTAGGATTGCAGTTTTGAGATTGTAGACTTGAGATTTCAAATCTCTATGGGTCTCAGAACCCACTTAGGTACCATCAGGTGGCCTGAGTGCTCGCGTGCCTTCTCCTTGGCATAAAAAAAAGATACAAAGGAGAAAAAAAATTACATAGTCCCAAACCCAGACTAAGTTCTTACGGTTTAACAGAGTAACGCTAGATTTAAATATACAATACAAAAATACGAAGGCAACATCCAGGGCTCAGGTATAAAATATTCGTGCCCATAACACAAATATTTGCCCAGGGATCAAACCCGGGACCGCCAGCACCGTAGGCAGGGTCACTATAGTATACATACATATGTCCCACGTACTATGAGCGTCTACCCGCCAAACTTAAAAATGTACATTCCGACGAAGCATTTAAACACCAGCTTAGAAACCTTTTACTGGATAATCCATTATACTCTGTGGATGAATATATGGAGCTAAAATTGTAAATTTATTTATTATTGTGTTGACAGTTATTAATCCTTGTATATTGACATCGGACGAGTGACCATTTATTTGATGTTTAATTGTTGTTGTTTTAATTAATTATTTTTGTATTCTTTGATTATTAGTATTTATGTTTTGACGATCTCAATGTAATTTCGTATTTTTTGACATGCAATGCAACTTATATTGTAATATTACATTGATTAATAAATAAACTAAACTAAACTAAACATACTCACTCCAAACCCAAGAATCACTTTAGCGAAAAAAACGTTGTGATGAGACCTGCAAAAATCCTTTACGAGCAAAGTTCTAGCTTGTACCTACTGTGCTCAACGAGTAGACTACCTATTTGTTTCCAGTTTCTGTATTAAAAGTTTAAAAAAACAAAAACCCGCCTTCAAAAAGCAAAAAATAACTTGCTTTTTGAAGGCGGGTTTTTGTTTTTTTAAACTTTTTTTTTATTTTATACTTTTTAGTGATCATAATTATGCTGTTATTCTCCCATTTCTCAATTAATAAGAAACAATAGAAAATTTCAACCTCGCCGCAAGCAACGCCGTGGGAAAGTCATAGTCATATATTTAAACCTAATATGCTTCGTCATAGTCGCTCAACTATCGTAATCGAAATATCTTGTCGCCACCCTCGAAATATATACCGTTTAGGAGTTCCGGTGGCCATCTGTGGTCTTCATCATCAGTTCCACTTCACCAAATAGTGCTTTCCAAGACCAAATACAGGAGTTACAATGAAAAATACCAAAATCGCTATGGGTGTGCCTATAAATTTTGAAGAGTTCCGTCGATTCCTCATGGATTTCACCATCAGATCTTCATTTTGATAAGAAGGGGACCAATCGGGAAGCACCAGCTTTCAAATAAAAAAATAATCATCAAAATCGGTTCACCCAGTCGAAAGTTCTGAGGTAACAAACATTTTTTAAAAAAACAGACGATTTGAGAACCTCCTCCTTTTTTGAAGTCGGTTAAAAATCAGCAATTATTGTCACTGTATGCAGAAACACATGCACTGGTATACATAGGCCTGCCTGCCCCGCAATGCGACACTAAAATAACAATTAATTTGGCTTTCACAAACCTTATAATTTTATTTTACAACTCAAGAAATTGCAACTGCAAAAATAACAAATTCCATCTAAAAATTAAACCTAAGCTAAATCTAACAATAGCCCTTGCGGCATTGTCCCGAAGATGCTGGCAGCGTTTTCTCGCTGAATTGTGTAACTAATAACTTCACCAATGCAACTGCCACCTCTTTGGTTTCCCGTGACGTCTATAAGCATCTTTGAACTTTGAAGTGGCTTACAGCGCTAAAACCAAGCATCTCGACGCCGATTGGAACTAAGTCATATCCTTGAACGGGAGCCGGGACCCTTACAAACTAAATCAAGGGACTGCGAAGTAAAAATGAACTTTCCATTAATTAAGCACTAAAATTCTTCGAAACGTTGCCTGTAAAAGGTGCTTTTAATTTGTAAAATTCCCAACTCACTTAGTCCAGCTTATCACCTTATAAAGCGTCGTTAATTGCCTCTTACCGCGAACTATTTATGTTTTATTCTTTTATTGTACCCTCTTTGTGTCCTTTGTAGGCAAAGTGTCGAATGGGTGAGCCTTTGTTTTGTGTTAAAAAGATTACAATACTTCCATAATGGAATCGCATTGAGAATTAAAATGAAATATAGTGTTATCTTTATCTTTGGCTGCTTTAGGATTCCGCCGGGTTTTAAATAGCAGTTAGTCGTGAGTCAGGTTACGTCAGGACTAAGGGAGCGTGTTAACAATGACGCGTGACGCATCTCCGATAACGCGGATTTGCTGCACCCGCCTTTTCACTTTGGTCCTTAATCCTTTGCTTTATTTTTAATTCGCTGAATATTTTAGCAAGTTTTATAATGATATGGGACTATTGCGTACGGTAAAGTGTTAATTAACATTCCGAGTCGTAAAAGGATTTGGTGAGCTGTGGCTGAGTACAGGCAGTATAAATTACCTTCTTTAAATAATCGTTATAATTTTAAGTGGAGACAAATAACAAAACCAAAATAAGCTTTAGAAAAATGGACAGACAAACACAATTTCACTTTCATAATCTAAGTAAAAATAAAGTATAAGAATAGTAACATGACAACTTTTCTGTCTTCGTCTTGTATATTTACACCTATTACTAAATCACCCTCTAAAACATTATTTCGAGAGCTGGGAAGTTTTCTCGTTTATACAATCAGTGTTATTCATACCCAAAGATATTTAAACATTTCAGTCCCAAGAACAATTTGACATTCATTGAAGACGTTTACCGTCACCGTTGAGGAAAGCGGCTAAAGCTAATTAAACTGAAAGACAGCACTTTTATTTGGAAGTGGCTGTGTAAAGAATTCAAACCAGTTCGTCTGCGTTGCCCGTTAATTGATAAATTGGAATCTTATTAAAGTTCGTAACCGATCGCAGCGTGCTTGGCGCTGCGCAGGCGGCCGCGTGTGTGGTGACGTCACCACGCGAGCCTCCAATCACGGGGCGCGTAGAGCCGAGCGCGCCCGAGCGGCCCGTGTGCCTGCAATAAAAAGTCGGCAGCATTCGAAGCGCGTGCCTCGACGTGTGTGGTCCACTGCGGCGGTCGTCCTCCGCTTTTGATTTATTAACTCTGATTTTCTCACCCTTCTTATCGATTAATTTGTTAGTGGATATGTTTTGACATTGAATGTTTGATGTGTTCTCGTAATTGCTTGTTGTGTGGAGTAGTGTTTTTTGTTGTTTTAAAAAAGGTATTGGTTTTGTTGGTTTTAGCACCGAGCGAGTTATTTGGCGACAAGAAAGAATACGCGATAGAATTAAAATTATACTAGGAGTATTCTTTGGGTACTAGTTAGTAGGCTTTGGGTTTAATCTGTATGGGTACCCGTCTTGCCCCCGTTTTTTCCATCTTCCCCCTATTAATGGGACCACGAGGGAGAACTGTTTCTCGTAGTCCCATTAGTTTATACGGTTGTGGAATTTTTCATACAAAAATACCGGTATTCAATTTCGGTATCTCACTTATTATTGAGAATTTTGCTGTTCAATGAATTTATATAATAGAAGTGTTATTACCTAAATTACAGTCGAAAATACCAAGGAAATAATGCAAATTAAGGAATATATTTTAGTGCCGGTATTGATCTCTGAATAGAATACGTACGTAGGTTTCGGTTATATGTAAGCTTTGCCGCAGGCCCGGAGGGCCACACCACCCAGAAATAGGAGCTCCGCGGGAGTGCAGCTCCGTCGACCCTGTTAATTTAATATTCAAATAGAAATCATTGCCCAGTAGGACTACACAGTAGGATAAACTAACATAGCCGAAACCTATCTACCTACGTATTTACATTTTTAGCAAACCACGCATCCCTATTTTAATATACAGGATGTAGATAAATAGTAATGGGACTACGAGAAACAGTTCTCCCTCGTGGTCCCATTGATGGGACAAAATATTGGGACTACGAAAAAAAGGGGGTCTTGTCGGGGTGGGGTTGAGGGGGAGACTTTAGAAACTGCAGGCTGATCACCTGCCTGTGATGCGATGCATGGATTGCGGAGGATTGCCGGAATTACGGAGGATCGTTTTCCCCATCTCTTGCGGGCTGCGCTGGAAGGCGTATTAATGTTGATTATAACAACTTTTCCTGCCCCCTATCTCTACCCTCTGTTAAAGTCGGCCTGCCGGCCTTCGAACCCCACCAAGTATTTGGCATCCTCCCCTCCACTATTCGCGTAAAGCATTCACTCTTAGAACTAACAGCATTAAGCCCATGCAAAAAAATCTACCTGACAGGGCCGCATGTGATTGGGTACCTACGAATAAAAAATTAATGCTGTGTCTATATGGCGGCATGGTATGATAGATATAAGGTTAACTATAGAGATGTTTAAAAAAACCACTTTCATATATTATGAAACCGCGCTTAGTTTGGGATTGGAATAGCTGTCAATTCATATGCGCTTTGACGTAAGTATATGGTAAAACTGCCACCTCTAATCCCTTTCTAATCGCGGCTAGATAATACTTTTCAGTTACGTAGGCACCTGATAATTTAGTAATTTACTACACATATATTTATAACATTTTATCAATTGAAGGTAATGCATCAACAACCAGTTTCATAAACGATTTCGGGTTTTTCTGTCGCAACACTATCTGTGTCATCTCTGAGCGAATTAACGTCACTGCCTGAGTTGGCACTCAACTCCGGGTATCTTGGAATGAGGACGAAGTTGTTGGAATCGTACGTCGTGTCCTCACTAGTAGTCTTCCATTTATTGACGATCATCTGCAGCGGCTCCAAGCACTGCATGCTCTGCTTAACTCGCAGTAACTCAATGTTACACTGGTTTTCCACCTCAAGAAGCTTCAGTTTGTAAGCCTTCGCTAACATCTGCTTTCTAATAGCATTTCTCTTCTCAATTTGAGCCATATTAAGAGTGTTTTGGTACTTTTGAAGCTGTTTCTCGTACTCCATGAGACTGTCGTCATAGTTTATTTTGTCATCTACACAAGTTCTGTACATATCGGTAGGGTTCAGAAATTTCTCTACGTATGACTGAGATGACGAGACGCTGTCTGGAATGAACGATTGCGAGGACCCGTTTACCTCATTTGGTTGCATGTATGACATTTTAGTTTCTCTTTCTAATTTTGACTTTTCTTCGTTGAGCTCAAATTTTAGTGACTCGATAATACTCCTGCACTGGGCAATCCGCTCCATGATCTTGGCTTCGTTGTCTTCTGTACCTTGCGGAGCCGCCTCGCCCTGGCCATCCGTGATTGCTATTTGGCTTTCATTTTCCATTACTATCTCGATAGTCTCGGAATTTAGCTTATCATCTACATTAACTCTTGGAGAATTGTTCTGTGCCGTCTGGTTGTCTCCTGAAGCTAGATTCTGTAAATCCATATTACTACAAAATAATGACTCGTAAAATGATGTCAATTGTGTGCCAAAATTAAAAACGTCAGTGACAATTGTATAAAACAAAAGCCTGTCAAAATTGAACAGGTGAAACAGCCAGTTCTAATAAGTAGCCCTTACCAATTCAACCAACACCTATCCAAGGGGAAATAAGTACCTACTACAGGGAAACAAGGCTGTAGCCGTGGCTATCTTTATCATTATGCCTGTGCTTGACTAGAAAAATAAAAACCCTTTCCATATTGCGGAAGTTGTATGAACTGTCATTTCTATTGCAATCCAAACAAAGATAAGAAAAAACAAGACAAGGCGAGTCGGACTCGCCCACCGAGTGTTCCGCACATGACACGGTTAACTCAATTCAAAATTTGCACCGCCGCTGTTCCTTGCATAAAGACCCTGTATTTTTTTGTGATTTTATTAAAGATGTTGGTTTTCAGATTTTTTCCCAGATTTGTAGTATACGACGGTATTACTTGCCAAATTTCATATAGTTATAGGTCAACGTTAAATACCCTTTAAGTTTTGATTCCCTTGTCCCTTGTGTCAAAATATACGTTTTTTGCGGCATAAACGACCGTATCTTTTTATTAAGTTTGATTTTTTCACAACTTCAAGAGACTGTAGACTTGAGTATATGGTTTAAATTTCAACTCGATACCTCTACACGTTCCCGAGATAAAGGGTCGTGACAGACAGACAGACAGACGGACAACAAAGTGATCCTATAAGGGTTCCGTTTTTTCCTTTTGAGGTACGGAACCCTAAGAATGTATTAGTGGCGACCTATTTTTCTTCTCCTGTGTCATTACTAGTGGCTCTGGGAGCTGTAGACCTCGCGACAAACTTTGACGTTTGCAACACCGCAAAGTTCCCAAATATAGTCTTCTCTGCACTGTCCATCCGTGCACGATGCACGACACAAAACGATAGTGCGTAGGCTTGGTGGACCAAAACTCGAACGACCGACTTTTTGTCCAACGTGCCCCAACATCAGCAACGTCTAGCATGATGGATACTTTGCACGATAGTGTGTACAGCACCATCGGGCCTGACGGTAGTGCGCTGCTGTCCTTCAAGATGGATAGTGCGTAGAGGGCTTAAGTTAGTATTCGCAAAAACCCCGATATCTCCGACATTTTGCAAAAAAAACGAAAATATGAATCGACCAGAAGAAACCATTATCAAACCTGCTTACAAAATTTCACAAGAATCGGTGAGAACAGACGTCGGACATACGAAAGCATTTATGCCCAATTTTTGTAGATTCACTAAAGCTGGCACGAATGGAATGAACAAAAGTAATGTCACTTATCACTTTGTGAGTGCCGTCCTTTGAACCGATGTTCGAATTTCAAACCAAAAACCTGTTATTATTTTACACACTTGTATACTTTCGTTCACTCATTCAATCAATTCATGCCAGCCGTAAACAGAGTATAGAATAGACTTGGCCCGCGCGTATACCTTTCAGATGGAGATAGTATCTATACATATAAGTGTGGTATATATGCATTCAATTCTGAGTTGCCAACAATTTGCTAAATGTCCCCAATAGCTACTTATTACCTGACTTCAACAACCGGTCAATTGAGAGTCGAAAATATAATCCTCGTGCTTGTGACATTGGTTCTAGAACATAATACACTATAATTTTCATACGGCGTTGCTTACTGTTTCAAATCACATTCGCAACCACCTAACCTCCAAATGTATGTACGTATTTGAATGTCGAAAGTTACAATATCGAACGGTCAAAACATCTACAGTAATTATAGAATTCTATATATGTTTTTAGGTCTAAAATGCCTACGATTAAAATGCCACTTGCATGTTTGTGTAAATGTTTATTTATATAAATATTTGTTACAGAAGGTACAGTCATCTATTATATAAAATGCTAAGCTGATTGTTGATATATCAACGCACAGCCCAGACCGCTGGACCTAGAGACTTGAAATTTTGCACATAGATACCTTATATAGTGTAGAGACCCACTAAGGAAGGATTTTTGGAAATTCCACCCCTAAGGGGGTAAAATAGGGGAAAAACGTTTGTATGAAAGTCCGTCAGTTTCGAAGTTAGACGCTTCAAATTTTGCGTTTAGGTTGGCGATTGAATTTTAACTTATACGTATCTCAGCGTTTTTGATAATTTCAACCCCGAAGGGATGAAAAGGGGAAAAACTGATTGTTGATACATCAATGCACAGCCCAGACCGCCGGACCTAGAGACTTGAAATTTTACACATAGATACCTTATATAGTGTAAAGATCCACTAAGGAAGGATTTTTGGATATTCCACCCCTAAGGGGATGAAAATTTGTATGAAAGTCCGTCAGTTTTAGTTTAAGTTAGACTTTTCAAATTTTGTGTTTAGGTTGAGCATTGAAAATTAATGTGTCTCAGCGTTTTTGATAATTTCATCCCCGAAGGGATGGAAAGGGGTAAAACTGGCTGACTGATCGATCAACGCACAGCCTAAACCGCTGTACCTAGGGACGTGAAATTTGAAGGGAATATTCCTTGGGTACCTAGGGGTGCACTAACAAAGGATTTTTGGAAATTCATCCCCTAAAGGGTTAAAATAGGGGGTAGAAATTTTTATGGGAGATTTTTAAAATAAGCAATTTAGAAATGGGCATTCAGGCTACTATTTTTAAATAAATAATACTACTTTCAGCGATTTAGAAAAAACTACCCCTAAAGGGGGTAAAAGGGAGTTTTAGTTTGTTCCTCCTTTACGCTGCGATGGCGCTGGATGGATTTGGATGAAATTTAGAATGGAGATAGCTTATACCCTGGATTAACACATAGGAAAATCCCATCCCGGAAAAATTAAAAGTTCCCGAGGGAATAATGACAATATGTTTGGTATTTTTTTTAAAGTCATCATGGGTGTCATTTTCTTAGGTTGCGTTGACGCAGATTTCGAAAATGATATCAAATTTGGAATTCAAAATGGCCGCCATGATGTTTATTGAAAAAGTCGTCATTGGTATCATTTTCTTACATTTTGGGGACGCAGATTATGAAAATGATGTTAAATTTAGAATACAAGCTGGCGGCAATGATGTTTTTTGAAAAAGTTGTCACGGGTAACATTTTCTTAGTTATTGGGGACGCAAATAATGACTAATTTAGAATAAGATAAGTAATTATTTGTCAAAATTGTGCAATTGAATAATTTATTTCTCCGATAGCTTTTGCCACCCAGTGTGACAACATGAGACAGGCTTTGTACATTCCGTTTTGTTATTCTATATCAAAAGGAGCGGTGTCAGATTGACGTTGACAGCGTTGACATATCCAGATTTTAACGTTTTTTTCCGCCGTTTATATTTAATATTAGGGCGGTTATTATGATCACTTAAAAAAATACGGACATTCATTTTATTTTTTGGCGGAAATTGGTCGGTTATTTAAGTTTAAAATATCAGTTCAAACAATACTCAATGAGCAAAAAATATACATCGAGAGGTACCTACATATAATATTGCTGTAGAAAGAGAATCCATACTAATATTATAAATGAGAAAGAAATTCTGTCTGTCGTTTGTCTGTTTGTTACGCTTTCACGGATTAACCGCGAACCGAATTAGATTAAAGGGCATTGGGTAAATTTGTTTGAAGAATATTGTGTTTTTTTCAGCGGCCACGGGTGATGTTTGGGAGTTCCGCCATTTATAATGATAGATACATTAAAATTAGTTTTAAGACTCATAATATAATATATGTAATATTGAATTATTATGAATATATCAAGAGCAACCAAACTATCATGGAAGGGATGGTGCTTTGAGATGGCTAATTTAGACAGATTCTCTACCGGTGATAACTAGAGGCACACCAGTGGATAAAATAAATGCATTTCGGCATCTACGATATGGGTATATATATAAAAAATATACCTCACTACAAATATGCCAGGAACTACGAGTACACCATGATACACAGTCGGGGCAATATATGCGGCAGCTCTACTAAAAATTGGCGAAGATGGTATGGCGAGAGATAGTAACGATTTGAATACATTAAACCGCGAAGTCTGTAATATTGTACAAAACACAGATGATCTAAAAAATATACGTGTACCCTGATCTAAAAAACAATATAAAGAATAGAGAATGTTTGTGCGAGAGGGCAATATTAGCACCGACAAATGAAATTGTCGGGCGGATAAATAAAAAAATATGTCTCATGTAGAAGGCGATGTTGTGAAGTATCTCTTGGTAGAAAATGTCATAGACACAGAGCAAGTCACCCTTAGAGTTCCTGAACTCTTTGGAGGTATCGGGAGTTTGAAAGACCATTTTGGCGAGGGAGGACGTCAAACTATAGAATTACTTAAAACTATTAATTTAGGTACTTAACTGCGATAAACGAGATCTACGCGGACGAAGTCGCGGGCAAAAGCTAGTATATTATATTAACAATGTGCTTCGAAGTGTTCTGAGCAAATACGAGAAAACTTTGTTGGTTGCCAATTTATGCTACATGTAGCTATAATCCAAAGCTTCCTTGCTTCAGTATCAGATGGGTATCTGAAAAATATTAAAAAAAAATCTAAAATTTTGTGAACGTAAAAAGGTAAATTTCAGGGATTATAAGAGTTATTTTTTTTTTTTAATTACCATGTCAAATCAACAAAACTTGTTTTATTAGTATAACAAAATACCCAATAATATCATAATTATATATTACCCCGTTTGTTGGGTAAAATGCATTTTAGATGGATGACAACACGAAATTGGTTTTATACGACTAAATTTAAATGTTAGCAATCACAAGAATTACTATGTATTATCGTTATCAACATAAATCGGACGGTTAGCGGAAGAAAAATACGATTTATTTGAACACAAAACCGATCCTTTTTTATGTTAAAATGTAACTAGGAGACGTTATTTCAAATAATTAGTTGTTTACATAGTCAATCAGGATTTATAAGACCACAATAATAGTATAATGTATCCACTTACGTGTGAAAGGTTATGTGCTCATATTTCCGCTCACTCCGGCTTTTATAGCCTAAAATACTGCAATTCACCATCACGAAATTGTTCTTTAACACATTACACGTAAACTTCACCCTTGTATTTTGCAAAAAAACTCCGAAAACAGTTAAAAACCACTAAAAACTCATACGACTCGCATCAGCTGTCAGGGTTTGTTTGCCACAATGATTGTGGCAAACACGTCGAAAAGGTATACGCGCGAGAGGGACAGTAAAAGTAAGAGAAAGATATGAAGCTAACCTAACTTCGAACTTAACGTGCCACTGCATGACGTGCATGTTACATAAAATGGCGGATTGTCAGCTGTTATAGTGATGCCCTGGTGGTAGTAATCAAGTTTATCGATAAACCAGAATATGTGCTGCATAGAGATTTTGAACAAAGCGCTAGGTGGTTCGAGGGTACATAAATGAGATTAACTGTCATTAGGTAGGTACAAATGGAAAATCGTCCACGTGAAATAACCATTCTGAAGTTGGGTCAATGGTAATCAAATATAAATATATAATAAATAGTATCCGAAGTCAATTTAGTCAAAATGTAATTGTACTGAAAAGTATTTACAACCAAAGTTATTTTCGTTGGAAATTAATAAAGCCCCAATGGAATTTTGTCCATGATAAGTTATGAGCAAAATGAAATACGCACAAGTGAATGTAGTGTAATATGAATTAAGACCATATAAATATAATAGAAATTGTACATATTTCAGGTAGGACGTATTTACAATTGTTCATATTTCTGAGTGTACGTAAATACAAATAGACATATTTTTTTCGACCAATATCATATGGGACAATTTTACCATGGGACATGATTCCATTTTAGATGTTATTCAGGAGTGTCAATTTTCCCGTTTGTTGTATTTCAAATGGTCATTTTTCTGAACTGACGTATAATTTCAAGTGGAAGATTTTCCATTTGTACCTAATGACAGTAAATCATAAATGAGAACAAAGCGTAGCAGTACTACATCACTCGTAGGGCATTTATTGAACTAGTTGCGAAGGTAGAAAGTACAAATAAATCCTTACATAGGTATATAAATATTCTTCGGGAAATCTTGTCAGCGCGACGTAGAATGACTGTTGATGGTGATATCTAGTGGTACAATTACACACTAAATTAAAATAGGCTAATTTCACATTTCACGCTATGAATTTGTACATACTGCCCAACACCGTGGCAAAGAGTGCCTAAATGGCAGCTTACTAAAACAACGCTGACAAAAAACTGAACTAATTTAACAGAAGAGATCCATATAACTAATGAGATAATTCTATACCCATTTCACACTCTTGTGACACTGACAGTAAGCATAGCTTTGATACAGGGCGTTTAATAAAAGTGTTCTTACATTTAAGCGTGACAACTCTTGTGAGGTTGTCTGGGCCAGGATGTTTGTGTTCGATTTTACCGAAAAGCCACTTTGCCGGAGGTAAGTGATCATCCTTCACACTATTTCTCCGATTTGGGGTTCAGGCGATTTTTGGGTCCACTTGTATCTATGCAGATAGTGCGTCAAATATTCATTTGACCATCTACGCCAAAAAGTTTGTAGCATTCGTTGGGTCATCTGCTATCGTTTGAGTGAGCTGACTGTTGAGGTCTCGTAGTTGATGGTGACGAGTGGTTCCCCGATCAGAAAATGTTCTGGCGTTAGTGGGTTCGAATCTCCTGATTCACAACTGAGCAAAGAAATAGGCCGGGAATTGAGGCACGCCTCTATTTGACTGAGCAGTGTATTCATCTGTATTCATCAATGTCGAGTCGCCAATTACTTTTCTGATATGGTACTTGGTAGATTTAACCCCTGCTTCCCAGAGGCCCCCAAAATTAGGCACCCGAGGAGGTATAAAGTGCCAAGTAGTACCTTGATTTGCCAAACTCTCAGTTATTTCTTTTGCCATTTTGTGATTTTTGAATGTTAAAAAGGTCTTTCAGTTCGTTAGAAGCCCCGACAAAGTTTGTGCCATCGTCGGTGTAGAGTTCAACGCAACGGCCTCGACGAGCAACGAAACGCTTAAAATCTTCCAGGAAACCCCTTGACGACAAATCGCTTACGACTTCAATATGGAGGGCTTTTGTGACCATGCATACAAATAAGCCAATGTAGCCCTTGAAGGCGTGATGTCCTCTGCCTTTTGATGTACTAAGATTAATAGGCCCTGCATAGTCTACACCGCTGCGACTGAATGGCCTGGCAGGCGTGATCCGAATAGCAGGCAAAGACTTTTGCGTATATGGTGTTTAGCAAGGTCGCTCCGATTATCCAGTATGCTGTACGTAAGTAGATAATTCAACATTAATTGCGCTCCGCCGTGAAGTGTTTTATCATGCGCATTGGCTATGATAAGCTTTGTCAAAGCTGAGTTATGCGGCAGAAGTATAGGATGCTTCACATTCACTTCAACCTTCGCAACTAGCAAACCTTCGCAACTCGTTTTTCTTCATCACTCATTCCGGAACAAATCAATTTTGTTTAAATAGTTTCTAAAAGAAACTTTTTCTGTACATTTCTTTCCAAAATATCGAAACCGTAAATCTAAGTTAAGTTTGAATGACACTTTTGATCAATAGGTTTTTATAACTTGTATCATGATCAGGTGATTTGGTTCGGAAAACACTGTATGATGCTTCGAAATAGTATTTCATTGTGAATTTAAATATATAAAGATAATAGTTTTGAGGCATGTTTTTTGTAAATTAGGCTTGATTAGTTTTTCGGTTTTCCACGTAATATCTTCGACGTCTTTGGATGGGTATTTTAACCCACCTCGTGATTTCAATCTAATTAAACCTTTAGCATAGTCGTTTGTATCCCCAAAGAACATGGATGTGGATATATCACATTTATTTGTGCGGGATAATTTTCTCGCTACAAATCCAGCAATGTACGTAGTGACACTTTCTGCGTATTGCGAGATATTACTATTAAGGCAGTCGATGTACTCTTCAAATAAATCGCTGTCATCTTCCGGCACTTCAATAAACTCCTTTCAAATCATTGATGACCTGAGCTGGATTTTTCTTCCTGGAGCAATTTAATATGCTAATTTTTTCTAGCTAGAGGAATGCAATTGCCAAGGCCACCGTCCCGAATTTCAGCTCTAATTAAAAGCCTTTTGAATGCGGCTTTAAATTGGACGGCGTTGGGATTATTGTTAAAGCGTCCTCGGGATCTGATGGCAGAAAACACAATCCTACGCGGTCCTGACTTATTTTGCAAATGGGCAGGTACTTAAAAAAAATTGTATCTTCCACTAGATTCCGGAAAAGTTGTATGGCACTTTTCATATCAATGACCAGCCCAATGAAGCCAGTTTTTCTTTTTGAACTTATTACCAGTTCTCCGGAAGGTAGCTTCGTCTACAAATAAACCCAATAGCCCCTTCAAAGAGTGCTTCAACCATACCGACATTCTCGGGGCAGATCGCTTTTTACAACCAGGGGGGGGGGCGAATAGAATGACTCTAAAACGTCGAACACGTCATTCAAAATTCGAATGAAGTTCACGGTCCCGTCCCATTCTGCAAATTCTACCATTTGTAATTCCGTCTTGCAAAACTCCAAAGCGTCTACCACAGAGTCACTTAGCCATTGGGGTAGCTAGACGAACCTTCATTTTTTGTTTGGCAAAGTATAAATGTGCCTTTGTAATTTTGGTTGCCATAATGCAAACCCTCTCTTTCTTGCAAATTAATTAGCAGCTCTATATAATTGAAGTCAATGTTTCTGCCAAAAACATCATACAATATCCTTAAAGCCCCAAACGTGTTTCGTATTCATTTTATGGCATGACACGGATCAACAAAAGCATGCAGAGTACTTTTACTACACATAAAACTGGTCACGTTTTGGTCCCTTGAAAGTGGGCACCCAAGCTCTGCAAACATGCTAAAATTGGCCGCTGGTCCGTCACAGATGACACTTACTAATTTAACGCCTACTTCTTCACATTTTTGCACGCACATTTTCGCTTATTCTGATTTTTGCTCTCTAGTCAAGGATTTGATGAAGAAATACCCTACAGGTAGCTTCCACCCGCCATTAATACAAGTAAGTAAAAGTACAAGACATTGATATGCCACCTCTAATGAATCGTTATCACAATCGTTGCCCATGGTCACTCGTCCGTAATGTTTTGATTTGTGGATTCCAACTTACGAACAAGTCAAACTGAAAGTTTCGGGAATAGAAAAAAATATGCAGTTAAATTGAATAAAAGTCTTTTTATTGTTTTTCAAAGTATTCTCCTTTATATTTTATGCACTTTTCCATGCGTTCAAACCATTCGTTAAAGCACTTATTGAAGTCTTAAAATAGGGGTCGACAAATGGCCATTTTAAAAGCCTCCATTGCTGCTTCCGGCCTCTGAAACCGCTGACCACGCAACTTATCCTTAATTTTGGGGAATGTGAAGAAGTCATCAGATGGTCCAGTAATTCGACTTTTTCACCGTCCAGATACTCAGTTGTTTTCCGAGCGGTGTGAGGGCTGGCATTGTCGTGGTAAAGGATGATGCGGCGACAAGGGTCTTTTTTCGGAGTTCAGCAAAGATACCCGGCAAACAAATAGTGGTGTACCAATCGGCATTGACCGTTCTACGATCTTCAAGAGGAATAGTAGCCACGTGACCCGATTTGGAGACAAACGTAGCCACCATCTTTTTGGCCGTGCTGCGAGAACGAATAACTTTTGTCGGCTTGAACTCATCTTCGTAGACCCATACTCGAGATTGGTTTTTTTTTCAGGCTTTATGCATATATCCAACACTCGTCCCCTGATACAATGCTAAAAACTGCGTTTGAGCTTCCTCGGTTGAATTTATTCAAAGTTCTGCGGCACTAATTGACAGGAGTCGTTTTCTGCTCGTCAGACAATAAGTGAGGGATGCAACGGGAAAACAACTTTCTGCATGCCTAATTGCTCCTATCAAATAATTTGTATCAGACTCATTCCAATGCCCAAACACTCTTGAATCTCCCGATATGACACATGTCGGTCTTCCTTTATCAGCTGATGCACAACATCGACGTTTTCTTGCGTGACTGCAATTTTGGTCGATCTTCACGCACGTCGTCCGTGAGGGATACACGGCCACGTTGAGATTCTGAATACAACCTGTATATTGTCGTCTTTGAAGGTGCTTCATTACTAAAAGCAGCAATCATCCGGTCTCCACATTGTTTTTGTGTTGATCCACTTTAAAAGTCGTAATAAATCATAGCTCTTAAATTTTCACGGAAATTTCCATTTTCAGCAGCGACTCGACGACTTCAAAAACCAATTGAAACCGAACCATCGCTATTTTTTTCTATGTGGCCAGTGTGTTAAGATAATAAAAAGGATTCCCGAAACTTTCAGTGCAGCCCTCGTAGAGATTTCCTTATTGACATTTCACCAAACGTCAAAGCGCATACTACTGGTGAACTTGAACTTGCTTGCACTTAGCTTTCAGCGTCTCAAATGCCTCTTGGCAAAATCCAGGTTCGGCATGAATATTCTGGTACCATTTTGTTAATGTTCTGGCATGGGGCAGACATATATTGTATGTGCGCCGTACAAAATCATTAGTCTTGGGTGAGAAAAAATGTAGCGTCTACACAAATTTTCAAGTCTCTTCCGAATATTGGCTTTCTTCAGGCAAAATAAGAAATTGCCGTTTTAAAAAATCTTCAGAACAATCTTCCAAGACAATGGAACTGTCATTGTTTACCGAATTCCTCTCGTGCAAATCTATTATAATATTTTTAAAATTAGCAATTTTTTTGTTTTGTCTGCGTATTTTTTCATTTAATCTTTTAACTTTTTTTGTGAGATTGTCGCATTTCTCTTTTAACTTCTCCATTTCTTCTTCCTAAAATAAAACAGCATAAAGTGAATATCATGATATATTTCGTAAACACATACTTATTCAGCACAAAGTGGTTTATTTTATCAAAAACCATATTGAGGTTAGTTTTATTTATTTACAATCTTTAAGGTTAGGGGCTTTGATCAATCTTGATCACGGCAGCCCCGTTGGTTTGAGGTTAGTTCTGATTATACGTTTAATACGTTTCTACTCTTAAGGTAAAGGAAAAAAATGGCGCAGTGTGTGTACAACACCAGATAAAAATATTAAAAAATAAACCTCAAAGTCTGGAAGCCGTGAAGTGCCGGAGATAGGTTGTGGAGCAGTATTGCATCGCATGGTTGCAGTTTCCAAACCGGGCTGAAAATAAATAAAAACATAGTTAAGTGCTAAGTTATAATGCAAAAATGAATAACAGATTGAAAAGTTTAGGAGCAAGGAGCATAGATAAAGGATACAGGGATCTTAGGTAAGTACTACCCAAAAAAAGTTATATTTTACTATGTTAAAAGGAATGTATTGGATAAGCCTTGAAAACTTATATACATACTCGAATATACCAATAAAGACGCAATTATATATATATATATATATATATATATATATTTTAAAGGAGATCTGTGTGTATACAACTTCACTGTTACAAATATGGTAAAACATTTACCTTTGATGCTCCAGATGGCACTCCTGAAGTGCCCGGGATAGTTAGGGGAGCATTACAAGTGACTGCGGTTTTCAAACCAAGCTGTAAATAAAATAACAATGAGAAATGACTTGACTGGACAGTTAAATAAAACAAGAAGTTAATAATTGTTTATCTCTGAAAATGATAATAAAGCCCAATTGAACAAGCATTCATTACATTGAATACCGTTATAAGTTGTGTGCTTTCAGTTTTCTCCTTGGTGAATCAATAAGTGACTGTCATATCCTACTGGGACACTAGAGTTAAAGAACTTTTGTGCAACTGGGTATGAGTTAATTTTATTTTATTTATTTAAATTATACATAATCTTTAATTATTGACCAAATTAGAAATATTATGGTCAGCAAAAGGCGTAAAAACATTAAAAAATATACCTTTAAGGCTGGAAGCCCTGGAGTACCGGAGATAGGCCGTGGAGCAGTATTGCTTCGCGTGGTTGCAGTTTCCAAACCGAGCTGAAATAAATAAAACCATACTAAGTGCTAAGTTTTAATGCAAAAATGATAACCAGATTTAAAAGTTTAGGATCATAGAGCATAGACAAAAGAAACAGGGATCTTAGATAACTCATCATCATCATAACTCTCCTGCCCTTATCCCAACTTATTCGGGGTCGGCGCAACTTGTATTTTTCTTCCATACTTCTCTGCTAGTCGTCATCTCGGTAGTCACTCCCATTCTAGCCATATCATCTTAGATAACTACCACCCAAAAAATGTTATATTTTACTATGTTAAAAGGAATGTATTGGATAAGCCTTGAAAACTTATATACATACTCGAATATACCAATAAAGACGCAATTATATATATGTTACAAATATGGTAAAACATTTACCTTTGATGCTCCAGATGGCACTCCTGAAGTGCCCGGGATAGTTAGTGGAGCATTACAAGTGACTGCGGTTTTCACACCAAGCTGTAAATAAAATAACAATGTGAATTGACGTGACTGGACAGAAATAAAACAAGAAGTTAATTATCATTTACTTATATCTGAAAATGATAATAAAGCCCAATTGAACAAGCATTCATTACATTGAATAACGTTATAAGTTGTGTTCTTTCAGTTTTCTCCTTGGTGAATCAATAAGTGACCGTCATTTCCTACTAGGACACTAGAGTTAAAGAACTTTTGTGCAACTGGGTATGAGTTAATTTTATTTTATTTATTTAAATTATTACGTTTAATATTTGAATTATTGACCAAATTAGAAGTATTATGGTCAGCAAAAGGCGTAAAAACATTTAAAAATATACCTTTAAGGCTGGACGCCCTGAAGTAACGGAGATAGGTTGTGGAGCAGTATTGCATCGCATGGTTGCAGTTTCCAAACCGGGCTGAAAATAAATAAAAACATAGTAAGTGCTAAGTTATAATGCAAAAATTAATAACAGATTGAAAAGTTCAGGAGTATAGAGCATAGATAAAGGGTACAGGGTTCTTAGGTAACTACTACCCAAAAAAAGTTATATTTAACTATGTTAAAAAGAATGTATTGGATAAGCCTTGAAAACTTATATACATACTCGAATATACCAATAAACACGCAATTATATATATATATTAAAGGAGATCTGTGTGTATACAACTCCACTATTACAAATATGGTAAAACATTTACCTTTGATGATCGAGATGGCACTCCTGTAGTGCCCGGGATAGTTAGTGGAGCATTACAATTGACTGCGGTTTTCACATCAAGCTGTAAATAAAATAACAATGTGAAATGACTTGACTGGACAGTTAAATAAAATAAGAAGTTAATTATCATTTACTTATCTCTGAAATTGATAATAACGCCCAATTGAACAAGCATTCATTACATTTAATACATTATAAGTTTTTTGCTTTCAGTTTTCTCCTTGGAGAATCAATAAGTGACTGTCATATCCTACTGGGACACTAGAGTTAAAGAACTTTTGTGCAACTGGGTATGTGTATTTTAATTATTGACCAAATTAGAAGTATTATGGTCAGCAAAAGGAGTAAAAACATTTAAAAATATACCTTTAAGGCTGGACGCCCTGAAGTAACGGAGATAGGTTGTAGAGCAGTATTGCATCGAATAGTTGCAGTTTCCAAACCGGGCTGAAAATAAATAAAAACATAGTAAGTGCTAAGTTTTAATGCAAAAATGAAAACCAGATTTGAAAGTTTAGGAGCATAGAGCATAGATAAAGGATACAGGGTTCTTAGATAACTACCATCCAAAAAAAGTTATTATGTTAAAAGGAATGTATTGGATAAGCCTTGAGAACGTATATACACACTCGTATGTACCAATAAAGACGCATTTATAAATATGTTTTAAGGGAGATCTGTATGTATACAACTCTACTGTTATAAATATTGTAAAACATTTACCTTTGATGCTTCAGCTGGCACTTTTGAAGTGCCCGGGATAGTTAGTGGAGCATTACAAGTGACTGCGGTTTTCACACCAAGCTGTAAATAAAATAACAATGTGAATTGACGTGACTGGACAGAAATAAAACAAGAAGTTATTTATCATTTACTTATATCTGAAAATGATAATAAAGCCCAATTGAACAAGCATTCATTACATTGAATACCGTTATAAGTTGTGTGCTTTCAGTTTTCTCCTTGGTGAATCAATAAGTGACTGTCATATCCTACTGGGACACTAGAGTTAAAGAACTTTTGTGCAACTGGGTATGAGTTAATTTTATTTAATTTATTTAAATTATTACGTTTAATATTTTAATTATTGACCAAATTAGAAGTATTATGGTCAGTAAAAGGCGTAAAATCATTAAAAAATATACCTTTAAGGCTGGACGCCCTGAAGTAACGGAGATAGGTTGTAGAGCAGTATTGCATCGCATGGTTGCAGTTTCCAAACCGAGCTGAAAATAAATAAAAAAATAGTAAGCGCTAAGTTTTAATTCAAAAATGAATAACAGATTGAAAAGTTTAGGAGCATAGAGCATAGATAAAGGATACAGGGATCTTAGATAACTACTATCCAAAAAAAGTTATTATGTTAAAAGGAATGTATTGGATAAGCCTTAAAAACTTATATACACACTCGTATGTACCAATAAAGACGCATTTATAAACATGTATTAAGGGAGATCTGTACTTAGTCCGACCATAAGCTCTGTTACTAAGGTTGAGTCAAATAAAACTAATGTTATTTTTTTATTTCAATACATATAAAAATATAAAGCTATTAATGTACATTTTGAAGAACAAATAATCATTTTAAATAGTCGCCGCAATTTCCGAGACGATTTTTAAACATTCACAGCCGGCAACGATGAAATTACGCATGACTTTTCTGTCAATTTCACTTTTTGAAAACACTTAAAAGTTAATTTTTGTTTACCAAAGAACTTTTTTGTTTAATATTATACAACTTCCTATCTTTGTGTATGTTTAGAGACCAAAATTATATTTTTCAACAAGACGCAATTCCAACTTATGAAGCAAGAGATTTGGTGGGTTTCCGTATTGCTGCGAATTGATGTGACATCAAGATTGACCGGTGTACAAGCGGCTCTTAAAAGTGGGAATACTTCAAGCTCGTACATCAGATAATTGCAATAGTTTAGAATACATTATTTTTATTTTTATTCTACATAAATCAATGTTTTGATTAATATACAGATTTATAAAAAACTCCTTTAATTTATTTTTTAAATTGTAATAAATCTCAGTAACAGAACTTATGACCCGAGTAGGTATGTATACAATTCTACTGTTACAAATATTGTAAAACATTTACCTTTGATGCTTCAGCGGGCACTCTTGAAGTGCACAGGATAGTTAGTGGAGCATTACGAGTGACTGCGGTTTTCACACCAAGCTGTAAATAAAATAACAATGTGAAATGACTTGACTGGACAGTTAAATAAAATAAGAAGTTAATTATCATTTGCTTTTCTGAAAATGATAATAAAGCCCAATTGAACAAACATTCATTACATTTAATACCATTGTAAGTTGTGTGCTTTAACTTTTCTGCTTGGTGAATCAATAAGTGACTGTCATATCTTAATGGAACACCAGAGTTAAAGAACTTTTGCACAACTGGGTATGAGTAAATTTTATTTAAATTACTATGTTTAATATATTAATTATTTACCAAAGTAGAATAATTATGTTCCACTAAAGGCTTAAGATCTGGCCTATTTTCTTGAGTGACATGTGGCTGAAAAGAAAATTACAGAATTATCCTCAATGATATATTATCTAAGAAATGAATACATAGGTAAGTAATTGTTAATGAATGTCCCCTTGGACATAGTTAAATCAAACAACATTTTTAAATTAAATCCCTTTGAGGACCTCGCAGATATACATACAGGGCAAATTACAACAAAAGCAAGTTTTTATTTATAAATTTCTCACCAGTAGAAGATGTGATGGTATTGCATCATCTCGCAGTCTAACGACATCTAAGGTTTTGTTAAATGCATTATCATGGAAGTGTAGGGAACAAATGTAAACTTCTTTCACGTGGGTCCTAATATTTTTTGTACCAATTGCTTCCAACCATATTTTTTTTTTATATTCACTTCTTGGTAATCTTAAATAAAAAACAGATCAAGGTAGGGTGAAAATGCATAATTTTAACGCAGGGTATAGTTTATGTACCTATATATAGGTATGAAAAGAGTTAAAGTATTTAAATAAATGCATTTAAAACAGACGTAAACGTAAATTTTTAGCGTTTTAACTCAATCTATATATACATATATAAATTGAAGTGTATGTATGTATATGGACTCCAAAACGGCTGGACCGATATTGATGAAGTTTTCAGGCAATCGTCGTATACCCAGCAAGTGAACTTGTCAATTTTGGTAGCGATCATATATTATTATTTTAGACAGGGAGTAACACTGATATGTCTAAATCACTGATATGTATTGGCAGCAACGCGCCCGGTACTAGCTAGTAATTTAATAAAAACTGACGAATAGGCCGAAAATATCCATCGTAACTTACTTATCGATATTTCAATCACGAACAACCCTATCTGTCAAAGTACTGTTTAATTTAATACGAAAGTATATAAAATAAAACAATCCTATTATAATGCATGATTAATCCTGGTCTATAGTTAAATAATAATATGTAACATACTGAAAACACGCAATATTGTTAAAACTGACCGATATTTCAATAAAAATTTGAAACTTACCGATGCAATGTTAAACTTTTTTGATTTCCACCTTTTCTTGCTCCACATCCTATTACACTGCATCTCGTCATTGTAAATAAAATGTTCAACACGCTTTGGTGGTTCAACGTTGTGATGTCGTAAATAAACTCCAGTTATTTAATAGATTATAAGATAAACAAGGCGCATTGACAACTCACGTACTGTCACTGTCTAACGGTGTGACATTAAATGGCTGACCAGCCGCATTAGGTATTTTTTGGGTTCCAACAAAAGTATACTGATCCTTCTTTATTTACGACAATATAGGTTAGTTAGAAAGAGATAACGAAATGTTTATCGTACATAGAACAATATGTCCGATCCTTTAGTTATTAGTTTCTTTAATCATTACAATACTCTTTGCTTTAAATCATTGCACCTTACCGCCACGCCAGCATAAAACACCGGCGTCTTGCTCGAGATTATCACCATTGATTCGTCATAAATCGCTGACGCGAGTATTCGGGTTACAGATTATAACTCGAAAAAATATAGCAACTTTTCACGTTTTAAAAAAATTACATACCATAAATAACTGTCAAATCAAATGTCAACGTCAATCAATATCGTAAATCGTTTTCCGTTGGCGCGTAAATTACTGTAAACCTTAGGAATAATATCTTATCTTAGTAAAAAAATGGGTCTTTTACAATTGTGTGAAAAATACTTTAATTCGACAGATCTTTATAATGTTCTTGGCATATCTGAAAAAGCTACGGAGAAAGAAGGTAATTCTGGTAAAAAAATAACCTTGCCAAAGACGCCGTTTATATGTGAGTTGTGAGTAAATAGATTTATTATATTGTTTGCAGTTAAAAAAGCCTATCACAAGTTGTCTCTTAAAGTGCACCCTGACAGAGTCGGCGAAAAAGATAAGTTAGAAGCAACAGAGAAATTCAAGGTTCTTGGCAGCGTTCACTCTATACTCAGTGACCCAAACAAAAGAGCCGCGTATGATGAAACCAAGTGCGTCGACGACGAAGACTATGACGGGATCGTTGACCGTGACTGGACAGTTTACTGGAGATTGCTGTTCAAAAAGATTACTGAGGATGATATCATTGCATATGAAAAGGAATATATTGGTTTGTACCTTGTCTGGACCCTTAGAGTAAATATGCGAATCTTCTGCCACCTACAAACGATATAATATCCAACATGTCCAAAAAAAATACATGATAAAACCTGCCCATATAGTCAGGACATTATCAGTCCGTCACTCATATATAAACAAATCAATTTAACATTATTACTCCATATTCACGTACTTTTGAAGGATGAGCATCTATTATAGAGGGTCAGGTCTTTTTTTTTTAAATCAAATCAAAATCAAGTCATTGGCAGTCTTGAGTAAGAACAGACTTTAGATGTGAAGACATACTGTGACTCTGAACCTAGGAGCAATTTAAGGAAGTACCAAATTTATTTATTGGAATAATTAAATTAATTATGATTGCTACAGGAGCCATGCTTATGTTCAGTTTTTGCCCCAGCTTGGAAGAATATAGACCTGAGATGCTTATTTATTACCTTCTTGTTTATGGAGAGGAGTAAAAAAATGAATGATTATATGGCATGAATTTGTGCCAAGGCATCTGAGGGGTTAAATGTTTGCATACAGAATAATTGAATATTGATAGTGAAAGGGTGATGGGGGATTTTGTATGGACCCCGTCCCCACGCTCCAACAGTCACGGGATGCATTTTAATATGTTTATTAGCACAAAGGACAATACCTATTTTAGTTGCAAATTTGATGGGGTGCTTTTAATGATAAACAAAGCTTTCAAGAGCAGCCAAGGCAAGAAAGTGTTTAAAAAAAATAATTAAATAGAGATTACTACCTTAAAATGGACATAAAGACAATGATAAAGTGTATAAATAAATAATATGACTAGGCTAAACCTTCAAAAGTACGCGAATATGGAGTTATAATGGTAAATTGACTTGTTTATAAGATTGACAGAACGAATAGGAACAGACTTTATTAATGTTATCCGGGTCTTATCTTAGCCCTCCCTCTTTGCCTTTTTTATTCAATTTTTAAAGAAAAAGTAGGTGTGGTGCCATATCAGTGAGTTAATGAAAGGGCTCGAAATTGAGGAGAATAGAAAATACTCCACAGCCATGAGCGAGTTCATAATCATCATTCACCTATGTGAATGATGATAATGAACTAATAAAGTCTTAAGGGGGTTTTCATCCACAAAATGTCAAATTAAAGGGACCTTAGCCCATTCATTGCTGCTAGCGCCAATTAGCGTAATTATTGACCAACTAGACACAATGCTGTTCACGGGGTTCAAAAATCTAATGATTGAATGGTAGATTCTTAAGAACTAAATCTCCTAGCTTGAAAGTAAGCATATACTTAGTATCTAGAAAATCCAGGTGCAGTCAGTTTAAAAAAGCACATTTTGTTTACGGAAACTCCTCGGATGCAGCTGATGAGATGAGAGTAGAGCAGATACAGTTAACAACATATTGTAGTCGTGGGCGTTAAATTTAGCTTTGGGAGAATGCCTTTATTTTACTTTGTAATTTGTTTCTGAAATTTGCATGCTAGAGAACATAATTAGAGTAGTTTAATTTATGTTTTAAAGGTTCTGAGGAGGAGCGTAAGGATCTCAAAGTAGCCTACATGGCAGGCAAAGGGGACATGGATTATATTGTGGACCAAATACAGTTTGCTCGAACTGAACATGAAAGTAGACTTAAAGGCATTTTAACTGTAAGTATCCTAGCAATGTGGGAGTGGTGAATGTTGCAGTGTGTCAAGATGTCAGGTATCCAACAATTGCAGATATGCATGGTTATCATGGTGTCCCCTTGTAAAGAAACTTTTGATTTTGTCAAGTAGTTTAATCATAAAAAAATAAGATTTTATGCTCAAGTGAAGAAAGTAATTTAAGACATTTGACTCTTTGGACATTTTGACACTTGGACATATTGACACCTTCGACATATTGACTCTTTGGACATTTTGACACTTGGACCTATTGACCCCTTGGACTTTTTGACCCTTGGACATTGTGCTCCGGAAGGTTATTTATGTACCAACATAATTTTATATAAATAATAATAATTTAATTTTGTAGCAGAATTATTTTCCTGAAAGTGCACATTTTCTTTGCACGGTGGTTTATGTAAAATAATATTATCTTTTACTTATTTTATTACCTTGTGATGTTACTCTCTTTTAGGTATTATTGTACTTTGTGATTACCTTCTGCAGTTTTCTTGCAATGCTTCTTCTTTGTAATGTCCTTGGCGCTAGTAGTTTTCAAAAGCAGTCTAAAGCTCCTCATTCCATTAAATCAATATTTAAATACTGAATACTGTTAGAAACTGTTACTCAATATGATCAGCATACATTGTAAATAATTTACAATCTATGCCCGGCCCTATAAAAGAAACGTAAAAAGAAAGCTTATCATATCATATAAAACTAAAAATGCGTATAAAATATAACTTTCTAGGAACTGATTAAAAAGGGTGAACTACCATCATACAAAAAATTCACTCACGAGCCAGAGAAAAAACGCCAGAGGAGGCTTGCAAAGGAAAACCGAGAGGCATTTGAGGCTGAGGAAATGAAAAAGGAGTTGGGAGTTGGATCAGGTTATAATTTTATAATTCTTTTTGAACCAAAATCGTCTTGGACAGTAATTGTCACCTAGAGCGTTAGCACAAGATGAGATGACTTGTTTGTCACGCTCATTCCCGAAATACCTGTATTTTAAAATACCAAACTACTCTTTTTACCAGGTTCTCAAAAAACCAGATTCTAATTATTGGGTGAAGATAATAAACAATACTGTAATTTGAATGTTTAGTTTTGGGATTCCGATACTCGGATCGCCCTTCCTAACTAGTCTGTGACGATAGAGGTGCACTGAGCGACAAGCAAGAAAAACCAATTTGTGCTAGCCATACTGACAGTGTGCCTTACACTTTTTTTTTCCCTTGTTAATACATATGTCTTTAATGCCGACCCCAAACTTTTGGGTTGAGGGCAAGATGATGATGCTGTTAGATAATGTATGTCACACATGAATGGGTGTTTTGATTTAAACATGTTAACCAAAATAACAACAAATGTCCAAATCTTACAGGTCCCAATAGCCTGGAACTGATGATAAAGCAAAAGCAGCAAGCGCGGGCGCATCAGATGGATTCTTTGCTTGACAATTTGGCAGCTAAATATGGAGGTGGAAGCAAAACCAAAGCAACCAAGAGAAAAGCTGCTACAAAAACCGAGGCTGCTCCAAAATCTAAGAAGAGAAAGTAAATTCTGTTTCCTGGGCCTACATTATGGCCGCCTTTATCGCGGTGGATAAAGCATCCGTCACTTTCGAACTTACTTACTGGTCAGAAAGGGACAGATGTTTTGTCCACGTCTATCCACATCGATAAACAGGACCATAATAGGCCCGCTGTGCCTTATTAAAATACGACAAAATTCTACAATTTGTGTTTCAGAATTAAGTAAATTATAATATCTTTAAGTTTTATTGTGAGTTTTATTACAAAATCATATGAATGCAACAATAGGTTTCCTTGAAATCAAATTAGAATAAACTCATAGCAATCAGTCTCCTTCCTCGGTTGAAATTTGCATTTGAGGTTGGGTATAAAAGGGCCCCTGTGCGACATAATTCTGCATTCTAATAATAACATCTTCATTAAATGCGGGTGAGCGGGCCAACCTCTTGACGATATCATATTTAGCTTCCTTCACATCCTTGGTAAAGCTTGTTGAGCGATCAAGCAGAAATTCAATAAAACCTAAAAAAGAAAATGCTGATTAGCATATTGGAAATGTAAAAATTATGTATGATTTTTTTAAGATTTTCGAGCCGCGAACGCGCCAGCTATCATTAAAATTAATTTGTTAAAACTAATATATATAAACTAAATAAGTAAAACCCGGCCAAGGGTTCCTAACACTACCATACTTTTCCTAACATTAAGATCAAGAAAGCGCCGAAAAAATCACGTTTCTTGTTTGCGGTTGAAGGGGTCCCACTTCAACTTTTAACCTTATTTTATTTTTATTATTTGTTTTTATAGCGGACATAGTAATACACAGGGTGGGAAGTTCGAATGCCACATGGAAGACAACTACCTTAAATATTGGAAATAGCATATTCTGTAAAGGACACTTACCTTTATTTTAAAAAATTAAACTCTGCTTTTATGGATTTTTGAAAAATCATCTGTCTCAACCGGGACTCAAACCGGTCGGTCAAATGCGGTAAAAAAACATGCCGTATTTTATGATGCAGATCGAAAGGGTTACCGATATGGTTCATTTATCTCTAAATAATAAACACGATCAAAATAACGCAAAATTACCATTTAACTTTGTTTTCACCCGTCACGGGAAATGTACCGCAGCTACCTTAAATATTGGAAATAGCAAACTTTACTGCACTGCCTTCCATGTGGCATTCGAACTTTCCACCCTGTATTCATGCTGGAGTTTCTTGAGCGCTTCTAATACGCAATGATTATCTTGTCCGAAGCGCTAGTAGATTCACTCCATATTACCGACGTGTAAAAGGGCCCTTATGTACCCAATTTACAAAATAAATACTTTTAATTTTTGATTTTAACACTGAACATTTCAAGTGTAGCTATTATTACAGTTTCAAAAGATACATTCTTGTCGCGAGCTCAACGCACAATTGGCCATTTTGTAGTATTTGTTGGTTTTCTTTAGGGTTTGTTTGGTTCTATAATCACGCTTTGACGCTTGTACGTTTTACTGTTTTTACGATATAACAAAATAATAATGCGGTGAAAAAAAAGACTATTCTATGGGTTTATTTTTGTGTAAGTAAATCCGCCAAATGTGTCATTTCTGTAAAAAAAACGATATCTATTACGATTGAAGAATTAAATTTGTGACCCACCTTAGGTTCAAAGTCAATCCGACATTATACAACAATAAGGTTGAGTTTCCTAATAAGTTACAAATGACTTGGCAATACTTGGGATCTCTAATGACATTGACGAATAAAAGCATTTTTTTTTAAATGGGTCACAAATTAACATTCGTGACCGTACCTAAAATTATGTGAAATAAGTAAATTATTTATATTAAGTTAGGACGAACGGACGGACGGGTGGACAGCGTAGGCATATTAATAGGGTCCCGCTGGTCCCCTTCGGATACGGAACCCTAAAAAGGAACGAGCTAATTTTCTTTAAAAAGACAGGAGTACGGTTATTACCTGCAGTCGTCACAAATAACTCTTCTCCCCACCGATGTTGGCAGACAGCTCCTAATAATGTAAAACCAGCTGATCTTATATCCGCGAAAGGATTTTCGCACGTCTCAAACAACACCTCCATAGCCGGGGGCATTGTACTTAGCGACCTGAACCATTCCCTGGTCATCAGGGTAACTCTGTGGTCTATGGGACACGCGAGGAGAACTTCGGAGTCGACTTCCACGTCAATGAGACTCGCGAAACAATGGAGAGCGCGCACTTTGATCTGCGCCGTGGCATTTTTTACCATCTGGGCTACTTTGTTAAGAGCTTGTGTGTATTGGCTGCCTGAAATTATGACGGAGAAATCAGTGAACAAACATAAACAAAACTGTGGAACATAGAACCTTCTCCTTTGTTGAAGTTGGTTAAAAAAGGTCATGATTATGTGTTTCATCATTTTTGGAACAAGCTTTTGTACAGTGCAACCATTTTCTTAATAGCGATCGGCAATCTTTGTTTTCCTATAACACACGAGTGACAAATATACTGTCAGTTGCGAGTGCAAGCGCGATAGCGATAGCCAGCCGAAAGATATTAACCTTTTGAACGCCATACGTCGAATACAAAATGTGCCACCCACACGCCAAACATGTTTGCTATGCTATGCAAATTACGTCTTATTGCTACCAAACAAAGTCTCTTTTAATCTTGAACTCTTGTCGGCTGTAGCCGACGTGTCGTCAGTGGCACGACTTTTAGTTGACGGCCAGAGCCGACTGTGGCGTTGAAAAGGTTAAGAAGCTGGGTATACTTTAGTTGACTGTATTTTTTATTTGTATAGTTGATATCTGCTTATAAAGACCAAGCTAATGACTCCCAACACGGTGGGTCTACGTTAAGTGTAGCGGAGATTCTATCGCCACCTTCTGACTCCATCTTCAGGTCAGCTCTTTTATATCATAATATTGCATTGTCATCGCCGTCATCGGGTTTACATATGTGGTCCAATATCAGCCCATCCCGTTAACAGAAATTGGTTCAAATTTTAATTGCAAATAGTTAACAATTTGCATACAGTCGAGAGCAAAAATACTTATGTATTGAAAGAATCCTCTCATAAATATGTTACGAAGTTTTTATTACACTGGAATGCACCTTGCATTGGGACATATTTTTGAGATGTTGCGTTCTCCCATATAATTTTTACACTTGACAGTCCCTATAAAAAAAGAGTGCAAGTTAAATAAAAGTTTGTAAAGATGTTTTTCTTTCTATATCCTTGCCTAGCGCTCCAACTGCCTTTACTCCCACACGTGATGAACGACGGTCACCACTTTCGATGAACGGCCACTTACTGAACTGACTGACGATCTAACGCACAGCCGAAAACAATTGACCTAAGGACTTGAAATTAGGTGCACTAAGAAGGGATTATTGGAAATTCATCCTTCATCATCAATTTAATTCTACACGTACGAAGTCACGGGCGACCTCTAGTAACTTAAGAAAATACGCTATTTCTTTCTCGTGAATTGACGCTCTCATTATGCCAGGATAGTACTCTCCCGAATTCCCTGAAGAAACATCCGTATATAGGTTAACAACCGAAAACTGAATCGATGCTGGTTGCTTTTCCATCACACATTGACACATCACGAGCCGATTCAATTAGGAAAGATTTGATTGTTTGTTTGCATTGAATAGGCTCCGAAACTACTGGACCGATTTGAAAAATTCTTTAACCAATAGAATCCTATATTATCCCTGATGAACATAGGCTACTTTTTATCTCGGAGAAATGAACGGTTCCCGCGGGATGACAAAAATACGAATTCTACGCGGAAGAAGTCGCTGGCAGAAGCTAGTCTTTCATAAACTAAGGTTGTCCATAGATTGCTATGTGGATAAAGGTAATGCCCATAAGTCGGCGATTGAACCCCTGGGCCTATTATGGTCGTGTTGTGGATAAAACATTTGTCACTTTCTGACCAGTAAGTAAGTGCGAGAGTGACGGATGCTATATCCATCGCGATAAAGGCAACTATAATATACGGGCCCTGATCAGCTCAGCAAACTAAGCATTGACAAAAGTTAAGATTATTACCCAACTTACCCAAAGCAGCTAAGCTCAGCTTCCCCTCTATAGTAGACCCTATTAAAGCCAACGTGTCCAGTGCTATAGGCAAGGTGGCTGGGTCCCGGCTGTCAAACGTGTCAAACATCAAGTTCATCAGGATAGGGTATTTGTTGAATACCTCATGTGGGTAATTATGGGCGATGGTTCCGAAAAACTTCATATAGCCTGAAAAGGTTTGCGAGTTAAGGATTTTTAGGTATTTCCTGATTACGACAGGGACCTTCAAGAGACAAGCCCGCTTTTTTCTCAAAACTTGAATTTGGCATGTTTGGACTTATTGAAATTCATGCAATCGCCTTTAACAATGGCTAAAGGATATCAAAATTTAAGGACCATTGGTCTTTATTCATGAATTTGGAAGATATTTTTTGAATACCCAAAAATCTATACAATTTGTCTGGTAATAATTACCATATTTAACAGAAAAAACCTGCTCAATACTGAAGATCTGTTCTGGTGCCCCTTAGTGTTAGTTTAGTATTATTTGGATGACTGGTAGACAATGCTGTTAGGAATTAAGTTCGCTATTTGAGTTATTTTCGTGCAATAAAGATTAAATAATAAAAGGACAGGCGCTCAAAATAATGTATGAAAATATCTTGCAAAAAATATCTCATAAAATTAATTTACCTGGTATCAATAACCCACGATGAGGTTTATTATCCAGAGCCGCTACCACATCCGAAACTTTTTGTAAATCTCCTTGTTTAGCAAAATAAGTGATGCCATGAGGTGTGGCTGCGAGCCGCGTCATTAACTCCAGTATGTTTAGTTGGTACAAGATATCTTTGGATCGAAGTTCCGAGACCAACTTAGCAATATAGCCCTGGTCAATACATAGCTGTAGTAATTCCATTGACTTTGTTGATATGTGGATTATCACCTGAAATCAAGGAATGCTCATATTACAAACAGATGTATCCACTTTTTCACCTTATTGCATTGTAATAAGGTCCAAAAGTAGATACATCTCTTTGCCGTCGACTGTACCTTAGAATAACACAATTTACAAAAATGCCTGCTGATTAAAATGTGAAGCAGGATCTAATTGGGATACACCTATTTTTAACAATGTATGAAAATTTAAAAACCATTTCGAGGAATAGGCTACTCAAATCGATCCCTGTAGTTAGATTAAAAAAATATGTTACAATGAATTAATTATAATAAAATTAAGGAATGCGGTCCGAAATGCGCTATAAGGTATGGCTCTTTTGTGGTTTTACATAAAACATAAAACCTATCCAATATCAAACACCTACTTCCGAAGACAGCTGTTGTCATGTCAAAATTATTTGTTTACAAAATGATTGTAATTCTTATGATGAAATTAATATGTTAATGAGACCGTTTCTTTTTTGATTTATGTGTGATAAATGTTAATAATTTGTGTGGTGAGGCTAATCAAGTGGTTCAAAACGAAGGCATCACCTATTAGATGTTAAAGTAAGCATAAGTTAACCTTGTATTTTGGTTATGGTAAATAAATTTCATGTCATGTCATCAACATTTATTGTATCCGCCTGTTCAACACATTTAATGTGCTTGTGTTGAGTAAATCTAGTCTAGAAACAAGGGTAATGCAGCACGACGTGCTGGCCTAGTTGGTAGTGTCCCTGCCTACAAAGCTAGTGGTCCTGGGTTCAAATCCCGGTAATGGCCGATATTTATGTGATGAGTGCGAATATTTGTTCCTGAGTCATGGATATTTTCTATGTATATAAGTTTATATTTCTCAATATATAAAATTCTCGTGTCACAGTTTTCGTTGCCATACTCCTCCGAAACGGCTTGACCGATTTTGATGAAATTTTTTGTGCTTATCCGGTATCTATGAGAATCGGCCAACATCTATTTTTCATCCCCCTAAATGTTAGGGGTAGTCCGGGTCAGCTAGTTTCTCAATATAAATATAATGGCAAACGCTACTTTTAGAGCTGTGTGGTCTTAAATGCCCCAACCGATTTTCATGAATTCTAGCTAAGAACCATTCCGAACTATCTTACTTTTAAAAAAACCGCGTGATCTATGCCTCAATTTTTTGTACAGCGCCTAACAAAACCTCTGAGCAGTGAGTAAAACCTTCAATGGGCTCAGGGTGCATTTTCGTTTGAGGGACTTCATCACTGATTTCAAGTACTTATTATGTTAAAACTGCCGACAAAATCGGGATCAGAGCTCGTAACTTTTAAACGGCTAAAGGATTTTTATCAAACAAAGCTAAGAACACACCGTCCGTTTAAGAGCTACAATGCCACCCCTCCTTTTGCTTTAAAAACAGTAAGAAATCCTCAGTCAGTCAGGACGTGCCTCGCCCGAGGCAAACGCATGTCCGGCGTCGGCCGAGCGTGCCTCGGCCCGAGCCGAGCGTGCCTCGGCCCGAGCCGAGCGTTGTCGGATTTTGTCCATGCTCAAAAGCGCCTCAGTACGTTTGCCGCGCTCACTCAAGACGGTTGTATTTTGCCTCGCTTGTTCGTTGCATGTTAGCGTCATGGGCATGGATAAAGAACAGTGCCTTAAATTAATGCGCGTCAGCCTCGTGCGGCAAACGTTGCGCGGCAAACGTCCGAGGCTGCCTCACCGACGCTGCTCGCTCAGTCAGTACGCGGCTAATCGGTTCCCCGCAGGTTCATTTTTTCCATATTCCCATCTCGTCCACATTCTCATTTCGGCCACATTCCCATGTCGTCCACATTGCCATTTCGTCCACATTCTCATTTCGTTCACATTCCCAATAACTATTAGTAAAACAGCCCTACAGACCTAAGTTACGTTGTAGACGAGGTAGGAATGAGTACGAGTTGGGAATGTGGACTAATTGGGAATGCGGACGAGTTGGGAATGAGGACGATTAGGGAATATGGACGAGACAGGAAGTGGACAAAATTTGGGATTGGTATGTGGACGAGTTGGGAATGTGGCCGAGATGAGAACGTGGACGAAATGGGAATATGGACAAAGTGAACCTGAGCGATCGGTTCATCCGTTTAGAAGCTAAGTTGACTCAGATACACACGTAAAACTTACAATACCCCTCTAATTGCTTCAGGGGTTACCATGAAATGCTAAAGCAGTTCAGTTTATGTGGAGATAAAGTCCCATTCTATCAACCAAAACTTAGCAGCTTTCGTGTGTCATGGTAAACCCCCCTGGAATTACAAATTAAGTTACCTCAAACGCATTGCATTTACTGCTTGTGCCATATTCTAGAGCGATTTGCATTTCATCTAAGACTCTAGGATAAGCTTCGATGGGCAAGTTGGACGTTATCAGAATGGCTTTGTTGGCGACTCCGATATCCTTATCGGCTACCAGCTGGCCCACAGCCACAAACACGTCGATGTATTCCGGCACAGGCAGCATGGCTGAGCTCGAGTACAATGCTTTAGCTACCTGTAATGACAACAGAGCGATCGGTATAGGTTACAGTTTCTTTTCTAATTAGTAGTAAAATTAAATAAACGAGAAGGACCGGAAAACACGTTCCTATGCCTTTCGAAGGGGTTAACCCGTTCGGAGATTAATTATTGAATTGGATAAGCTTTGATAGGCTTAACGCATTCACTGCCACCGACGCATATATGCGTCACCGTGAGTTCCACCCAGTGCCCTCAACGCATATGTGCGTTCTTAACAGTAGGCAAGCTCCGTATAAAACAAAAGATGTGGCACCTGGCGAAAGTTCGAAAAACAGTACTGGCAGTGAATGCGTTAACTTTTGTATAATGACAACCTTTTCTAGTGGGTAACCACTGAAGGGTTTTGAGTTATGTTTTGTGGATAGGTTGGTGTTTCTTACATTTTAACTTTAACCCCTTACGTTTGGTTTAGGGTTACCCCCTTCTCCCCTCCCAGTGATGTGCGCAACGTTAACTGGCGGCAACATCAAAAATTCCGGTGCGAACTCGCCAAGACGCGTATCGGTCATTTTGCATTCAATAATAAGTCGAATGTATAATAAGTTAAAGATAAAACAAAAGAAGAAATGTAGTTGAAATGCAATCAGAACAGCTTAACACGTTCGGCGCCGGCAGTGATTCAGTGAGCCCTAAGCTATGCCGGGTGAAATTATCGTGGTCACGTATTTGTGTCACTGGCATAGGAGTACGAATTACATGGACACAAATACGTGTCAACTGGCATAATTTATCGGTAAAATATCAAATTGCGTTTATTTGAATTTTGTGGCGTCAGTCGTCTTTCTAACGTGTAGTCGAACGGTGCTAGTGCTGGAAAAAATACTGCAAAATATTTGAAAACCGGCACCGGCAGTGATTCACTGAGCCCTAAGCTATGCCGGGTGAAATTATCGTGGTCACGTATTTGTGTCACTGGCATAGGGGTACGAATTACATGGACACTAATACGTGTCAACTGGCATAGTTTATAGGTAAAATATTAAAATGCATTTATTTTTATTTTGCGGCGTCAGTCGTCTTTCTAACGTGTATTCGAATGGTGCTAGTGCTGGAAAAAATACTGCAAAATATTTGAAAACCGCCGATTTGTGTCGAAAAATGACACAGATTTGTGTCATCGGCATTGTATAAGGGTAACTTTTATGAAATCTAAAAAACTTACAGATTTTAAAACCAAAGCGGAATTCGATTAATATTTCAATAACATAAATGTACATTTAATTTTTAAAAAAAAGTTGGAAATTTGTCGAGAAAAAGGCTTGAAAATAAAAACACAACATATGTGTCACCGGCATAGGAGTCAGAATTTTTTGATCACAGACGTTGTGTCACCGGCGCCGAACGTGTTAAAACCTCTTCAATGGATTGTGGCTATGGTTTGGGATTAAGTCGAATTAATTTAATTCAAACAAGTGGCTTAGGTGAAAAACCCAGATGAAAACCCTTTCAATGGTAAGGGGTTCCGGTCCCTGCATCTACCTATGAAGTAGACGAAAGTAATTCCTATAATACCCCTTTCCCTTCGGGCCAGTGGTCCTTGATAGAGTTGAACAAAAAATTGACCATGCAGAAGTTAGTTGGACAACCAAATTGAATGAATTGAAGTTGAGATCACAACTTAACTTTAGTGTTTGTTCTGACCATGTAGATGGGGGTTTAACTTGGAAAAACTGAATTACTTCATCAACTACTCCAACACAGTACCTAGCACCTCTACAATAGCATACATTTATAAAGAGAAGGTCAGAATTGGTAAAATCTGACTCGTACTACCCCTAATACCCCAGTAAAATTAGATAAAATTTTGACCAAACTTGTACATTTAAAATTACTAAGCAGGACCTTTTGGAATATGTTTGGACACCTTCCAGTATGACGCTCGCGAAAGTCCCAGGCTTTCCCTATTGGGATAGCCGGGATATCCTGGAATAACAGGAATTTCAAGAAAAAATGTGCCTAAAATCGTTGTAAATAACGCATTTTATTTTTTCATTTGGTCACATTTTTTTACATACAAGACATCTGAAATTTTAAATTTATTATCCAGTACATTCCAATGTCAAGAAACGTGGAAAAACTGGAATTTTCCTGGAACTGGGAGGATAAAGCTAGGATTGGTTTAGAGCAATGGCAGGACGCCATTTTTTCTAATACTAAACGACTTTCTGTTTTTCTTAATGATGTTCACGTAAATATTTTAAGTTCCAGGATTCTGGGGCACCTGGAATTTACCTTGGAGCGAGTGTAAAATAGTTAAAAAATAAGCTAATTTGATAATTTGTTATGAATTGCAGTACAGGATTCCGGGAAATACTTGTTTGTCATGTTCATTAACTTTTCATATTACAGGACACTTATTATTCGTCTGAAATGAGTGAGGAATGTATTGATATGATATTTTATTGCAAGTAAGTAAATCCACCTAATTCTAAATCAAAATGATACTTGTAAGACAGATAGATACTTACTTCATCCACTGCAAGTTTGCGCACGCAGCTGTTCTCGTGTCTCAGCAAATACATCACATGGCCAGTGAAATTCCGTATAATACCTCCAACTTCAAACTTTTCAAAACATAATCTGAGCACCTCACATGTTAGATCAACCTGTATGCTAGAAAAGTTACAATTATAAAAAACAAACTTTGCAGAATACAATGTTATGATTATAAAAACAACTTGCCAGAATACAATGTTACAATTATAAAAACATACTTGCCAAAATACAATGTTACAATTATAAAAACAACTTAGCAGAATACAATATTGTCCTTATAATAACAACTTGGCAGAATACAATGCAAATTATATTTTATCTGCCTCCTCCTATCAGGGCCGGATTAACCATGTCGGGGCCCATGGGCAATGCAATTCTGGGGGCTGCTTTAACTTTTCTTGCTCCCTAATATTTATTTTTCATCCAGTGCGCGGGGCCCTTAGGTGGTACAGGGCCCCTAGGCAGTTGCCTACACTGCCTAATCGATAAAGTATGATTCTATTTATGGTTAACAAAAAGGTAACCTGCTCGCTAGAGAGAAGTCAGATTTTGTATAACTCTTAAACTGACAGTATGAACCAAAGGAAAAATTAATCAATAGTCTCTAACGCATAGTACTTCTAATCTAAATGACAGTTTTCAGGGTACGAGTAAGTAGCTTGCTACTTAAATTTTCTTTGAGCCATCCTGTGTGGTACAGCATGACATCCAAAATAGCCATTTAAGAAGGACGGAACGGACGGAAGTAGAGTTAGCTTACTTACTTGTCTTGTGCATCTAGGCAATGAACTATTTCCGCTATCCCACCATCTCTTATAACGACATAAGCCTCTCTAGCCGGCTTAAAGGCAAGCAAATTCTTAATATCGTTCAAAGCCGCCGGTCTAAAATCGTCATGCTGAAGGTTCTGTAAAAACTTTCGATACTGCTCTATATCTGTATTCGCCATTTTTATGGAGCAAAATATTCAAAATAAATTAAAATTTCTAGTCGACAAATGAAAACAAATTAATCAATCAATCTTTTTAATTTATGACATGCGTCGGAAAACAAATTAATTATTATTTATTTATTTTTATCAAATCCAAATGAAAATTGAATTGAATTGTGACACTGACACTTCAAACCATCTTCAAACAATTTTATTCGCCGCGGAATAGTGTCGTACCGAACTAAAATTAATTAAAAATGTGTTTACAAATATTTTTGTATACGATGATCTCAAAAAATAATAATTGTAAAAGTGAACTCATCTTTAAAAAAACTGCCTTGTAAGTTAAAATAAAAAAGCCCATGTCTAAACTCAATATTTTCTTAAAATGTTGATGACAATAACGAAAGAATTGACCGATTAATATATTTAATTTCAGTTAGAGCCGGTCAACTTTGCGTTTCATTATGTTTTGATAATTTTAAAAAAAAGAAAGTATGCCATTAAAGTTTGTTTAAGTATTTCTTTTGTTTTACATAACAGTATATTCCTTAATATCAAAACACACGGCTGTGTGTTCGGCCAAGTTCGATATGTTATTTATTATTTTACCATAGAAACTGTATAGAAATATAAGATGAAACATTTGACTGGAAAAATATACAATAGCTAAAAAGTCGTAAGTCCGTTTTAATAAAAAAAAACTACCATTTTGAGTTCAAAACATTGAAAACATACTTGTGATTTTATTACTAAATAAAACCATAATAATATGTAAAAAAAACTAAAGGTCTGGTTTTAGATAGCGCGACCTTGAAAAATCATAATTACACGTTTTTCTCAAAACCGTTATAACGCCTATAGCACTTTTTGCTAAGCCAGTAGGGTAGATTTCTTTTAACAATAAAAAGATAACGAGGAAAAGTAACAACTTAGAACACCTACCTATCCGTACATGATTCTATCGATATCGACTCTTAAACAAAACTGCTGGGCAGCACTAGCTCCGAAAATGTCAAGTCATAATAAGTCATGGGTACACGGAAAAAAACTATTTAAGACACTGATAAAAGTGACTTGAACGTTAAACAAAAATCGAAACTAGAAAGGTATTCGTGGCCATAGAGATTGTTATGCGTATCTATAATTTATTACGATAAAAAAAGGTAAACACAGCCACAGTGGTTAAAAGGTGATCTATTTTATTATTAAATATATAACATAAAAGGTTTCTTAAGCAAAATCAAATTTCCGTGTCATGTTCGAGTTGTTACTGTGGAGTAGAACCGTGGTGGGCCAACGAATACCATTTTTTTAAGCGTTGGCTGCCGCGTTCAGTCGGTGGTTAGATTCTTTTGATGTTACCGCAAACAAAAATTAATGACCGTTGCCCAGTGAAAAATATTCGTTGAGCCAGTGTCTGTACGCAGCATTAGCAAGCGTTTGCAGTAGCAGCAAATTGCTTTCGAACAATTGGTCAAAGATCATATTATGGTTTTTACCGCAATCTCGGCCGGTAGCAGCTACAATTCGCTACGACATAGTTTTTGGTCGGAAAAGTTAGTATTTATCTTGCTATCCCAGCCAACGTTAGTACCCACCAATAAGCTAAATGAAAAGCAAGACGAATGCAAACTGACACGACTATTTATGATATGTCGTATTATTATGCCCTATCTACAACGTGTTTGTGAGTTTTCCGAAGTTTCGAATTTGAGGCATTAAATTCACTTTCTGTGGTTGACTGTTGACTATTGGTAGAGGAACCGATGTTGTCGATTGGAACACCTCGGGCCTATGGATGTCTTAAGTCGAAGGGTTTTATGCTCTCACCCTTCGTGAAAAAAAATGTAATGGGATAAAACTTACAATGAGATTGCAAGCACAGAATAAGTAATGGTACACTGCAAGTAAACTCTTTTTTGCGTCTCACGATTGCCGATCCTACGCGTATATTTCACTGGCATGATATACTTATTATGTTTATTAAAAGAAATCCCATAGGGATAATGAAATCAAAACCATACAACAGTACATATTGAAAAGTATTATATTAGCTGTAAGATTTCTTTGCTCGCCAATCTAAAAATTCGTCAATATCGGCTTCATTGTCCGAATCATCTTCATTTTCGCTCTTTTGTTCAACATCTTGCTTATTCTTCTTAGTTTCTTCCTTTTTCAGTTCCAGGTCCAATACCCTGAAACAACAGTGAAATATTAGGACAATTTTTTTTTTGGCGTTCTTAACCCACGAACACTTAATTTGACGTAATCGTGCAACGTACAACTCAGTGGAAGTTTCGTCAATTCAAAACAATATATTAGTTTAAAATATAAAACTTTTTCTAATAGGCCTATAGTCAACGAAAATAGGCAAACAGGATGACACGGTTTTGCCCAAAAATAAGATGCATCATGCATGTATATAGTCCCCAGTGTATAGAATTGTTATGGTATCCAATATCCAAGAATTCTGAGTAAAATGATAGTACCTCGACCAGTTTCTAATTTGTTCTTCAATCTCGTCAATTTGCCGCTCTGCTGTAGCTTCTTCCTGTTCCCCTGCTATGATTTCTGCTGACGCACTTGCTTCCTCTTTTATTTCCTTTTGGAATTTTTCCCATTCTTCTTCTACAGGATCCTTGTATTCAATATTTCTCACCTGTAATTAGGATGATGATTTTACTTCTTATCCTGATTTTAGCAAACACAGGATAGTTACTACGAAGCTCTAAATTCGAAACTTCGGAGGCCGTAATACTCTCTCGTAAAAGGGGCACAGTATTTGCTTAGTTTATTTTGAATTACGTAAACTCAGCCAGCAGCAGAAGTAGGTCGAAGGGCACAAAATCTATACACAATTTTATCATCAAGAGAATAAGAGCGTGCGTAGTAGGGTGGTCGAAAATAGTAATTATAAAGTATATCAAATCATTAAGTAACTTGTTAAGGGGTTTATTGGTCGGTCAAAACGTTTAGCCAAAAGGACCTCACTCTCATACTAAAATATATCTCTAGTAATAGTAGTTTCTTCGCTTTATTGTATTTTTTTAGCAAGGATTAAAAACACCCTACCTGCCTACTGTTGCTACACCAAATCAAAATCAAGATTCATGTCTCTGGCATATACTTTCAATTAAAATAGGTCGTGATTAGGTTTTTACATGATGCCTTGAAAATAAATGCTTTTTGTAATGTTACATATTTTTTTGTACGTAACATGAAAGCGGGGGCGGTTCGAACGTTCCACGGCTTTACCCCATTATATAAAACAATTTTAACAGTATGGGCGACTTGTAAAGTTTATTCAATTGCAATAAAACTCAGCAAGCTATATTTTCATGTATTTTGAAATAAATAGAAACTTGAGAATTAATATTTAACACTTTCGTTTTTTGGACCACCCTAATGCGTAGATACTTTAGAGATCTTTGGTTGTGCACCTGCTTTTGCTGCTGACTGTACGTATTTAATTATAGATCAGAACCGAGTTAAAGTTTTCAAACGATATTTTATTAGCACGTGTGTCTGTAGCATAAGTACATTTGAGGTCATGTAAAAAACGCTTCTGTCTGGACAGCACTTAAATGTAGATGTCATTTTCTTATCACTAAAAACTTGATATGTTGTTGTCTCCTAATATTTTTATCAAATATTACTCCAGCTTCATAATTTCGCGTCGGTTAAGTAAAGTTACAATGGATAACGCGTGTTTATTGAAATTGGCAAAAAACTGCATTCCTAGCTTAGACGGGGACAAACACAAAGGCCAGGCCGGTAGGATAGGCATAGTTGGGGGCTCTTTAGAATATACAGGAGCTCCTTATTTCGCTGGCATAAGTGCCCTAAAGGTTTGGTATTTTTTTTACATATAAAGCGTAAGTTATATTATGTAGGTAAAACAAAAATATTTGGTTTCCAGGTTGGTGCAGATTTGGTGCATATATTTTGTGCCTCATCAGCGGCTAGCGTAATCAAGTCGTACAGTCCTGAATTGATTGTTCATCCATTACTTGATCAACAAGATGCTGTGACAACAATCGCACCGTGGTTGGAGCGGTTGCATGCTTTAGTCATTGGGCCCGGATTGGGCAGAGAAACGGCTACATTCAATGTTGTTACGGAACTTATAAAAATTATACAAGATAAAAGAATACCACTAATAATAGATGCCGATGGTTTATTCCTTATAACTAGCAAGCCAGAATTGATAAAAGATTTTTCATCACCAGTTATACTGACCCCCAACAAAATTGAATTTGAAAGGCTTTGCAACAGCCTCGGAGGTTCTAATCAGCTGAATAAGCTTGGTAAGCAAGTGACAGTGTTCAAAAAAGGAGAAATTGATGAAATATTTTCTACAGTGTCTGAAGTTCAGTGGAAATCTAATCTTTACGGCTCTAACCGTAGATGCGGTGGCCAAGGTGACTTGCTATCAGGCTCCATTGCTACTTTTCTAAATTGGACTATTAATAGTAAAAGTAAGTTAGAAATTGGGTCAGCCAGTGATCAACCTGCACAAGCAGCTTCTTTAGCATGCTACGCAGCTTCAATACTGATACGGCTGAGTAATGAAAAAGCATTCAAAGCAAAAGGCAGAAGTATGTTAGCTGGTGATATGATTGAATATATTCATGAATCTTTTGAAGAACTATATGGGCAGTAACTTTTTATAGCAGGGAAATCAACAGACTTGGGCATAAGGTATATATTAATATCATTGTGAAAGTAAGAATTAAGTGCAAAAGTTAATAAAACATTACTGAATATTAATATGTTTTCTTTTATATGAGGTTAGCATGTTAAAATATTCAACATAAATGATTGCTATCATTGTATTCACACTAAAGACACATGGGAAAAGAAAGAGGATGAATTGAGGGAGTTTACTCAAATCATAGCTTATATTATTCAGTATGGGTCCTACATAATTATGATAAATATCCATCAAATTATGAAGAAAGTATGGAGGTAACTGGAGAAAAAGGAGCGGCCTCACAGGTTTTGTTTTTTACCCAAGTGCCAATTGAAGACATAGTTTTCCATAATATCTATGACATATTCAAAAATCGTAAAAAAAGGACCAGGTTTCAGGGGAGAAAAACATTATTGCATTTTGAAGGAAATTTTCAGCCTCATAATCCTCTAAAAGTGCTCAACTTTTTCTCTGAGGTATCAATGGGGCTACAATCATCATCTCCTTTCACTTATCCCAATCATGTGAGGTTGGCGCAGCATGTCTTTTTCGTCCACACATCCCTATTAGCCATCATCTCAAGTGTTCACTTCCTTCTTTCTCATATCACTCTTCACACAATCCATCCATCTCTTAGGTACAATATCAATGTGAAGAATATACCTATCAGTTTGAATTTTTTGTCAAATGGAGATATTTAAAAACACATTAATGGAACGGTACCTTCGCATCTAAGACAGGGTCATCAAAAAACCCTTCTGGGATGGGCTGTTCTGGAACAGGTGGACTTTTGGACCCTTTTTCTTTCCTACTACCCTCAGATTCCCCTTCTGCATCTAAAAAAGAACTATTATTAACACCATTTAAATAAATAAATAAATATCAGGGGACAATGTCACACCAATTGACCTAGTCCCAAACTAAGCTCTAGGCTTGTATTATGGGTACTAGACCAACAATATAAATACTTATTTCAAGAAATATATACTTAAATACATAGAAAACATCCATGACTCGGGAACAAATATTCGCGCTCATCACACAAATATCCATCCATAACGGGATTTGAACCCAGTTCCGCTAGCTTCATAGGCAGGGTCACTACCAACTAGGCCAATGCGTCAACAAAAAGAAAAAGAAAAAAAAAAGTATTAGGTAGATTTTATAAGAATAATCCCACAAACAGACAGAGAGTAGTAGCACACTGCAGCACATTCCCTCTATGCTATGCACCTTTGCAGAGGAGTTTAGAATGCTTTTACTATAGGAATGCGCTGTCTTCTCTCTCAGTGCGTTTGCAATATTATAATATTGCAACACCTACAAGAATTTTCTGATTTGCCCAAAGGTCAACTGGTAGAGAATGCCATTAGGCGTTAACTTCACCTGTTATACTCAAATTCGTATTTTTGTGCAATAAAAATTAAGTAATATTTATTTACTTTAAATTTAGTCCCAGAAAGGAAAATGATTAAACTATTTATTTTCCTTTCTCAATGTACTTATGTTTTCTAGCGGTGAATGCATTGAGTTTATAAATTAAGTTCCAGGCCTAATATTGTACTCTATTTGCAATACAATTTATACCTTATAACTATGGTCTATTCCAATAGACTTGTCTTATTTAGTAAACACTTTTATAACCTCAAAATGCATCATAATTGGATAAAATGCCCGTTTTCAGCTGAATAAAGCAACTAGAGACCAAATTTGGCACACCATTTTCCTGATTTTACATCATTGATAGTATTTTTCACGACAAAATTGTTATTTTAGGCACAAAGGGAGCACTTTGAGGTTATAAAAGTGTTTACTAAATAAGACAAGTCAATTGGTATCGACTTTATACATTTCAAACCATATCTATAAGTATACTTGTACCTGGCCGACAACCTATTAAAATATTGCAGTAAGTATTTAAGAAGATTATAATATTAAAATAAATGTTTACCGTCACTTTCAGTTGATTGTACTAAATCCATTTTCAAAGGAGCCCTTTTGATCTCTTCACTGTGAAAGGATACTACAACAGGTGCATTATTTTTCGGTAACTGTATGGGTGTGACATCACCAGCATTTTTAAGAATGCTTTTTAACTTTTTCTCTGGAGGCGCATCAGAGGCAAGAGAGCCTACCCTCTTAACTTTCTTACCCTCTGTAAAGTTATTTGTGTTTTTCTTTAATTCTTTAGCCTTCTCAACGTTTTCCCTATGTTGTTTACTGTTCAGGTGCACCTGCCAGACATTTTCAGAGCGCACAACAGAGGAGCAAAGCAAACACATGAGTTGTCCTAGATTGTTGTACTTAGCTAGAGGATTGTCTATTTTTGTAGGTTTGACATCCTTCTTCTTGCGCTCTGCCATTAATCGGCGCATTTCTTCTTGTGCTTTCTTTTTTTCCATTTGCATGCGAAGCGACATGACGAAATATAAAAAGGAGTTGGATAGATTTAAGGTAACCGCAGGGTACTGTAACCAGTTTTAAGTCTACTGTGAATTAGTTTTATATTTTTAAGATAAAAGACTCGGCGTGGTGTTAGACAAAAAAGTTGATTAACAGAACAAGTAAATAATATGCTTATTTATAGATAGATAAACAATAAACATTCGAATTTATAATTTAATATTTTGTATCTCTGACTGGTACCAATTAACATCACAATTCATGACATGTGTCACATTTGACATTTGTCACACAACCTATAAACAAATTCAACCTCATCTCATAACAAGCAAAACGCACAACGTTTTTTAGTAGGTCTGGAACAGCATATAATGTTCAGATCAAAATACTAATTAATTATGTAAGTAATCATTTCCTATAGAAATGTTCACTTACAAATATAATTATTCTTGTAAGTTCTGAAAGACGACATCTTAAATCCATTATCAGTCATTTTCATTTTCTAACGAACTTTATTTTTTATAAAATTTAAATGCTACCATAGACGAAGAACTTCTATACAATTTTGGCAATTTAGTGCTTCTTCAGTTGGCAGCAGTCACCAAGATTTTTCTGATTTTGAAAGCTAAAATCCCGTAATTATTGTTATTTTCGCGGTGATAAATAATTTCTTATTAATATTAAGTATTTTAACTTTATGACTGTGGTACTGTAAATATCAATCCTTCGGTTTAGTCCCATAAACTCGGTGTCCGGGTATCACGTATTTGTAGCGGAGTGTGGTGTGTTTATTCCTAATGCTGTGATATTCCAGCTGTATTTTAGCTCTAAAATGGACATCGACGTCAGTAAAGAGAATATCCAGCCTTTGAGAGGTGGCAGGAACTTGGCTCAGCTGGGCACAGCGCTGCAAGCTCAATCAGATGTTGATGCACAGAGGCAGTTGCAGTTACAAAAAGAGTAAGGTTTAGGATACTTTGAACCATATGACTACTGTTTTCGTAGCTTGATATTTTATCAGAGCTTTTAGTCTTAAGATGCTAAGTGTTGTGCCTGTTTATTTCCTTAATTAGTTTAATACAGGTTGTAGAGATTCCCTTTTTTATATTAATCAGTCATTTGTTTTGGTGAAGGGAGCATGAAGCGGCGATAAGGCACTACCAAGGCTCGGACCCTTTAGACCCATGGTTCAACTACATACAATGGACAGAGCAGTGCTTTCCCAAGCATGGTCATGAAGGCCATATTGATAAGTTAATTAAAGAGTGTTTGCTCTTGTTTGAAAAAGATGAGAGGTACTTTCAGGACAGGAGGCTTGTTAAGTTGTGGATCAAATATGTAAGTCACTCATTTACAGTTTTATTATTAGCTTTGTTTCAAGTTGCATATATAAGTGTTTATTTAATTACAAATAAGTTATTGTTTAGCTTCAAGCCAGTTTTGTTCTACTGTTAATTTACATAACATTTGGTATGTTTGGCTACTGGTTTTTCACAGCTGTGTGCTGTTCCTTGACCATAGTTGGCTGCCTGAATATTATTCTGCTTTTAAAAGGAGCAGTTTATATTCTTATGGGTGTTTATTGGCAACATTGCTTTTAGGTTGATTGTCTATCAAACCCTTTGGAGATATACCAAAGGTTACACACAACTGGTATTGGGACGGAGTGCTCGGAGTTCTACCGAGCTTGGGCATGCTATTGTGAAGAGTTGGGAGACTACAAGAAGGCTAACCAGGTTTACATGCTTGGGCTCCAGGCCAGGGCTCAACCGTTTGATGAGTTAGAACAGGCCCACATGTAAGTTTTATTTAAATATTGGCCAGTTTCTTCTATTTTCCCTTTTGTAAAAACAGCTTGCACAAGCTCTTTTTCTTGATAAAAAAGCATTGGCATCATAACCATCTGACTCTACAGGTTGAGAGATTTTGGCAAAATGAGTTTGGATACAAAGCTATTTGGAGTGAAATGGGTAATATGATCCAGTTTTCCATGAATAAGGGTGTCAAGTTTCCACTCAAGAATGTTGTTGTTGCCATTCACAACATTTAAACTCTTTTTTTTGCCAAGCTTCTTTTGATTCGATTGAACTGATGCAAGTTGACGAAATAATCATCATCACCTTTCAACATAAATCATTCAACTCATTCATGTGCACAGATGAATCTTGTTTTTAAGTTTTAACATAATTCTCTTTCAGAACCGTCTGATTGGTCCATTTGTAAACCATTTTTAGACAGTGTCTTAAATATTAGGAGTACCATTTGTACTTTTTATATTGTGCTATTTATATAGCATCTTTGAATAAGTCATTTAAATAGTAACATTTAAAATAACATGAGACATGATTAAATATAATGGTAAAAACTCACGATTAAAAGCTCGGACAGGCTGACATATTTTAAACTCATTACTCCTGATGAAGAACTCATCATCATTGTCCACTTAAGAGCTATGGTCTTATCGGTAAAGTCATTTCAATTCTACCTTATTCCAAGCCTTATCTATATGGGATAAACCATAGCAAGCGCCTGGGGTGCTCCGCATTCAACTTTGTATGAAGTTGTTCATGATAAATTAGCAAGTGTCCGACCCTCTTTTTGCCCGAGGTGCTCGTGATCAAGTTTGTACAAGATTCTATTTATCGGAACGTAGTTATCAAGCGGATCAGGCGCGCGTACTGTACGCGCGCCGGCTTGTGCCGGGTGCGCGCCCTCCGCTCTTTTCTGCGTTTCTCGGGCGCTTGCTATGGTTAGTCCCTAACACTGAGTTACAGCATAACACATTTTTCTTTTAATTGGTCTCGTAGACTGCTAATCACTCTTAAAAATGTCAGAGTATTAACTGTTTTTCCATTATATTTAATTTAATGCTCCTATTTTATTTCGTATTAAAGAATTATTTAAATAAAATAGTTTTATAATTGTTACTTCGGTTTTAGGAACTTCCAACTAGTCTTTGCTCAACGAATGTTACATGATGACTCTCCAACGAAAAGGAAGGCAGCATCAGCTCTAGCCGAGACCAGAATGGCTCTCACGTCCCTCAAGTCGTTCAAAAGACGTAACATCGCCAATGTTCCGATTCAGAGAATAGGGGATAATATACGTAGTACCATGCCAGGGGTTGTGAGGCAGCAGCAAGGGTTTGACTCGAGGATGCCCAACTCAAATGTCATGGTCAACATTTATGAGGTTAGAGCTAATTTAAGGCCATCTTTGTAACATTTATGTAACCCTAGAAATATTAACGATTTTTTTGTCAGATATTTGATACATTTTGTAACTACAATTAGAAAAAGTATGAGGTACATTGCAACAGACCTTAGTCTTTCGGGTTTGGTAAAAGTTCGTTAGAAAATACAAAATTAAAACAAAAACAAAATTCAAAATATTTATTCTATAAATTAGCCACATGAGGGCTCTATTACGTCGGTAATATAGAGTGAATCTACTAGTGCTTCGGACGGAGACCATCATTGCGGAGAAGCGCCACAAGAAAATCAAGCAGGTCATTTTTTCAATGATAAAATACAATAAAGGTAAAAGGATTATTTCCACCAAACGGCTCGCATCGCATCGAATCGGAAAGGATACGTACGGATGCGTCGACAGCCGATCGCGTCCGGCAGCATGTCGACGCATACGATCAGGCGGTAACAGCCGTTCGCGGTCGAAAGGATGTCGACGCACACGATCGGCACCGTACGGCAGCGTACGGTTGCTTGCGAACGTATCCGCACCCAGTCAAATAGTTTCGTTCTTACCACGTGTTTGAGTGCACTTTCGTGAATGAGTGGGCTCGCCCGGTCACGGCCGAAAGGTTCCGATCGCACATGACGACAAGAACGGAGCCGATCGCAAGCGAACGGAGCCGTACGCGTGTCGCAGCATGCTTTCGGTGACGGTCGCATGTCGCGGAAGACGCCAGCGGTCAAGCTGTTGTGCGCAGCAATGTAGACCTAAAAACAGTACCTATATGGTTCAGTATCGTTTAAAGACCATAAAATTATTTCCGATCCGATCCGTTGCGGGCCGTTTGGTGGAAACAGTGCTTAATTCTTAAATACAGTCAAGTTCATAAATATGTGTACACTTTAATCGCTGTGACAATTCATATATGGCAGTTAAAACATGAGATTAAATAGACAAGGTACTAAAGTGTACGTACACATATTTATGAATTCGACTGTACAAATTACATTACAGGGTAATAAAGTAATAAAAAGTAATTATTAAAACTAGCACAAATAAAATCATTACAATTGTAAGGTCAAAAACATTTAATTAAAAATAATAACAAGAAGAACAAGGTCTCTATGTCAAAGGCCATAAGTAGAATAATTGACTGCACAAGACTTGCATAAGAGCAAATGAGATAGAAAGAGAGAGAGGTACAAACCCGAAGACCTTTTTAAGAGCTAGAGCACTTAGTCCGGGTGGCGGCTGCAAATTACCTACCCCATCGAGTAACAGAAAAATATCGTCTTCCTCGAAAAGAACACCTAAAATAGGTAAGAAAAAATGTGGTCTTCCGGGGCTCAGCTTGGGGGGTAATACGGAATGAAAAGATATATGGTCCGCTTCTGACCATAATTTTACCTCATTTAGTTACCAAATGAAAAAATTTCGTTGGTTTTAGACACGATTAATAGAGTCTAAAAAAACATGTCTGCCAAGCCTAGTCTTGGAGGGTTCCGCAGTCCAACCATTTTTAGCAGCCAGATGGGGAGGTCGATTTTACCCCATCGAGTTACAGAATGAAACCCAGTGCTCGTAGTACCTAAAATTATGCTCTTTAAATATTAATTGGTCTGCCAGCTCGCAACCTGGTAGTTTTTACAGTCCAACCAATTTTATAATATTTGGCTGAAAGATTTTTTTTGTTAGCTTGGTTGCTTATTTGCTTTATTTTTATTTACTGTCTTGTCCGCGCACGTACCTAGATTCGTAGGGTGGGGAAAGTATTGCAATGCCGAAAAAAGTTAAAATTTTAGTTATAAATATCCTCAGCTTATATCGGAAAACCAAATGCTTCTTTAATAATTAATGATTATGGCGACAAATCAATTTTAATGGACATATTAATTTTGCATCAGTAATTAAGCAAGATTTTTTTTTATGATGTCGTTGATGGGTTACCTCGAGCCGCGAGATCAATCTACCTGCTTGCCGGCGGCGACGACGACGACCGGTTAGCTGTGCGCGGGGCTTGAGGCACACAAAATTATAAAAAGGGGAGGGATATACTATACAACAAGGTGCTAGCGGGAAAGAAACGCTTCATCTCGCCTCAACCCAACTGTCGAGTGTCGACATCCCATTCATTTCATTCATTTTTGTATCGTCTTGGAACTTGGACACTAATCGCTCGCTCGTGTGTTTATTCCTCATTTACTTGTTGAAGTTATTGCTTTTAAACAATGACATTACATATAAACAAGGAGTAGACAGTCACTACCGCTCCCGAGTTGAAGCTTCATAAAAGACCCAATTGACCACTCTCGCTCTCAGTTCACACGAAACATGGCGACGAGACTGACGTGAGCCGAGGTTGAACAAAAATAAATAAAATGGCGTCGTGTGTGCTTCGGAAGTGCACAAATCACCAAATTAAAGTGAATAAAGCTCAAGAGATCACATATCACGCGTAATTTTACTAAATATTTGATTATACTTCGTATTAACAATACAACAAATATTAACAATTTGCTACTTAACGCTAAGAAAACTAAATGTGTTAGGTTTGTTTTGCCTAATGTTAGACCGGTAGAATCTAGTATATTTCTAAATGATGAGTGTTTGGAGATGGCGGACAAGGCGCTTAGGGATAACTATAGACAAAAACTTGCAATGGAGTCCCCATATAGCAGTACTAGCAGGTAAATTAAGTTCGGCAGCTTATGCTGTTAGGAAAATCAGGCAACTTACCAATGTTGAGACAGCTCGCTTAGTTTATTATAGTTATTTTCATAGTGTTATGTCGTACGGTATTCTGGTTTGGGGAAAAGCTGCTGACATACAGACTATATTCGTGTTACAAAAAAGAGCCATTCGTTCCATATATAACCTAAACTCCCGTGATTCCTTAAGATTACTATTTAAAGAAATTAATATTTTGACAGTAGCGTCACAATTTATTTATGAGAATATTATTTATGTCATTAAAAATCAAGACTCTTTTGTTAAGAATTGTGATATACATAATTTGAATACAAGAAATAAAAATAAAATTGCAATTAAAAAATTTCGTGTCCGTAAGGTATATAAATCATTTGTTGGTCAATGCATTCATTTCTATAATAAATTACCTGACGAAGTTTTAAAGTTATCATTTCCAGCACTTAAAAATTACTTGAAAAAGTCGTTGATGTCGAAAGTTTATTATAGGGTCGAGGACTATCTAACAGATAAAAATGCTTGGCCTAAATTAAACACCTAAATAACTTAGTAATAGCTTAGTCAGGAAAATATCTAAACATTGTAGGTATAATTATTGTCTAGGGGACACGGTTTCTGTAGGAGAATGTATCAAAACTATGTGGTTGTTTTGCACCGTCATGGGTAAGTATATGTATATATATATACATATAATTATTATTATTACTATTTAAGAGTTCATCTGAACATACTGAGTTTTGACACATTTTCCTGCTCAACTACGCATGATATATATATTTAAATGTTAAATTCATTGTTTTATATAATGCTAGGTTAAGTTCTATAATTGTATAAGTAATTTAAAAAAAAAACGACTGACTGTTGAGTTTCTTGCGGCGTTTATTCTCAGCAGTGGTCTCTTGCGAAGCGCTGGTAGATTTTTGACGTGTAAAAGTGCCCGTGCGGCCTACTTACTGAATAAACATCTTTTATCTTTTATTTTACTTAAATTAAATATTTGTTAAGAAAACGCGTGCTCAATTAAGAAAAGAGATAGAAATTTTAATAAATTGCGTGTATGCTAAGGATGGATACATAGATTAAAAAATCAGATGCGAAATCGTTGGTATCCATTATATACGGGCGAATTAAGATGATAAATTCGGTTGTGTTCCGCGATTTGGATTCTGGATCTTAATAACCATCACGCCTATATGTCTGTTCTTTGGATATATTAAACTTGGTCATATTTCTTTGAGACTGTTAAACGTGACAACAGAATTAGAAACAAAATTCTCGATAGTTTTGTTTTTCAAACAGGACACCTTTTTCGCTTGTTTTCGGTTGAATCTTCGAAACCTAACGATATCTAATGATGATTTTTGATATAATAGTTGAGATTTTGTAACTTCCGCGCGCGATAATATGGCAACTATTTATGAGGATGGTTATTAAGATCCAGAATCCAAATCGCGGAACACAACCGACTTTATAATATGTGGCCTCTTAATTCGCCCGGATATAATGGATACCAACGATTGCGCATCTGATTTTTTCATCTATGTATCCATCTTTATCATACACGCAATTTATTAAAATTTCTATCTCTTTTCTTAATTGAGCACGCGTTTTCTTAACAAATATTTAATTTAAGTAAAATACGAAGTATAATCAAATATTTAGTAAAATTACGCGTGATATGTGATCTCTTGAGCTTTATTCACTTTAATTTGGTGATTTGTGCACTTCCGAAGCACACACGACGCCATTTTATTTATTTTTGTTCAACCTCGGCTCACGTCAGTCTCGTCGCCATGTTTCGTGTGAACTGAGAGCGAGAGTGGTCAATTGGGTCTTTTATGAAGCTTCAACTCGGGAGCGGTAGTGACTGTCTACTTCTTGTTTATATGTAATGTCATTGTTTAAACGCAATAACTTCAACAAGTAAATGAGGAATAAACACACGAGCGAGCGATTAGTGTCCAAGTTTCAAGACGATACAAAAATGAATGAAATGAATGGGATGTCGACACTCGACAGTTGGGTTGAGGCGAGATGAAGCGTTTCTTTCCCGCTAGCACCTTGTTGTATAGTATATCCCTCCCCTTTTTATAATTTTGTGTGCCTCAAGCCCCGCGCACAGCTCACCGGTCGTCGTCGTCGCCGCCGGCAAGCAGGTAGATTGATCTCGCGGCTCGAGGTAACCCATCAACGACATCATAAAAAAAAATCTTGCTTAATTACTGATGCAAAATTAATATGTCCATTAAAATTGATTTGTCGCCATAATCATTAATTATTAAAGAAGCATTTGGTTTTCCGATATAAGCTGAGGATATTTATAACTAAAATTTTAACTTTTTTCGGCATTGCAATACTTTCCCCACCCTACGAATCTAGGTACGTGCGCGGACAAGACAGTAAATAAAAATAAAGCAAATAAGCAACCAAGCTAACAAAAAAAATCTTTCAGCCAAATATTATAAAATTGGTTGGACTGTAAAAACTACCAGGTTGCGAGCTGGCAGACCAATTAATATTTAAAGAGCATAATTTTAGGTACTACGAGCACTGGGTTTCATTCTGTAACTCGATGGGGTAAAATCGACCTCCCCATCTGGCTGCTAAAAGTGGTTGGACTGCGGAACCCTCCAAGACTAGGCTTGGCAGACATGTTTTTTTAGACTCTATTAATCGTGTCTAAAACCAACGAAAAGTTTTCATTTGGTAACTAAATGAGGTAAAATTATAGTCAGAAGCGGACCATATATCTTTTCATTCCGTATTACCCCCCAAGCTGAGCCCCGGAAGACCACATTTTTTCTTACCTATTTTAGGTGTTCTTTTCGTGGAAGACGATATTTTCCTGTTACTCGATGGGGTAGGTAATTTGCAGCCGCCGCCCGGACTAACTGTAGATTCAAAAACACATTTATAACAACTATATTTTTTACTGAAAAGGATGCCCCATCTACGTCCCATTCTGCCATTCCGGGAGCTGAACATCCAGGCCCTGCCTCCATAGTACAATCTTGTGGTAATGTTGAAAATGAAAAGGAAGTGGGCATTTGGACTAATGCTAAAACTAAAATGGTACACACCAACATTGTACCACATCAACCGCTATCTTTTACACGTAAGTATTAATAGGATAAGGTCTTTTTTTCTACTACTTGACCCTTTGTTTCAATACATTTACATACACATTTAGTGGTTCGGCGCCGCTCGTTTATTTTAAAGTAAAAAGTTACAAAAAAAAAGACAGTGTTTACTTGTAGAGATTGTATTGCGTTTTATGTCATACATTGTCAGCGATTCAATGTTTTGTGGCAATTTGTTACATCTATTCAAAATAAAACTAACGATAAAAAATAACAGTATCTTAGGATATATCGCGATTGCAAACTGACTTTGCGCCAGTATGTATCCACGGGGATATCCTGGATAAAAAAGACACAAATTATGAGTAGTGTTTCGTTACACCACGTTATTCTTAATAATATAGACGTAAACTCTAATAACTTGAATCTTCTGTGGTGTTTACAGGGAGTTCTAAGAAAAAAAAAGGTTGAAATGCCTTGGATGAAAATGGCACAAATTGGTTTGAACAACAGATAAAAGAGATTCGCAACGTGTAACACCTATTTAACTGATTGTCATACTCTTTTAGAGCTTTTGGGGCGACGTGGTTTAGGTATAGGTTAAATATCAATATTCTAGTAGATAAAGATGACACAAAATACGTATCTACTTACATCGGCTACTACTTCGTTATTACCATGAAAGTTAAACTTTCACCTCTTATTTTCTTTTTGTCCGATACTGTCTAAAAAAAGCAAAGCAAACACCTTTTTTTTTCTCAAAAATAAAGCTTTTACGCATACCACCTAGGCCCAGGGGAGCCTAAGGTGGTTATGTGGGACTCACCAACCGAGATTGGCCAGAATACCTGCTAAAAACCCAGCGATTCTCCTTCCGCGCCGTTGTTGGCGAGGGCCGCAGGTTCTGCTTGCCCATTCGACTACGACCTTCACTGGCAGGCCCGCGTAGCCCCGACATTGAAAGAACGCCCCGGGAGAATTCAGGGCGCTCATAGACTAGTGGACGAAAGAGGGTGACAGACCCCCCAATTTATCACCCGCGGGTCCACACGTTTCGGCCGCAGAGGATAGGGAGAGCGGCGCTCCGTAATACCGGCACTCCTCTTCCTCTGCAGCCCCACCATGCCGCATACAGCGTAGAGTAGGGAGAGGGGTAGATCTCAATACCAACACGCCTCTCCCCCCGCTGTCCCGCCCACAGAGGATAGGGACAACGGCGCATTGTATACCGGCACTCCTCTTCCTTTGCGGCCCCGCCCTTACTGCGGGTAGAAGTTTCCCTCACCCGCAGTCCACCCAACGCGTCAAAAGCAGGCTCAAACGCTTGGAGCGACCTCCACGGGCTAGCCGACGCCCCACTTAGGCGTGGATGACTAATTCCCACCGCCACGACAAGGCGGGTACACGCAGGGAGACCTTAGCAAACACTTAATATGACACAAACTCATGCAAACGGTCCGGAAACTATACGCCAAAAACAATCAACTCTAATATTTTTGAAACCTCAAAACACAGCGCTGCCGGACTATAGTGTAACCACTTGACATTAAATTGTTCAAAAAAAAACTTAGGTAAATGTTACATTTCATGCTTTTTAGGTCAAAACAGAGATTTGCCTACCTACTCTTAATATTCTTCACGCAAAAAAGGCGCAAACATTAATGCGTGGAGTTAAGAAAAATTTGTAAAGTCTAACCTGTAATTCATATATTGTCGGTAATAATATGCATAAGCTTTTTGAATTTAAAATTGCTTACGCGTCGCCTCAATTCCCCATCTCAGAAAAAAATATCAAGAATGAAGGTTAAAAAGTGATGACGCAAAATAAACTGTCCATTATTTCTCGGATTTTCACCGGACGCGTTACAAAAATATATGTGCTAAAATATAGATGTTTTATTTGTTCAAACAGCTTATGAAGACGAAGAAGATATCCTGAGACTTCCACCCAACCATATGCCTTATTGTGTAGATGATTTGTGTTTTACTGTACCACTATGTGTACCTGACCCAGATGACCCTACAAAAATACCGTGTTATAATAAAGCACAGGTAAGTTAATATAGATAAGTAAGAAAACGTTAATTTGTTCCTGATTATTCTTTATTCATAAGACAAGAGGGTAATAGTTTGAAAAAAAAATAGGTTGATAATGGTGCCGGCTTTTTTTTTTTTTTCTAACAAATAGCTACAATTGGTTTTAAATAAAATAATACTATCAAATACACTTCAAACAGCACCCTATAATTTCTAATCTGTCTTTTTCCAAGGTATACCTCGAAATACTAAATATGTAACCCCTTTGAGGATTAAATGTTTTATTTGTTCCCTTTAGGTATATATTAATGACACTGAATACAGTTTAGAAGAAGTTAGATCTAGAAGATATAATTTAGAAAGGAAAGACAATACTGTTTACAATCAAACTGTTGAAGAACAACAAAACACAAGTAAGATTAATGAGACTCTTGCCCAGTGCAGTGCACTAGAGACCTTAGCCAACTGTGCTTTAGATGCCGAGCAAGATCATTTGAGCCAACTCATGCCCATGACAATGCCTACGATACAGAACGTCACTAAAGTAACGAATATGCATTCGCCTGGTGAACCAAAGGTGTTGGTTAATCTCGATTCGAAAGAATTCAGCGAGCTATCTAACAAAAATGATGAAAATCAAAGACCAACTCAAGAAAATCAGATCGATAGACCGGTACTAAGCAATAATTACGGGACCGAAAACGCGTGTGGCAACTTCGGCAAAAATAATTTAATGGAGGAATTCAACAGGAGTTTGATGGGAAACCTCCTTGGTGATTCAATTACTATGAATACTAAAGAAGCTCGCTGGGAATTACGTAACATGTTCAATGACAACGGTATGGACATTTTAACATTTGCAGTCACGATGTTTTTGATTCAATTCTTACTAATTAATTGGTATATTTTACAGAACCGTCGATGGTGCAACCTGTTGTGCAGCAGTTTGATGCTTCTAACATGAAATTCGATATACACGAGGATAGGTCCATGACTATGGCCGTCAACGCCAAGAAAAGTCAAGATATGCTTGATGCGAGAGCTATGCCACAGGACAAAGAGAACGCGAAAAAGTTCAATAGCCCAGATGTTACTACTCCGAGAAATGTAATGCAGTTGATTAATTTGTTTACGTTGTATTACATCCAATTGATAGTCGGAGTTTATTTAATTGAACCGATTTTTATTTACAGCCGGGTAAGAACTATTTCGAGGAGACATCTTACACTCAAGCATTTAATTTTGACATCAATGTAGCGAGTACACCTAACATGTCCCAGTTCAAGAAACCAAATAGTATAGATCAGTCAAACAAATTATCGAATGTTCCTAAGTTTATGATGGATGACAGTACAATAGATTTTGCGCAATCTGGTATTGGCAAGAGAGATGAGAGTTCAAGGCAAATGGTGGATCCTCATGCGACGGCAGACCCTCAAGGCACCGGTTTGTCTGTCATAATGGAAGCAACGCGGGAGTCTAATAGGTATGTGCCCAAGTGATCAGTGATCAAAAAGTTACTAGTGTCATTTCCAGAAACCTAGTTTAAGAAATTTGGGCCTCTTGCCAAAAAACATATTTTAGGCCTCCAGTAGAACCGCTGTTAATATTGTAAAGTTTTGTGGGATTAACTAATATGCAGGTTTGTACTAAGTATTCATTGATTGATTGATAATCTGTTTCCGTCAATTTGAGAATTGGTAATTAGGAAAAAACCGAATCATAACTAACATACCTAGTTGGATGCCAATACGAGGACGTCAAATTTGCTCATATAATAGCTTTAACAAGCAGATTCTTGTACAATTCACCCACCTTTCGCTATATTTACTAATGAAAATGTAAATCGCTTCTACAGTAGTTTTATAAACACCTGTTTTATTTTCTCTTTAAACATAAATAGTTTTCGTATTCTTTTATTTAAATTTCTGATTTGCCTTATCAATATTCATAGATGTTTTTATTGCCAGAGTTATAATTTTCAGAAACTCATACCTTTGCTGTCTTGTTTATTGGAAGTAATCAATTTTCCGAAGAGATGATTAACCCAATATGAAGTATTGCTTTTTCAATTTTTCCATGTACTGGGAATGTGGTAAAAACGTCGTTTATTTTTTATCGGGAACTTTTTAATTTTCGGGGTACCTATCCCAGGGGAAGGTGTTAATCTAGAACATCGTCATTCTGTGTACCAAATCCATTCAAACCCGTCAAGCTGTAATTAGTGCTCTTCATTAACGATCATTCAGACATCTTCACTAATTTTAACGGTTTTCGATTAAGTGAGATTTGTTTTGTATTGTTTCTCGTACTCATTGTGCTTTTCTAATCATGAATAATTAAGAAAATCAGTAAGACTTGGCCGTTTCATTAAATCAAAACGTAATTATTATTATTACACTGTTTTTATAAGATTTCAAATTGACATACTTATAAGAAACTAGATAAAAGTATAGTTAGCATATCTGAGTATATAACTAAGGATTTGTGTCTCTTTCCATGCTTTCAGTAAATCAGGGTCTAGTTCATCTGGCCAATCTACAAGAAATAACTACACTGGGTATACTACCACCCCTTTCGACTCAATGTACCACAATAACGACCAGGGCCCACCTACAACATCCAAAAGAAATTCAGTATCGGCTCAACCTAGACTTGCCAATGGGCATTTCGCCAGTAGAGCTTACCCAAAACACGATCAGCCCGAACCTAAACCTGCCACTCCCTCTGCAACAACATATCAATCACACGATCACCAATATCAAAAGCCTTCGCCACAAAACTACAACGGTTACAGTCCTCAAAGACCTGCTACGCAGGTGCCCACTCATTACCATCAGAATTACAGCTACCAACAGGGGTATCCTAACCAAACTATAAACCAACAACAAGGCTATGCTAGTCCTAGCCCTAACGTATACAACAGTCCTCAACAAAGAGCGCAGAGTCCTCATATGAGCTCCGCTGTGCCTCCCGGCTTCCAGAGCCCGACTTATTCCAATCAGTTTCAAAATCCGGCTCAACCTATGATGAGTCCGCAGCAGCATGCAGGACAATATGTAGGGCGCCAAGACTATTACGGTCAAACAGACCGACAACATTATGCCAATCAACCTCCACAACCGCAGGCTGCGGCTTTCCAAAGCCCACCTCATCAAGCCCAGTATCAAAGTAATCAATATTACCAAAGAGTTAGCCAAGTGGCAGCTTCACCTAATCAGGGATATAATCAACAAAATTATCAAGGGATGCATAACCAATACAATAACGCGAGCATGTATGCGAATCAAAGCTACAATGCTATGCAAAGTCCGTATAGACAGTCTCCTAAACAAATGGTCGAAAATGGGTCACCTGCGTACGGGGTTCCGAGTAATCAACCATTTCAGGTTTATCAAAGTCCTCAACCTACACATGCCCAAAACAATTACCGCAATCCTACACACAGTGCTAACATGTCACATGAGAACGCCTCCGAGTTACAATTCAAACAGGACACTAAAGGCACTCATGATCAAAGCGCTGCCAACAAGTTAAGCCCTCAAAACAAGCCACCTGTGCCGCACAAGAGTCCTACTTCGGCTTTGAGGAACGTCAGACATGATCAACCAAATGTAAAGATTGGTCAGAATTCGCCTGATATTGGATTTTCCAACCAATTTCTTAACTTTATTTCCAATAGAAATGAACCAAAAGATAACGCAAACACGCCGAAATTTACGAATAGTCCAAGCATATCTCAGAAGATGCATAAGAATCTCTACGTATCAAGTCCTGAACAGGCTCAAATACCGCCTTCTTCCGGTCTTTCTGACTCGGACAGCAAAGACAGCTTAACAACGCAGGCCATTACACCTATCCAATCGGCGAAGGTTTCTTATACTGTTGAAAAACAGAAGGATATTTCGAAACGGCAGCTCGACTTTGAACAGAGAGCGGAGTTCCAGTCGGAAGACAGTAGAGACTCTTTAAGTAAAGAAAGTAGACTTTCTTCGGTATATTCTAGACAATCTGACTTCCAATCTGATGGCTACTGCATGGATGTTGATAGCGAAAATTCGATGGAGTGTGGAACGTTCAAGTCGACACACTCTATATCATTAGTGGAAACTACTGACATACCGCGACCGGCTGATATAGAGTTTCCAGCAGTGATAGATCCTTTCAATAAAAAGATTCTTACGGCTCTGTTAGACTATGTCAAGTTTCCTAACAAGACTCACGCTGAAGGTTATTTCGAGCTAAGATCTGTGCCCAAGTTGCAAGTGGGTACTTCGGTGGGGGTTGGTAACAATAGATTCGCTGTTGAAAAACAACTTGGCAAAGGGAATTATGGCGCGGTGTTCTTGTGCTTGGATCAGAGCAATAAGTCTGTTGCTGTTAAGTATCAAAAACCAAGTAGGCCATGGGAATTTTATATTTGCCAGGAAATAAAAGCGAGAATAAAGGATCCTTTTATGGTAATATATCATTTCATAAGTGGAATATAATTTTTGTTTTTGGTCAACAGCTTAGTAATATTTTGTTTTATTTCAGCTTCCTGGATTCATGGACATAACGTCTGCCCATATAGCCGATAACGCCAGTTTATTTGTGTCTGAATATTCCAAGTATGGATCCCTTCTAGATGTCGCAAACAAAATTAGAATGGCTACCTCAAAATGTATAAACGAATTTATAGTCTTCCTGCTGACGGCTGAGATGCTGTCCATAGTTCACTACCTGCACAAAGCGCAGATAATCCATGCCGATATCAAACCTGATAACTTCCTGTTGATGAAAATGTAAGTGTGAACTGATCTTCTACCCTTTTGATTAATGCTTATCGCCGCGGGCACTTAACTTTCGATATTTTCGGAAAAATATCCCGTCCCGTCTTTTGGGGCACGTAAAATACTTTCAGCTGTGGCGGTTAAAGTATTAATTTATTTATTGTATACCTGTTATTTCTCTTTTAGTCCGACACAAGAGTGGAGAACCCCGTCCTTGCAGCTAATTGATTTGGGGTGCTCCATCGACATGTCATTGTTCCCGGAAGGAACAACTTTCAAGGAAGTATGTGTATTTGATGCAATCATTATAATATTGTCTACATTTGTTTTGTAAACCGTGCCTTTACTAAATTTTTTATTGCAGTTGATAGCTACAGAAGGCTTTACATGCACTGAGATGCGGGAAGGGAAACCATGGACGTACCAAACTGACTTGTACTGCCTTGCTGGAACAATACATGTTATTTTAATGGGCAGTTATATGAAGGTGGCCAGTCGCTTAGGCCAGTGGAACATAGAAAAGAAATTACCTCGGTATGTAACTATTTCAGTAAATAAATAAGTAGTTTAAACTAAAACTTTAGGTTGTGGTAGCAGAGATACTACTTTTTTAATGCTATGCTAATCTATTAGACCAAAACTACAAGAGATTGAGGCAAATGTGGTTAGCCACATAATCAATATTTGAATTTAGAAAAACTCCATTCAAAGATTTATAAAATCTCAGCGGCGTACTAATAAACTGATTTCTACTAAGATGCCTATCTCAAGATGCGTCAAACATGTCAGTTACTATGGCTTGACGTTTATCTTGAAATGGGCTTCACAGCAAAGATTAGTTTATTAATATGTGGCGTTCCATGGCTAAAGGGTCCTTATGATACATATTGAGTTAAGCATTGATCCTAAATCTGCGTTAAATAGGCTATCTAATAAAGAAAGAGTCACGACCCTAAGTCCCAGACTTTTTTAAATTTTATTTATTATACTTACACAAGCCGAAATTGCACTTTTGAGAAATCGTTAAAAGAAGTTTGAAACTCATATTAAGTATGTTCCCATTGGAAGTTACATAGATAATGGTTGATTATGTATCTCAATGTGCTTTTCTTTGATATTCAGTTATGGTTTTTTTAATGTGACTTCTAGACTTTGAAAAATCAGCCTTTGATTAGACCAATTTGCTAATAAGAACGAAATTAAGAAAAATAAGATTTTCGGAATGTTCTTTAATATGTTGTAATTCGTACCATAGTGTATAGTTGGGGATATTTGAATTTACGTCTTAGGATAGAAATAAAATAACATAGTTAACAAAATCCTTTTTTTTTTAAATTAAATATGATTTTTTTTATTTTTTTCATCTTGCTCTGTAACATTAACAATTTTTGTGTAGTGACATCTAAATTATATTCGATCAATCTACGCAAGTATCACTAAAGTGTCATTGTTACTCTATAAGTCTTATTTCTATAGTTACAAACGATTTGAGTTACATTATATCACAAATTCACGCCCATACATTAGGGAATTACAAATATTGCTGATAATTGCAGTAGTATAGTAATATCACGATAGTAACATTGTCTATTATTAATCTTATATTAAAACAGAATACCCAAGAAAAAATGTTTTTACAAGTTAACTTAAAATCTTGTTTTATAAAGAGTACCTGTCTCAAACAACATTTTTGTTGATTATTTAGTTTGTTCTGATTTCCTTTTTTTGCAAAAATAAACACCATTTCGTATTTGGGTCATTATTTGGGCGTTTGTTCCGAATCACTTTCGTGGTCACATTTTTGTAGAAGTGGCTGCAGATTTCGATTTCGTTTCTGGTTAGGTATCTAAGTTTACCTGACATCTAACAAATACCCAAAAACGGCATCAAAATATACGCCCAATTCTTTAAAAATATGTCCACAAAAGTGAGGCGGTTGAAACGCTCGAATAATGACCCATTTGGTTCCTGTAGCTACATGTAGGTTTTTTACGTTTTATAGTTCATCTATCAGACCTACCTATTCATTTGTCGTATTACTCATATTTTATAGCTCGTAAGATATTTGACAGTACTTACCTAAGTTGGGTATTTTTTGTTATTAGGCACGTTTTGTAAGTGGACCAATATAACTTAAGCAAACATTGCAAGTAAATTTATCACCAGATATATCATTCTTGAATGTGCTCTGCCATAAGGACCCTTTTCTACTAAACTTTGTACCCAATTTTACTTTAGAAATATTTAACATACACGAGTGAAACCAAGCTACGAATAGACGTCTATCCCTTTATTTTACTATTTCGTATAAAACAAAAAATATATATTTTTAATGATTTTTACAACATCGTCAATATCTCCGTAACTAGAAACTGCCATAAGGACCCTTTTGTGATGGAAAGCCACATATTATGTTCTTAAAGTTGAACCTGTTACTTAAAATATACAGACCATTTTATTGCTTTAAATTTATACTAGTGCATTATTGCCTAGGCCCAGAAGGTATGGGATTACCCAACGAGGTGTGTTTTGTTTCACTTTTAAGTTTTATGACAAATTAACTTAAATATTTTACTTTAATAATATTTTGTATTAAAAATATCATCAAGTTGAGAGATTATATCCTCCGTTTTTTGAAAAGTACGAGTTTTAAGTTAATTTCTTGCACAATGATCCACCCTGCCGCCCGCAACCCCCCACTGCCCAACGCCGCATCCGCCGCGGTATTAAGTCGGCTGTATTGGATTTTTTTATGGTCCTTTCGATTTTGTATGCATAATTTTTTAAAGAAAGATCTGAGCAAAAACCTAGTATGAAGTAACCTAGAAAGAAAATGAGACTCTCAAAAGAAAAGCCATCATTTCCGAGCATGTTTGAGAAAATATTACTGTGTATGAAATAAATGTTTTGAGTTGGGCATTTTTTCTTCGAGGGTTAAATTACAGTTTAATTGACATTTCGTCGATGAAACTGCAATACCGCGTAACCAGCAATTGCTAATGCCGCGTAACTGACTTGTGGCAAATTTTACAGGAGAGCATTAAAATTGAATATCTTTGTGTTTATTGAGGTTAGACTTACCCAAACGCTAAATAACTTTGTTAACCCCATGATGTAGCTGTTTATTATATTAAGCATCCGAATTTACCAGTATGTATTTGTATAAAGCACTTACGCGGTATTACACAATTGAATAATACGTCATCTCTATACTTGTATGCACATTCGCGGAATTGTAAAAACGACATCTTCTCTCGCGGTATCGACATGACGTGACTTTGGAGCTTTCTGATTGGTTATCGACACAACTGTCAATGCCGTTTGGAGCCTATCACAGTGCTCTACCTACAGCCGCGAAAACTCAAATTTGACACATTTGTTAGTTACGCGGCATTAGCCATTGTTGGTTACGCGGTATTGCAGTTTCATCGACGATTTGCATAGCTATGTTTTTAAAAAATTATTATTATGGGTTTGCTCTTGGCTAACTCTTGGCCTTGGAGGATGAAGATTTTGTCAACAATGATGCGAGCTCACCTAGAAGATGCCTATTCACCCTAGCTTTCAGTAGGTTCAGATTGTATGTACTCGGAAATACAGACACCAAAAGCACATTAATTGTTCTATGTAACTACCTTAATTCTCTTTAAAATATTATTGTATTGTTTTAGGTACATGAAGAGTTTATGGGATAAAATATTCACCACACTGTTGAATGTCCCTGACTGCAACAATTTACCAGACCTCATGGAGCTGAAGGATGACATTGACAAACTTCTAAGTTCAACTGATATTTTAAGCTCTCAGCTTCGTACCTTTGCTAATGTGCTTAAATCTAGGTAAATGCAAATGGTTTAGATTGTATTTATTGCATTTAGATATAACCCCAATTGTAAAAAAATATTATGTAATGAAGTATACAAACTAAGTTTAAGTTTGATAATTGTCTGAATATTGTACCAGCCCTTTGAAAGATACAAGACAAGATGCACTATTGTGCTCTCCTTCTTATGACAATGTACGGAAAAAGGTACAATAGTGTATGTTGTTTACTGGTAGAACGTTACTACTCTAATAATATAATGAAAGCAATAAGTATTAATATCATTACTACTTATGTATGTTGTGTTTAGTTAAATTGTGATATCATCATTTTTTCAATGCTTTCTTAGTGTAAAATGAAACTGCTTAGATATAACTTGTTAGCTTTATTGATGACTGTTCAGATATTTCCTATGTTTCAATTATTTTTGTATAAAATATGCACATTTCACATTTCTGTTTGACTACTTACTGGAAATAATAAACTTATCTGGTTTAAATCATTGTTTACATTTCATGCTGAGGTTTTTCTGGTCTTGTCTTTGTCTTTTACGTTCCTGATATTCTTGCACATTGTCAAATTTCCTTTTATACAAAAGCTTGATAGAATCACCATTGTCTTTACCATTGGTATTAACAATATCTTGTGGAAACACGTGGATTACATCTTCAGATTCGACATTTAAACATTTATCTTTGAAATGTACCTTCAACACTTTTATTCTCTTATTATCATCATCATAGACATATAGACGTGAATTGTGCAGTTTGATCGCAGCTGGAAACGTGTCTAATTTAATTTTTGTCATAAGCTCATGGGAAAATTCTTCATTGATTGTTTGTATTCTATACACAAGTAAACTATTAAAAGTATGCACTGCCACCACCAGAAGGCTGGATGTTTCATCCAACTGGCAGATAGTCGCATCAACTATGGGCAAAACTTCTGCCCCCAATCCAGCATCCAGCATATCAGTGATGAAGTCTTCTTTTATATCTACATCACTAATTTCATCATTAACTTTTATATTGTGGCATAGCCTTCCATCCAAGTAGTTCCAGCATTTCACAGTTGCATCACCTGAAGTGCTTAGCAAGTACTTCTTATTATGGGGTATGATTTCAATGTGATTCACAAATTCCTCATGCCCTAAACAATAAGTTTGAATGTTGTAAGTGTTGGGATAACATGAGACTTTAATTTTTTCATCTCTATCTGATGTTATGATATATTTTCCATCATCAGTTTGTAGAATATTAAGCAACAAACTTAGATGCCCCAAAAGTTTGCTGCCATGCTCAGTATCGGTTTTGATATTGTACAAAAGAACATCTCCTGTTTTATCTGCTACTAATATTTGTTCATTGTTATTAGTAAATCTTATTTTACTAGCACTTCGAGGGAGTGTAAAGTTCTTATAACTATCTGTTTGTGGCAAGTCGAACACTGTTAACTGTTTTGATATTGAGGTCATTGCCGCTAAGTACTTGGAGTCTGAAGAAATAATTATGTCCGAGATAGAGTCGTATTCTTGGGGTACAGGTACAGTTGGAATACTGATGATGTTATGTTTTGAAGCATTGTAGCAATCAATGAACATTCCTTTTGCTACAGCAACGTAGTCATTATTTACTGCTATACAAGTCATGGCTAAAATGACTTACAATTTTCCTAATTAGATTCCCATTAAACTATTCTAGGTGGAAAACTTACACGTAAGTCTTAACTCTTAGATATCTTGATTTAATACGTATCTTAATTAGTTATATAGTAAAGAAAACGGAAACAAACACGTGCCCGGTGAATAGATAGTTACAAATTTTTGACGTTCTCTGACTGACCACAGATTATAAAGGTATGTGAGGTATGTCTTTGAAGCCGCACCACATGCTTGGTGCTGCAACTGTACGTTAGAGTGAGATAAGAATACATCGTGCTCAAACATAAAAGGGGTGATAGACGGGCGAGTAAGTACGCCGTACTTGGTCATTTTCACGAAAAAGTGTACCTACCCAATTAAGGACTGAAATTAAGGAACTTTAACAGTTTTGTGACGAAAATTAGCTATACTGGACCGGATTCTACAGTGGCCTCTAAACTTCCTAATTTTATTTAGGTGTCGCTAAAACACTACCTACTATTCTACGAGAAGCTGTCATAATCAAATGACAAGCGCTAATTGGAATTGGAATCTGACGCTTCTTATTTTAGGCGGTCCATTCAATATTGTATTGACATTCTGAGGCCCGTTTCACGAAGCTACAAGTTACAAATTACAAGTGGAAGTTAAAATAAATAAATAATAATAATAATAAATCTCTTTCTAGCAAAAAGAGTTAGAAAGAGACTTTCGCTTGTAATTTGTAACTTGTAGCTTCGTGAAACGGGCCTCTGGAATAGCACTTGTTAAATCTGCTGTCTAAACTAGTTCTAAAAATTAGACAATGTAGTTTTAGCCTAAGCGAAGTGCACGTAGAATCGGATCCATTGACGTCCACCAAAACTGACAAAGTTAAAAGTTCCTTAATTTCAGTTCTTAATTGGGTACACTTTTTCGTGAAAATGCCCAAGTACGGCGTACTTACTCGCCCGTCTATCACCCCTTTTATAGTTATGTTCGGCAGTGTTTGTGATAAGAGAGGCCCTACTTTAAAAATCGAAGTTACGTTAGCTCCATCCCTTTCACTCGTCATTCGAGACTTTTTTATTTTTTTTATACCACGACGGTGGCAAACAAGCGTACGGCCCGCCGCCTGACCGTAGCCTATGGATGCCTGCAAACGCAAGAATGTATGGGCCGAGGTGACCGCATCGGTTTGTTAAAGCTATCTTTTATATTGACTGCTTAAACAAATCTATGCGGCATGTCAATGTGATGTCAGCTTGACTTTGACGTTGTATGTTCACTCATTTCACTATAATCTGTGCTCGTACACCCATCCACTCAGCATACGTGTTATTTATTGTTTTATTTATTCGGTTGAGCAAAAATAACGATTCAGCTATAAATTAAGATGGCTGCAATGATAACCTCATGGAATCCAGAAAAGAAACACAGTGAGGTCGAAAGGTAAGTTTGGTTACTACCACATACGATCTTGTGATAAACTGTTGAGATGGTGACATACTATATCATTGTATTTTAACAATCTGTTTAAGATGGATTTGTATTTATCCTGCCTACCTGAACAGCAAGAAGACTTTAGCACAAGGCCGTAGGCTCCCGAAGTCTTCTTGTGTTGAGAATCCTACTCACCAAGAGATTAGAGATGTGTTGGTAGCAACTGGCCTCCCTGTTGGAGTTGAAAACAAGTTGTATCCGCGGGAGCAAAGCAAGGTCGGTAGAGCTTTTTAAACTAGTTAGTTAAGTTCCAAGATTAAAATTAAAATTAATAAGTTCCAAGTGTATTTTTCAAAGATTAAATTGAAGAGCGTTAGACAGGGATTCAAAATTTTATAGCTTGAGCAGACATTTATCTGAGGTGTATCTTGCCTGTAATACTATGTAAGATAACTTCTTTTATGAAAATTCATTGCATTCACTTAATTTATCAAAATATCTTTATTCTCCTAAGGCCCTTGTAGAAAAATATAAATTTTAAGGTCATTGAAATAAAGATCTAGGTGCAAAGGAGATAAAGTTATTTTTTTGTTTTGGTTTTTATGACTTACTAGCTGTAGACCGCAGCCCACATAGAAGTTGTCTATTGCTGACAAAAAGCACCCTATGTTCTTCCTCGGGGCTTAAACTATCTACGTAACAAATTTCATCAAAATCGGTTTAGCAGTTTAGCTGTGAGAGAGTGACTTTCGCATTTATAATTTCACTATTACAATCTACAATCTGTGTTTTATGATAAACTTTGTATGCAACTATTTTGTGAGACCTTTGTCAATAAAAACATCTTAATTTTTCCAGGAGATGCTCTTCAGAGGCAGAATAAGGGTTCAAATAAAGAATGATGATGGCACACCCCTTAAGCCCGAGTACTGCTCACGGGAATCTGTTATGAAGTATATTGGGGAAGCCATACCTAAGTTAAAAACTCGCCAGAATAGGTAAATATGGTTTTGTCTGGGTACCTATTATTTTATCGCTACACCTTTTACGGAACAGAATAATTATGCAATATTTTCATTTCATCGAAAGGCATTTCTCGCTGGATGAGTTAATGTTTTATCTTTATCTTTTACCCATTCTCGGATAAAAGCCTTTAAAAGACTTACCTCTCGAAGTATAACCCACTAACAGAATAACCCCTTTGGAAGAAATATATGACTTAGTTATTTGTTACACTAACCATTCAAATAAGGAAACCTAAAGAGCTTAAGCTCAAATCGTAAGCAATAAATTGATATCCCTCTCTTATTGCATAACCGAATATAAGTGTAACCCTTATAAATAGCGCTTAAAAAGCCAATTGAACGGCTTTTTTAAGTTAAAAGGATATTGGTATCACTCCCAATATAGTGCTTTAAAAGCAAAATTGAACAAGACTTATACGAAACGGATTTGGATAGTTAATTGTTTCGAAATACCCATTCCACACCCTTGGTAAGGGTAACCCATGTAAATAGCGCTTTAAAAAGCAAATCGAATGGCTTACAAGTGATACGGCTTTTCTAAATAAATCCTTATAAAAACCCATTCAAAACCCCTTGAATGGCATAGCGGGCCGGTCCCTGCTGAAATCATGACGGTTTCAGCAGAAAATAGCGTTTGATGAAATGAAATTCTATGAAATGATACAATTGATGAAGTGAAGTATGATAAAATAATGGGTACCTACCTACCTACTCATGAAAGAGATTTCAAGGGGAAAGTTTCCACTTCATTATTGTCCCCAAACAGCATTACCACCATCTTATCATTTAACCTACTGCCAAGCACCAGTGTTGCATTGTTGTGTTCCAGTGAAAATAAGACAACTGGTAAAATTACTGGCTTAGTGGCATTCTATCTTAGCCCTGGTTAGTAACACATTTGTAGTCTTAGGATTGCTGTCTTGAGATTGTAGTCTTGGGAATTCAAATGTCAATGGGTCTTAGATCCAACTTAGCACCAGGTGGCCTGTGTACTTGTGTGCCTTCTCTTTCGACATAAAAAACAATTATTGTATTTAATCTATTTGAAATACGTTGTAATTTCATCTACTTGTAGATAAAGTAACTCATATGACATGTGTAAAAGTTATTGTCATAAGTGAGGTTTAACATTCTATAATTGCATTTGATTTATTTTAGTAGAATAATGTTAGTAAAAAAATTGTAAATTGACAAGTAATTTATTACATTTACTTTTGAGAATCTACCTGAGTCATCCTTGTATATCACATATTGTTCTCGCTATATCCTAGAGTAGTTCGTACATTTTTGAGATGAGTAACATATGTGTCAACTCAGGACATAGTCAATTTGTGTGCCATATAAATCTTGGTGTGGCATTGATAATATAAAAGTTAATATTACTTTTCCAGACCAGCGGACCAGCAACCTCAAGCACAGCAAACTGCCAGCAAGAGCAAGGGAAAGAAGGGAAGACGATAAACAAATCCATTGTAAATATTAATATTAAATTTATTTTTTCTTATACAAAACATAACTAAGTTTTATTTTACAAAACAATTTAATACTAACAACTAAAATTTGATTTATGAGGTGATACGGATTGATTTTTCAGTCAAATTATTTCTGCCGTTGATGTCTCGCGCCACACTGTATCCATCGAATATGGTCACAACTTGATTTGGTTGACTGTTTCGCCGCAACAAGTCCGAGTTTAAAAGGTCATTTATAGGCTTTACTGTTTCCACTGGTGGACGAAGTTTTTGATTTTCTGCGGCAGGTGTGCCATACCGCTGAGCGACTCGCTCAGCGCTGGTGTGATCCTGTGCGACATTGTAGATGCTTTCTTTACTAGTTTCTTCGGGTTGAACGGATTTTGCGTTAGTATTGAACGCATGTTTGGGTAAAAATCCTCGTAATCTTCGTACGTCTCCTTGTAAAGGTATTGTTTCTTCGGTTTCTCTTCCAACTTTGAACTTATTTTCCTCTTCAGTTTTGTCATCACCTCTTCTGAAGAATCCATCATCATCCCTTGCGACTTTTTGAGCTTCCTTGGTCTCATATCCATTGTATGGATGTTGGGGATTGGTTCTGTATCTGTATTCTCCATCGATGGATCCATCGCTATTTGCATCGTCTCGTGTAGAACCACAGGGATTTTCCTCATCATTTTGTAGACAGGTTTGGTTTCGTCTCCCTCGGGAATTATATTTATCATCTCCATTATTCCGGGTGATATTTCTTTCAATGTCTCTGTAAAGTGCGGCGCCGCTTCTCTCACTGAATCCATAATAGTCTCTCCTAGAGCTAGTGGAATTTCTTGTAAATAGTAGGGATAGGTTCGGATCTGGTCGGACAGTGTAGACGTTACCAGTGGGAGTATTATCGGCTGCCGTGGTGGGAGCCTCAGTCGGGGTAGCCAGGGCATCAGTGGTGATCTCAGGGGAGACTGTCGTGGCAGGAACAACTGTCTTTTTGTGCGGTTTAGCTTCTGCAGGTTGGCTATCTGTTTGGACATCGCACTTACACTTAGGTTCTGTTCTGTTTTCAGACAGTTGTGATTGCTTGCGCTTGCGTTTGGGCCGGCGTGTGCTAACCTCATAGGGCTCCCCAGAGCCCGAGGCAAGTATGTCGTCCACCAACATGCCAAGACGCTTAATAAGAGGAACGTATTTGTTGTTGATCTGTTCATTTTCAAATATCTCCCTCTTTTTTGACTGTCTTCTTCGTAATCGGGGGTTAAATAGGTGTTTCAGTTTCTTTGGTTTGAGCGGGGATTTTATTTCGAATTTATTTTTGTACTTCAGAGGAGACAGGGTCTTCGCGCGTGAAATTAGGCTTTCTGAAATCCATAAAAAGACGATTTAGTTATGGCGATGGTAAATGCTACTTAGCAATGGTTACTAAAATGTTTATTTTTGCAGGCACTGAATACATGTTGAAATAATACTTTAACTTGCCTACTGATTCGAAGTTTTTAAACTGTATAGGGGGAAGTAGACGTTTTCGATGCGATAGTAACCCAGCACCTGTAATAAAAAAAGCCATTAGACTGAAAACAATCTACCTTCACATTTTGAAAATACAAACGTGTACATTCTATTTACAGCGGAGTGCATAACGAGTAGCTTTAAGTTACAGAAGCATGTCAAGTTGCGTCCTTGTGATGAGTTAAGCAGGTAGTACAGTCAACAGCATAAATAAGTGATCATTTATGTACCTTGTCACTTTAACGTCGTTTTTGAAATACAAAATTGTGAAACAATTGAAAGCGACAAGGTATATAAATGATCACTTATTTATGCTGTTGACTGTACCTATCCAAACTTTAAACCGAATTTGTAAGGTTTGTATTACGTATAACAACCCACAGACAAAAATGGTTTCAGAAATATAAGTTATGTATTTCTATTTATAAATTTCTTGCAAATGAAACAGTTGCAAAACAAACTTCAGACTTGCTTGAGAGTGGACTTTGAGAGGTGGAGTAAAAAAAAAATTACCAGAGTTTCTCGACAGCAGGTTATCGAATTTGCGTTTAGTGTGCTTTGTTTCTGCGGTGAACAAATCTTTTAACGAGAATGATTGCCGTCGCAGCGATGTGCCTGGAACAACAATGGGAACAATACATTATTTATAATAATAGCAATCTATTATTCTATAAGTAGCGAGCTTTACTACGTCTAACAGAAATAGAATAAGGACAGATTTAAGAACGTAGTAATCAAGTGGCTTAGGGGTAACACTAAATAACAGTCCGCCGGCTGATTTCGTCCTGTCGTTCACTGAATAGAACGGATACTCAACTTTCTCATTCTAGCAATTAGCTACATTCTTCTCGGGATGTTAATCCGGCGTGCCCATTAGGGTAGGTACATAGTTCGACGTTAACAGTCGCCATGTACGTACAGTCGAACACAATGATGTGTATACACGGTTAAATCTTATTTCAAAGGAATTAGATGCGAAAGAGAATACATATATTTGTACTTGACTGTACCAATAATAAGTTTTCCAATTGGAATGCTGTGGTAAGTAACTGATTGTATTACTGCACATCCTGATTGAATAGGTAATTATGTAGGAGGGGTAAATACACAGCCTAAGATCCTACTGGATCGAAGTTATAAATCTGCGTATCTATTCGTATCTACAAGAAAAGATAGAGAGGCAGTTAACTGTAAAATTAAATGTTAACACTAAACTTTAAACCGCGTGGATTTTTGTTTAATGTTACCTATATTAAGTCAATTAAAGTACCTCTTTAGGTACTCAAGGATACTCCCGACGGTAAGTCAATTGTAACAAAACCTCGTTCTTAGAAATCGGATCTAAAGCGGCCCTAGATTTGTTTATGTTTTTTCATACAGCTGATATGCCAACTAGCCTTTATTTGGGTCTCCTGACGAACAATTTTATTGTTCGGTTTGGGGTTGATAATGTACTACCTACCTACCCTGACCCACCATAGAACTGTGTCACAGTGACGTTATGATTCAAGTCAAAAGAAGTGTCAAACAAATTGTTGTATAATGTCATGTGACACCGTTCTATAGTAGGTCAGGGTTGGGCACTTACCTGAGGATTTAGGATGATGCTTTTTATGATTCTGTTTAGATTCTGCGGCGATTAGTTCATTCAGGGAGACCGTCTTGCCTTTTGAGTCTGTGGAAAGATATAAATTGTTACCTAATACATAACCAATATACCTACCTACATTAAAATAAATAAATACTAGGGGACAGTCACACACAAATTGACCTAGTCCCAAACTAAGCTCTAGTTTTGTAATAGGTATGGCTTCTATAAACATACTTGTTATGGAAAATACTCGCACTCATGACACATATATTTGGCCATATCGGGAATCGAACCCAGGATCGTTAGCGTCGTAGGCAGAGTCACCAACAAGGCTAAACGCGTCGACAAACATAATTATAGCAATATTTATATTTAACTAGAGGACGCCCGCGACTTCGTACGCGTAGAATTAGTTTCCCGCTATTCCCCCTATTTCTTCCCTTTGGGGGTCGATTTACGAAAAATCCTTTCTTAGTGCTCACTTACATCATGAAAGGAACCCCTGTACCAAATTTCAAGTTTCTAGGTACAGTAGTTTCGGCTGTGCGTTTATATATAAGTCAGTGAGTCAGGTTTGCCTTTTATATACATATATAGAAGATAATTTTCTAAACAGGCGCTAAGCTTCTGGTTACTTAGGCCTGGTTTTATAAAGGGCCGTTAATAAATATGTCAGTTCACATTTTAGTAACTTCATGCAAGTTTTGACATTGCTGGTCGAAATTTGATCTAACGGATCTTTATAAAACCCAGCCTTAATGTGTTAAAGTATCTATTTAAAGAAATAAAAATAATATTGTCACCCTTGATAAAGCAAATTAAAATGGCAAGTATTTTGGGCTCGGCGAGATATAAAATTTCACAATTCATCCAAGTGAATTAAAGTCTTTTTAGGGTTCCGAAGTCAAACAAGGAACCCTTATAGTTTCGTCATGTCCGTCTGTACGTCAGTCCGTCTGTCAGTTTGTCCGCGGTCTCTTGCTCAGAGACTCTTGGTACTACAAAGCTGTAATTTGGCATAGTTAAACTTGAAATTACGCCGACAAAGTTGTAAAATAAAACCTTAAAAATAGAAGTCTCGAGTCACTTACCTGAGGATTTAGCTTGGTGAATATTTTTATGATTCTGTTTGGATTCTGCGGCGATTAGTTCGTTCAGCGAGACTGTCTTGCCTTTTGAGCCTGTGGGAAAATAATATCTAATATAATATCTAATAATGAAAAGAAAGGGGACAATCTGACAAATTGACGTCGTCCCCAAACTAAGTTCTAGGCTTGTAGATACCTACCAAGAGGGTAACTACGATAAATAGAGAAACACATACTTATAAAAATACTTAGAAAACATCTAAGACCCAGAATCGAACCCAGGACCGCTAGCTTAGTAGGCAGCGTCACCAACTAGGCTAAACGCGTCACCAAATATTTACCAGTAGGTATCGTAAAACGGGGTGAGTGGAGACACAACCTAAAATGAAGCATATGTTACTAATTATAAGACTGAAATTATTTCCAATAGACGAAGTAACGTTATTGTCCATTTAATACTAAATACTTGTTCTTATTAAAACGGGGTGAGTAGAGATTAAGGGGTGAGTAAGACTGAAATTATTTCCAATAGACGTAACGTTATTATCCATTTGATAATTGTTTTTATTTGTAACAAGTTATGACTTATTTTAGGTTGTGTCCTTACTCACCCCTTAATCCCTTCTCACCCCGTATTACGGTAGTTAAAAAAAATATGCTGTGCTGTGATTTAAGTTCCAAATAGAAGTTGCTAAATTTTCTTCGATAAAAATAATATCGTCACCCTTAATAACTTATTGTGAAGTAGAAAATTTCCATACAAAATACGATTACGTTTCTCTTCCCGTAAACGTAGTCCGATTTTTACGATGGTTGAATATATTGTTGTAGATATTATGAAAAACTAGGGTTGTACGTTTTGCTTTCCAAGACAATGTTTCTTATTTTTATAACAAACAAATTAAACATTTCAACGGAAACAAACAACTGTAGTTCTGCATAATAACTACAACATATTGAAAAATCGTGGAAATCGGACTTGATTTAGGGTGGGGACCCCGCCCGGAGCTAAATTTGTAGGTAAGGTTTTTTTTTACGCGATTTTAACGTCACACCATAATCTTCTTAAAATGGCGGGTATGTTGGGCTCGGCGGATGACAAACAAAATTTCACAAAAAGCCAAGAGAATTAAAAATAATGTCTTTACTTTATATAACTCCACCCATCCATCAATCCAGCCCACATCAATTTGCTGCAGGGCATATTATAGGCCTCCTCTCTCTTGCGGAAAACAACTAGTAAGTACAGTATTTCCAGAGGGCCCTGCCAAGATGCATTTTAGTCAGTTAGCGAACTAGCGTTTCTATTCGATTCGTTTTTAAACCAATCGCGTCACTGGTAGATGACGTGATACGAAAAGTCACGTGATCAACCAGTGACGCGATTGGTTTAAGAATGAAACGAATAGAAACGTTAGTCGCAATGCATCTTGGCAGGGCCCTCAGGTTCTTAATAGCTTTCGGCTGGTTATAGAATAGAATAGAATAGAATAGAAATCATTTATTCAACGCACACAGAGGAAAAACAATAGAAAAAAAAATAAAGTAAAAAGGAAGACATTGCGTTGAATAGGACCCCTCTCAGCATTGTGCCGCAGTGGAACTGCGGCGCTGATTTTCAGAGGGACCCTGACTTAAAAACTAACCTAAATTAAATATTAAACGGGTAACAGTAAACAGTTAACCGGTAACATTACAAACACTAGCGACAATTTTATACAGGAAATGAAAAAATATCGTTATCGCTATCACGCTTGCACTCGCAACTGACAGTATATTTGTCACTCGTGTGTCATAGAAAAACGAAGATTGCCGATCGCTATTAAAAAAATAGTAACACTGTACTTTACTAATTCAAAAAGTTGAGTACAGCTCTCGTGAGGGCGTCATTTTAAAAACGAGTATTAGTACTTAGTACAGTCAGTGACTACGTTTGTTGGATTCCGCCTACGAACCAATCGGTCCCAGCCCCGGATCTACGTTTTTTCCGAACCGGGGCAGAACTTGACATTGATGCCCCCTTTCCACCAGGTCCAGGGTTATGAAACAAGTTTTTTTCTTTAAACATATGCATTTGGCGCCCTTTGAAACTGCCGCCCCGGGCAGGGTACCCCAGTTGCCCCCCCCTAGATCCGGGCTGATCGGTCCCAATAGCTTTGATGCTTGATATGGGCTAATATTAATTGTATAATGAGCGCGAGTATTTGTTCCTAAGTCTTAGATTTTTTCTACATACTTAAGTATGTATTTCTCTGTACAAGTATGATTATTGTTATCTAGTACTCATAATAGCCTAGAGCTTGGTTTGGGACAAAGCAGGTCAATTTGTGTGAGACTGTCCCTTAATATAATTTTAGTACATTGTGATAGGTAACTCATGAGTCAAGGAGAGCCGTATTAATAAACTGAGATTGTACGTCTTGAAGACATGAGGTGGTGGTTGTGTAGGGTCCATCCGGATCAGTACCACCATCCTTATTATCATCATCATCATCATCATCCTACCGCCAAGCACCAGTGTTTGCATTGTTGTGTTCCGGTGGGGGGGGGGATAAGAAACCTGGTGAAAAACTATGATAGAGGCATTCTATCTCTCTTCAGGGTTGGCAACATTTGGAATATAAGGATTTCAGTCTTGAGATTGTAGTCTTTATGAATTTAAATGTCTATGACTCTCAGACCCCAATTAACATCAGCTGGCATGTGTGTGCACCATCTCCTGACCATAAAAAAATACTCTTAGGCGAGTCTAACCGATTTTCAAGCCCAAATATCTTTTTAAGACCTCGTGCCCTGTATTATTAATGTAATCAATGTTATTATTGCGACAGGGTACGCGGTACTCGAATAAATTTCCCGGACCTCACACTGAGGAGGGTGTGGCTACACGATTATGTTGTATTTACCTGTAGATTTAGGATGTGGAGCCTTCTCCTGTGTTTGTTTGGATTCCGCGGCAGTAAGCTCATTCGAGGAGGTCTTGCCTTCCGAGCCTGTGAAGTCAAAACACATCAAACTGGGGGTTTATTCTACGCGGTAAAACCTTATTGCTTTTGACACGTTAAGGAGCGTCCTCACTAAAAGCATTCGCGTGTAATGAGCATTCGGCGCGAACATCGAGTAGTGTGTAAGCTTTGTTACGCTCGGCACAACGTCCGCACCACTCGAATATTCACGCGAATGCTCTCAGTGAGGATGCTCCTTTTAGCATTATCAACGTTACGACAGCTCTTATTTACTTGACAGTGATGGCGGCTGAGTTAAAAACAGCATGTCAAAGGCAATGGTTTTGCCCAGAAGAATAGATGCCCTGTGAAGTTTATTACGTACATACAAACCTTCACGCCTTCATTCCCAGAGTGGGGTAGGCTGAGCAACAGAATTACCAATAACTCTAAAAAATTGTTGATAATTCTCTAAGCACATTTTGCAAAATTAGGCTAAGATGTTTACCAGCGTATTATTGACAGGTTGCAAGCCTTCGCCTAACAGTACTGCCAGCCTTTTACAACCTTTAACACCTTGAAAACATCGTCTGGCTACCCCAGCCCCACCGTTCAGGAACCTTCGGCAAGCCGGGATCAGCGTGGAAGCCCTGCCACAAGCCAGTTGCAGTGGTCTAGCGTCGCCCCGCAACTCACAGCTGAGTCGTCCCAATTAATTAATTTCTAAATTTCACAAGGGCAGCGTCATCGATCAAGCGTAAAATAAGAACCACTTCACCTTGGGTTAATCCCGTAATAGCATTGAATACATAGAGGACATGAAGCCTGTCGTAAAGTGACATAATATAGTTTTGTGACTTATATACCTAATTTCATTAAATTTTCTCCTACACCATAACAGAGAGACCTAAAAAATAAACATTACATGGCCATACATTCCCTTAGTCGCCTCTTACGACATCCACGGGAAGACATGGAGAGGCACTATTCTAACCACACGGGAAGTTTATTAAATTGCAATAAAACTCGGTACCTGATACGCTATTTGAAATACAGACAAACTTGTGGAGCAACAAAGTTAAACACTTTATTACTTTGGACCACCCTTATAGGTTTTATATATACTTATCTATACTTATTCCATACCTGTAGATTTCGGTCGTCTGAGTTTTTCTTGCTTTTCTTTGGACTCCGCTGCGAGAAGTTCATTCAGCGAGACTGTTTTGGCTTCCAAGTCTGCAAAAAAAGTTCGTCAAGTTTATAACTTTAGAAGTTAAGTATTATTAGGCTTTATGGCTTAGGAAATGCGAAAAACATCGCGGGTCCGAATTATAGATTTCCATAATTTAGATATTCCTTCACAAATCTAAAGTTTTCATAAATTAATTGTTAATCTAATGGACAAATAGTAAGATCCACATTCTTAAAATGACGATTCACCAAACCCTACCTTTACTTTACAATATACTTAATCCTTAAAGTTAACTTACGCCGATAAAACACATAAATATTATGGAACAGGAAAAATATACATCAGTTATTTTTCCAGAGATGGTGCGAAATTTAAGCTTTTTCCAATGCCTGTTTAAACAATATTATCTGAGACATACATACCTATCTACATTATGTATTCATGTATTCGACTCATTTTTGTAAACGAGTGAAAACGCCGAAAACTCTTCGAGCATTCCTTTCACGTATCAAGACTTTCAGACCGATATTAACTTACAAAACATGATTAGATTTTATTCCTTCAGTTGCCTTTTGCTTAATCGACGTAATATAAAAAAAAGTTGATCATGAAATACTAGATCTTGCTTGTCTCCTCTACAATGAAAAGTAAATTGTAATTGGGATACACCTTAAAAAAGCTCGCTTTATAATTTTTATTCGAGAATTTGCCTTTTATAAGGATCTAATTTAAAGCATTTCATGATTAAAAAGTGTTATTGTTATTTAAAATAATTTATTTAATAAAATGAACTTCGCCTACTTACTGCGTAAAAATGGCGGAGCAAAAAAATCACATTAAATTGATTGATAAGAAATTCCAATGATTCATTGGCTTATTTAAGACTATTTTGTTGCCAAGGATCCTTTTCCTCCTTAGCTAGCCGGGTAACGAGACTCCGTTCCGAGAAGTACGTAATTAAACACTTCTTGGAAGCGTCAAACATAATTTAATTTGAGATAATTTTATCTAAAAAACTTCGCCATATTGCGGAAAAAATACACAGCTCAGAAAAGTGTTAGTGACGTGTCCATTTGTTTGAGGTTTTATTATATGTACAATCACCGTCATAAATAAGTGATGATTTCTGTACCTTGTCGCTTTTAATCGTTTGACAATTTCCTATGACATTTCAAACACGACGTTAAAGTGACAAGGTTCATAAATGATAACTTATTTATGCCGGAGACTGTACACTTACGAGTATGATAGACTAGTTGTTGTACGCGACTTTGTCCGTGTAGAAGTCGTTTATCGCTAATCCCGCGGGAGATGTCTAGTTTTTTCGGAATGAAAATTAGCCTATGTCCCAATGGGTTCACGCTATCTTGTAAACACCTTATTATAATATGCATGGATTGTATGGTTTTTGACATGTTATTGTATTGTTTATAACACGGCCGCCATTATTGTCAAGTGATATGGTTATAACGAGGAGAATAGAGCCCCAGGCAAACTTATTGCTTTCATATCGTTATCATATTCTTTTATTTTCCGACTTCTTTATTTAAAGAGTTTCCAGTTTCTGTTCATGAGAAAAAAAGATAATGTGGCATCGAGATATTACTACATACCTACGAGTGCAAAATGTATAAAAAAACGAACACAAACTAAATAAAAAATACATCATGAAAGTTGCAACACTTGCAACATCGTCGAAATATCGGCGAGAACTCGCCAAATCAAGTACCTACTAGGTACTAACAACTTACTAACCACCTTATAATAATTGTAATGAACTTGATAGCAATAAATGATTACATGATTCTATGATTCTATGAAATAGTATAACCTCGGTAAGGGTTTTATTAACTTTTAGATCATTACCTATAATAATTAAACATTATTACTGCTTTACATAAATGCAAATGTCCATTTGTCTGTCTGTCTGTTTATCACGCGTTCAAGGAATTTCAAACTATACATTTAGATGAGGAAATAACTTGACTCCGATGTGAAGGACTTTTTCATTCAGAAAATAAAAAATCTCTGGTCCTTTTTACCCAAAACACATTTAAAAGAACAAGAAATACTCACGCGTAATTAACACACAATTAATAATCACATAGATTAGGCACCTCCGGATGTCCATTTTGTAACATTTTTGCACCGGGATCAATTATCAACCGCTGAATCCGCCGACCGCCACTCTTCTGATGTTTTATGAACGTGAGCCTAAAATTGCAATTTCATCATTACGTGTTTCCATTTTATGTCGCGGGCTGTTTTACATTCGGTTAACTTTGTGAGTGGAAATGATCACGTACTGTCACGTTCGTCTCTTGTTTGTTTTTGTGTGTACCTACTGCAAGTTGCAAATTGCAATTTACTCTTTGATCGTCTGAGTCATGAAGGTCAAGGTTATGAATGTTTTAATGTTTAAATGTTTATATTTGGGCACAAAGGAAAATACATTAACCAGTAAAGTTGCAACAGATTACTAAATGTGTCTAAATGTGTGAAAAGTTTTTTTTTTAACGCCGACAAAGTTGGGGAATTAGGCCTTTCTACTTACCTACCTACGCCGCTATTGCTATGTTTTTATTTTAACAGCATCTTCGAATTTATTTACCTACCATGTTTTAAATTTAGAAGCACTCAATCAGTTTGCTTGTTAATATTAAATCTCGTAAGTGCCATCTTCTCGGAAGGCATAGACACCCACTCGTGACCGTTTATAAAATCGTGCCTATTCGTTAGTATTAAGAATATCGAGATTCAAATTGTGCTCACATAATATATATAATGAGAGGGAAATGGTTGACGGTTGAGTCATAATCATAACATAACAATAGGACCGATTCTTCCGCCTTCGCGCAGAATTTCATTGGAGCGACGGCACGTCTTCCCGTCGCGACGCCAGAATTCGCGGAAATTCGCACAAGGTTTTTTTTTAATATCGTTAAAGTAAAAAAGGTTCGTATCGAGGGGCCCATAAATGTTTTATGGGTTTTATACATTTTATACGATGAACACGAGCGTCATTTAAGCTAATATTTCAACTTCTTAAACTGCGTAACATTGTCGGTAATTCAACGCTGGCAATAAATTATCACATAAAATAGTAGTTAATGGCACTTTTATATCAAATGTTTCGATAAATAATAAAATAAGAGCAGTAAAACAAAGGAGTCACTAGGGTCGGCTATCGTTAAAATATTACGATCGTCCAATATCGGGGGATGAAATCTTTAATCGCACGTCTGAGTTTTCCGTTTTACGTAGAACTTGGGGCGGTCTGCGGCGACCCGGGCAGCAGATAAGCCGAACGACTTTCGGACAACTAAATCATATGCCGTAAACCCGATCGAGCAAACCATACGCGGACGACCCTATCATTGCTCAATTACCCATCCCCGCGACATTTTAGAGCTGAAACCTGTCGAGATATTTTTCATTAGCCGGACACTGGGTTCATAGAAATGTTACTTTGTCGTCGCTAAGAAATATTGACCCACTACGGCGTAAGCTTCAACCTCGGTAATTGAAATGTAAGTTATAAGATTATTAGAAAACTCTAAGAATTTCAAAGCTCTTTACTTACCTACTTTAGTTAATTGGCAGGCTTTTATTTCTTTCAGATCATGTTCTTAGTACAGGTTATTTTCATTTCATATTATTTTACTGAATGCCTACTTCAATTCCATGAAACGAAACAAAGCGGAAAATCCTTTTTTATCAAAGCAACTTTTTTATTCTTAAGTAGAAACAAGAGCAGGATTTGTTCGAACACTTTTTTAATCAGTGAAATATTATACTCCATTTTCCCATTACCGAAGCGCTAACTTCGAATAGGTCAGCATTTTATTCCGGTTGTTAAAGTGCCCATTTTATTTGTACGCAAATCCGAAGGCCCGGTGGCGGCCGGCGCGGGCGGTCGGTTACTTCCTGAATTTACGACCGCCCATAGTCGGGAGTTAGTATCGCTGTCGTCACGCTTCGTATACCGTCGATTTATACTTCTGCCGGTCTATACGATACCAACAAATCTAGCTTCGCAATACTTTATACTCTTTTTCTATGTTAAACTGTTACCTTTGCAGGTACAATACTCTAGCAATAATTTGTTTTTATTGATCCTGTTCCTGTGATTTGGGTCGGATCGGTCAATGGAATAACAAATGATCGGTCGTATGAATGGGCTGGATGAAATGCTTTCACATTAACCGCCGAGGCAGGGCCGGCAAATACCTATACACAAGTAACTATACTTAATAATTTCCCAGTTTTCTCAGATTGTGTACGAATATTGCTTATTTGTGGGCGAAATATCTCATTATTTTCCTAACAACAACAGAGATTTCCCTTGAATTTCTTGTAGAAAATTTATTTGTTTTTATGTTGCCGGAACGGCCGTACAAAATTGTGGAAAGGGAGCCGAAACTCTCTGGCTGAGTAAAGTATATCGAGTGCAATGTATCTAAACAGGCCGAGCCGCCTCCGGAGGGTCTTACCACTGTAGCGATAAACGGATTTGGGCGAGACGGTATTATTCCGTCGTAATAGAGTGATACTTCTTTGGGACCATTTGGGAAACTGATGACACTATTTGGCTTTGCTATAAAAAGTTATGATGTCATATTTGCGGTATCAAAATATTAGGAACAAAATACTGTATCTAAGTAGTGGCTTTATTTTGAGACTTGTATAAGGATACAGAAAATTTGTAAGTTACATTTTGTATAGAGGATGTTCAGGTTCGAGGATACGAGTATGGGCGTGGGATGTTCCCTGTTTACGATGATTGTATTTGTGGATGGGGTGCGAGTGCTGTATCGACATTGTAGCCCGCCTCGTCGTTTTAAAACAAAGCAGGGCCGGCAATGGGGAGCTGGCATATTGCCTCAGTTCCAAGTTTTACTGCCGCTATCTCAGGGTTTATGCCTTATAAAATCTCCTGCCGCGGCCGCCCAGAATCGCTACCGGGTAAAAGTACGGGTAGGTACGGCTGCCGAACAGACACAATCACAGTTGTCTGGCTGTATCGTTCGAAATTCGCCTTATGCTCAATTGTTTATTTAGCTTCCGTTTTATTTGTGACGTGACACGAGCTTTTGATTTTATGTGGTAAGGTATATAAAAATACCTTTTGCGGTGATCGTCGCAATCGTATTGTTTCTCGAGTATTCTATTTTCTTTCATTGGTTATTGTGGTAAAATAAATTTAAAAGTGTGGAATCTTTTTATCTTTTTCAAAGAATAATCCGTAATGGGTTCATCCTAAACACAGGTTTTACCTATGTAAAGGAGTGGAGTTTTACTTGTTTTTAGAAATATATATTTTTGGGTAGATTATTCTATCCTCTTCTAATTAAGAACATAGCTAAATACAAAATAATTTCGACGCAATACTTTGATACTAACTAATCCTTGCTAATAATTATTGTAAAATGAAAGCGATTTGTTTGTTTATTCTTCCGTCATTCATGGTTCAAAACTTCAAAGCCTCAAACAATCGATGTGAAAGGTACAGGGGCCCTAATATGGCTGCGTTTATCGCGCGACAAAGTTTGGATAAGGCATCCGTCACCTTCTGACACGTAAATAAGTACGAGAGTGACGGATGCTTTATCGACATTTGACACGCGATATAGACGCAGCCATAATAGGCCCGCAGGTGTGTTAAATAATCATTACGATATCGTATTATATCGGATTAATTTGTTGTTATCTTGTTTCCTCGGCTAGCTCCAATATGAGAAAGCGAGATAACTACGAATTATTCGACAAAATAAGATCTCGTATGGCTGTTCACTACACCTGCACAGAGCTAATTTATAGCCCAAAGAGGGCCTATAGGGTACTTTTCATCGATGTTAAAGCGATAAACAAGTTCGGCGCGGACGCGAATGCTTCTATATACCTATTTCTATGGCTATAGTAGTACGTGTCTAAGCAAGATGAATCCAACCATCCAAGAAAGAACTCTATTTACGGATACCGCCCGTCCATCTGTAGGTATACAGACATCCCCCGGGCGTGCAGTGGGGCCGCAACAAATTTCCGTAGGAGATGACTTCTGGAGGGACCACATTTTATATTATCCACTTCTTCACTACTTTTTCGTGCAAACGTCGGGTGCAATTTTGTCTGTACGCAAATCGGACGGTCGTAAAGCCGGACGAGATGGGCGGGTCTGCCGTATGCTATAACGAACTGGTCAGTCTCGACGCAACCTCGCAACTTATGGGATTCATTTCCTTCCCTCCCGTTGCGTACAGATGTAGTGCATAATCTTACGACATCGTATTTTATCGGATAAGTTCGTATTTGCTTTCTCTATTAGCTTATCGAAAGGCTCTAAAGTTAACTGAGAGAACAAGATAAATGCGAAAATTTCTGACCAAACACGATGATTATTCGCTACATCTGTACAATGAGTCGGCCTGTCAATAAAGACCGTTTTTACGTGTATCACGCGTACTAAATCGGAAAATATATATGCAAAACATGGCTGTGCACTCGTGTGTACCTAATGCCGAAAGTTGTAAGCAGTAGCGACGGGCCGTGAACGTTGTATCGAGATAGGTATAACATGTATGTTGTATTTTATTGGTGTCGTATATTTTTAGAAATGTTATTATCACTGGAGATGGGTAGGAATTATATTTGTATGGGAAATGTGCTTTTAAATGGATCACGAAATACAAATGATTATATTACCGGTGGAACGTAGTTCTTATGGTACCTAGTGCAACATAATGGTGGAGACAAACGGTATACGCCGTATACGGTTCGTGTGATAAGTACTCATGTTTGCTCCAATACAAAAGGAAGTATATTTAATAGAACTAGAAATAGAATCATTTATACCGCGCTAACAAAATATGTATGTAACTGGTACATAATGAAGGTTCTTAAGGTACGAGCGCCGAGGTTAGAGCGCGAGCTTACGAGCGCTCTAATTACAGGCACGAGTACCTTAAGAGCTAATTATGTACTGTTGCATACATAACTTTTTCTACAAGCTTAAAATGATAATGATAAAATAAACAATCGGTAACTTTTCTTGTATAGGTACTTTCCTCGATTTTTCTTCTAAAAAATGACTTGTCGGCAAAGTAATTTGCATTATTCCGATTGGCGTTAATAGTGTGTAAATGTTATTGTTAAATATTTACAAATTTCATGCAAATAATAGTTACTATATCATACAAGTTGAAATGCCAAACGAATCGCCATTTTGTGACATCCATATTGAACGTAAGCATGGTAACCAAATAACAAATCGATGAATATTAAAACATGTATTATTAGTAATTTAATAAAAATGTAATTTTAAACATATACTTAGTCTACAAAATTAATTTTGTTTTTAAAACACGTAATTTCAGTTGGTATTAAAATAATTTAAACGGTTTATTATACAAATTAAGATGTCAAGTGTGCACTAAACGCCAAGATTGATATCCGGAATGAACGTAACCATGGTAATAACAATGCTATAATAATTATTATAGAACTGTTATTACCATGACAACGCTTATTATATAATTGTTTTCACGCTTCAGTTACGCTATAGGTGGTATTCTGATACCATTAACGATATCAATATTATCGGTTTATAGTACGCGAGTAGAAAAATATCTTAATTATCTGTCTATATCGTTCTCGATGGCCGTTGCAAATGCATTATTTCTGATGGACTGACTATTACCTACTAAGTTTTTTTTTTACACATGAATTATGTATTAAGAGTGGTAAAGACAGAATTACAAACGAGAGTCTGTTAGAAGCCCGAAGTCGAAGGCTGAGGGCTTTAATGACTCGAGCTTTGTATTTCCTTTACCACCCGTGTAACATACAATGTTTTTCATCACAACTGCGAGGAAATGAAATAAAAACAGACAAAAGATAATATTTTTAATTTACGATTGTCACTTATAATTTTAGTCGTATTATCCATTTCTTCTGATGACGACATGTTTTTTATTGATATATGTATAAATTTTAATATGTGCACAAAGACACCCTTTTAATTATTATTTTGGAATCACACAGTTATAATCAGTATTTATATATAAGCGGCAGACTACATCATTGTCTATGACTTACCACAGATAATGTCAAACGTGTTCACGAGTCCGATTCTAGTGACAGTCGAGATCAATAGTTTTTATGCGAGATTTTTAGAAAATTGTATTCAACTGACATTTCATCTCGAATGAAACTTCATATCGAATGGCTCAAGAATTGGGGTCCTGGCATGTTATGATTGAGTCCATGTATTGTTCACGTATTATATTTAAAAAAAACCTATTACGCACGATAGGGCGTAATGGTAAAAATAAAAGCCCGCGGGTATTATTTTGGATTTACGGTCGATTTTTCTAGCATATTAGACCACTATTTACGAGCAAGTGTGATCCAAATTCACATACGCTATCTTGAATATCCTACTGCATAATATTTTATATAATACTAGCTGTTGTCCGCGACTCCGTCCGTGAAGAAAAATAAAACATAGCCCATGTTACTCAGGGATAATATAGCATTCTAATTTTGAAAGAATTTTTGAAATCGGTCTCGTAGTTTTTGAGTTTATTCGTTACAAACATAGAAGAATACAAATCTTTCCTCGTTATAATATTAGTGTAGATAATCCTACAATATTATAAATGAGAAAGTTTGTGTGTTAGTTTGTTACTCGTTCACGGTGCAACGGCTGGATGGATTTGTAATGGAGATAGCTCTGGATTATGACATAGGCTGGATTATGTTCATCCCGGAGAATTGCAAAGTTCCGAGGGAATAACTATAACCGAAATCTACGCGGACTAAGTCGCAGGCAGTAGCTAGTCAAAGATAATATTAAAAATATTGGTCCAAATATTCAAATTATTGTTATTTATAACATGAAGAAAGTACAATTTTATTCAATTTCAAGATTTTACTTAACTTAAGACGAGACATCTGCAAAGTAACGGTAGTTTATTCTAATCGCAAAAATAATCGAGATATTTATAGGCTATTTCAAGAAGGAAGACTTATTGCATAAAATACGATCAAATAACACACAAATAGGTACAATACAACCAATTGATCCCATTTGCCTGACGTCTAAGGCACATACAAGAGTAATAACCGGGCGGCGATGGGCTCGCAGATACCCTACGAACCAACAAAGATGAGACGCCACAATAGGAGGTTACTCTCTTTGTCTCTGATTTTGATTTAAGTATGGCTTTGTTGAGTTAACACAATTCCAGGTTGGTTAAGAAGCTGACTTACCAACATAATAAATGGAGTTATTATTTTTAGGGTTCCGTAACCGAAGGGAGCTCAACGGGACCTTATATTAATACTAGCTTTCGCCCGCGACTCCGTCCGCGTAGAAGTCGTTTATCGCTGCTCCCTCGAGAAATGTCCAATTTTCCGTGATAAAACTATCCTATGTCCTATTCCAGGACCTAACCAATACGTGTACCTACCAAGTTTCGTCTCGATCCGTTCAGTGGTTGAAGCGTGAAAGACGGACAAACATACACACTTTCAAATTTATAATATTAGTATGGATATGGTACCTACCTAAGCTGCCGGCCCTAACTTTAAAACTTAAATTTTTGAAACGTACCTACTAATAGATAATGGTTTTTTTTTCAGAATATGCGGATGCGGATTTAATATATAATAAAGGAGCCCCTACACATACAAGAAATGCTGTCATGCTGCCAAATTGAATACACGCGCTAAAATGTGTTTTGTTCACTCTGACGGGACTACTTAAACTCGCCGCTTGGACAATCACTCGTTCGTCCGTCCGTCCGTCGTTGTTGAGAGAATCACACCCCTGCTGTATCGTAAGAACGGTGAAATCATACATACGTCAAATTTGGTATGATTATATAACAGAACCTGAAGAAACACAACAAATACTCCAAAATGGTAAACAAGTGTGAGTTGGGCTCGCACTGATTTGATTTGAAGTCTAATTCACATTTGAAGTCTAATAACCAGTGATCGGGATAGGTAGAGTATATTTACCTAAAGTTCGCTAAAGGACATAATATAGAGTGGTTACAACCGGGTGAAATATTAATTTATTTTTATTTAATTCCGGATTACCGGTATTTTTAATGCTAAATGTACGTAATATTTACTCACGGTATGGGATATTTTATGTTTTTTTGTGATAAAAGCGGCCTGTAACTCATTCCTTAATATCTAATTATGTAATAGGTGGAGTATATTTACCTAAACTTCGTAGAAAAGAGTCATAAACTGGAGACTTCCTTGCGACTGTATACTAGTACCAGAAAAATACCAGAAATCAGGAATTAAAAAAATAAAATAGTATTTCACCCGGTTGTAACCAGTCTATATTATGTCCTTTTGCAAACTTTAAGTAAATATACTCTACCTATATTCCGATCACTGATAATAACACCTACTGTACGGAACCCTCGTTTCGCGAGTCCGACTCGCACTTCACAGGTTTTTACCAAATATATTTTTAACGCGCATTGTTAGCTGCTTGCTTGTTAATTTGTCGTTTCATTTGCGGTATCTTAACGAGTTTTAGCGGAGAATAGAATACTTAAAATGTAGTTGGAATGTTTCAGCCACGGCACCGGTGTGTAAGTAAAGATTGTCTGCGCCATCCGCCAGGGGCCTTATCTTCCGGTTTATGGCCCCTAACATCGGTTCACGAGGCAAGAATCGACCGTTACAATCTACCCACACCCACGTTTTCACCTGTTTTTATTTAAATAAACGCCGCCATTATTGAAGATAAGGTGAAACGAGGCTTGAAGGGAATCGCGTTGTTTGTCTACACTATTATTGTGGTAATTCTCCTGTTACGCTGTTGATACGAGTGTTATGACAGTTTTTAGGATGTAAGTAATTAGGCACCCACTTATTGGAAGTTATTTGTTTTATTATGGTAGGAATACGACAACCGGTAAAATGGCTAGCATATGACGACGCATTGGCATAGTTGTTGACCCTGCCTACGAAAGCTAGCGGCCCGGGTGGAAATCCCGGTAAGGGCAGATATTTGTGTGATGAACGCGAATATTTGTTTCTGAGATGGATGTTTTCTATTCATTTCGTTGTCTAGTACCCATAGTACAAGCCTAGAGCTTAGTTTGGGACTAGGTCAATTGGTGTGACATTTGTCCCCTGATATTTATTTATTATTTATTTATTTACATAATGTAATTATTTATAACACAAACAATTCACAGCAATACAGTAACAACCACACAACTCGATTACAGTTTTTATTTAAAAATCCCACCCCATTCTCTCATAGAATCTAAGACACTGAAAACACACATCGAACCATCGACTTGCAAATGCATCAAAAATATCAGGTGCTGATAAAAAGTACGATTTGAGGCCCTCAAGAGCCCGAACAGAGCATACCTATATGCATTCCATCTCAGTCCGCGGCAACGCATTTGCAGTCTTAGGATTGAAGTCTTAAGATGGTAGGTATATGGGTCACAGATTCCACTTAGCACCAGGTGACTGTTTGCTTGTTTGCCTTCTGTGTGCCATAAATAATAATTCATTCTACTGCAAGGAACTTGTTAGGATTTGATAACTCATACAAAGGTTAAGGTCATGTCGTACCTTAAAGTAAAGCAGTTGGTCCTCCAGGACCGGAATGGATAGCAATAGGGATGTCGACTCATGTTGAACTTTATTATATAATCTAGTAATATGGTTTGAAAAATTGGAAATTATAAAAATTATAATTATCAAAATGATTTCCCAAAGTTTCGAAAACTTTGTGATTTTTTTTTTTCATCTAATAGTAAATTCAATGGTATCAGAACCCTTGCCTCTAAATTAAAAATGAATTGTAAAGCAACTTTATGTACTTAAACGCAGATTTCGCGACCAAAATTACAAATCACTTCTTTTTAACTACCATACATTTAGTACAGTGCGATAGCTCAAAGAAGGTGCCTCGGGTTTGTACTTGTCTCTCACTCACTCTCATACGCTCCTATTAAGAGCGAGTGAGATAAATAAAAACCCGAAGCACCTTCTAAGTGCTCACAGACTGTACAGTGTTTAACGATTTGTGAAGGGGGCTATATTGACTGACATAATTATTTCTAGTCATAATGTGCTTTAGGTCATAATCATCGCAAGTCATAACGTGGTTTTTTAAAGAAACTGTTACTTTTTCAGGACTTTTATTAATCAAACCTAACCTAACCTAGCCTTGTCTACACGTTAGATATTTCAGAACTTTTGAAAAGTTTACAGTTTCAGCGATATAAAAAATTATGACTATCAAAAATTATGTCAACAATTACATTAAGACCAATAAAATTATGGGAAACAAAGGGCTCCCTTTGTGAAGTCATAGCTCAGTATCAATTTGTATGGGACGTTTTCAACGCTTAGTAGGAATGTCGGACTTTGACTCCCATTTCCGACTTTTGCAGTTCTCAGATTCCAGGGGCTTGTTTTATAAAACTACAAATTACAATTTACAGCTTACAAGTTTCCATTTGACACAAACGTTTCCAATGACGACCAGCCATTTGAGCAGTGTTGCCAGCTTAGACCTGTAAAATTGTTACTTGTAGCTTTATAAAACGTGCCCCAGTTCGTCTAATATATACATTTTGATCCTTGCAAAAACCTAAGTCAAATGGAAGCATTATAGTTTTTTTATCAAATACCCTTTTAGGTACTTCTTCAATAAGAGCATGGGTTTCAAATATAGAGAGAGACATACTAGAGTAGAACCTGCTTATTACGATCATGTTTAATACGATTTCCTGCATAATACACCATTTTTTGCCTGTTTTCATACATTTTTTCACGGTTACGTACTAACACCATAATACCAAGTTATTTACGCGGGTGAAAAAGAGTTGCGACTAAGCATATCGTACTAATATTACGCAAAGAGACGCGATTCTAGCGACACCTCCGCCTGTCCCGATAAGTTTGTGTGTTGTGACTAAGCGATCGGCTAATCGGTGGGTACCTACACTTAAATTTCATTCACTCTTTGTTACCGCTGCACGTTCCACCCAAAACGCAACCCTAAGTGATGATGAAGACGCACATGAACAGGACGAAACGCCTCCAATTTTGTCAAATGCTCAGGCGTTGTGAGTTGTAGCAGATTTAAGACGCTTTGTATCGTGTATGGGTAATAGCGAAGAAGCGATCCATAAATTAAATTATATTGAAAATCTTGTTATAAAAAATGCATCCAAATCGTTACGTCAAACATAAATAAATACTTTAAGTAAAACAATTGTTATTAATATACTTTTACATAAACAGAATTTTTTGTTTCTTTCATTTAAGATAAACAAATTACATTTAAATGTACGTACATGAAATAATACTAGTTTTATTTTCACGTTTAATACGATTTTCCGTTTAGGACGCTTTTTTTGCTAGGTCCCCTCAGAATCGTCTTAAGCGGGTTCTACTGTATTTGCCAACTTGACGATACCGTTGCTGATATTGTGTACAATAGAAGCGCACGGCACACATCAAAGATGTAGTCTGACTACTGGTAACGCTCGGCTTCGTATGGTACTATCGATTTGTTGTACTTAGTAAGAGTTATTACAAACTACTAGAGTACAAGAAACCTAGGCTGAAATCTTCGGAATTGCATGTTCTAGGTTCTTTTAAGAGAGATTAGAGATAAGAGATAATTTATTTGTAAAACATGAGTAAGTTTAGGTACCTACATAATGGCCATAAGTTTACAATAATGTCCGTCATGCTTTGACTTTCGGTGTACAAATTCAAATGAACAATAATAATATAATAGAATATTAGTTGAATTAAATGATCCTGTTTTACAAATCAATTTAAATTAAATAAGTACACTTAAACCATAAAAACTATTATCATTTAAAAAGTCATTAATATTATCTTGACGATGCGTTGGCCTAGCTAGTTGGTGGTGCCTACGAAGCTAGCGGTGCTGGGTTGAAATCCCGGTAAAGGCAGATATAATAAATATCTATCTATCTATTTTGTGTGATGAGCACGAATATTTTTTTCCCCAGTCATGGAAGTTTTCTATGTTTTAAATATATATCGTTGTCTAGTACCCATAGTACAAGCCTAGAGCTTAGTTTGGGACTAGGTCAATAATAATTGGTGTGACATTATCCCCCCTGATATTATATATTTATATTATAATTCAATCATCCGTTTCTTAACCTTTTTTCCTTTTTTGCTTCTATAAATTGTTTAGCTTAGTGCTGAAAGAGTAGTAGAGAGGTCTTGGCTTATATTCCACTTTATCTTGAACCATACTCGTATTATTATGATATTGTTATCGTTATGGTAGTTCTTATCGCTTGACATTAAGGTAGATGTGTCGTAAAAATAAATAACGTTTAAAAAAAATGGGTTAGGAGTGGAATATACTTAAGTCTAGCATTAACACAAGATTATTATTTCAATTCAGTTGGGCTTGTAATATTATTATTAGTACATTTAAAGTGTTGTCAATGGATATTGCATACGTTGCTTCCGCGAAGTCAAGGGGTTTGCAGTCAGCAAATTCCAATACATAAATAATTTAAATAGGCATGTACGTTTAAAATTCCGCGTAACGGCTTGTTTATTATGCGTCTTAATAAACATTTAATTCTTGCCTTCCTCAACGTTCCTTATCGTTGCCCCAGGCCTGGTTTATCGCCTTTATCGCGGTGGATAAAGCATCCGTCACTCTCGCACTTACCCACTGGTAAGAAAGTGACAGATGTTTATCCACGTTTATCCACATCGATAAACACGCGATAATAGGCCCATTGGGAGGTTGCTAATATAGCTTTGCAGTTCACTTGAGAGCGTGTGTAAGGAACATAATTATATATCATGATAGTGCGCTGTCCCTTTTCGTCACCGCAAACTGAACTGCTTAGCTTTGTCATGGTAACCCTCCGGGTTTCTATTCTATGCCATAAAACAATATTCCTTTTGACATGTTATCGTATTGTCGGCGGCCATTAAGGTCACAGCTCATTAGAACTACCCGGCAGCCAACCAGCACCGCCTCTCCGTGAGAGGTTAGTATTCTTGACATGGATTTGTATGGGCATGCGCTCACTACATCAACTACGTATCGTAGAACCACCCGGCGTAGCGTAGTTGATGTAGTGAGTACGGGCATGCGCCATACAAATCCATGTCAAGAATACTAATTGCTCGAGGCGAGGCGGCGCTGGTCGGGTGCCCGGTGGTTCTGGAGCTGTGAACTTTACTGTCAAGTAAATAAGAGTTATCATAAGGTTGATGTTACGATAACATGTCAAAACCAATATTGTTTTACGTGTAGCTCTCTTACTCGCTAGCATGTCGGATGCTCTGTCTCTCGCACTCTATAAGAATACTGCGAGGTCTGCGAGGGACAGAGCATTCGACTCGCTAGCGACTACGGTAGTTGTAACTCATGGTAAGGGTACCTACTGAATTTCACATCCCGTGGTCTTAGAAAATAGTAATCTGAATGCATGGTCGGTTTTTTTACCTAAGACTTGTGCCTCTGTTCTACTATGGTTTAAAACATAATCATTACCATATTCTTAACTATACGTAGCTCCTATTAATTTGTCTGTCAAGATGGCAGCATCGTAAAAAGCAATATGGTTTAAGAGCAAATTTTAACAAAGTGGAAAAGAAAAGAAGCCCTGGCCCCTATCCCACACAACTTTAGAAGTCGTCCAAATTGTTAACTTTTGCAAAGAAAAAACGTATACTTTGGACAACTTTCAGTTTTAACGTGCTTAATAGGGGTCTGGTTAGCAAATGATAAGAAAATCTATCACCAAGTATATTTGTTGCCAGGTTATATGTTGTTTTTCTTTTAATAAACCGTTTTGAAAAGGAAACGGCCACTTTTTATTATTTCGAGTAGTTGAGTGTAAGGAACTGAGATTTTATGCTACAAAATATAGGTAATATTATTTAGAGTACACTTCAATTAATTATAATTTTTCTTCTGCAAAAATAATTCTTCGTTTTGTACATTACCTACATTTTGAACTACTTGAAAAAGTGCTCTTTTTTTGCAAGGAGGTTGTACCTCTATTTACTATCCTGTGTACATCTGTTTACCATGTTTTAATCCGTGTATATATGGTTTTTATTTATTTATTTTGCTAGTCAATTATATATCCCTCAGCTGGTTAAATACCTGAAGTTTGCTCCAGCTCACTGTGGTTCAGCTTGTATGGAGAAAGTGTCAAAATTCGATTTCTCCAAAAGTACAAGTATATTATATATTATTTACCTTTATATAGAACTAATTACTAAATGGTGTATTAAAAAACAGAAAATTATTCGAATTGAATTTATTTAATCACCAAAAAAAAAAAACAAGTAAAAGCAAAATTCACTCTATTTCAATCCTTTATAAAAAATACAAATAAATATGATTAATGAAAAAACCTATCAAAAAAACAAAATTGAATATATATTCTTTATTTAAAATTTAAAAACAGTAAACCTTTTCTACAAAAATATCTTTAATAAGTTGCCTCGAAACTTGCTATTTTTGGGATACAAAAAATTGCACGTTATGAGTTGTCATCTTAAAAATACTTAAATTAAAATATATAACACTTAATAATTGTTGTTAAATTTACTCTAGACATCTAAAAGACTAAGAACAGAGTTGAACAAAACAGATTTTTTCTTTCTAGATAGCTATCTTTTTGACTCGTAATTAGTGGGGCTGAGTTTAACAAAAGGCGATTTATGAGATCCGTATTCGTCAAGACGTGTGACATCTTCCTCGTGTTATTTAGTCTGAATGATGTTATATTTTTATTTGTGGCCTCGGTAGCTTCTTCTGAAAGCTGTCTTTTAGGTAAAAATACGTGGTCGATAACTTCAGACCCATGAATAAGGACTTTATGTACAGAAGCCGGTAAATTGTACCACTAATATTCATGAACAAGCTGCCGAGCCGTATCTTAAGCATAAATCTTAAACCTATCTTAATTTATTTTATAACCAGAGTTAAAAACAGTTCAAAATTGTGCCACACCTATCAATGAGATCCTTTTTGATGCCAGTAATTTCAGTTGAAAGAGCGGAATTATCAAAAACCTACCTGCCATGTTACCATAGTTTGATGTAGCACTTCCGCCACTACGTGGTTTGTCGACGATAAATCCTAACTTGGTTTTAAATTAACCTATAAGTGTCTTCTTTATGTCCACAGTGGCTTGCAAATATATTTAATGCAATTTTGTAGATCCCCAATATCAACGTGTTCAACATCCTCCGGCACAATCTTTTGTAGAAGTAACTGAAGTACGTGGCTTTGATTTCTCAGTTTGCGAACCAGGAGCAAGGTGCCACAACTCAAATATATGCATTCTTGAAAATTTTCATAGAATAAAAGTACCTATAAGGAAATGGGCATGTATTAGGAATGGATGTTAATAGTTCTTTACGTGGGAAGCAATCTCGTAGTACTGCTACGAGTTCCGTAGAAGGCTTCTGGAAAAGGGTCCGGCAAAAACCGGCCAGTAGACAATATGAAATAATAAACTAGCTTGTATGAGCATTCTACTACATATATAGTCATCTTTAGATTGTTTTAGCAACATAGTTAAAACCTTATGTGAACGTACATAGTAGACAAATACTTTGTTTGTAATTAAGCATCACGTAGACCTCAAACAATTAATATTTTTATAAAAACATGGTAAAAAATAGTACTGATAATAATAATACATACCTCTGTCTACAACTTTCATAATGATGTAAAAGATAGACACACACGATCCTGAGATATATGTCTTAAATAAACTTTCATTATAATGACTTACTGATAATGCTAATTACGAGTGGCAGATGCGTTCACTTTGAAGGTCCGAAATGTAATGATTATTTCAAATAATTTGCAAACTATTAATAGTTTACGGATGTATGCCTACTAGTAAGTAATTAGGCATAGAGAAATTATGGCTGGGCTATTCCAACAATCTGGACTTATGGCCTTCTACGGGACCACAGTGCAGCTGGTCGCAATTTTAAAACTTGGCGTCACATATTTATAAGTTGACAGTGACCCTGGCCATGGAGCTATCAATTCCGGGTTCGATTCTCGGTATGGGCAAGTATTTTGTGTGTCTTGGATATTTTCTTTATGTTTAAGTTTAAGTATGTTTTTCTCTATGTAAGCATGTTTATCGTTGTCTAATACCCATAATACAAGTCTAGAGCTTCGTTTGAATTAGGTCAATTGGTGTGAGATTGTCCCCTGATATTATTTATTATTTATTTACTATCTTACATAACTGACAGTCCTCCACTAATTATAACAGGCAGTCATTAAAGAGGCTGTAGTTCTATCGATCAAAAGCGCCGATTAGTTAAATATTCTGTTTCGGCCGCGTCCGTCTGAGCAAACATTAAATTTTCAGTCACATTCAGCCAGCGAAGCAGAATAAATTTAGTCGGAGTAAAAAAAACGCAGAGCTCAATTATACCAGATAGCGGATTCAGCTCGAAAAGGCGTGTCAAACGGAAGTGCTACATAAATGTATGAACGGAAATATTAACGCAGTGTTTTTGGTGTATCTATTGCGAATGCCAAATAAGGTTTTCATTCGACTTTTACTCGTCAGTCGCAGTCGTTTTAAATGTACAAAAAATCTTTGAGCTGTATTTAAAGCGCATCAAAGACAGAACTGCACTAATTAGGTAGGTATACTGATTTCTAAACAAGCTAAAACTTTAAAACGGGACTTAATCGCGTAATAAAATAAACATTTATTTCCTTTATTAAGGCCTTGTCCTCTCGGCTCATAGAATCCCCCGGAGACCCTAGAGCTGGTGCTTACCTCTCCCAAAGGATTGGGCTAGCTATCCAGAGAGGTAATGCGGCCAGTGTCATGGGGACCATGCCGCGAGCGGACCTGCTAGAGGGGGTGTTCTTTTTATAGTGGTGATTATTATTTATATCTTTAATATTTGAGTAGCTTAGTTTAATTATATTTAAATACGTTTAGTTTTCATTTTTAATTGTATTAATGTTAAATTCTGTACTTAGTTGGATGTAAATAAGGTAAGGGCACCTATTACCGCTCCCCCCAAAATCGGCACCCATTACCGCGGTATTTTTAAAACTACGTTTTATGAACAAGTCGATTTACTCACTAAGAAACTTATTTTACACGAGCAAAGCTCAGTTTGTAGAGTACCGATTTTTTTGAGTCTAGTGTTTATGCATCAAATAAACAACTTGCAAACCGCCAAAATCCGCGACGTCGGCGCAGGAGCAGGTTGTGCCATAGAAACGCGAGACGCCACACGTAAGAAAACTCACATTTTATTTAGTGATTTGCGTAATAGTTGTAATGACTAACCTAATGCTAAGATTGTTAAATTATTTATTATTGTTTTCTTTACGACTTCCAAATACAATTTTTGTGTGTTTTTGTCTGGAAATACGTTAAAATTAGAATATTAAATACCGCGGTAATCGGTTTCGTTTTTTGCTATGGCTCCTAAATCCGAGGTATACCACGGTAATAGCTAAAATGGTAAGTACTTTAGGTTCAATGGCCTATATTTTTTATATCTGCTGTCGGTTATTTACTTTTTTAGTGTTATAAAAAACTTTATCTATCTAAGCTGTTAAAGAGCAATTTCCATGGTATGACAAATACTATTAAAGGCCTTATTTTTTATTAAAAACTAGTGCACTACACTACTTGTTTCCATAGAAAGCCCTAAATGTATGAGTCGTTTAAATATAAAGATATATTTAAAGATATTCTTATTAGTTTTATAAGTTTAGTTTTATTAGATGGTTAAAATGTTAAGTATTTATTTGTTTAACCAACGTAACGATAACTTTATGTTTTTATGGGTCGTAATTAGGTTTTATAGTACCGTGAATTTATCCTATTACCGAGGGTAAGAAAAGATAACCCTCGGTAATAGGATGTATGGGAACCTAGTTCCGAGGTATTTAGGTTTTTAATGGGTCGGAGTTAGGATCCCATACTATCTCCTATTACCGTGTGACATTAAATTAAATAACAAAGTTAGGGTACCGCAGTCCGGATTCTTAAATAAAATTAAGAATTTTTTTGATAGTAAAGCTTACCTGTTGGAAACTGTTGTTCTAACTGATGATACAACGCTAAATCTGCTAGACTGGGTTTTATGCTAGTCGGTCGAAAACTGGGATAATAATACTAGGCGTATGTTTATTTTGTATTTCAAAAATTTCGGTAAAACTTGCTCTTTTTATAGTTTTAATTTATGTTTTGAAGTCAGCGGCATCCATAATGTACTTACATTATGAACACAAGTACTAATTATTTTAAACTCACTATCAAACGTGGATATTCATAGCTACGCACGAGAGAGTATATCGTTACTACTTAAGAAAAACCTCGTATCTGTTATTTCGGCATGTATAAGTTTGAACTTAATTTCCAGGTATCGCATTGATTTGACATTTTTATATATATAATTATGTAAATCTGATGACAATACAGTCATTTTGTACTTATCGAAATTGTTATATTGTATTTAGTAGAGATGGGCTTTATATTGTATTAAACAAATATGTTAAATATTAAATGCAAGGAACCAAAAATACTTTAATCCTCTACCCTCGGTAATAGGAACCTCATCCGCGGTAATAGGGTCAAAGCCCGTCCAATACCTCGGTTATAGGAGAACCCGACTTTTTGTTTTTAATATATATTTTATCCCATATAATCAACTAAAACAAGCCCAAAAAGGTGCAAATTACAAAGTTCATTCACCACACTCTTATAAAAAAAATCCTCTTGGTCGTTAGGGTATCTTGATACCCTTAATTTCTGGCTCTTATTTGAAAACTACCTTAACTCCCACGGTAATAGGTGCCGTTACCTTAAAGTCTTTGCTTATAAATTTATTTCGACTGTGTTATACAGCCGTGGTCACGAGAAGACTGATGTGGAGGGTGTTCTGACTTCTAAACTTTCGTGCTTTTAACTCATGTTTCAAATTAAACCGGTCTAGACACAAACACGATAACACGTACAAAAAGGTCTGTATATTTACCTCTTTATTTTATTTTAAGCTGTTTGGGCTGAGTTGCATTGACCGTGATCATGGATAGACTCAGATGCAATTCGGCCAAAACGCCTTTTCTTTTCGTTTTAAGACCCTCACTTTTAATACGCCAGCTATAAAAAAAGATTAATAAAATTATAAAATACAACAAATATGTATATACATAGTAAAATTTTGTTTTGAACTATAGTTAAACAAAATTTTACTATGTATATACATAAAATTAACATAAGTCATATAGAAATTGTGAAATATGTAATATGTTACACATTTACATGACGCACTGAAAAATGTGTTCTGGTGCCTGTTTTCACCATTGATTTAAGGGCTCTAAGGGCCAAATTAAAGCGTTCTTGGTTGATTTGCCCTGAAGACGTTCATCATCATTGAAAAGAATACTAGCAAGAACCTACAGTCTTCCAGCACTACCCAATGAAATAAAATAACCGTTGAAAAGAAACACCACATCAAATACAAATTTTTTTCCAACCAAAATAGGCGTTCAAAACTATCGACAGAAGATAAACAAGTACTTAATTTACTGTGCCACTTTAGAACACTGTCATAACCACAGCGTCAAGTTACGTCAAAGAAATGCCCTGGAAATTAATCATTGACTTTCTGCGATAGGGTTCCATCTTGTGAATATACGAATTACGGATTGGAATCTATGCACAGGCTATCAAACCGGCGTAAACCGGTACGTACTCGCCTATACAAAGGCCCGGCAATGTCTTATGAGTCGCCCAGAAATCATTCATGGGCAATAACACCCATTTCTGGTAGCCGCCACCTCAGTTATTGCTCGGGGATAGGATTATTGGCAAATTGTTCCGTTCGCATTCCCGCCCGGCTAGGGCTGCCAGGTCATAAAGGAAATTCCGGAGGAAATTCCAATAGTTTAAAAAGCGGTATATTTTATACGGACACGTGTTATAATTAATTTTTATGTTAAAAACTAGTCTTAATCTTAACAGAATAAGGCGTACGAAAAGGTTGATAATTATCGCCTATCAGCCGTTATCCTTGTGAGACCTGGTGTGCAATAGGATGCAGAATTTTCATTTTATCGAAAGGCATTTCTTGCAGCTTGAGTTTTTTTGAAAACATGGTTTCAGCAGAAAATTCCTTTGGATAAAATGATACAATCGATGAAGTGATTTTCAAAATTTGATGGGACTACACCCAATAGGATGTACCTACCTAAATAATCAAGTCAATCACTCTAAATGACGATGATGATTCTCTGTAGACGCCGTGTATACTGACTTTGCTAAAGCATTTGACAAAATTTGTCATTATACCTTGTTATGTAAGCTTTGGGAACTCGGTATACACGGTGATTTGTTTCACTGGATTAAGTCGTACGTCGAAAATCGCACACATTCTGTAGTGGTCTTGGGGTTTACCTCTCACAGTAAAATTATAAGTTCCGGCGTCCCTCAAGGGTCCCATTTGGGACCTCTTTTGTTTAATTTATACATAAATGATATTGTAAAATCTATCTCTCACTCTAATATCCTTCTTTATGCAGACGACGCATAGATTTATAGAATTATTCGTAGTGAAGCTGATTGTGAACTATTGCAAAATGATTTATATAATTTTGAGGCTTTTTGCAAAGAGCCTCTATTTCTAAATACAGATAAGTGTAACACAATAAGTTTTTCAAGAAAAAATAATTCGTTAAAGTTTTGTTATAAATTATGCAACAAAGATTTGGTGAGAGTTAAGGAAATACGTGACCTTGGCGTCGTTATGGATGAGAAATTATCATTTGTACCCCATATCGACTCCATTTTAGGTAAATCCTTTAAGCAATTAGGTATGATACTGCGAATTGGTAAACCTTTTAGGAATCCTTTGACACTTAAAATACTTTATTATAGTTATGTACGTAGTCGGCTTGAGTTTGCATGTGCAGTATGGAAGCCTCATTATAATATTCATATTGACAGGATAGAGAGACTACAGAAAAAAATCCTAAAATCCCTTGACTTTAAATGTGGCAATGAATACAAAGAATATATAGAATCATTAAATCGTCATAAAATGCAATCTCTTGAGTGTCGAAGAGACTGCGTTGACTCAGTTTTATTGTATAAAATAATCAATAATCACATTGATAGCCTGCTAAAAGACGTTCAATTTAGAGTTCCGGGTACAAGAGAACGCCAATGTCGTGACAAATATAAACATCTGTTCTCCATCCCTCGTAGTAGAACAAACTACTCTAAGAACATGTTTATCAAGCGTGTATGTACGCTATATAATAATGATAAGAAACTTAAAGATATAGATATATTCAACTGTACTATATAGGCTCATTAAAAAGTGTTTTTTGGACGCAGAATTAATAAGTATACCTACTCTGTTTTTCATGTTAATGTCAAGTCACTATATTCTTTTTTCTTTTTTAAATATGTTTTGTAACGAGGCACAGAATAATTATACAAGTTTTTGGGTTTAGTAATAATTTTGTATACATTTTTGTTTAAGTTATTAATGTCACTATACTATAATGTTTAATTTTGGGAACTATAGGTCTATTTAGTACAATCTATTTGTAATTCAAAATATTTGGATGACAGTTTGTTCCAAAAAAAAAAAAAATTGAATCAAATCATAAATAATGAGAATTTATGACCGTAACTATAAATACTGATAACTCATGATTGCATCGAATTTTAGTTCATCGATTGTATTATTTCATTGAATTTCATTTCGTCAAACGCTATTTTCAGGTTATCTTGGACATTAGATACGTAGGTTAGGTTAGGAAAGACTGTGATTTATGATTACCAAAATAAAATAACGATGAAATAAAAATTCTGCGTAATCATACGTTCGTTGAAATGTTTCGATAATATAATAGGTCCCCATAGGTACATTTGATTGGAATGAAGAAAAAAATTTATTCGATCAAAATTATACCAAAAATACAAAAAGAGGTACCTAGGTACTACGATAGCCTTGTGAAGCCTACCATCATCATCATCATCATCACTTAACTTGATCGCATTACATGATAAAGTCGTCGATATATTTAAAAAAAAAACCTAACCCTTTCTCTCATTGCCTGTGTTACTTCCACAAACAGTTGTCGATGGCGCTTACGCCGCACTGCGTCACGCGATGTTGTATTAATATCGGAGCATCGTTAATAATGGCGGAAGCGCCATCGACAATAAGGTCCCTTTTCATAGATAACGCCACATATAACGAAACCTCATTTGTTTAAATCCATCAAGCCGTTTGCAGAGCGTGCCAAAGAAAACATTACCCTCCATTTGACGCAGTCGGTTAAAAACGGAGATTTTAGTGAGTGAAAAATTGAATCTACCGGCAATTAAATAAAGTTACCTTTACTCTAAAATTAAATTTCAATTTTGAAACAAAGAAAAATGAACTTTACATGCGTTACAATATAGTTTAATTTAAAATAGCACGATTGATTGATAAACCTGAAAGCTATTGTTTGAATTTTTCATCATTTTCCTTTGTGTTACTTGCGAGGACATTCCATAGAATTCTCTCTCAATTGCATTCCGGACTGAGACCCTATATTCCGGAAGTCTCCGTGAATACCTAATATTTCCGGATCATTCCGGACGTTCTGGCAGCCCTGCACCCGATTCGCACGTGAAATATTAAGCGCCCAGCCCACGGCACATGCCTACAACGGCCTATTGAAACGTGGCTATGAAATAAATGAGCGCCGGCTTCAACCGGATTGCATTAAAAAAACCTGATGCTTTTTACGTACTCAAAAAATATTTTATTCCAAGCGGATTAAATTGGTTTCATCTGTCTGATTGCCGGATATGACGAAATTCGAATATTCTTAAAACAATGCCATTGGATTGCATTTTTATGATATGTATTCTTCCAGCCCCAAAAATGGTTCGACGAGGGTCAAACTGAAATTTCTTAGAAAATCAAAAACTGATTAAACTAGCAAGTTATTAGCTTTATTACATCTTTAAAAATAGTGTCCATTGACGTCAATACATCGCTACATCCGATGGAACCACTGACAAAAGCACTTTGCCCACTCGTCCTTAGGGGTCTATTCGAGGGCCTTTTGAAACGCAGCCACAGCTTCCTCGGCGTCCATAAAACGTTTTCCTCGAAGTTTTTCTTTTACTTTCGGGAATAAATAAAAATCGCAAGGTGCGAGGTCCGGGCTATACGGCGGGTGACCCAGTAATTCCACGTCTGACGTCGCCAAATAGTCGATCGTTCGCCTGGCGGTGTGTGACGAGGCGTTGTCGTGGTGAAGGAGGATCCTACTGCTAGGTCGTTTCTCCAGAACTGTTTCCAAGACAAGTGGCAAACAATTGTTAGTGTAACAGTTACTGCAGAGTGGCTGCAGTAACTGTTTTTCGATCCTCTAAAACAATTGTCGCGTAATGACCTGTCCTTCCGAAGAACGAGGCTACCATCTTTTTTCCCACGCTTCGACCTCTCTTCACTTTAGTTGGCAACTCCTCGGAAGGAAACATCCACTGAGCAGACTGTCTTTTGGTTTTGGGATCATAACAGTAAATCCAGCTTTCGTCACCCGTAAGTATGTCGAACACAGCATTTGAGTCACCTCCGTTAAATCTTAAAACCATTGCACGGCACCAATCAACACGACGGAGTTTTTGGGCCTCGGTTAAATTATTAGGTATCCACCGGGCATAAAGCTTCCTGACCGCTAAATGTTCATGGAGGATTTTGTGCACTTGACTCATACCGATGCCCAAGCTTTTACGAATCTGCTGATAGGTCACTCTTTTATCAGTCTCTATCATACGCCGCACAACACTGATGTTATCTTCAGTCGTTGCCGTAGAAGGCCGGCCCTCACGCAGATCATCGGTGAGATTATTGCGACCACGTTTAAACTCATTAAACCAATTTTATTGTAAACAGTGGCACGAGATGGGGCTTCATCGTGAAAGGCCAATCGTAGTCTATCATAACTTTCTTGTTGACTTAAATGACATCGAAAGTCATAAAAAATCATTGCATGAAAATTTTCTCGCGTTAAATTCATGCTGTCGTGACAACTTTCAATTTGCCGCCAAATCGTAAAACAAATGACAAATGAATAATATACATACTCAATAATATTGGCAAAGAGTTCCATTTTCAAAATTTAAACTTATTTTTTTATTATATTGTTTACAAGTGGCCAGATCTAAAAACTTTCAGTATCGCCCTCGTACGGTCGGCCTTCTAAGCTGCACACTTTAGTGCTTTGTCAGTTAACGTCATGTTTGTGCTGCTGCACTAATCTGTCAAAGGCGTTAAAACGACAAGGTACAACAGTGTGCAGCTACTTATAGGGTCGACTGTACCAGTGAATATCTTGACATATTGAGCCACCATAGAACAGAAAATTACAGCAACATGTCACGAGAAAGAAATTACGTCAAAATTAATTATTGGCTTTCGGCGACAGGGTTCTGTGATGCCTCAACTAAGGGAGTATCATGTATGTAGCATGGATTTTTAAATCGCATTTCTCAACAAAATATGAAAATACCGTAAGAGAGATCACCAAAAGTGAAATTAAAATTAAAATTGGCCAAGAAATACAGATGATACAAGCATTTTAATAGACAGCTATTAGACAGAGAGATCCGATATGCAATGAGGCATCATGTAACAGGTCGTTCATATAAACTCCATGTTAAATTATGTGTGCTAGAAAAAGATAGGAATAAATCTTTGTTGGCTTATTTTTATAGTTATTAAAAAATATATATTTCTCAACTGTTTGTTACTTACATGAATCAGCTTTTATTGAATCTGTGAAAAAAATCATGAATAAATATTCCTTATTACGAGTAGCTAAAGTTATTCACCGTAAATATGTATAGAATGAGCATTAAACCCCATTTGGAAACTTTAAGTTTTCAGGACAAAACTGGTTTTGAGTGGCCCAGAACCGGTTATAACTTGCACCTTGGAAGGCCCCTTCCTATCCAGTCGGAACAATCAACCCCCAATGGGAAGACATAGGGGGAGTAGCAGGAACTAATTCATGCCTACGAAATCGCAGGCATCCTCTAGTTCCTCTATTTACCAACCAGATAAGTATCTCCGACCCAACCCTTCCATTGTCAGGCAAAAGAAAGGAAGCCCGTAGTCTGTAAGCATGCATGCGTCAGGATTCCCACTCCGCGAATCACATAGTATAATTAATCTCCCCCCCATTCCTATCCCCCCTTTTTGGAAAAACCCCGCGGATAAGTAAACGGAGGAAGGACATTCTCCTCCGGCCTTTCAGCACTGGCTGGGGTAGTATCCGCGGGAGTCTAAACTCTAGTTGGTAATAGGGGCATTGGTGTTTTTAGCCGGTGCGAGCCCGGCAGTACCTGGGCCCTCCATTCCCAGGTCGCCGGAAGGGATTTTCACCTCTGCCCCTTTTTCTTAAAGTAATTCAAGTCAAGCAAACAAAAGCAAGGACTTTTGTCTTTGGCCCCTCAGGCGAATACAAAAAAAAAAACCAGATAAGTAACACCGTAGCTTTCGATAGGTATCTATCGTACTAATGATTGGCTTACAGGGAATTTTCAGGCTAACATTTATAACACGTGTGGCTCCGAAGCGTCTAGCTTCAAGTTGGCTGCAGTACCTCCGAACAAGTCAAGTTAAGCCGCAAGTCTTGCCGAAGACGCCGTCATGCAGTTTAATACATGAAACGTGCCAAATTGGTGTTGAAACTTCATTAGTGGTTTGAAGCATTAGGTAAAAATCTGGAGACCGTGTCTTGTTTAAAAATTTTGTCTAGGTAATTAGGATATTTTCGACGACGCCGAAGCAATTAATTGCCAATTGAATTTGATTGTTTTGTGTCTCTCTCGCTTTGCCAAAAATGGGAAAATGAATAAAAAAACAATACAAATCAATATGAAAAGTATCTATACATTGAATTCCCTACCAAAAGATCTTGTTCAAGATTATATGTAGTGATATTATATAGTAGTGATAGTAAAAAATGTGCTAATAAAATAAAAAATGTTACGACTTTCTTTCTTTTCTTTCTAAGTGTGATAAATAGTTTACCTAGAAACATGTAACTTAACTTAAACCTAATTTACTTCCCATAAATTAAACTTTCACGCGCTCGCGCTATGGTATAAACCTAGATTAGGTTTCTTGTAGAGGTTATGTAATTAATGTAGGTACCTTGTATAACTTAAAGTGTATAAATAAATAAAATAAAACAGAACCACTGCTAAAGGCAATACATATACACATACATACACTCACGCCTTCATTCCCAGAGTAGGGTAGGCAGAGCTACAGAACTACCAACAACTCTAAAAACTTGTTGTGTAATATAATTAATTCGGTAACCAGCTTTCAGATTAGGGGGTGGTCATTAACTGCTGAACGCAGAAGTTCGGTCAAGTGCGAGATAATGCCACACGACTCTTTACTTTCTGACCCGTATCTACCAGTGCCGAAGGGGGTGGTCATGACGTACTTGACACTGGATCCGCCACTGTCGGTTACCACATTTTACACAATCAGGCTAAGATATTTACCAGTGTATATTAGTGACAGCTTGCAAGCCCATCGCCTAATAATACTTCAAGCCTTTATTGCCTTAGTCACCTCTTACTACTTCCACGGGAAGACACGGAGTGGCACTATTCTAACCCGGCAACCACACTGATAATTGTACGGGCACGGATTATTTAGTTTTAATTAGTAATATTTCAAGTCATAATTACAGTATTATATACAGGGTGGAAAAAAACGAATGCCACATGGACGGCAACTAACTTAAATATTGGAAATAGCAAATTTTACGCAAAGGAGACTTACTTTTATTTTCGAAAACAATTATAAACGATTATGGATTTTTGAAAATTAGCCTGCTTTAGTCGGGAATCGAACTGGTCGAATATGACAAAATAATAAAGAAGGTTTTTTTACGGTCTTTATTTAATTTAAAGGTATAGTCCATTCGCTTAGATAGTGTCGCTACACTCACAACGTACCTACTTGCGGTTATTGTCATAAAATACGAATATAATTCCATGTAAACTACTCAATTCTCTTGCGGGTGTTACGCCGCAAGTGAATTTGGCAGTTTACTTCGAATTATATTTATATTTTATAACAATAATCGCAAGTATGTATGATTGTAGCGACACTATCTAAACGAATGGATTATATAATATATATGTCATGGACATAAATGATCACTATCGGTGACCCTTTTGATCTGCATCATATAACAAGAAATTATTGTTTTGTCATATTCTACCAATTTGATACCCGGTTAAGGAAGAGGACTTTTTTCAAAAATCCTATAATGCAGTATGTTTTGTTTTCAAAAATAAAAGTAAGTCTCGTTTGCGTAGAACTTGCTATTTCCAATATTTAAGGTAGCTGCCGTCCATGTGGCGTTCGTCTTTTCCACCCTGTATTCTGTCAGCATAATATTTTGATATCAACCTTACAACCTTGCCGCTTCAAATACATGACACGACAAGCTACTAAAATGATAACATATTTTAATTAACGCGCATTTTAAATTACAGAACTGTTTGTGAATATCGGAAGAATGTAAGGTGTCCGCGTCGGACGTCAGCTATTTACTCGAGCAATGCTACCGATGCACAATGCACATTATAAGCGCACGTAGGTGTACGCAGCGCAGGCTAGAATGCGTATTTAAGTAAAAATTTAACACGTCGAGAAAAAATTAAGTTTTAACAACCCAACTGCATATTCTCATATTGTCGTCTACAAAAGTTTTATGCCCATTATATGTTTTTGAATCCGACATTTTGGATTTTCTTTAGATTAAAGTAAGTATTTACTAGTGATTACCTCCTCACGATGCTAAAACGAACCTGACGACACTTTTGACGACAATTGGCTAAAAAACATACGGTTTAAGTGTGGTAAGGGCAAAACTTTAAGAAGGGAAACTCCAGCATGTATATTCGAACAAGGAAGTCCTTTACCACGTTTGGCACCTTAACTTCATAGAAATAGAGTCGAAAAGTGAGAATGGAGTTTCTTGGTCGACTATATATACCTATTCGTTGTAACACATGTATATAAATAACTACTATATGAAAAGCAAGCTTTAAAAACCCGACTGCATTTTTTATACTGTCGTCGATATACCTACATCTATTAATAATTTTCATTTTGCCATTGTTGTTATTTCAATTTTAACAGTTTAGGTATCCTATGTCACCCGGGATGACGTAAGAATTCTAACGATACCTCACACATCTAAATCGGTCAAGGGATTTAGAAGTTATAGTGCAATAAAGAAGCTCACATACATACTTACATACAAACATTAACCCTGAAAACATTACACTCCTTTTTTGGGGCAGTCCTGTAAAAAATCGATAATCCATGTTAGTCCTGCGCATGAAGTTATATATAAAGGTGGAGGCCACACTCTCTAGACCAAAATGAAGCGTTTTGAGTGTACCTTTTCGTCATTCTATCTCAAACACTTTGGTCCCCAAAGGGGGACTTTGGGGACCAAAGTGCTTGATATAGAATAACTTCAAGGTCGCTTCATTCGGCTTCAGAGAGTGTTGTCTCCACCTTTATCTATAATTTCATGGTTCTGCGGGCCTAGTACCTAGGCCCCCTAGTTCTGGATAAAGCATCCGTTACTTACGTATTTACACTTGTCAAAAATTTACGGACCCACATTTTG